>CM060943.1:1043196143-1044446143 GCA_030765085.1 Allium cepa | reverse complement strand
GCTTGGAAGGAAACAAGAGGAAATAAAAGGCCTATGTAGGGAGTTAGATAAACAATTTAAAGAACATAATGTACTATATGACTAGCATTATAAGCCTAATAAAAGCGCTGCAGTAAAAGCGTCTTTCAAAGATCAAGAAGCGGCTCCTCGATTGAAAAGGGAACGTCTTCGTTATGACAAGTTTTTGGAGGAGAACAAAGAATTGACGACACTTTTTTGGATGTTAAACAAAGATAGAGATATTTTATTAGAATTTTTGTATAAAGCTTATTGCAGACATTTAACTGTAGATTTCTCATGCTTACGAGATTTTAGTGGAGGCTTACTTAGATACCTACATAAGAGATACTTAGACGAATACGGGTCTGATCCCCACCAGGGGATTGCTGGAACTTACCACGGGTTAACTCAATTCCTCACACATTGCCTCAAAAAAAACTTAAATATTATAAGGATATGTTCATTTTTGAGTTATTTAAAAAATCAATCTTGTATGAACCAGAAGAAAATTTGTAATCATGTAACTATATTGATCTATGGACTTTCTACATTAATTTTTTCATACTTAGTTTTATTTTACTATGTTATTACAGATTAAATATCTCCCAAAAGGCCCTGCTATTGGGTTTACTTAAGTAAATATGTCAAATGAAGAAGAGGTTACGAAGAAAAGGCCTTGCTCTTGAAATCCTCAAGATTGGCTAGATGTTGTTTACTTAGAGATCTATAAAAGCTTTATATGCAATACCCCCGACTTCACTTTGATTTTATAGGCGAGGAAAAGGAAAAGATCCTTAAGGAAATTCAAACATATCATACAGAATTAATTTGTTGTCATGATAGTCCCCCAACCGAGGAATGAGATTATAGCAAATATCCTTCAGTCATTAGTGCCACTTTTGAATCAACGATTACTCTTTTGGCTAACTCTTTAGATAAAGTTAAAAATGCTGTTTCTAGACTTTAAGTGTGATAGGGCAAAGAAAGTACTTGATTATACAATAATGTTATACCCTCTGTTTTATTTCTTCTTAAGTTATAACCCCTACAATCGTAATAAAATAAATTTGTTCTTTGCACATCAATTTTTCTTTTGTTTGTTTGAATAGGAAACACAGTCATCTGCCACATCACTCTCATCGGATCATTTATCCCGTTTCACCAATCTTATAGAAAGATTGACTACAGGTCTTAAAAAGAGGAGCTTATCTAAAGATCCTTTGTCTATTAGACTTCAAGGCAATACTCAAGTGCTAGAATGACGTAGGAAATATATGCTTTAATTGGTGGTCACTAGAGACCTTAACGATCAAATTACTAGCCTTGAAGCGAACATCAAGAAGAAAGATGAGATGGTTTCTCAATTGAAATGTCAAATCAAATCAAATTCTTTGATCGACTTTGATCATCGGATGTCCAAGCTTTTCTAATAGGTCAGTGATTTGGAAATAAAACTAAAATATAGTCAAGACAGTGTAAATCTTTGGAAGTTATCATAGGAGGTGATATTCCAAAAATTAATTTACTAATTTCTCCAATCACCCCAACTATTGGGAAATCAACAATGTCTCATTCTTTAGCCATTTACAATTAACCCTCCTTCGGGTTTGGATGAAAAAATGGTAGGCGAAAGGTGTTGAAAAGTCAAATTTTAAATGATGAAATATTTCGACAATCGGCAAAAAAATGATACTCACAACACATCAATGAGATGCAACCAAAATTCAAAAACTCAAATACGAAAGGTATCTTCTTCAAAAGCATATTGCCGATTTGGAAAGACAGAATAATACTCTTAAAGGTGCAAACAACGCTTTCAATCATGCTTTGACGACTCATATCGAGTCTGTTGACAATACAGATGAGATTAGGAAAAAAGAAAAAACTTAAAGAAAGCAATACGCTATATTATTGATCCTTCATCTGTTGAGAATCTAGAGAAGATTGCACACGATCTTTGAGGCACATACTTGTTTTTGATCTTTGGGTACCAACATTTTACTATATTGTATAATATACTTTGTAAATAATCTATGTAACTTATGTAAATATCACTTGGCTTGTAGCCCTTATATGTCTTATATTGTTGTTTCTGAATCTGCTTTTGATAAATTTGGCTATAACTTTTCGTATTTGTTGAATCATTTGATCTTCCTTATCACTCTTATTTTCCTGCAAAGCACAAAGTAGATAACAATTCCTATCATTAATTTAAGATTTATGTAAGAATTATTCAGTTGTTTGTCTATATTGTTGCAGATGGTAATAGAATTCTTAATAATAGAATTCCAGAAATCTAAATCTAGTAATAAAGGAAATTAATAGATACACATCTAAAGATGGTAAGTGATGAGAAACTCACAGACTGGTTATTCTTGTCAAACAATAATATAAGTCCCGAGATCCAACTTTGGTAATGATGAGAGAAGACCAAAAAATCATCTTTGCTTGTATTAATGGAAGACTAGAAATCCAAACTAGGCATTATTAATAGAAGTTTAGAAATCCTCTTCGGTGAATAGCTGATAGAAGACTAAGTACAATCGTCTAATAATAAGAGTCTAGAAATTATCATCCGGAAATAAGTCATAAAGACCAGAAATCCTCATTTGGGGAGAAATAATAGGAGTCTAACAACCTTTATCTGGAAATAATAGACGACCCAAAACCTAGATTCGGATATTGATAAGTGTAATCCAGAAGTTAATAATAGAAGACTCAAGGCCCAGTTTCAGGTATTAATAAGAAAGACCCATAAATTATTGTTTGGAAGTTCGTAGTGGACCAGAGATACATAATAATAGAAGACCTGAAACCATATTCGGGCATTAGTGAATGAAGTCTAGAAATCAATAGTATAAGACCTGAAATCTAGATTTAGGTATTGGTAAGCGGAGTCTAGACATCATCTTCATAATAGAAGACCAGAAGCCCATATTTCGGGTATTGATAAGTGAAGTTCAAAAATAATCTTCTAGAAATTAGCCGAAGGCCATAAATTCATATCAAATAGCGAATATAATCCAGGAATTAGCGTCAGGAAATAAGATTCGAAATCTATTCCAGGCAATAAGAAGGAAAGTTTAAAAATCATTATTTGAATAATAGAAGTTCAAAAATTCCCATTTGAGCCTTCTATTATATGCCACTCTTTGGGCTTTGATCTTTCGAATATATTGCTTTGTGTTACCTCTCTGATTCCAAGTACCAATTCTTTCGATATGCGTCATTCTTTAGGCTTCGTATATTATTTATTCTTTGGTGCCACTCTTTGGGCTTGGACGTCTTAGTCCAATGTTGTTCGGTGCACTTGGTTAGCTTATCCATAAGCAAGACCAAAGGACTTATCCGACCTCACTCCAGAAGGTGCTCAGCCAGGCCTTATAGGTGGGACTGAAGACTTGTCTGGTCCCTTGTCCAGGCCATAGCGAGGCATGATCAATGGCTTACTCCATCTTCCCTCCAACATGGCCTTATAGGCGGGATTAAAGGATGGTTGGTACCTTGAACTGGCCATAGCATGGCGCGTTCAAGGGGTTATTCCATCCCCCCTCTAGGACGTGCCTCAACCTGGCCATGGAGGCACAGTCAAGGGCTTGCAAATGCTTTAACCTGGTCATTTTTAAAGCGGCTAAAGGCTTACTCCGACCTCCCTTCAGTAGGTGGTTTGACATGGCCATCTCGACACAGGCAAAGGCTTATAACCTTTTAAGGTAACTTCCAACTTTAAGGACAATCCTACTCTCGACCATGTAGATTTTCTTAAAAAAGACGCTTTATTGAATCGATTTACAGTTCTTTACAAATCTATCGATCTTTCCTTGTTTGAAAATGTTGATGATCCTTCCTTCAAGAGCTCTGCATTGATTGGTTTCCTATCCGTTCACCATATGATAATAATAATAAGGTCCTCCCAGATTTCTTATGTATTTGGGGTATTTCTTTTTATATGGCCAGTAATTGAGTTTTTCTTTTGTCAGTAAGTAGATATTCTCGATTGATGTAGTCAGGCTGCATTCTTTAGGGAGCCTTGATTTGAAGCTTGTCTTTTGAGGTTGATTTATAGATCATTTTTTAATTAATTTAGGAGCTTCACCCTCAATGACCAATTTCCTTAGAATCTTTCGATGCTCGTACGGAGGTAATGGTCCACTTGTTACCCGATGCCATTTCTGAGCAAAAGTATAGTAATCAACCATAAATCCTTCTTCAAAGATAGTTCCTTTAGCATAGGATTGAATACTCTTCTTCATTTAACAAATAAATTATCATCCCTGCTTCTTGCTCCTTCCAAAGCAAAGATAGATGTAGAGCTATTGTGAAATGGGTTTAGACTCTAATTGTCTGGATCATAAGATTCAGCTATCTTCTTTTCCGTGATCCTTAAATCTTCCAATCTTAGCATTTGTTCTTCATATAAATTCGAATTCTTAGCAGTTTCATGAGAGAATCCAACGAAGTGTGGTTCTGAAGATACTTGCTCAAACTTCTTGATTTTTTTAAGCATTATAGTTTTGGGTCTAAGGTTACTTGGAATGGAATAGGGGTAGGGGAAAGTAATGTTGGGAATTTAACAAAGTCGGAGGTTCGAGCCCCCTTCTAGCGCCAAAAATGTTAACAAGAAATCCTGTCAAAACCTAATAGCATGGTTAGTGGAGTAAGTGACTCGCTCGATGCCTTTTCGAGTTAGTTGGAGTAATCTTAGGTCATAACTTAATAGGAATAAAAGAGATCTAAATGAGTCGAAAGCATCCTATTCCTTCGAAAAGAACCCCTTTGAAAGGCATTGATATACGTATTCTATAAACGAGATCATATGTAAGTAGTGAATTTGACTTCATACATTCGAAAATGTCAGGTATTTACTCTATTGATAATTGGTATGAATACAAGGGATTAGATATTACAATGAAGAAATATCCCCAATTTGATTTAGAAATTAGGGTTTACAAACTCAAGAAAAGTACAAGTGTGGAGGCAATCCAATTAAATCCCTCGAACAACACCTCTTGGGTCTTATTTATCGGCACAAGCTAGACCTTTTTGCATCAGTTCTTTTGACTTAGTCGAAAGGGTTCCTCGATAACCTTCCACTGCTATTGAGTCCAAAGCACCTCTCAAATGTTGTTGTCAAGTGAGGCTTGGATGCCTTCAACTCCATCAGAAGATATAGGTACGACGCTTATCGTTGATTAACGCAGAAGCCCATCTTTTGAAGCTTGGGAAGCAATGTTGGTCACGTGTTAAACCGATTTGAAAGGCTATTCTTTGCAAAACCATGCTTTCGAAAGGGATATTTTGGTAGAAACTTCTCCTATGGAAGGTAAAAAGTGGTGAAACCAACTGTTTCGAAGGGTTTGAAATATGTGAAAGGGGTAATGTCGAAGGAAGCCCTTATTTTCGTCCCTTGCAGAAGAATCCTATGTTTACAGCACCAATTTAGCAACTTTGATTCCTTCGAAGGCCTTGCACTCCTTTAATACCTTTGGAAGATAGCTTTCGCTGAAGTAGTTATCTCTTGCAAAACCCCATTTAATGCATGTAGAATCAACCATACGGAAGAGATCAATTAAAGCAAAAGAGCTGTTTTTTCCCTATCTACCTCTTCGAAAATCCATGGTTCATCTAATACTTGCAAAGTCCTCCCTACGACTATTTGGAAAGGCCTTGCTATAGCTATCGTTCTTCAAGAAGCTTTCTTTCGTATTCTTTTAAGGCTTCGACAGGGTTGAAGTGATTTTTGATGATAACAACAACAAAGGGAAAAAGAGAGTCAAAACTAGCGTACATATTTTTCTACACGCTTAATAGAACATGACATATAATATTCTTCGAGGATATGAGCTCAACAGAACATGACATATAATATTACTGAAAGATATGCGCTCAACAGAACATGACAAGTAATATCTCTCTACATCTATTTCTGGGAATGCATCAACTGTCAAAAATTGGATCGGCACGAAAAAGGAAGTGAAGACAATTATAGAAAGCCTATCTGGATACTGATTTAAGGCTAGAACTTATATCGGTTACTTATCATTAGTAATTATAATGCTATTTATTAATGTAATTGCTTCTGTGTTAATTTATGTCACATAATACCCAAAGAACCATCCATATAGACAAGGAAAGAGGGCTTCCGAGTGTGTAAACATAACATAATGTCTGTTGAGTATTATACTAGATGAAGAAGCTGCAGTCATAGATCCTTTTAATCCCGCATGTGATTTAGGATCAGACAAAGGTGGCCCTTTTATAAAGTCAGTATAATTGCTCTTGCTACGCTTCCAATTGTTCCAACTATCTTTGCTAGTCCATCTCTCCTTTTGGTATATCGATGGATTCTTACATGTTGATGGTTGAATATACAAATGTGTGTGTACATATACACACACATATAATATAAAAAATTATGTATATTTTCTTGCATATATTGTCGGCCTTTGTCAAACTATATAGACAAGAAAACAACAACATAGGAGCAATCACACACAAAATTACCGCTTGAGTTACTTTGTTTACATTAAAACTTACTTTACTTTTTGGCAAAAAGAGTTTCAAAATGCTAGCAAAGTTCATAGCTTATAGTATAAGGTTAGAAACTTACCTACATAATGTGAGAAGAAAGAACTGAATGAGAAAGGAGAAGGTAAGAGGTGATTTGTCCTTCCTAAGCAATGGCACCAACCAAAATCAATCAAATTTTAATTGGGATCAGATTACGAACCAAGCATTTTAGTAAAGCCGGCTTAGAGCTTACTTCTTTTAAAAAAAAGGCAAAGGGGCAGAGCGAGGCAAGAGTAATGACATTTCTACAGATAGTAAACACAATCTTGCCAACACCCATATTTAGTGCTTCTCTTGAAACTATATGGAATCCAGCATAAATTATTAACACCTATATTTAGGCAGAACATGACCACATGTACAAGATCATGCATGCATAATTTACATGATTAGTTCTAATATTAAGTAATTAAGATGTAGGTTCTATGTAGAGTTTTTACATGATATCGATTTGTAAATTGTAGCTTTGCTGGTTCGTTTATATGAAAGAATCGAGTTTGTAACTAAAAGTATGATCGTCTATTACTAAATCAAATAATGTAAATTTTGTTCATATTAACTTCTTTCCTTTATATTTGGATTGTTTCTTTCAAAATTCTATTATTATAGAACACACACACAGAGAGACAATTATCAAGTTTATTCATCTATGGACACTTGTAATATATATGATAGAGTTTATGAGGAAACTAATAGGCCATCACCGCTTTAAGCAAACCAACCTCAAACTTTTTTTTTTCGTATTTCTAAATAAGTTGTGTAGTAAAATCAATTATTTCAAGAATAAAGACGAGTATACGGTCCTTTATTTCCCATTCAAAGGGAATTAGTAGATTAATTTGTACTCAAATGATTCATGGGATATCAACATTGTTTGAGAAAACTACTAATTAATAATTAAGACATACACTGTGATGAAACATTACAAAAATAATAACTAATCAGCATTTATAAAAAATTAGGAATGACAACTCAATATATGCAAAAGCAATCAAATAAAATGAGTAAAAGATGAAATTGTTTCAATATTTTTTCTTAGCCTTTAGATAGACATCGAAAATAGAGTATCATAAAAAAAAGCAAATTTTTGACTTTTTAAAACAAAATATGATGAAGCTATTTGAAATCAGCCATCATAGTTTTGCCTCGAACTATCCTATGTGTGCATCTGAGTTTGCAATTAATTTCAAAATATGCACGTTTCAACTATTTATTTTCAAAAGTGACATACATGCATAAGTAATCATAATATAAAAGTTTAAGCAAGTTAAAACCAGTAAGAAAAGATAAAAGCATCCCTAAAAACCAAATAATAAATTACTGCAAACGTTATACTATTGTGCTCATGGGACAAAACCAAATGAAATGTTACAAAGTTATCGACATGCATGGTCCAAAAATTAATTTTCTTTATGAATATGGATCATTTTAATTACAAACTCTGTTGATAATAGATAACTATGAAAGGCAACTCCTCAAAGAATACGAATTCAACATAAAGATATTTAACAGGTATGAAGATGCTTTTACTATTTAATGAGAACAGCCATTAAATAATACTATCTTGTTAATAGTCTTTTCGTGTTGTCAAACTCTAATTTGATATGAAGTTCTCGACTATAAAGAAATCTAATTATTTTCTTCATAAACATGTGTTTTTTTAATAATGTTTAGATATCTTACAAAATAGCTTGTGTAAAGATGACAAGGTTTAAGTTTGCATCATTGCCCATCCAACTTAAGTGAGCTTGTGACTTAATACAAAATTAGTCTTCCGTTAATTTGGATGCCAAAAGAGGATGCATCGAATCTTGAAAAAGTACATGCAAAAAAATTAAGTTCAATTAGACAAGTTGGTTCGGTTTATGTTAATCATAGCAGGTAATTGTCTTATTTACACATACACATTATGACACCTCTAAGCCCTATGCTTTTTTCAACTGAAAATTTATAATAAAATATAGTAAAATATGCATTTTTTTTAAACAAAGAATTTAAATTGCACTCAACTAAAGCAAAATAAGTCTTTGAATTTGTTTTACCGTACTTATCGAAGCACATTTTAGGTCGTTTTATTTATAATATCTTTAACCTCTTCATGTACGCATGAAAGAATATAGGCTAGACAAGCTTTTTCTTAAACTAAAATTAAAATGGCTAAACCGAAATGGATTGTAGCAATGGAGTTAGGGTTTTAGTGATTGAGTCGTCGGTGGAGCAGTCGTCCGGATCAACTGAAAAGCTGGCGCTCAAGGGCGGAGCAATAGTCGAGGTCGATTGAGAAACGATGGGATAGAAATAAGAAGCGGAGTAGCCATCGAGGTGGATTGAGAAGGATATGATAGAAGCAAGAAGCGGAGATCGAGTTTTAAGGCTTAATTTTCTTAAAAGGGGAAAATACGAACCGAGGTGGATAGAAAAGGAAAGTGGGGAGTTAGAAATGGAACAGGTCGGGGTCCAAAAGCAATTGCCGAGTCAATAAATGTAAATTACATTTGCTTCAGTTCTCTAGGAATTGAAGAAAATATGCTTTGCTTGAAAAAACAACCGAAGCAAATAGATCTATTACTTTTGGGCATTTGCTTCGGTTCTAAAAGACAACCGAAGCTATATTATACATTGCTTTCTACATACCAATTTCTTTGGCTGTTGTTAGCGCCAACATTGGGCACCAACACCCAAACGCCGTTGAAAGCACCAATTCGTAGTCACAAATAACATATAGAGTTTATGTAGAGAGTTTAAATATGAAGAATAATCAAAATTAAAAAGAAAACAGTAATAACAGAGGATTTATAGTGGTTCGGCTGAATCTGGCCTACAATCCACTCTAGAAATTTCCTTTTTATGAATATCAGAATCAATTGTAGTTACAATTCGGATTTTTTAAAACAATTATAGCGGAGTATCCTTTGTGGAGCACCAAAACATAGTTGAGCCCATACCCTTCACCAATGCTGACCTCAAGCCCTCGATATGTCGATCTTATGTTACCGTAGGGATGACCCAAAGAAAACCCAATAAGGACTCAAAGAAAGTGGCTCAATGACTCGAAACAACTCCTATGCTGATCCTTCCCGGTCTTTCGATAGTACCGTCCTGAAACTTGTGCGTTGCCGACCCAAAGTAGTTGACCTCTCCAAACGCTGACCCCTTCTAACTACATGCCGACCCCTTGACTCTGTGCTGACCCGAACATGCTGACCCAAAGTCAAGCCTCCACATGTCGATCCCTTCTTGATATAGACCCCTTACTTCGTACCGATCCGAGTGCTACCAAGTGCCGACCGGAGTATCTCCCAATGCCGACCTGAGTCTGTCTAAGATGCAGACCCCTTGTAAAAGCTGATCCCTCCAAAATGTATGACGCTCCCTTTACTCCACCGACCCAAAGCATACTGGATGCCGATCCGAAGACTTCACTGATCCTAGGCAAATATGTCGATCCTTTAGTTCCTGCCGACCCGAAGTAACACCGATCCCCCTGAAATATGCCAATCCGATTGAACCCGAAGTAAAGCCCAATTTGACTTGAAGTAAACACCATGAAAACTTGAAGCAATCCTAAGCACAACTCGAAGTAAACTCCAAACATCTTGAATCACCTTGATTTTTCTCGAAACTCATATTTCGAGTATCCCACGTCTTTTGCCCATTGACTACGTCAAATCCGGGTTCATAATCATGTTTATCATCCATAATTGATCGTTTATCCATCTAATCGACTAAAACCTATCGCATTCTAGCCTCAATAACGGAGCAATTGATTTAGTTAAATCTACCTGTCTACGGCCTTGCCAAAAGGTGTGTAACGACCCGTAAATTTTGGTTAATAAATTTGTTAGTTTAGATTAAATTTTGCTATTAAATTTAGGAAGAAATAAAAATCTTAGAAGTTATAATGAAGCAAATGTTAGAGATTTAAATATAGAAATTGAAATTTAGATTTACAAATTCAAAATGTAAGTGCAATCAATTGAAATTATGAAATTTGTCATACTTGGTTATAAGGTTAATAAAAGAAACAAACGGGAATATTGAATATACTAGTGAAATGTTACAATCAGAAGTATAATTGAAATGCTACTGATTTAATATAATAAGAAGGTAAGTAATATAGATAAATGATTGTAAACTTTAGTAAATGAATTAATGTGCAAAGGAATTGAATTAAGCATGAATAGCATGAATAAAATGAATATTCACAAATGAAATTATGTAATAATTGATAAATGATGGCATTCATGAATGAAATAAGATTTGTAAGTAATAAAGGAATAATAGAAATAAACATTTACCAATGAAATAGTATATTGATTTATGTAGACTTAATAAATGAGTTGAATTGAATCAAATCTATTTAGTTGGAAATAAATTAATTGGTATGCAAATTATAAATGGGTTTATAGTAAGAAATTATACTACCGTGAATTTGGAATTAAGATGAAAATGAAAAAATCAAGTATGTGATGCAAAATATCATATAGCAGTGGAATAAAAAATTAGTGTTATTATAACCTGGTTGGTAAATAACAAACTTATAACCGAATTTAAAAGAAAATAGGTGACAATGAATATAGATTGTTCATTTATTTGATGTGTTAAATAAATTTTGGTATTCAATCGCAATAAATATAAATAATTAATTGAAACTGTTGTAAGGTCAAAATTTATTGCATATAATAAATTGGGGGATAGATTTCATTAAAGGTAATTTATTTATTATGTTAATGTAAACTAATAATTAGAGGTACATAAATGATGATTTATACCATGTTTAGAAGTTGTAATTTAGAGGATATTAAGAATTAGGAATTGAATTTTGAATTATTTGCAATACAAATTAAGAAAATGTTACGTTATTGCTAACTGAGGGAATCTTTAGTTAATTGAATGAAAGTTAAATCAGTGGAAATAATGGATATTAATTTACGTTAGTTATTTAGGGTAGTGACTAAATTTGGTAATCTATTTGCAGTTAATGATAATAGTGTTGATATAAGCTAATAAGTTAAATGTCAATGCAATACCAGTTAATGGATTGAATGTGATTACGAAATTGGAATTAGGTAAATGCAGTAACTAATTCAAGGCAAATAAAATTTATGGAACAAATGTAAGATCTAAACTAGTGATAAATAATAATTGAAGATAATGTAAATTCCATTTATAATATGACTATTGGTAAATGAAAAGAATGCAAAATTTAAGTTGTATCAAAATATTGGAAATTGGTGTATAATAATAGGTTTATTTGAAATTAAATGAAATCAAACATCTAAATATTATGTTAATAGAAATTTAAAATGGAATCGAAGAATATTTGTATAATAGATTTTTAATCAAATGTTGATTTCGTCCGGTGTATCATTGAATAGAATAATATGAATGAAGATTTAACTTATATTTTCTAAATTTAATGAATTGAAAATTTGCACTAAAATTGATAAGTTAATCAACGATAAATCGATAGTAAATGATTTAAGAAGTTGAAATTGTGGAAATTCATCAATTACGGAAATAAAATAGGAATTTTGATTTCATATAATTTAATTTTAATTTATTTAATTAATATAAAAATATATCCATTTTGGCCACTGACTCGGATTTCGACGAAACAAGTTTCATCGGATCCGTAACGGCGAATTATAATAGTGTTTCAAGTTTCATAACGATCGGACTTGTCGTTTGATCGTACGGACTCGAAACGCCTTGAAATTTATGCAATTGAAATCAATTGAAATCAATTTAAAAATATTGATTTTAGCATAACTTCTTCATACGACACAATTTGAACCCGAAACCTTTTCCATTGCGTTTAAAATATTTTAAAACACCTATTTTGATATGGGTTTACCTAATTTCGTTCCGGGGTCAGAACGGGCATTTTGGGCCACGTTAGCGGTAGCACGTATATCTATCAACTCGATCCATCTATTTTTCAATTTTCCTATAAATACCATGCTAAACCCTAGCCTCCGCCGATTCTCATTTATCTGCGCGTAAAATTTCATCAGCTCCTCTTCTTGTTCAATGGATGCAAACCCTAGATCCAATTACAATCCAAAATCAAAGTCAAAAATTCAAAGTCCTTAGAAAAATTCAAAAAAAATACATGCTGAAGCTCTCGAAATGCGTAATCTGCAAGTGCAATTTGTTTTTTATCACGACCCGACTTTCCACTCCCAGAAAATTGCATCATGAATTAAGAAAGAAAAGGATAGAAGAAGGAAAGAAAGAAGAGAAAGAAGAAACAACACTAGAATCTCAACAGCGGAACGAATAAATTATATTAATAATATAAGATATTTACATAGTTTACAACCACTATCAGAGTACACAGATATACAACTCATACTAGATAGTTATAAACACCTGTCTAGTATTTACAACATAATACAACATCACAAATAACTCAGAGATACCAACACAGCGGAACTATATAACTCTACGCAGAAGCCTCCTACTCCATATGCTCCTCCACAATTCGTCAAAGCTAACCCGAATCCTAACCTGAATTCTCTTGACTACTCATAAAAATTTGAGTACCCAAGAGTTATAGAAAAGCAGAAAATAACTCCGGGTCAGACATGGGTCTGGTGTGAGTAACAGGTTAAAGTTGCTTAACTTTGAAAAACCTTTGAAAGAAAGGTATCACGCAAGACTTCCCACACATAAACATGGAAAAGTTTTTACCTTACGCTAACCAAAACATTTGATAGGAAATCTGATGATATTATAATAGGGTCTAGGGTTTTCAAATAAATAAGAAATAGCCGAAATTGTTACATGATTAAATTCCAGCTACTAGCCACAAAAGTGGGTAATACAATCAAAACCGTTGGCACTTATTGGATTTTGGATTCCATACAATGGCAGGGCTACTGGGGTACCGTCCGTCACAGTACGTGGCCTAGATCACCGTACCGAGGATTACTCCCTTCATCCCCTGCAACACAAAGTCGGACCCGTTCCTTACTGAACAGTTCCAAATAAGACAACCCCGACGATTGCCATGATCAACCGTCCACACAGCCGAAATATAAAGGGACCTCTAGACAGGGGTAAATCTTACTCTCTAGTGGGGGCTACCCACGAAGCTTTGCTGCACCTCCCCTGTTTTAGCCATTCCCGGTTGATGAGGCTTGAGGCTACGATTACCTTTAAAGGACACATCACTTAGAATGCTCATCGTCCACCTGACGATGTTCTGAAAGCATTCAATCCATACAAGTTCGTTCCGGGTTCGAACGAAACCGAAGGCATTATCTCGTTACACTCATTTTGGAATCACCCTCAGAGTTAACGACAATAACCCTTGCACTCTAAATCACCATCTCGAATCTATAAGTACTATTCCGTCAAACTCATTACGGAATCACCCACAGAGTTATACTGACGTATAGCCCTTACACCTCGAGTCTTCACTCGCTCCACTTGTATAAATGACCTAACGTTTAATTGGAATCGATGTGGTTTTCGGATGTCCAAATATGTAAACCCGATCCCGGTCTCATCGAAAACCAAAGCGTGTCTTATTAAGGCCAAGTTGTTTTGAGTTTAAAACAATTCAATTCATTATCTAAATATACACAGATAGATAATTCACAATACAATAGATAATCAACCTTATCATTATCAATAGATAATTCATATCATAATCAGATAATCCATACTAACATCCAAAAGCAACCAATGCATCCATATCACAAACACTATTCATCTCATTACTGAGATTACAAACCTTACTGGGCAACCAATACCAATCATCAAACATAAGCAACTATCTAATGATCACACTTCCTATAATTAATTTAAAATGAATTAAATTAATTACTCAATCTCTAATTAATTTAAAATGAATTAAATTAATTACTTCATCATTAAAATTCTACTTAACTTAACAATCAATTGATTTCAAATCAATTTATAAATTATCATCTAAATATTGATTAACTATCTCTAATTACAATCAGTAATTAGCTTATAAGTTAATCACAAGTTAATTACCTAAACCCTTTGCAAACAATCAACTTGTAATTACTAAATTAATTTATTAACTAAAATTAATTACATTAATTATTTTTCATTATTAATTATACCTTAGTTAATCAATTTAAAATTACATCATTAATATTTAATAAATTCCTAAAATAAATTAATTACATAAGTAATTAATCTTCAATTTAAACCATATATATTAATCACCCATGATTAATAACCATTCAGTAATTAACTATTTAATTACTCATCCCATAATTAATTATTCTTAATTAATTATCTAAATTAATCCCCTTGATTAATTTAAAAATAATTTTAATCCAATTACTTCTAAATCAAATATCTTAATTACATCTTGTAATTATTAATTAATTACTTCCTTAAGTAATTACAAATTCATAAATTACATAAAGTAATTATCAAACAATCAACAATTGTTTAAATTAATTTAACTTAATTAATCTAAACTAACCACATTCATCAAATTAATTACACTAAGTAATTAATTCATTAATTACTTTCATAAGTAATTAAACTTAAACAATTGATTATTATTAATTAATTAATCTAATTAATTATCAAAATTAATCACATTAATTAATTGTTAAATAATCTTAAGTTAATGACTTCATTAATATTTCTTAATTACTTAACTAAGAGATTAACTTATATTAATCATCATTAAGTAATTAATATTTAATTACTATTTAATTAATCTCTAATTATTAATTTACTAAGTGTTAATTAAAATCTTCATTATCATTAATCACTTGATTTAAATAAAATTTATTAATCATAAATTAAAGTTTAATTAATCAACCTTAATTATAGATTAATTAACTAAATTAATTAATCTCAAATTAAATTAATTAACTTAAAAATCATTAATTATTTAATTAAACATTCACATAATTAATTAATTGAATAATTAATATTCAACTTAATTACCTTAATAGTCAAATGAATTCAATCATTAAACTTTTATTTATCTTTTTGATAAACATTTCTTATTAAATCAAGCATTAAAAACAAAATGTTTTAAATTTATTTTAACTTCCATTTAACATTCATTTTAAAATTTTAAGACTCAAATTTGTCTTAATTAAGATTTTAAAACAAAACTCAATCTTATGTTTAAAAGAACATCTACTTGTTAATAAGTTTTAAAAAGAATTTAAATTTAAATCAAATTCAAACAAATTTTAAAAATTGCTTTAAAATTTCGAAATTTTAAATACAACTTCCAACTCATTCTAGATTTAACTCTTTGAAACTCCTTCTAAAATTTACACCTTCAATTCAAATGCAAATCATTTTAATCATTTAAAAGCAATTTAATTTTAAAACTTTATTTTAAAATCTGAAGTTTAAGTTTAAATCCAGATTTTAAAAGTTCAGATTTGAATTCATTTTGAATTCCTAATTTAAATATTAACCTTCCAATTCAAATGCAAATCACATATGCATTTATACTTGAGAGTTTGAAAATCAAATTCAAATTTAAAAACCATCAATGATTTCAAATTCCAAACAAATCAAATTTGAATTCATATTCAAATTCAAACTAAAGCTCAGTTTGAATCTCCACCTAAAAATTTAAATTTACCTTTACATTTAAAACAAGTACAGTTTCTGTTTCATTTAAAAACCCAAACTTTGAAATTTTTGAATTTAAATTATTTTAAAGAAACCAGAATTCAAACTTATTTGAATTCATATTTAAACTCAGTTTCAAAATCGTAAGTTAAAACTTAAGTTTGCATTAAGTTCAAATTTTATAAAACTGGAAACAGTTTTCTGTTCCCTTCTTTTTTTTAAAAAACAAACTTGAATTTCTGCATTTAAATTATTCCAAAATAAGAATTCAATCTGTTTGAATTCATCTCTAGATTCAAGCTTGATCCTAAGTTTAATTTCCAAATTTAAACTTAAACTTTACTTTATAAAATTTCTGAAAACAGAACAGGTACTGCTTTGTTAAACCTGAAACAAAAGTATACCCGAGCAAACCCATATCTACTTCGAGTCAGTAACTCCTTTACTTCGAGTTTCCCCTCGAAAATCCATAGACTATCCCAAGACAAAAATTCCTGCACCCAAAAACAAAACAAAACAACACAACCTGCACAACTCCCCTGTGCACCACTAACCCATCTCAGGCCACCTCTGACAATCTTCTCTGGTCATCCCCCATCGACCATAATCCCCATATCACACCTCAACACTCCCAGATCGAGAATTCATTTTGAATATGAATTCAAGTTTCTAAAACCCAAAACCTGAAAACACTTTCCCTCCTCAGTGTCAAACCTGTCAACACCCAATTCTCTCATCTCCAATCACCATTACACGCCATACTCCAACGATGTCTCCATTAATACATCATCTATCAATACCCAAAGTATCTCTGAACTCGATTCAAAGAGGAAGCCGCATCACTCAATTTTTAAGAACACAGTAAAAACTAGGGCTTATACTGGAAAATCCCAAATTCAACCTCAATATTAAATTTTTACTCCAATTCAATATTTTTCCTATAATCTTTGATGAATAAACAATATCCTAAATCAAATTCACCCAAACAAATTTCAAGCTTCAACTATGCTTAGCTAATATGTAAGACACAGTAATTTCAAAACTGTATTTGGATATAAAGCATTAAAATTTGTAATATAACTCAAACACAAATTTTAATCTGAATATTATAATGAAACAAACATATTTGTTTAAGTCATAACTCAAATGAGGAATCAAATTAAAAGACAGTGGGATGTATTGCATCTGCCTAAACTTGAATCAGAGAAAATCAGGGATGTTCAGGTAATCAATCATGCACACACACAAACATATCCATATACATACTCATAGCATATTTATAATATAATTTCATATCTAAATCAAAGTATAAATCAACTTTTACCTATTTAAAATCTTAAAAAGTTGAGTTACTCACTTGTATGCAAAATGCAGAGCACACTCAATTGCAGGTTCCAGATTTTATTTTAGCATGCAGGCTTCTTTGTTTAAAAATGATGCTTTCTTTTTAAAACATGAAGGCCTCTGAAATGCAGAGCTTCTTGTTCCAGAGTTTTGAAATGCAGGCTTGAATGCTTTTTAAAAAAATGATGCTTTCAGGTTCTTTACATGCAGGCTTCAAATTGATGCATGCAGGCTTCTTGCTTGTAAATGAAATGCAGAGCTTCAACTTGTTTTTACCAGATTTTGAAGATTTCATGAATGCATGATTAAGTCATGTGCATGCAGGCCTTACTTGATTTAGATTGAAATGCAGGTTTTCTTGCTTTCATGTTGATGCAGGTAGTAATTTTGGAGAGAGGAGTTGAATGCAAAGTTTTACAGGTTTGAAATATGCAGATTTGAATTTGGGTTGTGAGAATGAGATTTGGTTTTCTTTTCTTAAGGAATGAAACAAAAATGCATATGAATGAAGAGCAAGATAATATGAATGTAAATTTTCAGATTTAAATGAATTAAAAGAAAAAGAAAATAGAATTGACACTTGTCTTTTTAAAATGTGACACTTGTCTTTTAAAATGGATGATAAGTTTACACATGGTAACTTGAATCTTAAATTACTAACACATGTCTTTATGGTTAATTAGTGTTTATAATTAGAGTTAAATAAGTATTAAGCCTTGTTAATTAGTCCTTATACATAATTATGAATATAAATAATTCTCTAAACAATAAAGCAAAGTATGATTATTATAAATAAAATAATATACAAGTAATTCATTTGAAAAGATACTTTTAAATAGTTAAAATAGATTTATAAAAGAGGTTACAACACTTACATGAATACATGTTCATATTTTAAATTGTATTTTAAATTTCAAATTAAATTTATAAATAAAAATTATCAATTAATAATTTTAAAAAGAACAACACAAATATTTTATAACTTATTTAATATACAAACTTAACTTAAAATGAATTTTTAAACCAATAAAACATTTATCCTACATATTTAAAATCATATAGTTATTTAATTAAATATTTTTGAAAAGCTTAAATTAAAAACAAATCAAAATTTCCATTTTTTAAAACATTAAAATTATGCTATACTAATTTAATTAAGAACAACTTATCTATTTAAAATATTTACAAATACATATACATTATTAAATAGAAAACAATTTATTAACTCATTATAATAAATTCACAAATTAAATATTTAAATAAAGAAAATTATTAAATCAATATCAAATTTATTAACAAAATTTATCAATTCAATATAAATATAAACCCAGATTATTAAATTTATATTGTCCAAAATTCCGGGTCGTTACAATCCTTCCCCCTTAAAAGAATTTCGTCCCCGAAATTTAAAACAAAGGTAATTTAATAATCTACTTACAGATTTTATTTTAAAACACAGCATATGCTAATCATATGCTAACAACCAAAGCAACCAATTCACACAATCAGAACAAATCTAATCATCCAAAAGAATTTTGGATAAAACTTTACAAATTTCCCCAGTATATATATATATATATATATATATATATATATATATATATATATATATATATATCGGGATACTCGCTCTATAAAATCCAATCAACCAATACTACTAAGCTATAGAGTTCCTAACAACAATTCTATACAGAATATCAGACTACAAACGAGTCTGACTCAACAATCAATCCATCCTAAACTGCTGGTTCTACAACCAGAAATATCAAACACGTACTCCCTCAAAGATACGTGAAACATACTGAATCCCAGTTATCCAAGGTGGCAATTCAACTCTAGAAAACCAAACACCGATCTTACCAAACACAGAAGAAATCAAAACACTTCAGAGCTAGCTTCCCAAACTTATAGCTCTTTGGATCAGAGAAAAACTTAACCAAAATCCCATCTCCAATTCCAGAATCCAAATTTCTCTGCCTCTTATCCATAAAAATCTTCGGACGATCCTGGGCTACCAACATCCATCCTGATCAGATTAACTCTTGCTGATTCCAAAAGAAACAGACTGAATCAAAACAATCCAATGATCTCCTCAAGATCAATCAAAACCAAGAACACAAACCCCGCTTCTCAACAACAGAAGACAGAACAAACTTCTCCTTATCCGAAAAAGAAACATTCCCAAACTGCTTCCGCTGCACAACTCTGATCCGAAACAGAAGAAAATGCTGACGAAGAACACAAGCACAGACTAAACAACCTAGCACAGAAATATGGTTCCACAGATCCATAAGAAAACTCAGATGTTCCTCCTAAACCTCAGTTGCTTCACCAACTTCAATCTCAAGGAACCATCCATCTACTAACTGAACCACTTGTTCCAATCTTGGAAGAAAATTCGATCTCCAGAGGCAGACAAACTCTGACTTCCTGAAAGAAATCCGGACAATCTCCAACAAACACAAGAGAACATACTATCGCAAGTCACTTTTGCGATCAACTCAGCCTAAATCCATAGAAAACTGCTCTCTCTCAACCAAACAGAACAGCTTATGCTGGCTTAGCCAACTCACCAGAGAAAAGATCCACTCTGCTGCTTCTGAACTCCACTTCAGAAAAACTACTCAGCCAGAAGACTCCTTACCATCCCAGAATACTCAGCTAAACTCAGCCACAACACTGAGCAGACTCACTTCTTACTCTCGTTCCAAAGAAGCATCTTCGGAAACGTCCATAGTCACTGCATCTCATCACGCAGCTACTAATTCTTGAGATACCAAGATATCTTCACTTGCTTGCTTCTGTCCTAATGACAGATCAAAACTCAATTCTGCACTTCAAAGATGAACTCCGAACCTTTACAGGTTACCTTCAGAGATCGATGAAGTCTTTCATCACTACAGAACTCACTAGAGACGGTATTAGGTCTACAGTCTCGACAAATACACTTCCAACCTCATCCATCAAACTCCAACCAATGGTAGTCGTGTTACACACACTTCTACCTTATCTACCTTTATAACTTATATTGGAAAAACCTGAACGGGTAATCCAACAAATAGGTAGAACCAATTATATATATATATTAAAAATACAAATACGCTCTCTCAAGATAGACACCACTCCAGAGCCTAGGTATTCACTCAACCTAACGCTCTGATACCAACTGTCACGACCCGACTTTCCACTCCTAGAAAATCGCATCATGAATTAAGAAAGAAAGGGATAGAAGAAGGAAAGAAAGAAGAGAAAGAAGAAACAACACTAGAATCTCAACAACGGAATGAATAAATTATATTAATAATATAAGATATTTACATAGTTTACAACCACTATCAGAGTACACAGATATACAACTCATACTAGACAGTTATAAACACCTGTCTAGTATTTACAACATAATACAACATCACAAATAACTCAGAGTTACCAACACAGCGGAACTATATAATTATACGCAGAAGCCTCCTGCTCCATATGCTCCTCCACAATTCGTCAAAGCTAACCCGAATCCTAATCTGAATTCTCTTGACTACTCATAAAAATTTGAGTACCCAAGAGTTATAGAAAAACAGAAAATAACTCCGGGTCAGACATGGGTTTGGTGTGAGTAACAGGTTAATGTTGCTTAACTTTGAAAAACCTTTGAAAGAATGGTATCACGTAAGACTTCCCACACATAAACATGGAAAAGTTTTTACCTTACGCTAACTAAAACATTTGATAGGAAATCTGATGATATTATAATAGGGTCTAGGGTTTTCAAATAAATAAGAAATAGCCAAAATTGTTACATGATTAAATTCCAGCTACTAGCCACAAAAGTGGGTAATACAATCAAAACCGTTGGCACTTATTGGATTTTGGATTCCATACAATGGCAGGGCTACTGGGGTACCGCCCGTCACAGTACGTGGCCTAGATCACCGTACCGAGGATTACTTCCTTCATCCCCTACAACACAAAGTCGGACCCGTTCCTTACTGAACAGTTCCAAATAAGACAACCCTGACGATTGTCATGATCAACCGTCCACACAGCCTAAATATAAAGGGACCTCTAGACAGGGGTAAATCTTACTCTCCAGTGGGGGCTACCCACGAAGCTTTGCTGCACCTCCCCTGTTTTAGCCATTCCCGGTTGACGAGGCTTGAGGCTACGATTATCTTTAAAGGACACATCACTTAGAATGCTCATCGTCCACCTGACGATGTTCTGAAAGCATTCAATCCATACAAGTTCGTTCCGGGTTCGAACGAAACCGAAGGCATTATCTCGCTACACTCATTTTGGAATCACCCTCAGAGTTAACGACAATAACCCTTGCACTCTAAATCACCATCTCGAATCTATAAGTACTATTCCGTCAAACTCATTACGGAATCACCCACAGAGTTATACTGACGTATAGCCCTTACACCTCGAGTCTTCACTCGCTCCACTTGTATAAACGACCTAACGTTTAATTGGAATCGATGTGGTTTTCGGATGTCCAAATATGGAAACCCAATCCCGGTCTCATCGAAAACCAAAGCGTGTCTTATTAAGGCCAAGTTGTTTTGAGTTTAAAACAATTCAATTCATTATCTAAATATACACAGATAGATAATTCACAATATAATAGATAATCAACCTTATCATTATCAATAGATAATTCATATCATAATCAGATAATCCATACTAACATCCAAAAGCAACCAATGCATCCATATCACAAACACTATTCATCTCATTACTGAGATTACAAACCTAACTGGGCAACCAATACCAATCATCAAACATAAGCAACTATCTAATGATCACACTTCCTATAATTAATTTAAAATGAATTAAATTAATTAGTCAATCTCTAATTAATTTAAAATGAATTAAATTAATTACTTCATCATTAAAATTCTACTTAACTTAACCATCAATTGATTTCAAATCAATTTATAAATTATCATCTAAATATTGATTAACTATCTCTAATTACAATAAGTAATTAGCTTATAAGTTAATCACAAGTTCATTACCTAAACCCTTTGCAAACAATCAACTTGTAATTACTAAATTAATTTATTAACTAAAATTAATTACATTAATTATTTTTCATTATTAATTATACCTTAGTTAATCAATTTCAAATTACATCATTAATATTTAATCAATTCCTAAAATAAATTAATTACATAAGTAATTAATCTTCAATTTAAACCATATATATTAATCACCCATGATTAATAACCATTCAGTAATTAACTACTTTAATTACTCATCCCATAATTAATTATTCTTAATTAATTATCTAAATTAATCCCCTTGATTAATTTCAAAATAATTTAAATCCAATTACTTCTAAATCAAATATCTAAATTACATCCTGTAATTATTAATTAATTACTTCCTTAAGTAATTACAAATTCATAAATTACATAAAGTAATTATCAAACAATCAACAATTGTTTAAATTAATTTAACTTAATTAATCTAAACTAACCACATTTATCAAATTAATTACACTAAGTAATTAATTCATTAATTACTTTAATAAGTAATTAAACTTAAACAATTGATTATTATTAATTAATTAATCTAATTAATTATCAAAATTAATCATATTAATTAATTGTTAAATAATCTTAAGTTAATGACTTCATTAATATTTCTTAATTACATAATTAAGAGATTAACTTATATTAATCATCATTAAGTAATTAATATTTAATTACTATTTAATTAATCTCTAATTATTAATTTACTAAGTGTTAATTAAAATCTTCATTATCATTAATCACTTGATTTAAATAAAATTTAATCATAAATTAAAGTTTAATTAATCAACCTTAATTATAGATTGATTAAACTCAATTAATTAATCTCAAATTAAATTAATTAACTTAAAAATCATTAATTACTTAATTAAACATTCACATAATTAATTAATTGAATAATTAATATTCAACTTAATTACCTTAATAGTCAAATGAATCCATCATTAAACTTTTATTTATCTTTTTGATAAACATTTCTTATTAAATCAAGCATTAAAAACTAAATGTTTTAAATTTATTTTAAATTCCATTTAACATTTTTAAAACTTTAAGACTCAAATTTGTCTTAATTAAGGTTTTAAAACAAAGCTCAATCTTATGTTTAAAAGAACATCTACTTGTTAATAAGTTTTAAAAAGAATTTAAATTTAAATCAAATTCAAACCAATTTTAAAAATTGCTTTAAAATTTCAAAATTTTAAATACAACTTCCAACTCATTCTAGATTTAACTCTTTAAAACTCCTTCTAAAATTTACACCTTCAATTCAAATGCAAATCATTTTAATCATTTAAAAGCAATTTAATTTTAAAACTTTATTTTAAAATCTGAAGCTTAAGTTTAAATCCAGATTTTAAAAGTTCAGATTTGAATTCATTTTGAATTCCTAATTTAAATATTAACCTTCCAATTCAAATGCAAATCACATATGCATTTATACTTGAGAGTTTGAAAATCAAATTCAAATTTAAAAACCATCAATGATTTCAAATTCTAGACAAATCAAATTTGAATTCATATTCAAATTCAAACTAAAACTCAGTTTAAATCTCCACCTAAAAATTTAAATTTACCTTTACATTTAAAACAGAAACAGTTTCTGTTTCATTTAAAAACCCAAACTTTGAAATTTTTGAATTTAAATTATTTTAAAGAAACCAGAATTCAAACTTATTTGAATTCATATTTAAACTCAGTTTCAAAATCCTAAGTTAAAACTTAAGTTTGCATTAAGTTCAAATTTTATAAAACTGGAAACAGTTTTCTGTTCCCTTCTTTTTTTTTAAAATACAAACTTGAATTTCTGCATTTAAATTATTCCAAAATAAGAATTCAATCTGTTTGAATTCATCTCTAGATTCAAGCTTGATCCTAAGTTTAATTTCCAAATTTAAACTTAAACTTTACTTTATAAAATTTCTGAAAACAGAACAGGTACTGCTATGTTAAACCTGAAACAAAAGTATACCCGAGCAAACCCATATCTACTTCGAGTCAGTAACTCCTTTACTTCGAGTTTCCCCTCGAAAATCCCTAGACTATCCCGAGACAAAAATTCCTGCACGCAAAAACAAAACAACACAACCTACACAACTCCCCTGTGCACCACTAACCCATCTCAGGCCACCTCTGACCATCTTCTCTGGTCATCCCCCATCGACCACAATCCCCATATCACACCTCAACACTCCCAGATCTAGAATTCATTTTGAATTTGAATTCAAGTTTCTAAAACCCAAAACCTGAAAACACTTTCCCTCCTCAGTGTCAAACCTGTCAACACCCAATTCTCTCATCTCCAATCACCATTACACGCCATACTATAACGATGTCTCCATTAATACATCATCTATCAATACCCAAAGTATCTCTGAACTCGATTCAAAGAGGAAGCCGCATCACTCAATTTTTAAGAACACAGTAAAAACTAGGGCTTATACTGGAAAATCCCAAATTCAACCTCAATATTAAATTTTTACTCCAATTCAATATTTTTCCTATAATCTTTGATGAATAAACAATCTCCTAAATCAAATTCACCCAAACAAATTTCAAGCTTCAACTATGCTTAGCTAATATGTAAGACACAGTAATTTCAAAACTGTATTTTGATATAAAGCATTAAAATTTGTAATATAACTCAAACATAAATTTTAATCTGAATATTATAATGAAACAAACATATTTGTTTAAGTCATAACTCAAATGAGGAATCAAATTAAAAGACAGTGGGATGTATTGCATCTGTCTAAACTTGAATCGGAGAAAATCAGGGATGTTCAGGTAATCAATCATGCACACACACAAACATATCCATATACATATTCACAGCATATTTATAATATAATTTCATATCTAAATCAAAGTATAAATCAACTTTTACCTATTTTAAATCTTAAAAAGTTGAGTTACTCACTTGTACGCAAAATGCAGAGCACACCCAATTGCAGGTTCCAGATTTTATTTTAGCATGCAGGCTTCTTTGTTTAAAAATGATGCTTGCTTTTTAAAACATGCAGGCCTCTGAAATGAAGAGCTTCTTGTTCCAGAGTTTTGAAATGCAGGCTTGAATGCTTTTTCAAAAAATGATGCTTTCGGGTTCTTTACATGCAGGCTTCAAATTGATGCATGCAGGCCACTTGCTTGTAAATGAAATGCAGAGCTTCAACTTGTTTTTACCAGATTTTGAAGATTTCATGAATGCATGATTAAGTCTGTTGCATCCAGGCCTTACTTGATTTAGATTGAAATGCAGGTTTTCTTGCTTTCATGTTGATGCAGGTAGTAATTTTGGTGAGAGGAGTTGAATGCAAAGTTTTACAGGTTTGAAATATGCAGATTTGAATTTTGGTTGTGAGAATGAGATTTGGTTTTCTTTTATTAAGGAATGAAACAAAAATGCATATGAATGAAGAGCAAGATAATATGAATGTAAATTTTCAGATTTAAATGAATTAAAAGAAAAAGAAAATAGAATTGACACTTGTCTTTTTAAAATGTGACACTTGTCTTTTAAAATGGATGATAAGTTTACACATGTTAACTTGAATCTTAAATTACTAACACATGACTTTATGATTAATTAGTGTTTATAATTAGAGTTAAATAAGTATTAAGCCTTGTTAATTAATCCTTATACATAATTATGAATATAAATAATTCTCTAAAGAATAAAGCAAAGTATGATTATTATAAATAAAATAATATACAAGTAATTCATTTGAAAAGATACTTTTAAATAGTTAAAATAGATTTATAAAAGAGGTTACAACACTTACATGAATACATGTTCATATTTTAAATTGTATTTTAAATTTCAAATTAAATTTATAAATCAAAATTATCAATTAATAATTTTAAAAAGAACAACACAAATATTTTATAACTTATTTAATATAAAACTTAACTTAAAATGAATTTTTAAACCAATAAAACATTTATCCTACATATTTAAAATCATATAGTTATTTAATTAAATATTTTTGAAAAGCTTAAATTAAAAACAAATCAAAATTTCCATTTTTTAAAACATTAAAATTATGCTATACAAATTTAATTAAGAACAACTTATCTATTTAAAATATATACAAATACATATACATTATTAAATAGAAAACAATTTATTAACTCATTAAAATAAATTCACAAATTAAATATTTAAATAAAGAAAATTATTAAATCAATATCAAATTTATTAACAAAATTTATCAATTCAATATAAATTTAAACCCAGATTATTAAATTTACATTTTCCAAAATTCCGGGTCGTTACATTTTTCAATTCCTGGAGATGAAAGCGGAAGAGTGAAGTGTCAAGGTGAATGTGTTCTTCTTTTTAATTATCTTTAAAATTGAATTCAATCACAATTACCATCATAACTTTTGCATACGCTAACAGATTTACGCGCGTTTTCTTTTGTTCGGATTGTATTGAAATTTTGGACTTGATGATGCTTGTTAAGACGTATTCTGAGGCGGTCAAATTTTTGGGTCTAAATTGAATTTAAATTCGATTTAAATTCAAGAGGTGAGTGTTTTAACCCACTCACAATTTCTAAAATTTCTTATATTCGTTAAATTGATTTAGGATGTGTTTAAATTTTTATTTATAGCTGTTTGGCGTATATTTCATCATTTTCGCGGTTAAATTGCATTCATTTAATTTACTCATTATTTAATTCATTATTGCATTTAAAGCTGCTAGTAAATTTGTTAATTAATGTATTCATTGCATTTAAAACTGCCAGTAAATTGTGAACTAATGCATTCATTGCATTTAAAAACTGCCAGTTAATTGTTAATTAATGTATTCATTGCATATAACCTGCTAGTTAAATTTATTTATTATTACATATAAACTACAGTTAAACAGTTATTTAATTCATTGTTGAAAATTTAACTATCAGTAATTAATTATTATATATTATTGTGATTGTTTGAATTGGATGATAAATTGATAAATGTTTAATGATTGATATGATGGATGAATGGATGCTGTATTTATATTGTATAAACTGAAAGTTATTATGCATTTTCATTTCATTCGGGATTGCGGTTTGAAATGATATATAACCGTAATTTTTTTTTAAATTACGGATTGAAATGATAAATATCCGTATCACTTGACCATAGGGTAGAAATTTTTTTACAAACACCGTTGGTCTATATATATAAATAGTTTGAAAATGATTTCTATGGTTTGGATAGGATACGGTTTAATAAATATTAATTTTTGATCTTATATAAGATCTTATTTTATATATACATATGTAGTTAAATTATTGAATTTAAGCTATAAGTTGAATAATGGAGTTCGATAATTTATATTATACGATTAAGTACAGGTTTAAGATATTGTATATATATAGAGTTTAAATGGTTCAAATCAATTAAGATTGGAAAATAAATTGGAAATTTATTTGGAATTGAGCCTATTAAAAAAATTAAACTCCATAAGTGGTGTACACTTATTAAACTTGGAAATTTTAAAGGTATGATATTTATAACTGGATTTTTATTCAAGATAAATTAAATGAATATTTCTAGTAAAAATAAAATGAAGGAAATATTTAATTGTTAGAAATTTGAGTTTTATTTTATGGATTTATTTTGTGAATATTCCAAAACTAAATAATAGGACAATATATTGTTGAATAGAATTTCCAACCTTAGTTTTGAAATTGTTAAATACTCAAAGTTTGAATATATTGAAATCAAAGTGTTTTATTGAAACTAAAAGTGAAGCTAAATTTATGGGGTTTACACCTAAAATTTTAAATGAATAAAATTGTGAAGTCGCGGAAATTATTTTTATAAAGAAATTTTAAATTCAAAATATTTTATTCTATGTATTGTTTGAATATCCAAACCATTCAAGTTTCAGAAGTTATGGTTTCAAAGCTATGAATTTTCGAAGCATTATGTTTTTGAAAGTTATAATTCAAATGTTTGGTTTCCAGATATTATAAATTTTAAAGCAGTATGAATTTGGAAAAGAAATATATTTGAAAAAAAAATGATATTATTGATTTGGGTTTTATAAAAATAATATCAAAATGAGTTGTTTTGGGATGGAAATGATATCGTATTTATGGGTTTTGAAATGGATAATTTTATTCTGGTTTAATGTATAAACTATTTTTAAGGACCACGGTGTTATAATAACGTTTAGTTGTTAAAGCGACCGGGATCGGAAGTTGTCATACTCTCTGCCAACTCCGAAAACCATTTTGACAACCGTGTATGCGGTGGAGGTTCCAAAATGAAGTAGGATGGTGGTGGCATATCCTCTGAGGTAAATAGGTGGACCCAACTCCCGTGAGTTGGCATAAGGTAGCTAAAACAGGAGCGATCGACGGGTTAATAAGGTAGCACCTTTGATCAGACACTTCCCTTCGATACTATACTCTGACTTTGGATTCATTCGGTAGCCACCTTCACTTTTGATTTCTTTGATTTGGGGGAGTTTGTCCGAGGTGGGCGGTAGTAGCAGCTACGTGTTACCACTGACCCGGAAGCGTAATTGGTATATCTACCCTGGCATTGCCTACTTATGCCATGTCACCTACCCTATCGCGCCTTGTACGAGTTTGGTTTTCTCCCGTAGCCCGTATGGTATCTTCTGGTGGCTTCTCGATCAGGAGGGACGATGATATTGGATGGACTATTGGGACTATTATTGTGTTAAGGGGGAGATTGGGTAACTCCTTAACGCTATTTAAAAGTAAGTTTATTTTACAAATAGACACTATTATAATAGCAAAATATACTACATAGTAAATAGTTTAACGAATCCTTAAGAGATGTGAATCCCAAGCATATTTTAAGTTACTGCACTCATATTTATTTCTGTTGATTTAACTTATTAAGATCTTTTAGTTCAGACTCGAGTGTTTTGTCTTTTCAATTCGCTCGGGTCAGTCCGAGCGTTCCAGGATCGAAGACTTTGTCCCTGGAGGACGAAGATGGAGATTTCTATTATTATTATTTATTATATTCCACTACACATCGTATTCCGCTGCATTGTTATTATTGGTATGTATACTCTGATATATATTGTATAAGTATAATTAAATATTTTGTAAACAGCTTCATGAACTGTATATTGGCTAGTGCGTAACCCGTGCTACCCACACGGGCAATGTTGGCAAATATATTGATATGATAAGTTTTCAGGAACATAAATTTTCAAATATATGTCGAATAAAAGTAAACATAGTTAACATCATTGCAAAATTGTATTTTTTTTGTTACGTATAAAAGGTATGTGTACTGCACATAGTAAATAATTTTTGTTCTTACTTTGTGAAAATTTAAAGTGCACAATAACATGAACATCGTATACTCAAGTGGTAAATGATAGTCATAATGCTTCATTATGAATTAGAACTACATGGATAATATTATGGTACTTATCGCATCATGTACGTATTTGATGATGAAATATACATTGGAAACACTCAAATGCTGAGTTATAAACTAAAGCTTTATACAATTCTATAAACAAATCAAAATCCATTATGTACATAAATCAAATATCTCATAATCAATGGATCTAATCATGCATACATACAATGGCATACATTTTCCTAACTCGTAAGCTACCATAAAATTAATATAACTCATAACCAATTGTGTCACACCTCCAATTATACGTACATAGGCAGACATATAAATATACTCGCAATAGTATTTTTTCAGACTGTAGGCACCTCAGATTGGCCAGTAATGCACCCCAGTTTTGCCAATATCCCACATCAGTCCACCGTCATCGGTTCACCAGCACCTGATTGCCAGCAACCTCATCTAGCTTACTCCACAGAATAGGCTGACTAAATCTTATCTTTGATTAGCTTGCACCTTCAATCCTCCCTACCTCTGTTCCAGTATGCACATAGTAGAGCCTGACACTTGCAACTCTAGTGGTCCATCAAATGCACATCGAACCTCACTTGCAGCAACCTTCAATACACAACTTCAGAGTTCCATTACAACACCGTCGCTTCTGCTGCTATTGCAGTGTATCGCTGCCCTCCAGGCTTGAACATCCATATACTTTGTTTCTGACTTGTATCAAATGCAAGCTCCAGCTCAAAACTCATGCATCGATTGCCACAAGGCTGAAGAATTTCTCATTGGCTGTAGCTCTCGTCATGCACCAATCGCAAGCTTCGGCTCATAATTCTCTGGCTGAACCAACTGAATCTCATCAACAACACTCAAAATCTGCCCTTCTTGACAAAGCCCATGATCTCTCTTCAGCTTCAACACATGGCTAGGCTTTTCTACAGAACTACCCGGCCATGACGGGCGCTGCTCTTCCTCACTATTTCTACTTTACTACAAAAATGTAGGCTGAAGTTGTCAACTCATATAATTGTGCTGAAGTTGTAGTATAGTTTGCTTAAAACAAACTATTGTGTTGAACTTGTATTATAGTTATCTTAGAAGGATAAGAGTATTACAAATTCAGGTTCCATATACCAAATAAATTAACATATCAAATAAAATAATATGATATTTTACAGTAGGAAATAAGTAAAAGACAAAACTAATTCAATCAAATGATTAAGTAAATTCAGACTAAAAGATATTATTACAATGGAAATAAACAAATAAATTTTGTAAACAAATTAACTTGTTATATCATGCAAATATATCCATGATTAAGGTTTCAGTCAAGTTCATGTAATATGTTGTATGCTTTGGATACTTGTATTTATACTCATTATTAACTTGATAATAATACTATTATAATAATACTATTATGACAAAAACGTATACTTGGACACTCACATTCATACTCAGAATATCTATTATACTATGTTGCATGCTTTTGACATATTCTACCATGTTTTTCATAATACTTAGCACTACATAAACCTCTTGCAGCCTTGCCAGTTTCATGTGATTCAAAGGGGTTGTGTCATATCCATCAAAGGAATTCTCTTCTTCGGCTTATAACAGTGAAATGCCTTGAGATATTGATAAAATACCCATCAAAGAAATAAAATAGTCTTATATTTCTAAACATTATCGTGAAAGTTGAATAAGGGTTTTCAGCTATTTCCTACATATGAGCACATAAAACTGGTCTTCCATGTAGATTTTTATTTGTAAGAACAAATTTTCCATAACTCTTTGCATCGTAATATTATATTTTCAATACAAAAGGTAGTATGAACATTTATTAGAGCATTTTGAATCATGAATGAACAGTCAGAAATTTAAAGTAACTGAAGAACGTTTCTGTATGCATATATTTCAAATAGCTCATTAATAACAATACGCAATAGCAAGACCACTTAAACAAATAAACTTTTCTGGAAAAAATTCATGAGTTAAACTCCATGAAACAGTAAACCATTAAAATGAAAATGTATTTCTGTATTAGTGTCGTCTTATAAAAAGATTTATTGAAACTATATATGCAAACGATGAGAACTTGAGCATAATAATTTGAACAGTAATAAAAATAAAACCAAATATCATAATTTGGACAACAAAAAATAATCCAATTCAAACAATTCCTTCTCCTAATATGAAATTAAACAGGAAATATATGGATTTTACTAATTTTTTTCACAATTAGTTGCATTTGAAGAATTGAAATGCATTTAATCATCGACCTCTTAAGAATCAATCATGACCGAATAATCACAACTGAAACTGCCGGAAAAAATATGCATCATTCTATAATGTTAATAATACAGATTAATAACAAATAGCACCATCATTCTATCTCCAAAATCTCAATTGAATCAAACCCAACAACTATTAGGTAATAATATGAATAGATGATCCACTCTAAGTCAAAGCAGTTTATGTGAAAATCAATAATAATATAGTCCTGAATTCATAAGAAATAATTAAATCAAACAAAGAGAACAAAAAATCGAGAAATTCGCTACCTTGAAAAGGAGAAGATGATATTTTCCATTGTGAATTGAGAAGTCTTTTGCCTCCGTCAAAGTGCTGACTTCTTTTACCTCCGTAAAAGTAGTAAACTTTCTTTATTTCAATAAATTTTCGTTCTCTATTGCTGAGGAATAGCACATAACAAAAATTCATTTCAGCATAAATGTGAAACAGTGCCAGGTTACATTATTCCCACTTTAGCCATTTATTTCTTAGTTATATCTTATAATTGGATATGGTGGATGAATTAAATAATTGTAATACATGATTGAGATTCAATGGTATAGTTAGGGGCATAGAGATTGAAATTCAATGGGATAGACTGTGTTGTATGTATTATGTGTGTCTAAATATATGTGTGTGTGTGTGTGTGTGTATCATGAGAACACCATAAAGATAAATGAAAAGTAATGTAGGGAGAATAAATTATCACAAAAAAGTAACAAAATTTGCAGTAGAAGTAGCATGCAAGCTTCTGGTTTAACTACATGATGTTGAGAACAAAAACTCATCGACCTATCAAAATAATCTAAACCATCTAAACTTGAATGCCTTGACCTGCTCACGTACTATGGAGAGAAAACGTGCTCACGTACTATGGAGAGAAAACGTGGATTGTAATCTGAAGTGTAATTCGATGGGAAATTACTTCTACTCTTCTTTAGTTAGCATTTCCATGGTGGAAAGGGTACTTGTAATGGTGATGTGGTTGTTATCAAATATGAGTGAATCTCCCCAATACATTTTTCTCAAAGGACCTAACCCTTTATCCACATCTTACGCTTGACATGAAGAGAGCTAAAATTGACTGTTAAAGTACATCTAGCTTCCATCAATTTGACATAAAACTACAACACAACATTTTTATTACTTTGATTAATAAAAGCAAGACTGTAATAAAATTGCCAACTTCAAGATAAGTAATAAACGCGGTAAACTATTGGAAACTGTAATCAAATTAGCAGTATTATGATATGCCTATACCTTTTTAGATTGTAAAAGCAAGAGTATCTCTCAAAGAAGATAAAGACGGAGGAGTGTCTTATGTCCGAAGTATACTAACGCAATCAAAATGAAAAACTTTGCATAGGCAACAAAGTAGCCCAAGCCCAAATGCCAAAACAGGGAGAAATCGTAAGATAGAGCATCCTACTATAATGCAATTTAATGTAACAAAATGAAAGAAAACATGGAGGAAAATGCAGGTAATATGCCAAAAAATAAGATTGCAGCATAGTGAATTCGAGGGGAAAAGCAAGAATAACAACTTACCAGCACAGGGGAGTAAAGTACTGCGTTTTAAAAAATCCAAAGGCATCAAAATAGTACTTCTGACTTGTCACCATATCTAATTCGATGAGACATTCACGAAGTCGTAGTGGGGACAGTAGTAGATAAAAGTTATCGTAGCAAAGTTCAAGTTTCGATTTCACCGTCCGTGAAGGATGGAAGAAGCAGCAATTTGATTTTTATATTATAAAAAACTTAATTTCAGGGTAAAAGAAGTCAACTTGGTAATCAAATTATTGGATGCGGCTGGGACTTTGATAAAGGAATTAACTGTTATTTTCTTCAGATGGGATTTGAAATGAGGAGAAACTGCTTTTAATCTTTTACCGCTTTATAGAATTAGATATTAGGAATTCATTTGAAGATCAATGTGATGGAAGACACGTGCTAGGGAGGAGAAGTTGGAATTAGAATGGGTCGTAACTGTTGTGGCAAACAATATGCTTTGTGATTAAGCCTCCAGCTTGATTTTTTTCTTATTCAACCACAACATAAGTATCAAATCTTTTACCTTAAATTTTGCAGTAAATAAACAATTTTTATTTACAACAATATGACTCTTAAATTTGAATAGGATGAGAAAAGTCAGTATTACAACTTATGTACAGAAATTCAACTTTCGCATTCATTTTCCTGATGGTTTCGTCAATTTCCATTTCTTACTGTGTCTTGTGCATTCTTACCATCATATTTATTTTAAAAGCATCGGATTTACCAAGAAATATCATAGTAGATGCTTGTATTTAAGCATTTTATGTCATCAAAAAAATTATGGCAATAAAGCTCACAACCTCTCTTTATGTCTTTAACATTGGGAGGTACGACTGGAAATGATTTCCATAGCTACATGAAATGCTAAAATCAAAGTATCCAATCATTATAAACATATCAAACCAGGGTAAATTATAGATAAACATGACAGTATATGTTAATTTAAAAAGTAACTGGTTGTGACTTGCGAATGCAGTGGTTCATATGCGAAGACGTTATATGCGAGCATGTTATATACTTTACTCTAGGTAGGATAAAATAACAGTTAATTATGTGATAACATAAATTATTTCACCGTACTAATAGTCTACATTTTCAAATTCTAGACCACTGCCTCAGTCCTACATTTAGATATAAAAACTACTACTGTTTAACTTAACAGTAATTTTGGTTAGGTTTTGTATGGAAATTTTGTGAAGAAAAGTAATCATAGTTTCTTTGTGTGAAAGACAATTGAAGGGTTAACATTAACTACTAATTTTGGTACCATAGTGCCAACATTACAATTATATGTCTATATTTTCCAAATTTGCAGTGATTGATGCTCTTACATGCACCTTCGCATGTAGTGACAACATAATTGTAGGGTGTTGTAGGAGTACACAAAACAGACATAAAATCAAACTATGTTGCTGCAAAACCCAAGTTACCGAATAGTATTTCTATCTTACCATAACATTAATTAGTAAATGGACACCGATTTGTAGCCTGTTATGCTTTCCATAACCTATCCTTTAAAACCGTATTATTTTTAAGGTGATAAACTTTGAATCTAGGAGGAAAAACGAAAATAGTAAATAAACAAAATGGTGTGCTTTTTCTAATCCATTGTTCATATCTCTAGTTCATAAAGAAATTTAAATAAAGTTACTGCTTCCTATCAAAAAAGGATTATAACCTGACCAAATCATAACGACCAGTGAAATTTAACAGAATATAATTACGTAGATCGAAAAGATAGATTTGAAATAATAAGCTAATGAATTGCAAATAAATCTAATATTAAAAGGTTTTGTAAGAAGATCAGGGTTCATGAAAATGAATTACCATTTCAAATCAGTCTCTCTCTGCCAAAACAGTTGTCTTTGTTTCCTCGCTGATGTGTTGGGCACTTACGTCGAACCTGACGATTGTGAAAAGCAAATACAGGGAACATAACCGGGAAGGAGAATTTCAACGACATCATGAACTTCAATAGTGGTTGGTAAGTAGACCATAGGGCAAAAACTGACAGTAGTTAACATATATTAGTAGATGAATTTGGTGGCGATTTTCCATCTAGGGTTTGGAAATGGGGCGTTTGGGAATAGGAAGAGGATTTGGGTAGAACAGGTAACGGTCATGTGTAATTGATGGTAGTAGATGAATTTGGTGGCGATTTTCCGTCTAGGGTTTCGAAATGGAGTGTTTGGGAGCAGAAAGAGGATTAAGGTAGAACAGGTAACCGTCATGTGTAATTGATGGTGGTAGATGAATTTGGTGGCGATTTTTCAGTTTAGGTTTAGGAAATGAAGCGTTTGGGATTAGAAAGAGGATTAAGGTGGAAAAGGTAACCGTCATGTGTAACTGACGATCTAAATCAAGGAATTGGTCACAGTTCGACGCGTATATATGAAATAAAAGAACACGTGTAAGTCAAACAAAGATGTGGATTCTCCTTTCCAATTTAAGTAATAGATATTATATTTTATCCTTCTGCTGTGAGATTCTGTTTTCTTTTATTTCTTCTCGTTTTTTTCTTATTTACCCCATAACAATCCGCCCCTTTGTATGGTTTGAATTGGCATGTGTCTCGATTTAAAGCGTGCGAAAAGGCAGGATGTTACAAGGTGGGTTAACATTTGCCCCCAAAAACATGCCTTGTAGTAGGAAGACATGTTTAAATAACATTTAATCCATCATCCAAAGTCTATATCTTATAGCCATACCATCTGATCCACCAAATCCATTTTATCCAAGTGCCACTGCCGTATCCTTATCCAAATCCACGATTGCTCCGAGCCGATATCCGACCTTATCCAGTAACCAAATCCTTAGCCAATTCCACATCCATCCGAACCCGATAGCCGAGTTATAACCCGTCCATATCCAATAACCAAATTCATAACCTCTCCGGGTCGATGTCCAAATCTGGGATCTCTCCGGACCATGGCCAATCCCTACCCATTAAAAGCCGAAATCCAAATCTGTAACCTCTCCGGGTTTTTGGCAACCGCATCCTACACTCGACCACCTGTGTCAAGCAACACTTTGGTGTTCCCGGTTCAGTGTCCCTGAACATTGAGTAATGTCGTGGCTTAAGTCCTAAGCCGAATCCCGGTCGCTCTGGACACATGCCGAGCATAGTCTATGCTCAACGTCCCCATACATGAGCATGCCTAGACCAAAAAGAAAAAATAGATTTTACAGACCAGAGCGTCACGGTTTATCATCATCTTAAAGCATGCCAAGGGGTTATCTCTGTCCCCATACATGAGCAAGCGACTTAGTTGTTAGCCCAAAGTTTGCTACTTATTCCAAACCATCATCATTAGACTAATCGATCACCATTCCTAGGCCTCACGCAACGTCTTTCAAGGTTGGCGGTGGCTGCTTCTGTTCCACGGTCGCATTTCGAGTTCCAACATATTGCCACAGCTGACCATTTCTTAAATGTTCCACGATTATATCCTTTAGACGTCTGCAGTTGTTATTATCATTCCCATCCAGGTCATGAAAGAGACTGTGCCTTTCCGATAGCCTTTCACGTTCTGAGGTTTCCATCCTTACCAGACCTCGATAAGGAAGGCAATCCAGAGTATTCAAGTATATCCATTCCAACGTCTCATTCAACCCTACGTAAGTGGAGAATTTTGGTTCTCCTAGCGCTTCCTTGCCCTGCTACATTCATTATCTAACTTTCTCTTTCCTTTATCCTTATCTTTACCCGAGCTTTAAACCGGATGGTTATTCATCCTTAACCATGTTGACTTCTGTTGACCACATATCCAAACATGCATCTTCCTCTCAAAGAAACCTCCTAGCTTCGTGAAATAATTCATCGAGATCAATTGGTGTGTCCCATATCAACGATACTTTGAAATCCGAATTATCCCTGACTCCAAACCCCGCCGCTATTAGAACCATTAATGGATCCGGCCTATCCACCGAAGCAACTGCTGCCTTAAACCAAGTTAAAAAAAGTCCTAAGCGATTCTCCCCTCCTTTTCTTCACCAACTTCAATGTCATCACACTCTTTGGCCTTTTGATGTGAACTCGAAATTGTTTCAAAAACTTGTCCCCCAATTCTGTTCATGTTCTAATAGATCCATCTTCCAGCTGCCTAAACAACATAGCAGCTATATCGGTCAAGTACAGAGGGAAACACTAGCCATAACCTCCTCTGATTCCCCCAGCACTTCCATATGTCTTCTTTACCTTATCAAGTGGTCGGTGGGATCCATCTTACCATTGTGTACTTCTAGAGTGGCATCTTGAAATCGGATGGATTCCTAGCCATTCTGATGTTATGGGTAAACGGACTTTGGTTTACTCCCTCCAAATCTTTGTTTGTCAGACCTCCGCGAATAGTTTGCCTGATGATGTCATCTAATCTAGTGTTACCTACCAAGGGTTGCCCCCATCTACATTTCCAAACTTCCCTCTAAGTCCTCGAGGGAATTGGTACATACTCCTCGTCATGCGCTCTTGTATTCCTATTGGCACCGGGCTACACAGCATCATCCAGTATTCCTTCATGGATTGGTCCAGCATTACCTGGTAGTGTGCCCCCGAGTGTAGGTCCATCCAGATTGACAGTTGTTTGCTGATTGGGGGCTGCCCCCTGCTACACCGTTCCATCTGCTTGCCTGTCGAGTTCTTTTGATCTAGCTCCACGAATCTGACCTCCTATAGCTCCTGCTGTTTCTATCTATCGAAATTGTCTAGAAGGGTCTGCATAATTTCCTCTTGCCTTTTCATCAACTGCTCCTGCATAGAATCCATCATAATCTACAACTTGTCCCTAGTGATGTAGATAGATGCCTAATCTGATCCAGCACCAAAAGAGGCCTCTTGACTTCCCTTTTGATTGCTCCTTTCTATCACTTGTCTCCTTGTTGATAGCCTAACCATTACTTCCTAGAATCCGAGTTCCTAAGCCTTTAAATCCAAAATCCAAGCTTTAAAATCCCTGAGTGCTAGCTTTCTTAATGAAAGCGCCGAAATGTTAGCGCTAAAATTGGTCACAACACCTAAACACCGGTGAAAGCACCAATTCATAGTCATAGATAATAGGTAGAGTGTATGTGGAGAGTTTAAATATGAAGAACAATCAAAATTAAAATGAAAGCAGTAATAAAAGAGGATTTATAGTGGTTCGGCTGACTTTGGCCTACGTCCACTCTAGAAATTTCGTTTTTATTGATATCAGGATCAATTACAGTTACAATCTAGAGTTTTCAAAACAATAATAGCGGAGTTGCTTTTGTGGAGAAGATGTAGAAAACAGAATGAAGATTCCTTTTCGTAAGCCCTGCCTGCTGTATTTATAGACGAAATCTTGGTTATTGGGCTTCCTGAATGATATGGGCCCACCAAAACCATAGTCGAGCCCATACCCTTCGCCAATGCTGACCCCAAGCTCTTGATAAACCGACCTGATGTTTCCTTGGGGATGACCAAAAGAAAACCCAACACTGAATCGAAGTAAGTTGCTCAATGACTCGAAGCAACTCATATGCCGATCCATCCTAACCTTACCATAGTTCCGAACCAAGCTTATGTGTTGCCGACCCAAAATAGCCGACCTCTCCAAATACTGACCCCTTCTAACTACATGCCGACCCCTTGACCCAGTGCCGACCCGAACATGCCGACCCAAAGTCAAGCCTGCCGACCGCTTCTTGATACCAACCCCTTACTTCATGCCAAGCCAAGTCCAACCCAGTGTCGACCCAAGTATCTCCCAGTGCCAACCCGAGTCTCTCCAAGATGTCGACCCCTTGCAATAGCCGATCCCTCCAAGATGTATGCCACTCCTTTTACTCCACCGACCCGAAGCATACCGAAAGCCGACCTGAAGTCTTCACCAACCCCGGGAAAATATGCCGATCCCTTAATTCCTACCGACCTGAAGTAATACCAATCCTTCTAAAATATGCTGATCCGATTGAACCTGAAGTAAAGCCCAATATGACCCGAAGTAAACACCATGAAAACTCAAAGCAAGCCCAAGTGTGACTCGAAGTAAACTCTAAACATCCCGAATCACCTCAATTTTTCTCGAAACTCATATATGAGTATCTGACATCTTTTGCCCATCGACTACTCCTAATCCCGGCTTCATAACCATGTTTATCATCCATGATTGATCATCTATCCATCCAGTCAACCCAAACCTATCGTATTCCAGCATCGATAACCAAGCAATGATTTAGTTGAATCCGTCTGTCTACGGCCTTGCCGAAAGGCGGGCTAACAGCTGTTAAAGAAGAATCAAAGCAATTGGTACTATTTTCTTGGATTGTCTATACGATCGAAGTAAATGGGGCGAGGCAATAAGCCTATTTTGTATTAGTGGTACAACATACTACCGTCTACTGGATCGAGCTCCATCTCAGCATACTCTATAGCGTAACAAGATATGGCTTAAGCCCTTTATACATACAAGTTATGTCACAATCATTCGTACAAATCAAAATGAAATCATAGTTGTTAGTAACTACATTACACTACTCGACGTAGCCATGGTCCAAACATAGGTTGATTTTAATTACCGGTTAAATACCTGGTAATGTTAACCAGTTTATTTGTTGTGATTTATTGGTTGATTTGAATGATGATCGCGATGGATGTTTAATTGTTGATATTTGGATGATTGGATGTATGTTTATTTTATATGTTGTTATCAACTGCAAGTTCTCTTAGTTATTGTTAGGAAAATCACTATGGGTTGAAAAGATACATACCCGAATAGACTTATAGATTAGGGAAAAATCTTTAAGGGTTGAAATGATAAAGTCGAGCGATATTATGGGTTTTGACTTTTATTCGACATTGCGGGTTAAAATGATACATACCAGTAAATTTAAAATTTATCGTGAGTTGAAGTGATATATATCCGTATCACATGACCATAGGGTAGAAAATTATGTACGGACACCAGATTGGTTATGTTAAGTGATATTAAATCCTTAATTTTTGAATCTAGTTAGATGATATTTTGAAATAAAACTTGATTCATATGAACTATATTGTTTCAAAATCCAAGCTTTAAAATGTTGAAATTGAAATTGGTTTAAATGAATTGTTTAAAGAATTTAAATTGAAATCTTAAAGTTGAATTTTGAAATATAAATGAAATTTATCAAAATTGGGATATTGTAAATGTTCAAATATTTAAACTTTGAAATTTATTGAATTTGAAGTGGTTTAAATTTATAGTTTGAAAATGGATTTGAAATCGATGTAAATTGAAATATTTTTTAATGAGAAACTGAATTGAAACCTGTAGCCTTTTGAAATTGAAATCGTTGAACTGTAGTTGATTTAAATTGAATTTTGAAACTAAAGTTGATTTGTGAATTGGAAGAAAAAATTCCAATTTGAAACTATTTTCTATATAAACTCTTTTAATATGCAAACTCTTTTGACATATAAACTATTTTCTCATATAAACCATTTTCATACATTAATAATGTTAGTACATTAAATATTTTAATATATAACCTATTTTAAAAGGATAAACTATTTCTAAAATATATACCATTTAATCTATAACCTATTTTTAAATTATAAACTATTTTAATATATATTATTTTAAGTTTGTAAACAACTTTCAATATATATATATTAATATATAACCAATCTTAATGTATAAACTATTTCTAATATATAAATTATTTTAATCTGTAACTTTTTTTAAAATATAAACTATTTTTAATGTATAACTAATCCAATATATAAACTACTTTCAATATTCAAACCGTTTAAAGTTGGAAATGTTATGATTTAGGATTAATTGATTTAAAGGCAATATTTTTATATGAGGGTTTAACCTATTTGTGGTTTTATTTTGAAATGAATATGATTTTGAAAGTAAATATGATTTCGAAAGTAAGATGATTTTTAAGTGAATATGATATTTTGATATCAAATATGAATCGGTTTTGGAAATGTAAAAGAACCAACTAGTATGAAATAAGTGTTTGGTTGTTAAAGAGATCGGGATCGGATATTATCATACTCTCTGCCAATACCGAAAACCAGTTTAACAACTATACAGATAATGAAGAATCCAGAACGAAGTAGGATGGCTTTGCGAATGATTCTGTATGAGGTATGAACGCAGCCCTGACCCCCTAGGTCAGATTGATGTGACTAAGTAGGATCACGCCAGGCCAAGTGGGGTCGCACCCCCTACGGGGCATATTTCTTCGTTACCATATTGTTACTTTGTGATTGATTTGGCGGCCACCCTTCGATTTGATTTTGGTAGTGTATTCCGAGGTGGGCGGTAGTAGCCGCTATGCATTACCACAGTTCGGATCCGTAAAGCGGTAGTATCCTACATTGGGAATTACCTTGCATGCCTTGTCATATGCCTTACCGCGCCCACTATAAGTTTGGTTTGTGTCGTACACTATGGAATGCCCTCTGATAGCCCTCCAATTTACGGAGGAATTACGGTACTGTATAGATTACGATTTTTATATAAAATGTGTTAAGGGGGATATGTGTTACGTCTTAACGCTATTTTAATACTTTACTTTAATATAGACATATTATAATAGCGTGTTGTACTATGTATGTAGATAGTTTAACAGATCCTTAGGCGATGGAATTCTGAACATCCCTTAAGTTATTGCACGCACGTTAGACACTGGATAGAAGATGAAAATCACGTAAACATATCTGAAGCCATTGCACTCATATTTATTTATTATTGATTTAACTTACATAAGATCTTTTAGTTCTCACTCGAGTGTTTTGTCTTTTATTACGCTCACGTCAGCCTGAGCATTTCGGTACATTGAAGACCATCTTTCCGGAGGACGAAGATAAAGATTTTGCATATTATCACCATTTATTATATATATATTCCACTGCTTTATGTTGTTCCACTATATTATTTATTTATTACTGTTATGTGTATAACTTTGATTTATATTGTTAAAGTGTAATCAAATTTTATTTGTAAAATAGCTTCATAAACTGTTTATTTGATTTTTATATTTTGTCATTCCACTATGAGATTATATATTTTTTTTTCATTCTTTTCTCTTCTTTTTCTTGTTTACCCCACAACAATCCACCCTTTTAAATGGTCCGTGTCCGACAAGTGTGGTTTACTGTGATTTGAACCGTCCAAAAAGGTGGGTTGTTACCAGTGGTATCAGAGCTTTGATTTGGTGATAACCTTAGCTTTATGGGGTCTGACTCGTTGGAGATAGGTAGTAATACCCTAGAGTGGGTTTGTTTGAGTGTATATATAAGAGAGCGTACTTGTTAGTGTTACAAAATGTTTTGTATTGTGTTAATTTGTTCTGTTTAGTATTTATAAATTCTAATCGATACATAGGATGTTATGGCATCGATAGGGATTTCTAAACACTAAATAGGGCATACTGACACAATATTGTTTAGAAATTTAGGTAAATGAAATAATTTTACCTAGTATTATATTTTGTATGTAAAAGAATAATTTTATAAATGGATATAATTTCATGTGATATGTTCTTCATTTGTTTGTTAGGAAATAAATTTTGTAAATATTGATTACAAAATAAGATTACAAATAAAATGAATTTAATTGAAAATTTGAGAACTTAAGTTCCGGGGTTTTGAAATTGTTTTCAAAGATTTTGGAATATCATATTAGTATTATTTGGAAGTATTTTGGATATAAATATTTTCAAAGTAATTTGAAAGGAACGTTTTAAAGGAACTTTTAAAGGAAATAAATTTTGTACTCCCTTCTTCTGTCGTTGGAAAATAATTTCGGTAATGATGGCGCATCATCGATATTCACTTTCGAGCCTCAAAGTGGGGGAGGCCACTTAGTAGCTTTGCTACCCATTTCTTCTGATAAGGAAATTTTGAGTAAAATTCCTTAAGCATAATTTGATATACAAAATATATAAGTATATATTATTTTTAGATAATATGCAACGAAATCTGTTATTTAGTTCTTAAGTTTACTGTTAAATAAATGATTTTCAGTTATTGTAATAGAACGAAATCTAAACTATTTAATAATTGGAAACTTCTAAAATAAAAAATAGGAAATTAGATGCTAAGTGGTTAATGAAATATATAAGAAATTGAAAATTTATAACTTGTAAATCAAAAGATATGAAAATTAGAAGATGTAATTATTGAGCATTTTGTTAACGAAAATAAATAAGATAAACTTGTGTAACATTCAATTACATCCTTAAAACATATATATAACTTAACAGAAATGTTTAAGAGTTGTATATGTAATAGAATATTACACAAATACAACTTAAGTAATGAAAATGTTCAAATGAAATTATTTCTATAAATAAGAACTTTGATGTACAAGAAAGGTTATAAACATGAGTAAATATTTTGAAATGCTTAACAAATTAAATTGAATAGATAAATGTGTACTTAAGTAGATAATTTTAAACATAAGAAGATGTTGAAATGTATCATTGATAGATTTAATATTTATTCATTCATAAGTGGATTTAGTATTAAATGATGTTGTATGTGAAGAAATGAATGTAAATTAAAAAGTTGAGAAAATTAAGTTGAAATGATTCAAAATGAATACTAATATTAATCAAGCTATATAAATAATTAATGTTAAATAAACTACAAAGGAATGTGTGTAATTCTTCAATAATTAATTCATTGATGATTTTAAATAGTGCATGAGAAAAATTTATGTAAGAAAATGAATGGAAGAAGAAATGAAATTGTCTGAATGAATGAAAATAAATGAAAGTAAATGATGAGGAAAAAACCAATCGAGAATTTAAAAATGTATTAAATTCTTCGTTGCTTGGCTCGAAGGATGCTTGGAAAATGATATTTCGATTTATTTGTGGTTGTACGAATAATCTATTAATAAATTACCAGAGATTGTTGAGCGTATGGTATAATTGGTAGTTATTTATCACTCGTGCATGGAGAAAAGTGTCTGAACCTGAGCAAACCGTGCATTTGGTTGCTATTGATTGTTTGATAGTTTCCTTTGTTGCATATGATGGTCGTTGTTATTTTGTTTGCATATGTTCTGCGTTAATTTTTTTGTTACTAAATGAAACAACTAAATATTGCTCTTGTGTGTAGTTCTCACCCTTTTGGATTATATAAGTGAATTACAGGTTTATGGAAGCAATAACTACTATTTTTAGTTTCATAAATTAAGCGTTATTTGCCCGACAAAAAGGAACATTTTCGGATTATGGTTTTTGTAAAGATATTTTATTGTTTTTCCCATGATTTGGGATGTTTTATTTTTGAAATATGATATATATTGTAATTATTGATATTATTATTTTCTGAACCCATACTTACAAAGGAGACTCTGCCAAAAGTATTCATAAATTTAAGACCTAGAAATTTTTTACGAAAGTGAAAATATTTTCAACTTTTACTAACTTGAATATAAAGATTTAATTGTTTATAAATTGATATATTTTGTTTAAAATACTTAATCATGTAAGTTTAAAGTGTTTATAAATTGGTTATTCTAAAACAAAATATATTAGTTTCTTAATTCCTCCTTTTTCATTTTCGAGAACGAAAAGTTTTGAGTGGGGAGAGTATAACAACCCGTAATTTTCGATAATTAAAATATTAAATTAAATAAGATTTTGAAATTTAATATTGTGAGATATTAAAGTTTTATGATTTATTAATGAGAAAAATAACTAGAATACGATTTGATATTATTGTTTGGATATTATTAACAATTATTCATTGTAATTTCAGCAAATGAAATTATTGTAAAGTTAAATTGGTTATAATTGTAAATAAGTAATAAATTAAATTTTATATTAAAAAGAGAAATTATATGTAACTAATATGGTAAAAGATGATAACTGTAAAATAAATAATGTAATAAAATGTAAACTATGTTAATAAAATTCATAGGGTATTGTTGATTGAATAATAAGAATGTAAATCAAAATAAATGAATTTGTTGGAATTTAAATTATAATTAATGTATTTATTATAGTGTAATTGAATGTTGAATTTAGTTAAATATTTTAATAGTGAATTTAGCATAGAAAATTTATTTGATGGATTATTAATTTCTGTCCAATCAGAAATGATGAAAATTGTTAACTATTAAATTTAAATTTAAACGTGATTAAATCAATTTAATAATAATTTATTTAATTAACATGAAAATTTGCCATTTTGGCCACTGTCTTGGATTTCGACTAAACTAGATTCATCTTATCCGTAACAGCGATTTATTGTAAATTTCAAGTCTCGTAGCGATCGGACATCTTGTTTGATCGTGCGACCTTGAAACGCGAAGAAATCGATTAATGGAATTTAATTAAATATAACCTGATTTTGAAAGATAACTTCTATACTCTTTTGAACTAGGGTTTGAAGCTGGTTGCATTGAGTTTAAAATAATCGAAAACCTATATTTTGATATATTGCATGTTCCATTTTCATCTCGGAAATGAAATAGGCTTTTCTGGTCGTTGTTATCGTTTAGACCCAATTCGATTTGTCCATTCATTCTTGCCTATCTCAATGTATATAAATAGACTTTCCTAACCCTAGCAGCCACTCTTTTTTGATTTCTGTTCGTACTGTCATATTTAATCTATCTGCTTCTTCCTCATTCCCAATGGCTGTAAATCCAAAACACTAATTTCAAATTCAAATCGAAATTCAAACTCCTCAAATCATAGTAAAATTTATATCATTAGGAAGATCTTGATGAATGGAACCTATGTCTAGTGTTCATTTTCAGAATTAATGCTCGAGTCAACGGAAAATCGCCGTCAAAGGTCATAAATCGCGAACCTTAATTGGCAATTTGGGGATTTTCGAATCGCATGCTAATTGGTGAAATTGTTTATGGGTACTATGGAGAGCGGTGTTGGGAGTCGATCTGAGGTGGTCGCATCGCCTATGGTGGCTGGATGCAGTCGGAATTGGTGATTTAGGGTTCAGAATTGGTGATTTAGGGTTCGGAATTTGGCGACGGGGGCTGGAGAATTAGGCATCACATGGATATGAGTGGAAGTAGCTCGGCGAGTGGATGATAGTGGCATGGCTCGATCTTGGTAAGGCAGCATCTAACGACGACAATCAATGGTCAAACGCATGGTGATAGGGTTCATGTTGTGTGTCGTGTGCGTTAAGGGGGGAGAGAGTTTTATTTTATTTTAATTCAATTATTCAATTGTTCTAACTATCATAACTTCTTCATACAAGCTTGGATTCACGCGCGGTTTTATCCATTGTGAATGCATCGAAATTCCGAACATTATGGAACTGGTTTGGCTATATTCTAAGACTGTTGGATTTAGGGCTAAAATTTGTAAATTGATTTGTTATCAAAGGTGTGTGTTTTAACTCACTCACAACTACTAAACTATCTTATGTTAGTTAAATTAAATTTACGATGTGGCTAGAAATTGATTGATTGTTGTTTGGTACATTTATATTGTCATTTGAGTTTAATTTGAATTTATATTGAACTGAATTTTCCATTTAAATTAATATTGAATTAATTGTCAGTTAAATACCTGATAATGATAACCAGTTTATTTGTTGTGATTTATTGGTTGATTTGAATGATGATCGTGATGGATGTTTTATTGTTGATATTTTGACGATTGGATGTATGTTTATTTTATATGTTGTTATCATACTGCAAGTTTCCTTAGTTATTATTAGGAAAACCACTATGGTTTAAATGGTATATTCCCAAATGGACTTATAGATTAGGGATAAATCGTTATAGGTTGAAATGATAAACTCACGCGATTTTTATGGATTTCGAATTTTATTCGGGATTGCGGGTTGAAATGATATATACTCAAACTTAAAATTTATTACTGGTTGAAATGAAATATATCTATATCACTTGACCATAGGGTAGAAAATTATACATGGACCCTGGATTGTTTAAATTAAATGATTTTAAATCATTAATTTTTGAATCCAGTTAAATGATATTTTGAAATAAAATTTGATTTATATGAACCGAATTGTTTTCAAAATCCAAGCTTTAAATGTTGAAATTGAAATTGGTTTAAATGAATTGTTTAAAGAATTTAAATTGAAATCTTAAAGTTAAATTTTGAAATATAAATGAAATTTATAAAATTGAGTTATTGTAAATGTTCGAATATTTATACTTTGAAACCTATTGAATTTGAAGTGGTTTAAAATTGTAGTTCAAAAATGCATTTCAAATCGATGTAAATTTAAATGGTTTTTAATGAGAAATTGAATTGAAACCTGTAACCTTTTGAAATTGAAATCGTTGAACTGTAGTTGATTTAAATTGAATTTTGAAACTAAAGTTGATTTGGATTGATTTGTGAATTGGAAGAAAAAATTCCAATTTGAAACTATTTTCGATATAAACTCTTTTAATATGCAAACTCTTTTAACATATAAACTATTTGGGAGGAGTACTAAGCAAATTGGATGAGACCTAACCATCCAATACAGGCATGGATGTAATCTAACCATTCATCACTTACTCCCTTCCTCGACTTGATTAGAGGCTACAATCACAAAGTAGACGTGAATCGAATATCCATTTGTCAAGTTTTCCATTGATACTGGGGGTAGAATTCCATTGCATGGATGAACATGGTTCAACTGTACATTTGACAACTCGTCCCTCAACTTGACAACTGGAGCATAAATAAAAATGGACGTGACTGACCATTCATTAAGTAATTATGGTCCCCAAAGTGCGGACAAGAGTACAAACACCAAAAATTTGGATGCGGCACAACCATCCATCGACAAACTTTAGTCCCTAGAATGCGGACTAGAGTAGAAACACTAGATGGGTGTGGCTGACCACCGATCGACTAACCCTATTTCCCAAAGTGCAACGGAGTATTAACATCAAGTGGGTGTGATTGAACACTAATTATAAAACACTGGTCCCCGAAGCATAGACAAAAGGATGGACGTGGTTTGACCGTTTATTGATCAACTCTGGTCCCTTAGCGGTGTGGAGTATAAATACCATAAAAATGGACGTAATTCGACCATCCACTCCTTAACTCTTTCCTTGACTTGGGAGTAAACACACAACTCAAAGTGGATGCGATCTGACCATCTCCTCCTTGCTCGACCACAAAGTTTTACAGAACACTCATCTTACTCCCAAGGCTCGATGGAAATGGATCCAACTGGAAGTGGGCCTGGTATGAATGTCCATGCATCGACTTCTACATTGGGTGCAGGGCCACTTTGAGAGCCCAAGCCTAAATTGGACATAGTTCTACTATCTAATCCAAAGAAGATGTGATACGTCCATCCACGACCTTGTTTGCGCCTAAGGTGTGCCGAACTATCCAAGCTTTGCCAGGATGTAGAGTTTCCACTTCCAATTCTCTAGCAAGTTTGAGCCTAGCGATCAAGGCTTCATACTTAGCTTTGTTATTTGTTGCGTAGAAGTCGAGTTTCAGGGCATAGCAGATTGGCCATTCCTCAAGAGTCATTAACACTACTCCAACGCCAGAACATTGATCATTGATAGCTCCATTCATGTACATTTCCATTGGTTGGTCGGTTCTCCACCGCTCTTCCATAGTCGTCTGATCCAGTGAATTCATATATGAGTCTGCTAATGTCTATTACTGGATAGCTCTTCGAGTGAGATAAGTGATATTAAATTGGCTTAGCTCGAGATTCCATTTGAGGAACCTTCCAGACGTCTAAAGTAGTTGTACGACATGTCGTAACAGTTGGTCGGTGTAGATGTTAATGGGGTAAGCCTAGAAGTAATGGAAAAGCTTTCATGATGCGATCAATAGGCAGTACGCAATCTTTTCCAGCTTTGGGTAGTTTCTATCAACACCTGTCGATCGCTTGCTAATATAATATACAGGCCTCTAGATCTATTCTCTTCATGCAACATTGTGGCAGTTATGGCGTGTACCGACGCCACTAAATAGATGTATAAGTCTTCACGATCCAGTGGCTTGGATGTGATGAGTGGTCTCTTTAAGTGATCTACTAGAACATCAAATGCGTATATGTAATCCTACGTCCATTCAAGGTCCCTCTTCCCTCTTCTGATCAAGTCGAAGAAAGGGATACACTTGTTAGTGGCCTTGGAGATGAAGTGGCCGAGGGAGGCAACCTTCTCATTTAAGTTTTTTACCTGCTTAATCATCTTTGGCGCTTGAATGTTTCGAATTGCTTGAATCTTCTCAGGATCGGCTTCGATTCTATGTGAGTGATGATGAAACCCCGAAATTTTCCTGACGCAACGTCGAAAGAGCTTTCAAGGAATTTAGTTTCATTCCACAATTTCATATATCACTGAATATGTATCCTAAGTCATCAATGTGTTCATTTGATCGTCGTGACTTCATGAGCATGTCATCTACATATACTTCTGTTGATCGCCCAATCTAGTCTTTGAACATCCTGTTGACCAGTCTCTAGTAAGTAGCTTTAGCATTATTTAGTTCAAACGACATCATAACATAACAATATAGCCCTAGATCAGTAAAGAAGCTGGAGTGCTTCTGGTTGGGGACGTGCGTCGAGATCTTGTTGTATATGTAGTACACATCTATAAGTGAAAGCAGTTCATATTCAATAGTTGAGTCTATCAGTTGGTTGATCCTTCAAAGTGGAAAGTGGTGTCCCGGGAATACCTTGTTCAGATCTTAGTAGTCGATGCGTGACCACTGCTTTCCATTAGTTCTCTCACAAGAACTGGATTGGATACCCATTTCTGGTAGAGGCATCATAGGTAAACCTATTAGTTTTGAGTTTATCCACATCTTTAAGTCCAACAAATCCTCTGGATCCATGCCGTGTTGCTTTTGTTTCACTGGGATATACTTGGGTCGATATTCAATGCATGGCTCGCGATAGTCGGTGAGATCACATGCATGTCAGAATGGGTCCAAGCGATCACATCAAGATTCATTCGGAGAAAGCCAGAAAATTGCTTCATCATCATTACACTGAGCTACGATCCGATCTTCAGTACCTATGATGGGTCATTATGGCTGACTGTAATGTCGATTATCAGTTCAGCAGGCGCAGCCTTGGATTCTTTGAGTCCAAACATAACTATTTTGCGTAATAATCAACGTAAAATCTTGTTGGTATGATCAATGATTACAGTTACTCCGATCAAATCCCAAAATCATGTCATGAGTTATTGAGTCTGATAGTGAAGGGCTCTAAATACTTTGAGCGATTATCTGTAGACGATTGAAGATAAGGCTTAGAAGCATGTTGAATCAAATATCAAGTAGGGTTTAGCCTCGTGTTGCGTGCAACCGCATAGCTGGATCTTGCTTTAATTTTGAATCTGCTTGTATATTCGAGTAATGCGCTTTCCATTCAACGCACTCATGGTTCTTTACTCATCGTTCAGGTTGGAGTGATGATCAATTTTGTAACAGCCCGGAATTTTTGACAGCATATTTTAATAAATATTTAATCTAATTTAAATTAAATACAGGTTTCTCAAATTATAAACTGATAAGATCTTAATTATTTACCAGTTATATATGTGACTGTAAAGAAATTTCGGATTTGAAAATTTAAAATGTAATCTTTTAAAATTGTTTATAACAGAATCTCTCTTATTCAATTAAAATCAAAGACTCTATATTTTTATTATTTGATAAATATACATATGAATACAATTGTAGTTTTTAAAATGATAAAGCTTAAAATAAACAAACATAGTAATATTAAACATAAACATGGAAATCTAACACATAAGTATAAAACAATATAAATGGTTATAAACATAAACATACAAAACAAGTATAAAACATAATTATAAATTGTAAAATGTAACTAAAGAGATGAATATACAAATATAAATTATAACTTGAAATATAAAAATGCAAGTTTATATTATGAATCAATGTTTGATAATTAAACTACAAATAGGATAAATTTAGAAATCATAACCATAATAATTATACATGAAGAATATAAATAAAATAAAATTTATATACTAACAATGACTATATTAAGTTTACTCAATATATATATATATATATATATATATATATATATAGGGAAGTTTGCCTAAAACATTAACTTGTGAAACCCATTTATACAATACATAAATTTTAATAAAGATCACATTAAGTTGATATTGGAACTAGCATGCAAAGGAGTCAAGTATACAAATTACATGTAAAATATATTTATGCATAATCTGTTACATACATATGTCTTTGTCCAGAAAATTAAAATAAACACAAAACTTATGTGTTGTTATAAATTTTATGTGCATAAGAAAACAAGTTATTCACTTCAATAAAATAAAACAGAAAATTGTCTTGTACAAAAATAAACAAGAATCTGAAACATTAATTACATGTTATCATAAATGAAGCATAAGCATTAAATTAGAACAACTTCTTGTTTAAGTAAAGTACTGCAGCCGAAATTTTGTGATATTTCCTTCTGCAGTATATAATTCTTAGCCAATTAAAAAGCATGGCATTATAAATAGAAACTGTCTAGATACAACCTGCTGTTCAGTTACTTCTATATATATCCATCATATTTTTATGTTCGTTCATAAAAACTTAACTAAACCTTAAAGCAAACCTGAGAACATTATTGCTTTACAAACTTAAATAAAACTAAAAACAGAAAAAAAAACTAAAGAAAGTTTCACGAAAATTTCTTCTGCAGTTTCATCAACACCTTGCCTTCTGTTCAAAGTTTTATTCTGGTGAGTAAACTTATTGTTTTCAATTTAAACTTGTATCTTTAGCTTACAATTGGTATGTGCTTTGATATCTGCTTGAATAATAGCCCTGAGTACTTTTTGTTGCTCTAGTAGCATATGTAGTTGTTCTTCAGAAATATTTGAGTATCTGAACAAAGTAAGCAAAGAAATTTGTAAACACTTTCGCATATAAAATTTTGAACTTTGGTATTGTTGCTAATTCAAGTTGATTATCTTAAATCATAGGCCTGCAACCTTGTTTGAAGTTTTACAGTATTTCACAAATACTGTTATTTCAAGTTACAGCTAAAGGAATCAAAGGTCAAAATTTGAATGTTTCAATTTGTAAATTCAATAACATATTTAGATTTCATACACATAGTTAGGATTTTTAACATAAAAATTATGATTTTTAATCAAAGATCACAAGAGAAGTTTTAAAAGAAAGCTAAAATGGGTTTTTGTCAATTCTGGATGATTGGTTAAATTTTAATGGTTGTAATTTGATATGAAGAAAGCTTGAAGTTAATTTAACATAAGAAAAATGTCAAAATAATTTTCGAATGTATAGATTGTTAGTTTGAGGTAAAGGTAGGGTTTAGTTCACGTTTTCTGATGGGTCTGTTCGCTCGATGATTTCATCATCATGGAACGACCGAGCTGGGAGTGCTTTTGAGGGATGAAGGGGGATGACATCGGCGACGCGTGGTAGGAATCGCGACTCAAACGGTGGTCGGCGCTAGGCGAAAGAGGGGTTTTCACTTCTACTGTTCGAGTTACAGTTCGTCCTGAGGGTTTTTTTTACTTCGAGTTTTTCCCATCGAATTAGCTCTTGAATTCGAGTGTGTGGTCGAATTGGATTTTGTAGGTGATGACGCGAGTCGTCGGAGGCGAAGTGAACCACCATGCACGTGCACGGTGGTGAGGAGATGTCGGTCGATTTACTGGGAGTGACGCGTGCTCGTACTCGTGAAATGTAGATGTTTGCTTCGGGGTTGTCTCCGGGTCGTTTGCGTGAGTGGGCTACTGCAGTTTGATTTATAACTGAAACTTAAACTAAAAAAAGGAGAAAGGAAGAAGAAAGAACAGGCAAAAGAAAAAGATGGAGTGAGAGAGAGACGCGGGATAGGAGAGGGATGGATCGAGAGTTACTGGAGTGGAATGGGGCCTGTCTCGAGTTCTCGCCCTAAGGTCTTACCTAATTACTTAAAGTATGAATTAACAAATATTAACATTTAATTTAGTAAATAACATTAGTTGTTTTAAGTTAATTTTTTTTAAAATTTATTTAAAGGAAGGCTTATAATAAAAAAAGATGATTAATGGTAAAGTTTAAGGTAATTAAGAATATAAAATACTTGTAATTAAAATAAAAACTTTAAAATTAAATTTGTAATTAAAAATTTAACCTTGTGTTTAATCTATTCAACTTAAGAAAATTTAATTAAGGGATTAATAAATGGTAATTAATTTAGGTGATTAATTAAGGATTATATGATTAATAAATTGTTAATAATTGATTAATTAAAGTAATCTATGATAATTAAACAAGTAATTAAATCTTATTAACTAATAATTAAAGTTATTAATTAATTATTAAGAATCAATCAATTATACCGGTAATTAAGTAATAATTAATAAATAAAAGTTTAGTAATTAAAAAATTAATTAAAGATTAGATGATTAATAAATTAACAATTAATGATTAACTAAGTAAATAACTGATCATTAATAAGTTAATTAATCAGTAATTAATTAAGCAGAATAAGTAGTGTATTCTTAAGTAATTAATCAAGTTAAGTTAATCATACCAGTTTGATATGAATTGATGATTCTTGTCTGATTTACTCTGACATCTGTTCGATGATATTCTGTGATATGTTCTGGATATATCTATGATAAATGTATATGATTTATCTGTGATATCTGTTATGTGAATTCTTAATATTGAATTGAACTATTAAGACTAAATAGACAACTTGGCCTTTAAAAATGGCGTTTGGATTTCGATGAGACCGGGATCGGAAGGATCAATTTTGATTCTCCGAAAACCACATCAATCCAAATTAAACGATAGGTCGTGACTTGTCAATTGGTGATCGAGATGGTATTTCAGAATGCAAGGGTTATCGTCGTTAACTCTGAGGGTGATTCCAAAATGAGTGTAACAAGATAATGCCTTCGGTTTCGTTCGAACCCGAAACGAACTTGTATGGATTAAATGCTTTCAGCACATCGTCAGGCGGACGATGAGCATTCTAAGAATAATGTTCAATAAAGGTAATCGCAGCATCAAGCCTCATCAACCGGGAATGGCTAAAACAGGGGAGACGCAACAAGGTTAGATGGGTCATGCCCAAGCAGGACGAGGTATACCTCTGTCTAGATGTCCCTTTTTATTTCGGCTGTGTGAGTAGTTGTTGGCCACAACTGCGGGGTTATCTTTTTCGGGACTGTTCAGCAAGGAATGGTTCTGGTCTTGTGTTGTAGGGGGTTGGGAGTGATCCTCGGTACGGTGATCTAGGCCCCGTACTGTGACGGGCGGTACCCCAGTAGCCCTGCCATTGTTGGAAACCCATTTTCCCTACGAGACCCTACGGTTTTGATTAGTATTACCCACTTTCATGGCTAGTAGCTGGAATTTAATGAATGTAACAATTTCAGCTATTTTCTATTTACTTGAAAACCCTAGATACTATTATAATATCATTGAAGTTTCTATAAAATGTTTTGGTTAGCGTAAGGTAAAAACATACACGTATTTATTTGTGGGAGTCTAACGTGATACGTTTATTTCAAATGATTTTCAAAGTTAATAAATTTTAACTTGTTTATCATACCATACCCATGTCTGACCCGGAGTTTATATTTTGTGTTTTCATAAACTCTTGGATACTCAAATTTTTATGAGTAGCCAAGTGATAGGTATTTCCGAGTGTTGATTTTTTGGAGAAGCTTTTGGGAAGAAAACCAGACGTATGTATTTATATATTGTAATGACCCGATATTTTCAACCATTCGCATCCGCACATGTCGGACTTGAATTGTTCAAAATACCGCGTTGTAATTAAAATTTGGCAAATCTCAAAATATACAGTAAATAACTAATCACAGACACATAATCAGAATACTCGGAGCGGAATTTAAAAATACTTAGTGGTTCTTAAAGCCACTATAATAGCCTTAACAGAATAGAAAAAATTACATAGTTTAAATCTCCAATATAGTTTAAACATCACTAAAAAAATCCAAATATCCCAAAGTCTCGATTACATAAATAAGATACGGACTGAAAGTTTTGCCGGCAGCTCGAAAGATCTACAGAATGTCCTAGCCCCGGGATGAAAGCTGAAACTGCAACTCAGGCTGACCCAAGCGTAACATAAAACATAAACACTCGAGTCAGGACATACATACTTATATAGTGTAAGCTAATTCAAGTGTACTGTAATATAAAGCAAGTAACTTAAAGGATGCTTGGGACCGCCCATCCTCTAAGGATCCGTTAAACTATTTACTATGTAGTAATATTTTCGCTATTATAATAGTGTCTATATTAAAATAAACTTACTTTTAAATAGCTTTAAGGAGTGACCCAATATTCCCCTTAACACGTAGTATTCCCAGTAGTCCATCCAATATCATGGTCCCTCCTGATCGGGAAGCCACCAGAGGATACCACACGGGCTACGGGAGAAAATCAAACTCGTACAAGGCTTGCTATGGTAGGTGACACGGGACAACTAGGCAATGCCAGGGTAGATATACCAATTGCTATCCGGACCGATGGAAACGCGCAGCGCGCAGCTGCCGCCCACCTCGAACAACACTCCCAAATCAAAGGTGCGCCCCAAAACAATCACAAGGGTAATAGAATGGCATACGAAGAAGTGCGTCCGATCAGAGGTGCTACCTCATTAATCCGAGAATTCGCTCCTGTTTTAGCCACCTTATGCCAACTCACGGGAGTCGGGTCCACGTATTTACCTTAAAGAAAAACGTCACCACCATCCTACTTCATTCTGGAATCTCCACCGCGTACACGGTTGTCAAAGTGGTTTTCGGTATCGACAGAGAGTATGCCAGATATCCGATCCCGGTCTCTTTAACAACCAAACGTTATTTTAACCCGTGGTTACAACTTTTAAAAATGGTATTTATACTTTAAAAATCAAAATAAATTTCAAATAGCTTTAATATCATAATATCATTTTTAAACATTAGTCATTTTTATAAAATGCCATTTAAATCTATTCAATTTATTTAGGAATTAATTGCCTTTCAACTCACATTTAAAAGTTAAATTCTTCCATTTAAAACCTTTTAAAGTCAATTCCTTAGTTTTATTAATTACGTATTAAATTCCAAAATTTAAGCTTTTTCCAAAGATTATTTCCATTAAATTCTTTTATTAAAACAATCAAAATTCAGTTTCCGTAGCACTTATAAAAATGCTACCTAAAGTGATGAAATAAATTATTAACTTAACAGTTAATTTTAAATTCCCAAATATAACTTATTATCAATTATTTTACTTAACTAAAGTCTCACTTTTAACAAAATTCAGAATAAGTTATATTCCAAAATTTTACTTAAACTTCTATTTATTTAATATTTTGAATCATTCAAAAATCATTATAAATTTCATAAAATCCTTTAAATACATTTAAGCCAGAATATCATAAACTTTCTATTTAAAATATTTTTAAAAAATTTCATAAAATATTATATAAACCACGGATCTGTATATAGTTTTCTAGCCTAGGTCAAGTGATACGGATATATATAATTTCAATCCACAATTTACACAGAAAACTCGTGTTCTATCATTTCAAACCCGCAATCCAAAGAAAAAAATAAATAATTAAATAAATAAATAATTTTCGTTCAGGCCTATCGTTTCAGCCTATAACGATCTCAAATTTACAGGGAACTTGCAGTGAATAACAGTAAATAAACATTAAATAGTATAACTACAATAATATTAAAATAAATAAACAACTGATGATGTGTCAATTAATAATGGGGTTTAACATCATACGCTTATATCACAGGAAGATAAAATTTAATAAAATAAATTACAATTAAACTTGTGATAAATTCACAGATATATAGGTATGTTTGTCTGGTGAGAATACTCACCTTTCCGCTGCTGAAGATTCAAATCAAACAACGGTATCTATCCCGAAAGAAATGAACAGAGGCACGATAAATCCAACAGATGTTATGATAATATCCAAAAACATTTAGGTACCACTCACTTCATTATAAATTATAAAGGTTTTTTTTCCTTCTTAAATTTAGTTACAAAATCTTATTAAATTAACGAGTTTAATTCTCTAAATTTACAGGTCATTATACTCTCACCCGCTCAAAACTTTTCGTCCCCGAAAAGGAAGGAGGTAGGAGAATAGAAACACCCTGAAAGAAAATTAAATTGAAACTAGAAATGGAGTCATTTATTTAAAACATAAAATTCAATTTAAACTAATTAATATTCAATAATTGATTTAATTCATTTGATTTTTACTGAAGATAAATCAATCTTAACTATTTCCAAATTTGTTATCTTATTATCCAATTATTTTGAAATTAACAATTTCTAAAATCATAAATTTGTATAGTCATTTATGATAATCATCCTTTATTCAAAAAAATTAATTCTTCCTTATTCCAGATTATTATTAAATATATTCTACTTAATATATCTTATTGCACATATTAAGTAGATTACATTTATTATAACTATTCCAATTTATTTCTAAATTTCCTTCAACACCATTTGATATTGTATATTATTCAATTATTATTTTATTTCTATTTACCTCTATTTGTCTTGTTGTAACTGAAACTTTAAGTGTATATCATTTATTATAACCACTCAAATTTTATTTATAAAATCCTTTTATATTGTACATTATCCAATTACATAGTTAATTTCTGAATGATTCAGGTAAGTTATATTGGCATGCAATTATAGAAGTAATTTTTTTTTCAATTCTATTATTCAAGTTTAAATATTCATTCAAAATTTGACTTTATTTTATCATTAGAATCACCTTTTCACATAAATTTATGAATTAAATTTCCAATTAACTTCAAACCCTTTAGAGATAAATAAATACATACATATAGCATATGTCAAATCAAAATTAAATCATATATCTATATATATTATAAATTAAGTCATGTTTTAGAAATTCAAATCAATTAAAATTTTGAAGCGAAACTACAGCGTGGTCTCTTTACTTCGATACTCGAAAATCAATGTCGATGATGTTGTAGTCATCACCGAAATTATTTTCCAGCGACAAAGAGAAGAACACTAATTTTTAAAACTTTAAAATTCTTTGGAAACAAATTTCTATTCGAAATTAATTTAAATAATCATATATCCTTTTAAGACTTTAAACACAAGGTTTGAAACTATCAGAAATTAAATTCTTAAATTCTTGTTTTAAATTCATTTTTATTTCCAAATAAATTTATAACCATGTTTTATAGTTCAATTATTTATATAAGACAAAACCAATGGTTTACAAAACCATAAATAAAATCAAACACTATTATCTCTAAACAACTAGTTAAATTCTGAAAATTATACTTATATATATAATATTAGATTTTTCCCAAATATAGGAACAAATTTTTTCAAAACAAGTATAGAGATTCAAATTTGAAGGACTCAAATCAAAGAGAATTTTGATTTAAAGATAAGTTGGAATCAGAAGATCCGATGATTAAATAACAGAATAAGGTACTAGATAAGCTTATATAAATCGCGGGCAACCTTAACCGGGTCAACCGTGACTTAAAGAATAAGATCGATGTGGATTTTCTGGGGTAAATCTACATTCGATCTAAAGAGATAGAGTTCGGAATAACCAAAGATACTAGCATATAAACTGAGGATAAATATAAATCTCTGGTGAATCAATGCTAGTTGTAAAGGAGTTTCACCCCTTTATTAGAATATTGGCGATACCGCCAATTCACTATAAAGATCATTCGAAGTGGAGTCATGGGATACTCCAGAATCGAAAGAAAATGAATAGTGAGGGACACGAATGAACTTCGGAACCGCAGGGAACGTTCCAAAATTCGAAAAGGAAGAGATTCAAGCTTAAATGAAAGTGATTCTGTAAATCAATTTTACCGTACATTCTAAGTTTTTCCTAGAGCCAAAGCTCTGATACCAAATGTAACAACCCGATATTTTCAACCATTCGCATCCGCACATGTCGGACTTGAATTGTTCAAAATACCGCGTTGTAATTAAAATTTGGCAAATATCAAATTATACAGTAAATAACTAATCACAGAATCACAGACACAGAATCAGAATACTCACAGCGGAATTTAAAAATACTTAGTGGTTATTGAAGCCACTATAATAGTCTCAACCGAATAAAAAAATTACATAGTTTAAATCTCCAATATAGTTTAAACATCACTAAAAAAATCCAAATATCCCAAAGTCTCGATTACATAAATAAGATACGGACTGAAAGTTTTGCCGGCAGCTCGAAAGATCTACAGAATGTCCTAGCCCTGGGATGAAAGCTGAAACTGCAACTCAGGCTGACCCGAGCATAACATAAAACATAAACACTCGAGTCAGGACATACATACTTATATAGTGTAAGCTAATTCAAGTGTACTGTAATATAAAGCAAGTAACTTAAAGGATGCTTGGGACCGCCCATCCTCTAAGGATCCGTTAAACTATTTACTATGTAGTAATATTTTCGCTATTATAATAGTGTCTATATTAAAATAAACTTACTTTTAAATAGCGTTAAGGAGTGACCCAATGTTCCCCTTAACACGTAATAGTCCCAGTAGTCCATCCAATATCATGGTCCCTCCTGATCGGGAAGCCACCAGAGGATACCACACGGGCTACGGGAGAAAATCAAACTCGTACAAGGCTCGCTATGGTAGGTGACATGGCACAACTAGGCAATGCCAGGGTAGATATACCAATTGCTATCCGTACCGATGGAAACGCGCAGCACGCAGCTGCCGCCCACCTCGAACAACACTCCCAAATCAAAGGTGCGCACCAAAACAATCACAAGAGTAATAGAATGGCATACGAAGAAGTGCGTCCGATCAGAGGTGCTACCTCATTAATCCGAGAATCGCCCCTGTTTTAGCCACCCTATGCCAACTCACGGGAGTCGGGTCCACGTATTTACCTTAAAGAAAAACGTCACCACGATCCTACATCATTCTGGAATCTCCACCGCGTACACGGTTGTCAAAGTGGTTTTCGGTATCGACAGAGAGTATGCCAGATATCCGATCCCGGTCTCTTTAACAACCAAACGTTATTTTAACCCGTGGTTACAACTTTTAAAAATGGTACTTATACTTTAAAAATCAAAATAAATTTCAAATACCATTAATATCATAATATCATTTTTAAACATTAGTCATTTTTATAAAATACCATTTAAATCTATTCAATTTATTTAGGAATTAATTGCCTTTCAACTCACATTTAAAAGTTAAATTCTTCCATTTAAAACCTTTTAAAGTCAATTCCTTATTTTTATTAATTACGTATTAAATTCCAAAATTTAAGCTTTTTCCAAAGATTATTTCCATTAAATTCTTTTAATAAAACAATCAAAATTCAGTTTCCGTAGCACTTATAAAAATGCTACCTAAAGTGATGAAATAAATTATTAATTTAACAATTAATTTTAAATTCCCAAATATAACTTATTATCAATTATTTTACTTAACTAAAGTCTCACTTTTAACAAAATTCAGAATAAGTTATATTCCAAAATTTTACTTAAACTTCTATTTATTTAACATTTTGACTCATTCAAGAATCATTATAAATTTCATAAAATCCTTTAAATACATTTAAGCCAGAATATCATAAACTTTTATTTAAAATATTTTTAAAACATTTCATAAAATATTATATAAACCACGGGTCTGTATATAGTTTTCTAGCCTAGGTCAAGTGATACGGATATGTATCATTTCAATCCGCAATTTACACAGAAAACCCGGGTTCTGTCATTTCAAACCCGCAATCCCAAGAAAAAAATAAATAATTAAATAAATAATTAAATAATTTTCGTTCAGGCCTATCATTTCAGCCTATAACGATCTCAAATTTACAGGGAACTGCAGTGATTAACAGTAAATAAACATTAAATAGTATAACTGCAATAATATTAAAATAAATAAACAACTGATGATGTGTCAATTAATAATGGGGTTTAACATCATACGCTTATATCATAGGCAGATAAAATTTAATAAAATAAATTACAATTACACTTGTGATAAATTCACAGATATATAGGTATGTTTGTCTGGTGAGAAATACTCACCTTTCCGCTGCTGAAGATTCAAATCAAACAACGGTATCTATCCGGAAAGAAATGAACAGAGGCACGATAAATCCAACAGATGTTATGATAATATCCAAAAACATTTAGTTACCACTCACTTCATTATAAATTATAAAGGTTTTTTTTCTTCCTAAATTTAGTTACAAAATCTTATTAAATTAACGAGTTTAATTCTCTAAATTTACAGGTCATTACATATATGTAGTTCCGCTGTGTAGTTAGTGTATGCTGTATTTTGGATGTATGTATGGACATATATGTATATGACAGTTCTGTTATATGATATTGTATAACTCTGATGTCTGTATAACTATGTAACAGTTATATGATGTATTATATTTTGTTCCATTCCGCTGTGAGATTCTGATGTTGTTATTCTTTCTTTCTATTCTTTTCTATTTCTATTCCTTTCTTTCTTAATGATGAAACGTCTTTCTGGGGTTGGAAAGGCGGGTCGTCACAGTTGGTATCAGAGCGCTACGTCGAGCGAGTACCTAGGCTCTTGTGTTATATTTATCTTGAGAGTGTGTATTTGTATTTTCATATAATTATATATGTATCTATCTAAATTTGTTGAGTTACCTATTTAGGTGACCGACATGTGTTTCCGAAGAAGAGGTAGAGTTAGGGCCAGTACTTCAACAGATGATGGACGGAGTCAAAATACTAGTGAGGCTATCAATCCAGCACCGCCTCAAGTTAGTTTTGCAGCTTTATGCAAAGATTTCAAAAATCTCGAAGGCCAACCATTCAAAGATTCAGAGTGAATAATTGAAGTTCAAGCCTGGCTATGATCTTGTGAGCGTATTTTCAAGAGCATGAAATTGTCGGATGAGCGTAGGAGGCAAATGGCATCGTGGCAACTGCAGGGTGGTGCAGCAGCATGGTGGGATTCAACAATTGCAAATATTTCTGAGGATGACATTTCATGGGACAGATTTAAGGAGTTGTTTGAAGAGAAGTTTATGCCGACGGCAGGGAGAACCCAATTGTATCAGGATTTTCTGTATTTGAAGCAGGGTAGTATGTCTATTTCGGAGTATGAAACCAGATTCAACGAACTCTCTTATTATGGACCAGGACTCATCGATACTCCTCTTAAAAAGAATGAGAAATTTGTGCAAGGATTGGGGCCTGAATTCCATGGAAAATTAACGGTGCTTCTGAAAGGATCTTTGTTGATTTGGTTGATATGGCATTGAGGTATGAAAGTTTGATGAGTAAGAAGCCAGGGGCTCCAGTCGCAGCTTCAGGTGGGAATTTCACTAATTCGAATAAGCGAACGTTCGATCCCAAATGGAGAAAGCCGAACAAGAAGAAACCTGGGAATAACAATGGACCTCGCAAGTGCTACATTTGTCAACAGGAGGGACATTTGGCAAATAAATGTCCTAGGAAAGGATTCCAGTAGCAGCAGCAACAACCGCATCAGAGTGGCCCAGGATCAGCTATGGTACAGAGATCATTGTGCTTTAATTATCATCAGCCAGGACACATGATCAAGAATTGTCCACTTCTGCAGAGGGCACCTCAGAATAAAGTTTTTGCTTTTGGAAGCAGGACCATCTTCTTCTTTGATGGGCAAAGGAGTATTAGATGGTACTTTACTTTTAGATGGAAAATACATTAAAGTTTTATTTGATTTGGGTGCTTCCTTGAGTTTTATTTCTTTGGACTCGGTTGAAAAGTTCTTTCTTACCCCTAGTTCTGTTGACAATCCTATCTTGGTGTCTAATCCTATAGGAGGGGTGACCAAATAAGACACTATCTGTAAGGACTTGAAGATCTCTTATCTATCCCACAGTTTTTCTGGTGACCTGTATGTGTTGGATTTTAAGGGATTTGATCTTATTTTGGGAATGGATTGGCTGGATAAGTATAGAGCAATTTTGAATTGTGATGAAAGAACAGTTTCGTTGGAAACTGATCTGGGTAGAATTGCCAGAGTGTCGTGTGATAATTCTGGGATTCACTTGAGCAGTCTTTTGCATGGAATTGAGACTTCTGAAGAGAAGATCGAAGATATTGATGTGGTCAAGATTTTGCTGATGTTTTTGAAGAAGTTAAGTGTCTGCCACCACATCGAGAAATAGAGTTCCGGATTGATTTGATTCCAGGAGTTGTGCCGGTGATTCAGCCCAGTAGGAGAATGGCTCCTAGGGAGAGAGAAGAGTTGATTAAGCAGACTCAGGATCTTTTAGAAAAGGGTTGATTAGACCCAGTTTTTCTTGTGGGGGTTCGGCGGCAGTGTTTGTGACTAAATCAGATGGATCATTGAGGTTCTGTGTAGATTATAGAGAATTGAACAAAGTGACTATTCGTAATAAATATCTTCTTCCTCGCATCGATGATCTTTTTGACCAGTTGCATGGTGCTTCTATCTTTTCTCAATTAGATCTTGCTTCGGGTTTCCATCTGTTGAGGGTAGCTGAAGACAGTATTCCCTTGACTGCATTTAGGGGACCGAATTGTTTCTATGAGTGGTTGGTTATGCCTTTCGGGTTAACCAATGCTCCTGCCTACTTCGTTGACCTCATGAACCGAGTCTTTAGGGATGTGTTGAATAAGTTTGTGCTGGTATTCGTTGATGATATCTTGGTCTATTCCAAATCTGAAGAAGAGCACAGGGAGCATTTAAGGATTGTATCGGAGACTCTGAGGAAGCATGTGTTGAAGGCAAAGTTTTCGAAGTGCCATTTCTGAAAATCGAAAGTTAAATTTTTGGGGCACATTTTTTCTGGTGAAGGCATTTCTGTAGACCCAACGAACGTTGAAACTATTCTGGAATGGAAATAGCCAGAGACACCGACGGAATTTCGCAGTTTTCTGGGATTGGCTGGCTACTACAGGAAATTTATCAGGGATTATTCCAAGATTTCTTCACATATGAATAAGATAACTAGAAAAGGAGCGAAATTCAAATAGACACCCCAATGTGAGAAAGCCTTTCAGGAATTAAAGATAAGGTTAACTAGTGCACCAGTGCTTGCTATTCCGGATGGGAAGGGCAAATTCGAGGGTTGCACCGATGCTTGTATGGTGGGTTTGGGAGCAGTTCTGATGCAAAACGGAAGGGTTATTGCGTATGCTTGTCGGCAGTTGAAGCCTCATGAGAAGAACTGCGCTACGCACGATCTTTAATTGCTTGCCATTGTTTTTGCTTTGAAAATTTGGAGACATTATCTTTTAGGAGAGAAATTCGAATTGTTCACAGATCACAAACCGTTGAAATATCTTTTCTCTCAAAAAGATCTTAATCTGAGACAGCAACGGTGGGTTGAATTTCTTGCATCCTATGATTTGGATATTTTATACACTCCAGGAAAAGCGAATGTCGTAGCTGATGCTCTCAGTAGGAACGCGGTTCTATCTCTTCTGGAAGTAGTTCCATCTCTTATTGAAAGGATCTCAAGCAAGCAAGAATCAGATAAGATGTTAAGGAGGATCATTAAAAGAGTCATGAAGGGTCAGTGTCCCAGTTTTGAAATTGATGGCCAAGGAACATTAAGGATCAACGGGAGAATCTGTGTTCCTAATGATAGGGATCTAAGGAAGGAAGTGTTGTCTGAAAGTCACCGCTCCAAATTGAATATTCATCCAAGAATTTCGAAGATGTACAAAGATATGAGGAGAGTCTTTTGGTGGAAGGGCATGAAGGAAGATGTAGCTGCTTTTGTGAACAGTTGTGCCATCTACCAACAAGTTAAAGGTGATCAACAGAAATCTACCGGGTTATTGCAGCCTCTGGAAATTCCGAATTGGAAATGGAAGATGATCTCGATGGATTTTATCGATGGTTTGCCTAGAACCAGGAAAGGAAATGATGGTATATGGGATATTGTGGATTGTTTAACTAAGAGTGCCCCATTTTATACCGGTAAAGGCAACCGGTACTGCAGTTTATCTGGCAGAAATTTTCTTGAAGGAGATAGTTAGTTTGCATGGTGTTCCCGTCACCATAGTAAGTGACCGTGATCCTATTTTCACTAGCAAATTCTGGGAAGCTCTGCAATCGGCAATGGGAACAAATTTGAGATTGAGTACAACCTATCATCCTCAAACGGACGGACAGACGGAGAGGCTTAATCGTATTCTTGAGGATATGCTGTGGGCTTGTGTTTTAGATTTTGGAGGATCGTGGGAAGACCACCTTCATCTAGTGGAATTCTCTTATAATAACAGTTATCAAGAAAGTATTAAGATGGCTCCTTGTGAAGCTTTATACGGAAGACCGTGTAGATCCCCATCTTGTTGGATTGAGTCGAAGGATCGTCTTGCGCTCGGACCCGATCTTATTCGAGAAGCTTCTGCGAAGGTTGAGCTTATCAAGAAAAGAATGAAAGCTGCTCAAGATCGTCAGAAGAAATATGCTGATAGAAGACGAAGACCATTGGAATTTGAGGTCGGAGAATTGGTTTTTGTTAAAGTTTCCCTAATTAAAGGTGCCATATGATTCGGAAAGACGGTAAAACTTGCTCCGAGATACAATGGACCATTTCGAGTGTCAAAAAGAATCGGAGCTGTAGCCTACAGGATTGAATTGCCAGAGCGGATGTCTGGGATTCATAATGTGTTTCATGTATCGCATTTGAGGAAATTTGTTCATGATCCATCACTGGTTGTAGAACCGGTAATTCAAGAAGATTTGGAAGTAGAACCCAATTTAACTGTAGTCAGGAATCTAGTTCGGATTGTGGATTGAGACGAGAAGCAACTCAGGAACAAAGTGGTGAAGCTCGTCAAGGTGCAATGGAGTGAGGATACCAGAGATTGTACCTGGGAAACTCTCGATAGTTTTAGGAATGCTTATCCGGATTTATGTTTAGATAACTAGTGATGTTTGTTAGAGTAGTTTGTTTGTTTGTTTGCTATTATATGAATGGTATGTGTGTTTGGATTGTTAATATAAAAGCTTTTTAATTAACTGTTGTTTTAAAATTTCGGGGACGAAATTCTTTTAAGGGGGGAGGATGTAACAACCCGGAATTTTTAACAGCATATTTTAATAAATATTTAATCTAATTTAAATTAAATACAGGTTTCTCAAATTATAAACTGATAAGATCTTTATTATTTACCAGTTATATATGTGACTATAAAGAAATTTTGGATTTCAAAATTTAAAATGTATTCTTTTAAAATTATTTATAACAAAATCTCTCTTATTCAATAAAATCAAAGACTCTATATTTTTATTATTTGATAAATATACATATGAATACAATTGTAGTTTTTAAAATGATAAAGCTTAAAACAAACATAGTAATATTAAACATAAACATGGAAATCTAACACATAAGTAAAACAATATAAATGGTTATAAACATAAACATACAAAACAAGTATAAAACATAATTATAAATTATAAAATGTAACTAAAGAGATGAATAAACAAATATAAATGGTTATAAACATAAACATACAAAACAAGTATAAAACATAATTATAAATTATAAAATGTAACTAAAGAGATGAATAAACAAATATAAATTATAACTTGAAATATAAAAATGCAAGTTTATGTTATGAATCAATGTTTGATAATTAAACTACAAATAGGATAAATTTAGAAATCATAACCATAATAATTATACATGAACAATATAAATAAAATAAAATTTATATAACAACAATGACTATGTTAAGTTTACTCAATATATATATATGGAAGTTAGACTAAAACATTAACTTGTGAAACCCATTTATACAATACATAAATTTTAATAAAGATCATATTAAGTTGCTATTGGAACTAGTGCGCAAAGGAGTCAAGTATACAAAATACATGTAAAATATATTTATGCATAATCTGTTACATACATATGTCTTTGTCCAGAAAAGTAAAATAAACACAAAACTTATGTGCTGTTATAAATTTTATGTGTGTTTGCACAAAAAATGGACAAACACCTCCAAGTCGTATTATTTAGTTGATTATATGTAATTTTCAATGATTTTAGATGAGTATGTAAATATGAGAAAAGTAGGGGCTGAAATGTAAAAGACACACAGATTTATAGTGGTTCGGCCAGAATGTGCCTACGTCCACTTTATATGTTATTATCTTCTTTCTTTCAGGTTACAAGTACAATGCGTTGTGTACAAGTGTATGAAAGTAGTTTGAAAGTTCCTTCCTTGCTTGAGCTCTCAAACTTGTCTGCCATTGTTGTACCCCTGCCCCTCTATTTATAGAATGAGGTAGGGGGCAGGGGTCATGGAAGTATATAGCTGCTAGTGGGCCCGGGCTGAAGCAATCTGGCCTGGTAGCGTTCTGGTTCGGCGAAGCCTTGGTTCGGCCGTGTTGAGGTCTCTGAGATGGTTGATTCGGTAGTGAGCTTGGAGGTTGGTTCGGTTGTACGTGGTCCGGTCATGGTGGTCCGGTGATGAAGAGGTTGGTTCGGCATTGATGTGGAGATTGGTCCGGTTTGGTTGTGTGGTATTGGACCGGTGGTGATTGGTTCGGTACCAACCTCGTTCGGTAGTGGGATTGTGAGGGGGAGTCTGGTTGCCGGACTAGGTTGGGAATGCCGAATGAACCCATGCCGAATGAACCACCATGCTTGAATTGCCGAATGGATTTTATGCTAGCATTGAGCCTTGTGTCTGCCGAATGGATTGGAGGTTACGAACCCGGGTGTAACTGACGCTTCTCGGTCTCGAGATCTTCTGGGTGAAAATCCGCCCAACATTTGCCCCCCAAAGTGGGGCACGTGCTTGCACGTGTCGCGCTTTGTTTCTCGTTGGTGGGAAGACTCGTCTTGTAATGTCATGGGCTGGATGTTTATATCTTGTGGATGTCCTGCAAAGAGATTTATAGTTTTAGTGTGGTTTCAAATAACGACCGTTCGGGGTCGAAATATTTGTGATCAAGTGAACTGTGTCGCTCGGGACGAGCAAGTGTGCCCCGAAGGGGCTTAGCATCGTCGATGCCAGGTTCACGTTAGAGTGGGTCCCTGGGTCGTTTGCCAAGGTGGCTTATCGCCAGCTCAGAGCATGCCTAGGGATCGTTCGCGACCCCGTACATGTGTAAGTAGCTTAGCCATTTCACAATTATCAAATATCCATTTGACCGATGGGCTTAAAAATGCGTGTCAAAGTGTAAATTCCCACGATGATAGGGTTAATGACCATTCAGAGCGTGCCTATGGACCATTCGTGGTCGCGTACACGTGTGAACGATTTAATTCATGCTAGTGGGAGTTTTACGACTTATTCATCGTTGTCATAATCTTATTTTATTAGTTAGTTCTGGAGTTCGGTACTTATCTGAGTGAAGCGCCTTGCGTGCCCCCTGTTTCTGGTTTCTGCTGGTAGAGACAGTTTTATTCGGTTGTTGGTTGGACCGGTACGCTGGTCCGGTATGTTGGTCCGGTAGGCCGAACCAGCTGGTTCGGCAATCCTGAGTTTGCCTATATATAGAGGCTACCCCCCTTAGTTTTCCCTTACCGAACCAAAGAGAGCCGAATCAGTTTTTAGCCGAACCAAACTTCTGCCGAACCAAGCTTATACCGAATTAGGTATATATTCTTTTGCCGAATGGTTTTTTATCACCGAATGAATATGATTGCCGAATGCACACGAAGGGTTTTGTTTTACCGAATGATATGTATACCGGATGTGTTTTTTAGTGCCGAATGGACTTATGACCCCATTGCCGAATGAACTTAAGTCCCTAGTGCCGAATGAGCATAAGACCCTAGTGCCGAATGAACTTTGTATTCGGTCTTTGGGTGGAATTCTGGACTTATGTATGCTTGCTTGTATTCTTGTTCTAACATCATGTTTTTCACTTTTGTGTATGCAGATAAATGTCTCGCAAGGCGGAAACACGATCAGACAGACGGAAATCCAAGGATGGAGGAGAGTCTTCTTCTGTGCCCCCAGCCCAACCAGGATCCGGGCAACATCGACCTGTTCCGAGGTCGTTGGTGGACGGACATGGTCCACAGGAACTTCTGGTCTCCCCTCCCGACTGCTTTCCTAGCTCCCTAAAGGAGGAGCAACTTGACGTTATATCCCGTTCCTTTGGGATAGACAGGGCTCTTATGCTGTTACCGGGGGAGGGGGTCATGCCATATGATCCCCCTGAGGGGTACTTCGCTTACAGCCGTTACCATTGTATGTGCGGGGCTATTCCTCCAGTCAACGCCTGGATATTAAGCTTCGTCACTTATCTGAAGGTGGCTCCATTCCAGCTCCAGCCCAACTCTTATGCCATTCTGGTTTGCTTGTATGCTATCTTCCAGAAGAGATACGGGCGTGCCCCCTCCAACCGGGAAATACGATATCTGTACAATCTGAGGGGGTACAGGAAGGGGTCCCCATATATTAGCTTGGAGTCAGCCGTTTCCTTCAAGCCGGTTTTGGATTTATACTCGAAGTATAGCATGTTCAAGAAGGAATGGTTCTTTGTTAGGGATGACTCCGTCTCTATTCGCCGATTTACCTCCGGATGTAAGTCAAAACTCTACTCATAATTCCTGTCTTGGCTGTAATTCTCTCTCTTATGCGCTTTTATTTCTTGCTAGCGACAGGTGGTTTTGCGGTTGTGGAAGATGATCGCTTGGTTCAGATGGCAGCTGAAATTGAAGCTATTTCCGGGAGAGACAGATCGGCTGCTTATTTGATTAGGAATGCCAGGCTCTTGTCGTATAATTTGATCCTCCCACATCAGTCCGTAGTCAAACAGAGGGACACGGCAGAAGAGAAAGCTGCCCAGCCTAAAGGTGGGGTGACAGCGAAGGGTGGCAAGAGGAAGCCCTTTGCACAACGTCCAGTCGTAGGAGGCAAGAAGCTCAAGGAGTCCGATGGCCCTTCTCCAAGTACTTGCCCGGATGTCCCGGAGGAGGAAGGTGTAGAAGAGGAGGAAGGAGGTGAAGTTGGAGAAGGGTCGGAGGGTGGAGGAGATGGCGATGGTCAGGGTGGTAGCGGTGTTGCTGCTCTAACCTCTGAGCAGGACCTCGAACTGGATGAGGCTCTCCGTCGGGCCTTCGGGGAGTCAGAGGGGGAGTCGGAAACAGAGAAGGAAACGGAGAAGGCAGAGGAAACCGGCAAAGCTGTGGTTAGCACTGACCCATCCTCTAAGGGTTCCTCAGCTAGGGTGACCCCGGCGATGCAAGGTGAACTTTTGTCTTCTGCCGATTCTATTTTCGATAAGGACTTAGAAATTTTTTACGGTTCACTTCCGTCCTGGAATGAGATCCAGGACTTATTGCAGTATCCCACTCCTCCGCCGGGTTTGTATAACAGATGTGTCTCCTCACTTTTCTTTCTTTTTAACTTAGCACATTTTTTTGAATTGCGGATTATCGTATGTTCGTAACACTTGTTCTTTATTCCAGGGGCAGGCCAGGCGGGTAAAACGTCGGATGTTCGACACCGCCTTGAACAATTTAAGTCGAGGAGAGCTTCCGCGAAACCTTCTACTGATCGCACTGGGGACGTAGTCAAGTACCGCCCTCTTCTTGGGGTCATCGAAGAGGGCATTCAGAAAAGGAAGCGGAGCCGTTCCTTATTTGAGTCTTCTTCTGCTTCGCAGCTTCCTACTCTGTCTCCCCCTACTCAGCCTCCTCGTGATACTACGGAGGAGAGCACGGAGCCCTGCCCCCCTCCTCCTCCTTCCAAGAGTTCTACTGTCATTCATATAAGGCGTCCCGATGTGCCTCGCCCCGTGCCTCGTGACCCTTTTGCCGGCCATCCTGATTTAGACCCAAGTTTTCGGGACATTTCATTCGATGAGACCACGGGCGAGCACCTACTTCCCCGCAACCCCATGGTAAGAGTGCTGGACGAGGCCAAGTCCCTAGATCTTGATCTGCTTACTACCCGAGTAGTTACTATGGGGGACGAGGCCAAGGCTAATATTGACCGGGTGGCCGAAGAGACTAAGAAGTTAATGGAGCATCATGCTCGATTGGTCAAGGCCGGGGAGGAGATTGGGAGTGCTAATATTCGGTTAAGGCTAAAGGTTGCCGATCAGGCCAAGCAGCTTGCCGACCAAGCCATCCAGATCTCCCAGCATGAGGAAGCCTCCCAGCGTCTGAAAGAGACCATGGAGAAGGCCAGTAGGGCGGAGTTACGGAAGATGGAGGTTACCTGCAGGGAGCGGATTAACATGGCCATTACAACGGTGGATGAGGTTCGAAATGCGGATCTCGAGCGGGTAGAGGAGTTGTCGGGGAGACTCGAGGCTGCGGAGATGGCTCAGGCTGAGTTGAAGGAGGAGATGGAGGAGATGAGGAGGTCCCTTAGGTTGAAGGAGGAGGAAATGAGGAGGTCACTCCAGGCTGACTGCTTGAGATACCAATCAGAGAGGGACGTCGCCGTCGCTAAGTTGCAAGCTTCCGAGGCTCGGGTGAGGGAGTTTGAGGAAAATGAGGGGATGATGGATGAGATGCTTCAGGATATGTACTTCCATACTTGGAAAGAGGGCGGCTTGTCTTGGATGGACGATTACCCTCGGGTCATGGCCAAGGTGTATCTCCAGGCTTTAGAGGAGGCCAGGGTGAACGCGGGTAAGGAAGGCGGAGAGGCTTTCAACTTGAGTGCGGTTACTGCTCAGTTCTCAAAGGAGGAGCAAGCGGCGGTGAAGGAGGGGATGCGGCTGCTTGCTGCGGAGGAAGCGGGCGTGCAGTTGGATGATGAGGACCAAGCGGCGGATGCTGGTGAGTTATTCTTTTCCCTTTCTTTTCTTTCCGTGTTTTCATAACTTGATCGTTCGTTTAGTGAATTCCTCTTCCGATCTGGACAGGTGGGACTTCAGATCCACATGCTGGGGGCTCCGATCCTGCGGCTAAGTAGGCTGGGGGAGTTGGTGATGGAGTGTGGATGCATCTGCCATCTTTTTGTTTCTTTTTTATCACTGTTCATGTTAATCTTTGATATGCAACTGTAATAGAATTATTTGCAAAGAATAACTTCGTGTGATCTTATAATATAAGCTGATTTTGTCATGTTTAAATGTTGTTGCTATCTTTATGTGCTGTGTGAGAAGTATAATTATGTATATGCTTGTGATTCCACTTGTGTTTGATGTTAAGTTTTTGCTTGAAATATAATTTCACGTTTTGCAATGTCAGTGTATGAATAAGTTATAGTTACGCATTTATGTACAAGAGAAGAGAGTACCGCCCTTTATGTTTTATTCGCAGGCGGTAGCTTTGAGTGTCTTGTGTAACTGTTCACGGGTATAGCAGAGCGCCCTGCTACCCAGCACGCAGGCTTAGAGCCTCATGAGTGAATGTTTCCTATTTGGTTTCCTGTACTTTAGAGTCTGTTATACAGGATAGGAGAAAAATATTTAAATGAAATGGAAATATAGTAAAAGTAAAACTTCCAGTCACGGAAGGCCGTCGATGTGCTTAAGTTCGTGGCAAACGGGTTTTGTAGTCACTTTCCCTAGCTGTGGGTCTTGGAGACATTTGTCACCCATCTTACGCCTCCGCGGGGAGTTTTCTTTTTTACCACAGCCGCACTTAAGACACATCGGAGCCGAGATCGCGCACGGTAACTACCCGAACCGTTATGGTCCGTAATCGTGGGTATTATTCGATTTACCGTGGCCGGCTAGCGTGGGTGCCGTTGGCCGTGAACTACCCCTGGCTGGCCACACCTTATGTTGGGGCTTAAAGTAGGTTCACGGTTACCGACGAGCCGAACGCCGTAATGAGCTGCCATCGGCTATAGTCGGCCTTTATGATGACTTATAATCGGCTCATTACAGTTGGCTTTGAGGGCAGGCGCGCAATGAGTTAACCCGCAGCAGAGGGATGCTGGAGCAAAAGAGTCTCATTGGCGAGTGCATAGAATCGTGGCGTACCTGTTAGGCCTAGTCTAGATGAGGCCGCGGTGCGTCTTGAGTGGAGATGCCATAGGATTTTGTTCAACAGAAAGGGATAAAACTTAACAAGTAGCCAAGACATAAAGGAACAAGTTAAAAAGAGACAAGATTTTTTAAAGTGGTTCGGCACGAAAATGCCTACGTCCACTGGTTCTCTTTGTTAATTCACTTCATATGGGCAGTACAAGTTAAGAAAAGTATCGACGGAGGTGTCGGATGTTCCATGCCCTCTGGAACACCTCTCCGTCCACTGTTGACAAAATGTAAGCTCCGTTGTGGAGATCTTTGTGAATTACATATGGTCCGTCCCAGATGGGGTCCAGTGCCCCGGGGCGCGGAAAGATTCGCCTGAGGACAAGATCTCCTTCTTGTAAGCTGCGATGCTTGACTTTGGAATTGTATAGTGCTGCCACTTTTTGTTTGTGAGCTGCTGCTTTGAGTGCTGCATCGTTTCTCCTTTCCTCAATCAGTTCCAAAGACATGAGGAGGAGTTCTTCGTTTTCTTCTGGGTTGTAGTGGATCCTACGGTGGGAAGGCACAATAGTCTCAACTGGGAGCATTGCCTCCGATCCATATGCCAAAGAGAAAGGAGTATGTCCCGTTGATGTTCTGAAAGATGTGCGGTATGCCCATAGTGCCGTAGGAAGTTCGTCCACCCAAGCGCCTTTTGACTTTTCAAGTTTCTTCTTGATTAGGGTTTTGAGAATTTTGTTGACAGCTTCAACTTGTCCGTTTGCCTGAGGGTAAGCTACTGATGAGAAGCTTTTATGAATTCCATGCTCTTGGCACCAGTCGGCAAATTCTTCGCTGTCAAATTGGAGTCCGTTGTCTGATACGATCTTGAGGGGGACTCCATACCTGCACAGAATGTTTTTGATCAAGAAGTTAATAATTTTTGCTGAAGATATTTTATTTAAAGGTTCCGCTTCCACCCATTTGGTGAAATAATCGACTGCCACTATAGCATATTTGGCTCCGCCTCGGCCCGTTGGCAGTTCGCCAATTAAGTCAATTCCCCATACAGCAAAGGGCCAAGGGCTGGTCATTTGAGTAATTTCGTTTGTGGGCAGTCGAGGGATCTTGGCGAACTTCTGACATCTGTCGCATTTCTTAACGAAGTCTAGGGTATCTTTGTTTAGTGTGGGCCAGTAATATCCATATCGGAGTATCTTTCTTGCCAAAGTCTGTCCTCCAGTGTGATCTCCGCATCCTCCCTGATGGATGTTTGTTAATATCTCCTTGGCTTCCCTTCCGGCGACGCATCTTAATAAGGGGCTAGAGAAGCCACGCCGGTAGAGGATGCCTTCTTGTATTGTGTAGTGGGGAACTTTTCTCAAGATCTTCTTGGCTTCGTCACGCCTGTCGGGTAGTATGCCATCTTGCAAATATTTCCGGATAGGAGTCATCCAGGTTCCTTCTTCGATTGCAGTTATCAGATTTACTTGTTCGAAACTTGGGGCTAGCTGCCTTGAGATTACTAGTGCTCCGGGAATGGTGCTGTCCTTCATACTAGCTTGCTTTGCAAGTTCATCTGCCTCTTGGTTTTCTTCTCGAGGAATGTGTTTGATTAGATAATGGTCCAATCGATCGAGCAGCAGTCTGGTTTTCTTTAGGTATGCTGTGAGCCGTTCTCCTCGAGTCTGGAATTCTCCTAGTACCTGGTTTACGATAAGCTGAGAATCACTATGAATACATAAGGAATTGATCCCAATTTCTAGGGCCAGTTCCAATCCCGCTATTACTGCTTCATATTCAGCATCGTTGTTAGTGGCCGTGAACTCCAATCTTAATGCATAGTACAACTTTCTTCCCCTGGGGGTGACGATCACAATACCTGCCCCCGAGCCTTGTTCGTTCGATGCTCCGTCTGCAAAGAGGTTCCACTTGATGTTTTTTGCTACTTCGGATTGTTCCTTGCCTTCGTTGGTAGTGAATTCGGCAATGAAATCAGCCATGGCTTGTCCTTTGATAGCGGTGCGGGGATGGTAGGTGATATCATACTGACTTAGTTCGATGCACCATTTGAGGAGTCGCCCAGAAGTGTCAGGACGATGGAGCACTTGTCTTAGTGGTTGATCGGTTAGAACCCTGATGGAGTGAGACTGGAAGTAGTGTCGCAGTTTCCGTGACGCGATCAATAAACAATATGCTAACTTCTCAAGTTTAGGATATCTGGCTTCTGCCCCCGTAAATCTCTTGCTTACAAAGTAAACCGGACGTTGTGTGCGGTCTTCTTCTCTTACCAAGGCGGCGCTTAGAGCATGAGATGATACAGCGAGGTATAGGTATAACACTTCACCTTCATTTGGAGTTGAGAGTACTGGTGGTCTCTGAAGGTGTTCGATTAGGTTGAGGAAGGCTTTTAAGCATTCGTCGGTCCACTCGAACCTCCCTTTGTCTTTCTTGAGTGCTTCGAAGAAAGGGACACACTTGTCAGTTGCCTTGGAAATGAATCTGCTTAGGGCGGCCACCTTTCCGTTTAGGCTCTGCATTTCTTTTCGAGTGGAAGGTATCCTTATTTCTTTTAAAGCTCGGATTTGTTCAGGGTTTGCTTCGATTCCTCTGGCGTGGACGATGAATCCTAAGAATTTTCCCGATGATACTCCGAAGGAGCACTTTAGAGGATTCAGCTTCATTCCATATCGGCGAAGTACCCGAAACATATCGTCCAGATGGCTTACATGGTCGTTGGCTTTCCTGGACTTCACCAACATGTCATCCACATATACTTCCATAGTACGTCCTATCAGTTCTGCGAACATTTTGTTGACGAGGCGTTGATAGGTAGCTCCAGCATTTTTGAGTCCAAAAGGCATGACTTTGTAACAATATAATCCGCGGTCGGTGATGAAGCTAGTGTGGTCCTGATCGGGAGCGTGCATGGGGATCTGGTTATATCCGGAGTATGCATCCATAAAAGATAGGAGTTCGTGCCCAGCTGTGCTGTCCACGAGTTGGTCAATTCGGGGAAGTGGGAAGCAGTCTTTCGGGCAAGCGTCATTCAGATTGGAGAAGTCAATACATGTTCGCCACTTTCCATTGGCCTTTTTTACTAGCACTGGGTTAGCGATCCATTCTGGGTAGATGACTTCCCGTATGAAGTCATTAGCAAGTAGATTTTTTACTTCCTCATCAAGGGCTGCTGATCGCTCTGCCCCCATGCTCCTCTTTTTCTGCTTCACTGGTACCTTGGTGGGATCGATGTTCAACATGTGGCATGCTACGTCTGGGGAGATTCCTGTCATATCGGCATGGGTCCACGCAAATACATCTAAGTTGTGGCGGAGAAAGTCAATGAGTCGATCCTTCAATTCCGTTTTCAGCTGAGATCCGATTTTTAATAGTCTACTTGAATCATGCTTATCTACAGATACGAATTCCATAGCCTCTGCAGGCTCGGCGGTAGCCTCCTCCTCTTTATCCCGGGGGTCTAGTTCATTGAAGGGATCGCTTGTGTATCGAAGAGGAGGGGCTTTCTTTAGTTGCTATGCCTCCAAGCTTTTCATGCAGAGAGTAGTCTCTGCATCTTTTCCTTTATTCTTTCTGCGGTTGTTGCGAAGCTCAGTTACATAGCAGTCTCGGGCAGCGTCTTGATCTCCTTCTACTTCTCCTATTCCGTTGTCTGTCGGGAATTTCATCTTCAGGCACCAGGGGGCTAGGACAATTTGGAAGTCAGACAAGGCTGGTCTCCCCAAGAAGGCGTTGTAAGCCGAGTGGTTCTCTATTAGCACGAACGTTTGTTTTCGCACCACGGAGCGGGGATGACTTCCTATTTCGACGAAGAGGTCAAGTTGCCCGAGGGGCATTTTTGCATCTCCAGTGAAACCGTGCAGTGGTTTGTCGCAGGGAGACACATCCTTCATTGATAACTTCATTTTGTCGAAAGCATGTTTGAACAAGATGTTTACGGAGCTTCCCGTGTCTATTAGAATCCGAAAAACTTTAGCAGGGCCGAACCAGGCAGAGATGACCATAGGATCCATATGTGGGTACTGTCTTCCTTCCAAATCGCGTCTACTGAATATGATGTCGTCGCTCTCTTTTCGTTTCGGTTGGCGTTCTTCTGTGACGGAGTTAACGTATCCTTCGGTATTTCTCAGCGACTTGCCGTACCTTTCCATCTCTGCCCAACTTCTGTCGGCAATGTGTGGTCCTCCTGAGATGGTAAGGACTACTATCTTCTCTTGACTAGAGCCACTGGTGTTGTGATTGTTGCGACTCCCTCCGCCTACTTCTGGGAGGGGTTGCTTTGAGTTCTCATTGGCAGGAGTTGGAATCCTGTTCTGACTTTTCACATAACGTTCCAGTCTTCTTCTTCTAATGTGTTCTTCGATCAAGTCCCGAAGATGGTGGCATTCATTGGTGTCATGTCCGTGGGATTCGTGGAAGCGACAGAACTTTCCGGACTTGAGTGCGTTATCTGATTCTTTCTTGTGCGGGGGGCGCTTGTATCCGAGTTCGCCCTGAGTGGCTAGGTAGATGTTTTCGATTGTTTCATTCAAAGGAGTGTAGGAGTCAAATCTTGGCCCTGGTCGATATTGGCGCTTCTCACCCTTTCTGCCCCCAGCATTGTCTCTAGATTCATTTCTTCGAGCGTCCTTAGCTGCAGTAGGAACCTTGTCCTGAATTATCTTGCCTTGTTGCCCTGGCTGCCTCTCCGTAGCAGCGTCTTCAAGTCTCATATACTTTCCAGCTTCATGGAAGAAATCAGGCAAGGTAACTGGTTTTTCCTTAGTTAATCTTCTGGCAAACTTGGTGTCTGGATGCACACCACTACAGAGGGCCATTAGAGTGAGTTTTTCATCGGCATCTTGAACTGCTGCCGCTGCGGCGTTGAACCGTGTTAGATATTGTTGTAGCGTCTCTCCGGTTTTCTGTTTGACATTGGATAGAGAATAAGCATCCCTGGGTTGTTCCACATGGATGCGGAACTGGCTAATAAACCTTTCTTTTAACATCTCCCATGAGTTGATGGATCCTTGGGGTAGATGGCAGAACCAGGAGGTAGCTAGATCTGATAGGAATAGCGGAAAGCATTTACATAATACTCCTTCTGTTGCTCCACTCATGAGCATATGCTGGGTGTATCTCTGCAGGTGTACGATGGGGTCGGAAGTTCCTTTGTAAGGTTCCATGGTTGGCATTTTCCATTCCCGGGGAGTGATGGCAGTTTCGATATTTCGGGTAAAGGGACTGGTGACCCTAGCGCCTATTCCCCGGTCCCTTTGCTCCCGTTGGACACATTCTCTGAATAATCGTGCCATCCGCTCGTCAGAACTTGGAGCGGACAAAAATGAGCTCGGTTCTTCCCTGCGGGATCTATCTCGTCCAGATGACCTGTAGGGATGGTACAGTCTATCACCTCTAGCATTATCTAGTGGTTGTCTTTGGCTGCTTGGATGCACGCTAGGACCAGCTACAGTTGCCCCCTGCCTTGATCTTCCCCTGTGGGGTTCTGTTTCGAGCACATCCATGGGGTCAACTTCGGGCTGGGTTCTAGCTCGGCTCCGTTCAGCGGGGTTTCTATGATTAGGTGGCATGACTGGCTCAGCTACATCCGACCCTCGCCTGGTGCCTCCCCCGCTAGGTTCGGTTCCAAGGGCTTCCTCGAGTCGGAATTCGGGCTGAGTCCGGGCGCGGCCCCTATCATTGTTTTTTCTGTTGATAGCTTGTTCGAAGAGTGAAGACCTTTGTTGCCTCCGGGATCCTCCGGATTGGGATTCACCCCATGATTCAGTGTTGCGGTTGGACTCTTCAGCGTCCCTTAAGCGTGTCATGAGTTGGTCCACCAAAGTTTCTTGTTGGGATGTGAAGCGGTTAGTTACTTCAGCCACAACCCTGTCCAGATCTGCCCTAGTGATTGGTTGTTCCGTTGCGGGACCAGTTGGATTTTCCTGATTTTCATCTGGTACTGCTGTTGAAGTGGGCTGATCTGTGATTGCTGGATCTGGAAGGCTGCTAGTTGCGATGTTCTTTCCTTTGTTAACATCCCTTCTCTGTTTGGAAGGCATGATTTCTAAGCAACGAGTGATGTCGTTAGGAAAAAGGTTGAGTGGGAGAAGATGAAGTTTGAGTTCAGTTCTCAGTGAAAGCACCAAAAATGTTTGCACAAAAAATGGACAAACACCTCCAAGTCGTATTATTTAGTTGATTATATGTAATTTTCAATGATTTTAGATGAGTATGTAAATATGAGAAAAGTAGGGGCTGAAATGTAAAAGACACACAGATTTATAGTGGTTCGGCCAGAATGTGCCTACGTCCACTTTATATGTTATTATCTTCTTTCTTTCAGGTTACAAGTACAATGCGTTGTGTACAAGTGTATGAAAGTAGTTTGAAAGTTCCTTCCTTGCTTGAGCTCTCAAACTTGTCTGCCATTGTTGTACCCCTGCCCCTCTATTTATAGAATGAGGTAGGGGGCAGGGGTCATGGAAGTATATAGCTGCTAGTGGGCCCGGGCTGAAGCAATCTGGCCTGGTAGCGTTCTGGTTCGGCGAAGCCTTGGTTCGGCCGTGTTGAGGTCTCTGAGATGGTTGATTCGGTAGTGAGCTTGGAGGTTGGTTCGGTTGTACGTGGTCCGGTCATGGTGGTCCGGTGATGAAGAGGTTGGTTCGGCATTGATGTGGAGATTGGTCCGGTTTGGTTGTGTGGTATTGGACCGGTGGTGATTGGTTCGGTACCAACCTCGTTCGGTAGTGGGATTGTGAGGGGGAGTCTGGTTGCCGGACTAGGTTGGGAATGCCGAATGAACCCATGCCGAATGAACCACCATGCTTGAATTGCCGAATGGATTTTATGCTAGCATTGAGCCTTGTGTCTGCCGAATGGATTGGAGGTTACGAACCCGGGTGTAACTGACGCTTCTCGGTCTCGAGATCTTCTGGGTGAAAATCCGCCCAACAATGTGCATAAGAAAACAAGTTATTCACTTCAATAAAATAAAATAGATCATTGTCTTGTACAAAAATGAATAAGAATCTGAAACATTAATTACATGTTATCATAAATGAAGCATAAGCATTAAATTAGCACAACTTCTTGTTTAAGTAAAGTAATGCAGCCGAAATTCTGTGATATTTCCTTCTGCAGTATATAATTCTTAGCCAATTAAAAAGCATGGCATTATTAATAGAAACTATCTAGATACAACCTGCTGTTCAGTTACTTCTATATATATCCATCATATTTTTATGTTCGTTCATAAAAACTTAACTAAACCTAAAAGCAAACCTGAGAACATTATTGCTTTGCAAACTTAAATAAAACTCAAAACAGAAAAAAACTAAAGAAAGTTTCAGGGAAATTTCTTCTGCAGTTTCATCAACACCTTGCCTTCTGTTCAAAGTTTTATTCTGGTGAGTAAACTTATTATTTTCAATTTAAACTTGTATTTTTAGCTTACAGTTGGTATGTGCTTTGATATCTGCTCGAATAATATCCCTGAGTACTTTCTGTTGCTCTGGTAGCATATGCAGTTGTTCTTCAGATATATTTGAGTATTTGAACAAAGTAAGCAAAGAAATTTGTAAACACTTTTGCATATAAAGTTTTGAACTTTGGTATTGTTGCAAATTCAAGTTGATTATCTTAAATCATAGGCCTTCAATCTTGTTTGAAGTTTTACAGTATTTCATAAATACTGTTATTTCAAGTTACAGGTAAAGAAATCAAAGGTCAAAATTTGAATGTTTCAATTTGTAAATTCAATGACATATTTAGATTTCATACAAATAGTTAGGATTTTTAACATAAAAATTATGATTTTTAAGCAAAGATCATAAGAGCAGTTTTAAAAGAAAGGTAAAATGGGTTTTTGTCAATTCTGGATGATTGGGTAAATTTTAATGGTTGTAATTTGATATGAAGAAAGCTTGAAGATAATCTAACATAAGAAAAATGTCAAAATAATTTTCGAATGTATAGGTTGTTAGTTTAAGGTAAAGGTAGGGTTTAGTTCACGTTTTCTAATGGGTCTGTTTGCTCGATGATTTCATCATCATGGAGCGACCGAGCTGGGAGTGCTTTTGTGGGATGAAAGGGGATAACATCGGCGACGCGTGGCAGGAATCGCAACTCAAACGGTGGTTGGCGCTAGGAGGAAGAGGTGTTTTCACTTCTACTATTCGAGTTACAGTTCGTCCCGAGGGGTTTTTTTTACTTCGAGTTTTTCGCATCGAATTAGCTCTTGAATTCGAGTGTGTGGTCGAATTGGAGTTTGTAGGTGATAACGCGAGTCGCCGGAGGCGAAGCGAACCACCGTGCACGTGCATGGTGGTGAGGAGATGTCGCTCGATTTACTAGGAGTGACGCGTGCTCGTACTCGTGAAATATGGATGTTTGCTTCGGGGTTGTCTCCGGGTCGTTTGCGTGAGTGGGCTACTGCAGTTTGATTTATAACTGAAACTTAAACTAAAAAAAAAAGAGAAAGGAAGAAGAAAGAACAGGCAAAAGAACAAGATGGAGTGAGAGAGAGCCGCGAGAAAGGAGAGGGATGGTTCGAGAGTTACTCGAGTAGAATAGGGCCTGTCTCGAGTTCTCGCCCTAAGGTCTTACCTAAGTACTTAAAGTATGAATTAACAAAGATTAACATTTGATTTAGTAAATAACATTAGTTGTTTTAAGTTAATATTTGTTTAAAATTTATCTAAAGGAAGGCTTATAATAAAAAAAGATGATTAATGGTAAAGTTTAAGGTAATTAAGAATATAAAATACTTGTACTTAAATTAAAAACTTTAAAATTAAATTTGAAATTAAAAATTTAATCTTGTGTTTAATCTATTCAACTTAAGAAAGTTTAATTAAAGGATTAATAAATGGTAATTAATTTAGGTGATTAATTAAGGATTATATGATTAATAAATTGTTAATAATTGATTAATTAAAGTAATCTGTGATAATTAAATAAGTAATTAAATCTTATTAACTAATAATCAAATATATTAATTAATGATTAAGAATCAATCAATTATACCGGTAATTAAGTAATAATTAATAAATAAAAGTTTAGTAATTTAAAAATTAATTAAAGATTAGATGATTAATAAATTAACAATTAATGATTAACTAAGTAATTAATGGATCATTAATAAGTTAATCAGTAATTAATTATGCAGAATAAGTAGTGTATTCTTAAGTAATTAATTAAGTTAAGTTAATCATACCAGTTTGATATGAATTGATGATTCTTGTCTGATTTACTCTGATATCTGTTCGATGATATTCTGTGATATGTTCTGGATATATCTATGATAACTGTATATGATTTATGTGTGATATCTGTTATGTGAATTCTTAATATTGAATTGAACTATTAAGACTAAATAGACAACTTGGCCTTTAAAAATGGCGTTTGGATTCCGATGAGACCGGGATCGGAAGAATCAATTTTGATTCTCCAAAAACCACATCGACCCAAATTAAACGTTAGGTCGTGACTTGTCAATTGGTGATCGAGATGGTATTTCAAAATGCAAGGGTTATCGTCGTTAACTCAGAGGGTGATTCCAAAACGAGTGTAACGAGGTAATGCCTTCGGTTTCGTTCGAACCTGGAACGAACTTGTATGGATTGAATGCTTTCAGCACATCGTCAGGCGGACGATGAGCATTCTAAGAATAATGTTCAATAAAGGTAATTGCAGCCTCAAGCCCCATCAACCGGGAATGGCTAAAATAGGGGAGATGCAGCAAGGTTAGGTGGGTCATGCCCAAGCAGGACGATGTATACCCCTGTCTAAATGTCCCTTTTTATTTCGGCTGTGTGAGCAGTTGTTGGCCACAACTGCGGGGTTATCTTGTTCGGGATTGTTCAGTAAGGAATGGTTCTGGCCTTGTGTTGTGCGGGGTCGGGAGTGATCCTTGGTACGGTGATCTAGGCCCCGTACTGTGACGGGCGGTACCCCAGTAGCCCTGCCATTGTTGGAAACCCATTTTCCCTACGAGACCCTACGGTTTTGATTTGTATTACCCACTTTCGTGGCTAGTAGCTGGAATTTAATGAATGTTACAATTTCGGCTATTTTCTATTTACTTGAAAACCCTAGACACTATTATAATATCACTGAAGTTCCTATAAAATGTTTTGGTTAGCGTAAGGTAAAAACTTACCCGATTTATTTGTGGGTAGTCTTACGTGATACCTTTATTTCAAATGATTTTCAAAGTTAAGAAATTTTAACCTGTTTGCTCATAGCAGACCCATGTCTGACCTGGAGTTTATATTTTGTGTTTTCATAAACTCTTGGGTACTCAAATTTTTATGAGTAGCCAAGTGATAGGTATTTGGGAGTGTTGATTTTCTGGAGAAGCTTTTGGGAAGAAGACTAGACGTATGTATCTATATATGTAGTTCCGCTGTGTAGTTAGTGTATGCTGTATTTTGGATGTATGTATGGACATATATGTATATGACAGTCTTGCTATATGATATTGTATAACTCTGATGTATGTATAACTATGTAACAGTTATGTGATGTATTTTATTTTGTTCCATTCTGCTGTGAGATTCTGATGTTGTTATTCTTTCTTTCTATTCTTTTCTATTTCTATCCCTTTCTTTCTTAATGATGAAACGTCTTTCTGGGGTTGGAAAGGCGAGTCGTCACAAATTTCCTATGATCTTTGGCATTGAATTGATGATTCTATCCCTTGGAATCCTTTCTGTCGTAACCTCAAGTCATTGTAAACACTAGTATGAATCATAGTATTGAGCTATCGTAGTCGGTCTTTGAATGATCACACTTCCACCCCTGGTTTTAGGTTGATAAATGTACTGTATGGACGGTCGAGACTTGTCCTAGTCGTGTTTATACTCCCACCTAAGCTCTAAAGACTTAGGGTTGATCGATGAATGGTCGGTTCACATTCATCTTGTTTCTCACTCGTGCCCCCAAGTCTGGGGCATATATCGATAAGTAGGAAAGTAGGTTATGTTCAACCAGTGATTGATGCTCTCCCTACCGTACCAAGGGGATGGATTAGTGTGCGGACGGTCGAGCAATGTATGTTTTGTATTGCTCTTCCAATCGAATACTGCTAAGAGTCAATGAATGAATAATCGCACCGCATTCATTTAGAGCTGGACGGTCAGTCGTGTCCATTTTGATTCATACTCTCCTGCTAGGTCAGGGGATAGAGTTGGCTCAAGTGCAGTCGGGTCATGCTCATCTATTTTCATACTCCTCCCGATGGATCGAAGACGGTTGCTCACTTATTCGTGGTTTATTCTCCTACCCATGCTCTGCTGGCCGGAGTTATTCGATGAACATCCGGGTCACGTCTATTTGTGGTTGGTGCAGGATCGTTATTGACACTCGGTCTAATGGCACGATATAGTCGGTCACGCGTAACTTTGGATGTTGTTCCGATTGGTTTTCTATTGAGGTCTCCTTATAGTCGTTGTCTTAAGTTGTATAGATCACCCAACCGAAGCTATAGTGAGATGTCGTACTCAGCTTGTAGTACTTTATACTCTCATTTCCATTCGCGGGTTAGCAAAATTAGTTTGTGGATGGTCGAATTTTATCCGTAGTGAGTTTATACTCCTCCTGTCGAGTTCAAGTTGGAGTTTATGGAATATTGAGTGGTCGAACTGCACTCATCTATTTGTTTATACTCATATCTGCACTTTGAGGATAAGAGTTTGTTAGCAGGTGGTCGACCGCACCCAATTTGTGTTTATACTCTAATCCTCATAGGAAGCCATAGTTATTTGTTGGATGGTTGAACCGCGTCCATTTCTTGGTTTGTATTTTGGGCTTGCCAATGTCCTGGCAAAGCTTGGATAGTTCGGCACACCTTAGGCGCAAACAAGGTCGTGGATGGACGTATCACATCTTCTTTGGATTAGATAGTAGAACTATGTCCAATTTAGGCTTGGGCTCTCAAAGTGGCCCTACACCCAAGGTAAAAGTCGATGCATGGACATTCGTACCACGCCCACTTCCAGTTGGATCCATTTCCATCGAGCCTTGGGAGTAAGATGAGTGTTCTGTAGAACTTTGAGGTCGAGCATGGAGGAGATGGTCAGATCGCATCCACTTTGAGTCGTGTGTTTACTCCCAAGTCAAGGCAAGAGTTAAGTAGTGGATGGTCGAATTACGTCCATTTTTATGGTATTTATGCTCCACACCGCTAAGGGACCAGAGTTGATCAATAAACGGTCAAACCACGTCCATCCTTTTGTCTATGCTTCGGGGACCAGAGTTTTATAATGAGTGTTCAATCACACCCACTTGATGTTAATACTCAACTGCACTTTGGGAAATAGGGTTAGTCGATGGGTGGTCAGCCGCACCCATCTAGTGTTTCTACTCTTGTCCGCATTCTAGGGACCAAAGTTTGTCAATGGATGGTTGTGCCGCATCCAATTTTTTGGTGTTTATACTCTTGTCCGCACTTTGGGGACCATAATTACTCAATGAATGGTCAGTCACGCCCATTTTTATTTATGCTCCAGTTGTCAAGTTGAGGGACGAGTTGTCAAATGTATAATTGAACCATGTTCATCCATGCAATGGAATTCTATCCCTAGCATCAATGGAAAACTTGACAAATGGATATTCGATTCACGTCTACTTTTGTGATTGTAGCCTCTAATCATGTCGAGGAAGGGAGTAAGTGATGAATGGTTAGATTACATCCATGCCTGTATTGGATGGTCAGGTCTCATCCAATTTGCTTAGTACTCCTCCCAAATAGTTTATATGTTAAAAGAGTTTGCATATTAAAAGAGTTTGTATAATAAAAGAGTTAATATCAAAAATAGTTTCAAATTGGAATTTTTTCTTCCAATTCACAAATCAATCCAAATCAACTTTAGTTTCAAAATTCAATTTAAATCAACTACAGTTCAACGATTTCAATTTCAAAAGTCTACAGGTTTCAATTCAATTTCTCATTAAAAACCATTTAAAATTTACATCGATTTGAAATGCATTTTTGAACTACAATTTTAAACCACTTCAAATTCAATAGGTTTCAAAGTTCAAATATTCGAACATTTGCAATAACTCAATTTTATAAATTTCATTTATATTTCAAAATTTAACTTTAAGATTTCAATTTAAATTCTTTAAACAACTCATTTAAACCAATTTCAATTTCAACATTTAAAGATTGGATTTTGAAAACAATTTGGTTCATATATATCAAATTTTATTTCAAAATATCATTTAACTGGATTCAAAAATTAATGATTTAAAATCATTTAATTTAAACAATCCAGGGTCCATGTATAATTTTCTACCGTATGGTCAAGTGATATAGATATATTTCATTTCAACCAGTAATAAATTTTAAGTTTGAGTATATATCATTTCAACCCGCAATCCCGAATAAAATTCGAAATCCATAAAAATCGCGTGAGTTTATCATTTCAACCTATAACGATTTATCCCTAATCTATAAGTCCATTTGGGAATATACCATTTAAACCATAGTGGTTTTCCTAATAATAACTAAGGGAACTTGCAGTATGATAACAACATATAAAATAAACATACATCCAATCGTCAAAATATCAACAATAAAACATCCATCACGATCATCATTCAAATCAAACAATAAATCACAACAAATAAACTGGTTATCATTATCAGGTATTTAGCTGACAATTAATTCAATATTAATTTAAATGGAAAATTCAATTCAATATAAATTCAAATTAAACTCAAATGACAATATAAATGTACCAAACAACAATCAATCAATTTCCAATCACATCGTAAATTTGATTTAACTAACATAAGATAGTTTAGTAGTTGTGAGTGAGCTAAAACACACACCTTTGATAACAAATCAATTTACAAACTTTAGCCCTAAATCCAACAGTCTCAGAATGTAGCCAAACCAGTTCCGTAATGTTCGGAATTTCGATGCATTCGCAATGGATTAAACCGCGCATGAATCCAAGCTTGTACGAAGAAGTTATGATAGTTAGAACAATTGAATAATTGAATTAAAATAAAATAAAACTCTCTCCCCCCTTAACGCACGCGACACACAACATGAACCCTATCACCATGCGTTTGACCATTGATTGCCGTCATTAGACGCTGCCTCACCAAGATCGAGCCATGCCACTGCCATCCACTCGCCGAGCTACTTCCACTCATATCCATGTGATGCCTAATTCTCCAGCCCCTGTCGCCAAATTACGAACCCAAAATCACCAACTCCGAACTCTAAGTCACCAATTCCGACTGCCTCCAGCCACCATAGGCGATGCGACCACCTCAGATCGACTCCCAACACCGCTCTCCATAGTACCCATAATCAATTTCGCCAATTAGCATGCGATTCGAAAATCCCCAAATTGCCAATTAGGGTTCGCGATTTATGACCTTTGACGGCGATTTTCCATTGACTCGAGCATTAATTCTAAAAACGAACACTAGACATAGGTTCCATTCATCAAGGTCATTCTAATGATATAAATTTTACTATGATTTGAGGAGATTGAATTTCGATTTGAATTTGAAATTAGGGTTTTGGATTTACAGCCAGTGGGAATGAGGAAGAAACAGATAGATTAAATATGACAGTACATACAGAAATCAAAAAATAGAGGCTGCTAAGGTTAGGAAAGTCTATTTATATACACTTAGATAGGCAAGAATGAATGGACAAATCGAATTGGGTCTAAACGATAACAACGACCAGAAAAGCCTATTTCATTTCCGAGATTAAAATGGAACATGCAATATATCAAAATATAGGTTTTCGATTATTTTAAACTCAATGCAACAAGCTTCAAACCCTAGTTCAAAAGTATATAGAAGTTATCTTTCGAAATCAGGTTATATTTAATTAAATTCCATTAATCGATTTCTTCGCATTTCAAGCTCGCACGATCAAACAAGATGTCCGATCGCTACGAGACTTGAAATCTTACAATAATTCGCTGTTACGGATAAGACGAATCTAGTTTAGTCGAAATCCAAGACAGTGGCCAAAATGGCAAATTTTCATGTTAATTAAATAAATTATTATTAAATTGATTTAATCACGTTTAAATTTAAATTTAATAGTTAACAATTTTCATCATTTCTGATTGGACAGAAATTATTAATCCATCAAAATAATTTTTCTATGGTGAATTCACTATTAAAATATTTAACTAAATTAAACATTCAATTACACTATAATAAATTCATTAATTATAATTTAAATTCCAACAAATTCATTTATTTTGATTTACATTCTTATTATTCAATCAACAATACCTATGAATTTTATTAACATAGTTCACATTTTATTACATTCATTATTTTACAGTTATCATCTTTTACCATATTAGTTACATATAATTTCTCTTTTTAATATAAAATTTAATTTATTACTTATTTACAATTATAACCAATTTAACTTTACAATAATTTCATTTGACTGAAATTACAATGAATAATTGTTAATAATATTCAAACAATAATATCAAATCATATTCTAGTTATTTTTCTCATTAATAAATCATAAATTTTTAATATCTCACAATATTAAATTTCGAAATCTTATTTAATTTAATATTTTAATTATCGAAAATTACGGGTTGTTATACTCTCCACCACTCAAAACTTTTCGTTCTCGAAAATGGAAAAGGAGGAATTAAGAAACTAATATTTTTTTTTAGAGTAACCAATTTATAAACACTTTAAACTTACATGATTAAGTATTTTAAACAAAATATGCCAATTTATAAACAATTAAATCTTTATATTCAAGTTAGTAAAAGTTGAAAATATTTTGACTTTCATAAAAAATTTCTAGGTCTTAAATTTATGAATACTTTTGGCAGAGTCTCCTTTGTAAGGATAGGTTCAGAAAATAATAATATCAATAATTACAATATATATCATATTTCAAAAATAAAACATCCCAAATCATGGGAAAAACAATAAAATATCTTTACAAAAACCATAATCCGAAAATGTACCAATTTGTCAGGAAAACAACGCTTAATTTATGAAACTAAAAATAGTAGTTATTGCTTCCATAAACCTGTAATTCACTTATATAATCCAAAAGGGTGAGAATTATGCACAAGATAAATATTTAGTTATTTCATTTAGTAACAAAAAAATTAACGCAGAACATATGCAAAAAAAATAACAACGACCATCATACGCAACAAAGGAAACTATCAAACAATCAATAGCAACCAATTGCACGGTTTGTTCAGGTTCAGACACTTTTCTCCATACAAGAGTGATAAATAACTACCAATTATACCTTAGGCTCAACAGCCTCTGGTCATTTATTAATAAATTATTCATACAACCACAAATAAATCGAAATATCATTTTCCAAGCATCCTTCGAGCCAAGCAACGAAGAATTTAATACATTTTTAAATTCTCGATTGGTTTTTTCCTCATCATTTACTTTCATTTATTTTCATTCATTCAGACAATTTCATTTCTTCTTCCATTCATTTGCTTACATAAAATTTTCTCATGCACTATTTAAAATCATCAATGAATTAATTATTGAAGAATTACGCACATTCCTTTACAGTTTATTTAACATTAATTATTTATATAGCTTGATTAATATTAGTATTCATTTTGGATCATTTCAACTTAATTTTCTCAACTTTTTAATTTGCATTCATTTCTTCACATACAACAACATTTAATACTAAATCCACTTATGAATGAATAAATATTAAATCTATCAATGATACATTTCAACATCTTCTTATGTTTAAAGTTATCTTCTTAAATAGACATTTATCTATTCAATTTAATTTGTTAAGCATTTCAAAATATTTACTCATGTTTATAACCTTTCTTGTACATCAAAGTTCTTATTTATAGAAACAATTTCATTTGAACATTTTCATTACTTTAGTTGTATTTGTGTAATATTCTATTACATATACAACTTTTAAACATTTCTATTAAGTTATATAAATGTTTTAAGGATGTAATTGAATGTTACACAAGTTTATCTTATTTATTTTCGTTAACAAAATGCTCAATAATTACATCTTCTAATTTTCATATCTTTTGATTTACAAGTTAAAAATTTTCAATTTCTTATATATTTCATTAACCACTTAGCATCTATTTTCCTATTTTTTATTTTAGAAGTTTCCAATTATTAAATAGTTTAGATTTCGTTCTATTGCAATAACTGAAAATCATTTATTTAACAGTAAACTTAAGAACTAAATAACAGATTTCGTTGCATATTATCTAAAAATAATATATACTTATATATTTTGTATATCAAATTATGCTTAAGGAATTTTACTCAGAATTTCCTTATTAGAAGAAATGGGTAGCAAAGCTACTAAGTGGCCTCCCCCACTTTGAGGCTCGAAAGTGAATATCGATGATGCACCATCATTACCGAAATTATTTTCCAACGACAGAAGAAGGGAGTACAAAATTTATTTCCTTTAAAAGTTCCTTTAAAACATTCCTTTAAAATTACTTTGAAAATATTTATATCCAAAATACTTCCAAATAACACTAATATGATATTCCAAAATCTTTGAAAACAATTTCAAAACCCCGGAACTTAAGTTCTCAAATTTTCAATTAAATTCATTTTATTTGTAATCTTATTTTGTAATCAATATTAATAAAATTTATTTCCTAACAAACAAATGAACAACATATCACATGAAACTATATCCATTTATAAAATTATTCTTTTACATACAAAATATAATACTAGGTAAAATTATTTCATTTACCTACATTTCTAAACAATATTGTGTCAGTATGCCCTATTTAGTGTTTAGAAATCCCTATCGATGTCGTAACATCCTATGTATCGATTAGAATTTATAAATACTAAACACAAACAAATTAGCACAACACAAAACATTTTGTAACACTAACAAGTACGCTCTCTTATATATACACTCAAACAAACCCACTCTAGGGTATTACTACCTATCTGCAACGAGTCAGACCCCATATAGCTAAGGTTATCACCAAATCAAAGCTCTGATACCACTGGTAACAACCCACCTTTTTGGACGGTTCAAATCGACAGTAAACCACACTTGTCGGACACAGACCATTTAAAAGGGTGGATTGTTGTGGGGTAAATAAGAAAAAGAAGAGAAAAGAATGAAAAACAAATATATAATCTCATAGTGGAATGACAAAATATAAAAATCAAATAAACAGTTTATGAAGCTATTTTACAAATAAAATTTGATTACACTTTAACAATATCAATCAAAGTTATACACATAACAGTAATAAATAAATAATATAGTGGAACAACATGAAGCAGTGGAATATATATATAATAAATGGTGATAATATGCTAAATCTTTATCTTCGTCCTCCGGAAAGATGGTCTTTAATGTACCGAAATGCTCAGGCTGACCTGAGCGTAATGAAAAGACAAAACACTCGAGTCAGAACTAAAAGATCTTATGTAAGTTAAATCAACAATAAATAAATATGAGTGCAATGGCTTCAGATATGTTTACGTGATTTTCATCTTCTATCCAGTGTCTAACATGCATGCAATAACTTAAGGGATGTTCAGAATTCCATCTCCTAAGGATCTGTTAAACTATCTACATACATAGTACAACAGGCTATTATAATATGTCTATATTAAAGTAAAGTATTAAAATAGAGTTAAGGCATAACACATATCCTCCTTAACACATTTTATATAAATGCCGTAGTCTATACAGTACCGTAATTCCTCCGTAAATTGGAGGGCTATCAAAGGGCATTCCATAGTGTACGACACAAACCAAACTTATAGTGGGCGCGGTAAGGCATATGACAGGGCATGCGAGGTAATGCCCAATGTAGGATACTACCGCTTTACGGATCCAACTGGTGGTAATGCATAGCGGCTACTACCGTCCACCTCGGAATACACTACCAAAATCAAATCGAAGGGTGGCCGCCAAATCAATCACAAAGTAATAATATGGTAATGAAGAAATATGCCCGGTAGGGGGTGCGACCCCACTTGGCCTGGCGTGATCCTATTTAGTCACATCAATCTGACCCAGGGGGTCAGGGCTGCGTTCATACCACATACAGAATCATTCGCAAAGCCATCCTACTTCGTTCTGGATTCTTCATTATGTGTATAGTTGTTAAACTGGTTTTCGGTATTGGCAGAGAGTATGATAATATCCGATCCCGGTCTCTTTAATAACCAAACGCTTATTTCATACTAGTTGGTTCTTTTACATTTCCAAAACCGATTCATATTTGATATCAAAATATCATATTCACTTAAAAATCATCTTACTTTCGAAATCATATTTACTTTCAAAATCATATTCATTTCAAAATCAAACCACAAATAGGTTAAACCCTCATATAAAATATTGCCTTTAAATCAATTAAATCTAAATCATAACATTTCCAACCTTAAACGGTTTGATATTGAAAGTAGTTTATATATTGGATTAGTTATACATTAAAAATAGTTTATATTTTAAAAATAGGTTACAGATTAAAATAATTTATATATTAGAAAGTTTATACATTAAGATTGGTTGTATATTAATATATATATACATACATACATACATATACATGCATATATATATATATATATTGAAAGTTGCTTACAAACTTAAAATAATATATATTAAAATAGTTTATAATTTAAAAATAGGTTATAGATTAAATGGTATATATTTTAGAAATAGTTTATCCTTTTAAAATAGGTTATATATTAAAATAGTTAATGTACTAACATTATTAATGTATGAAAATGGTTTATATGAGAAAATAGTTTATATGTCAAAAGAGTTTGCATATTAAAAGAGTTTATATCGAAAATAGTTTTGAATTGGAATTTTTTCTTCCAATTCACAAATCAACTTTAGTTTCAAAATTCAATTTAAATCAACTACAGTTCAACGATTTCAATTTCAAAAGGCTACAGGTTTCAATTCAGTTTCTCATTAAAAAATATTTCAATTTACATCGATTTCAAATCCATTTTCGAACTATAAATTTAAACCACTTCAAATTTAATAAATTTCAAAGTTTAAATATTTGAACATTTACAATATCCCAATTTTGATAAATTTCATTTATATGTCAAAATTCAACTTTAAGATTTTAATTTAAATTCTTTAAACAATTCATTTAAACCAATTTCAATTTCAACATTTTAAAGCTTGGATTTTGAAACAATATAGTTCATATGAATCAAATTTTATTTCAAAATATCATCTAACTAGATTCAAAAATTAAGGATTTAATATCACTTAACATAACCAATCTGGTGTCCGTATATAATTTTCTACCATATGGTCATGTGATACGGATATATATCACTTCAACTCACGATAAATTTTAAATTTACCGGTATGTATCATTTTAACGCGCAATGTCGAATAAAAGTCAAAACCCATAATATCGCTCGACTTTATCATTTCAACCCACAATGATTTTTCCCTAATCTATAAGTCTATTCGGGTATGTATCATTTCAACCCATAGTGATTTTCCTAACAATAACTAAGAGAACTTGCAGTTGATAACAACATATAAAATAAACATACATCCAATCATCCATATATCAATAATTAAACATCCATCGCGATCATCATTCAAATCAAATAATAAATCACAACAATAAACTGGTTATCATTACCAGGTATTTAACTGGTAATTAAAATCAACCTCTGTTTGGACCATGGCTACGTTGAGTAGTGTAATGTAGTTACTAACAACTATGATTTCATTTTGATTTGTATGAATGATTGTGACATAACTTGTATGTATGAAGGGCTTAAGCCATATCTTGTTACGCTACAGAGTATGCTGAGATGGAGCTCGATCCAGTAGACGGTAGTATGTTGTACCACTAATACAAAATAGGCTTATTGCCTCGCCCCATTTACTTCGATCGTATAGACAATCAAAGAAAATAGCACCAATTGCTTTGATTCTTCTTTAACAGCTGTTAACCCGCCTTTCGGCAAGGCCGTAGACAGACGGATTCAACTAAATCATTGCTTGGTTATCGACGCTAGAATACGATAGGTTTGGGTTGACTAGATGGATAGACGATCAATCATGGATGATAAACATGGTTATGAAGCCGGGATTAGGCATAGTCGATGGGTAAAAGATGTGGGATACTCGATATATGAGTTTCGAGAAAAATCAAGGTGATTCAGGATGTTTAGAGTCTACTTCGAGTCACACTTGGGCTTGCTTTGAGTTTTCATGGTGTTTACTTCGGGTCATATTGGGCTCTACTTTAGGTTCAATCGGATCAGCATATTTTAAAAGGATTGGTGTTACTTCAGGTCGGCAGGAATTAAGGGATCGGCATATTTTCCCGGGGTTGGTGAAGACTTCAGGTCGGCTTTCGGTATGCTTCGGGTCGGTGGAGTAAAAGGAGTGGCATACATCTCGGAGGGATCGGCTATTGCGAAGGGTCGGCATCTTGGAGAGACTCGGGTTGGCAATGGGAGATACTTGGGTCGACACTGGGTTGGACTTGGGTTGGCATGAAGTAAGGGGTTGGTAAGCGGTCGGCGGGCTTGACTTTGGGTCGACATGTTCGGGTCGGCACTGGGTCAAGGGGTCGGCATGTAGTTAGAAGGGGTCAGTATTTGGAGAGGTCGGCTACTTTAGGTCGGCAACACATAAGCTTCGGTTCGGCACTATGGTAAGGTTAGGATGGATCGGCATATGAGTTGCTTCGAGTCATTGAGCAACTTACTTCGATTCGGTGTTGGGTTTTCTTTTGGTTATCCCCAAGGAAACATCTGGTCGGCTTATCAAGAGCTTGGGGTCAGCATTGGTGAAGGATATGGGCTCGATTATGGTTTTGGTGGGCCCATATCATTCAGGAAGCCCAGTAACCAAGATTTTGTCTATAAATACAACAGGCAGGGCTTAAGAAAAGGGATCTTCATTCTATTTTCTACATCTTCTCCACAAAAGCAACTCTGCTATTATTGTTTTGAAAACTCTGGATTGTAACTGTAATTGATCCTGATATCAATAAAAAGGAAATTTCTAGAGTGGACGTAGGCCAAAGTTAGCCGAACCACTAAAAATCCTTTTTTTGTTACTTCTTTCATTTTAATTTTGATTGTTCTTCATATTTAAACTCTCTACATACACTCTACCTATTATCTATGACTATGAATTGGTGCTTTCAACGGCGTTTAGGTGTTGTGACCAATTTTAGCGCTAACATTTTAGCGCTTTCATTAAGAAAGCTAGCACTCAGGGATTTTAAAGCTTGGATTTTGGATTTAAAGGCTTAGGAACTCGGATTCTAGGAAGTAATGGTTAGGCTATCAACATGGAGACAAGTGATAGAAAGAAGCAATCAAAAGGGAAGTCAAAAGGCCTCTTTTGGTGCCGGATCAGATTAGGCACCTATCTACATCACTAGGGACAAGTTGTAGATTATGATGGATTCTATGCAGGAGCAGTTGATGAAAAGGCAAGAGGAAATTATGCAGACCCTTCTAGACAATTTGGATAGATAGGAATAGCAGGAGCTATAGGAGGTCAGATTCATGGAGCTAGATCATAAGAACTCGACAGGCAAGCAGATGGAACGGTGTAGCAGGGGGCAGCCCCCAATCAGCAAACAACTGTCAATCTGGATGGACCTACACTCGGGGGTACAATACCAGGTAATGCTGGACCAATCCATGAAGGAATACTGGATGATGCTGTGTAGCCCGGTGCCAACAGGAATAGAAGAGCGCATGACGAGGAGTATGTACCAGAATTCCCTCGAGGACTTAGAGGGAAGTTAGGGAATGTAGATGGGGGCAACCCTTGGTAGGTAACACTAGATTAGCTGACATCATCAGGCGAACTATTCGCGGAGGTCTGACAAACAAAGGTTTGGAGGAAGTAAGCCAAAGTCCGTTTACCCATAACATCAGAATGGCTAGGAATCCATCCGATTTCAAGATGCCACTCTAGAAGTATACAACGCTAAGACGGATCGCACCGACCACTTGATAATGTACAGAAGACATATGGAAGTGCCGGGGGAATCAGAGGAGGTTATGGCTAGTGTTTCCCTCTGTACTTGACCGATATAGTTGCTATGTGGTTTAGGCAGCTGGAAGATGGATCTATTAGAACATGAACAGAATTGGGGGACAAGTTTTTGAAACAATTTCGAGTTCACATCAAAAGGCCAAAGAGTGTGATGACGTTGAAGTTGGTGAAGAAAAGGAGGGGAGAATCGCTTAGAACTTTTTTTATCTGGTTTAATGCAGCAGTTGCTTCGGTGGATCGGCCGGATCCATCAACGGTTCTAATAGCGGGGGGGTTTGGAGTCAGGGATAATTCGGATTTCAAAGTATCTTTGATATGGGACACACCAATTGATCTCGATGAAATATTTCATGAAGCTAGGAGGTTTCTTTGATAAGAAGATGCATGTTTGGATATGTGGTCAACAGTAGTCAACATGGTTAAGGATGGATAACCATCCGGTTTAAAACTCGGGTAAAGATAAGGATAAAGGAAAGAGGAAGTTGGATAACGAATGTAGCAGGGCAAGGAAGCGCTAGGAGAACCAAAATTCTCCACTTACGTAGGACTGAATGAGACGTTGGAATGGATATACTTGAATACTCTGGATCGCCTTCCTTATCGAGGTCCGGTAAGGATGGAACCCTTAGAACGTGAAAGGCAATCGGAAAGGCACGGTCTCTTTCATGACCTGGATGGGAACGATACTAACAACTGCAGGCGTCTAAAGGATATAATCGTGGAACATTTAAGGAATGGTCAGTTGTGGCAATATGTTGGAACTCGAAATGCGACGGTGGAAAAGGAGCAGCCACCGCCAACCTTGAAAGACGTTGCGTGAGGCCTAGGAATGGTGGTCGATTAGTCATCAACTAATGATGATGGTTTGGAATAAGTAGCAAACTTTGGGCTAACAACTAAGTCGCTTGCTCATGTATGGGACAGAGATAACCCCTTGGCATGCTTTAAGATGATGATAAACCGTGATGCTCTGGTCTGTAAAATCTCTTTTTTCTTTTTGGTATAGGCATGCTCATGTATGGGGACGTTAAGCATAGACTATGCTCGGCAAGGGTCCAGAGCAACCGGGATTCGTCTTAGGACTTAAGCCACGGCATTACTCAATGTTCAGGGACACTGAACCGGGAACACCAAAGTGTTGCTTGACACAGGTGGTCGAGTGTAGGCTACGCTTGCCAAAAACCCGGAGAGGTTACGGATTTGGATTTCGGCTTTGAATGTGTAGGGATTGGCCATGGTCCGGAGAGATCCCAGATTTGGACATCGACCCAGAGAGGTTATGAATTTGGTTATTGGATATGGATGGGTTATAACTCGGCTATCGGGTTCAGATGGATGTGGAATTGGCTACGGATTTGGTTACTGGATAAGGATCGGATATCGGCTCGGGGCAATCGTGGATTTGGATAAGGATACGGCAACGACACTTGGATAAAATGGATTTGGTGGATCAGATGGTATGGCTATAACATATAGACTTTGGATGATGGATTAAAAGTTATTTAAACACGTCTTCCTACTGGGAGGCATGTTTTTGGGGGCAAATGTTAACCCACCTTGTAACATCCTGCCTTTTCGCATGCTTTAAATCGACACACGTGCCAATGCAAACCATACAAAAGGGCGGATTGTTATGGGGTAAATAAGAAAAAAACGAGAAGAAATAAAAGAAAACAGAATCTCACAGCGGAAGGATAAAATATAGTAATCAATATACAGTTCATGAAGTTGTTTACAAAATATTTAATTATACTTATACAATATATATCAGAGTACACATACCAATAATAACAATGCAGCGGAATACGGTGTGTAGTGGAATATAATAAATAATAATAATAGAAATCTCCATCTTCGTCCTCCAGGGATAAAGCCTTCGATCCTGAAACGCTCGGACTGACCCGGGCGAATTGAAAAGACAAAACACTCGAGTCAGAACTAAAAGATCTTATGTAAGTTAAATCAACATAAATAAATATGAGTGTAGTAACTTAAAATATGCTCGGGATTCAGATCTCTTAAGGATCCGTTAAACTATTTACCATGTAGTATATTTCGCTATTATAATAGTGTCTATTTGTAAAATAAACTTACTTTTAAATAGCGTTAAGGAGTTACACAATCTCCCCCTTAACACAATAATAGTCCCAGTAGTCCATCCAATATCATAGTCCCTCCTGATCGGGAAGCCACCAGAGGATACCATACGGGCTACGGGAGAAAACCAAACTCGTACAAGGCGCGATAGGGTAGGTGACAAGGCACAACTAGGCAATGCCAGGGTAGATATACCAATTACGCTTCCGGGTCGGTGGTAACGCGTAGCTGCTACTACCGCCCACTTCGGACAAACTCCCCCAAATCAAAGAAATCAAAAGTGAAGGTGGCTACCGAATCAATCCAAAGTCAGAGTATAGTATCGAAGGGAAGTGTCTGATCAAAGGTGCTACCTTATTAACCCGTCGATCGCTCCTGTTTTAGCTACCTTATGCCAACTCACGGGAGTTGGGTCTACGTATTTACCTCAGAGGATACGCCACCACCATCCTACTTCATTCCGAAACCTCCACCGCGTACACGGTTGTCAAAGTGGTTTTCAAAGTTGGCAGAGAGTATGACAACTTCCGATCCCGGTCTCTTCAACAACCAAACGTTATTATAACACCGCGGTCCTTAAAAATAGTTTATACATTAAACCAGAATAAATTATCCATTTCAAAACCCATAAATACGATATCATTTCCATCCCAAAACAACTCATTTTGATATTATTTTTATAAAACCCAAATCAATAATATCATTTTTTTTTCAAATATATTTCTTTTCCAAATTCATACTGCTTTAAAATTTATAATATCTGGAAACCAAACATTTGAATTATAACTTTCAAAAACATAATGCTTCGAAAATTCATAGCTTTGAAACCATAACTTCTAAAACTTGAATTGTTTGGATATTCAAACAATACGTAGAATAAAATAGTTTGAATTTAAAATTTCTTTATAAAAATAATTTCCGCGACTTCACAATTTTATTCATTTAAAATTTTAGGTCTAAACCCCATAAATTTAGCTTCACTTTTAGTTTCAACAAAACACATTGATTTCAATATATTCAAACTTTGAGTATTTACAATTTCAAAACTAAGGTTGGAAATTCTATTCAACAATTTATTCTCCTATTATTTAGTTTTGGAATATTCACAAAATAAATCCATAAAATAAAACTCAAATTTCTAACAATTATATATTTCCTTTAATTTATTTGTACTATAAATATTCATTTAATTTATCTTGAATAAAAATCCAGTTATAAATATCATACCTTTAAAATTTCCAAGTTTAATAAGTTTACACCAACTTATGGAGTTCAATTTTTTTAATAGGATCAATTCCAAATAAATTTCCAATTTATTTTCCAATCTTAATTGATTTGAACCATTTAAACTCTATATATATACAATATCTTAAGCCTGTACTTAATCGTATAATATAAATTATCAAACTCCATTATTCAACTTATAGCTTAAATTCAATAATTTAACTATATATGTATATATAAAATAAGATTTTATATAAGATCAAAAATTAATATTTATTAAACCGTATCCTATCTAAACAATAGAAATCATTTTCAAAATATTTATATATATATAGACCGACGGTGTCTGTAAAAAAATTTCTACCCTATGGTCAAGTGATATGGATATTTATCATTTCGATCCGTAATTTAAAACAAAAATTACGGTTATATATCATTTCAAACCGCAATCCCGAATGAAATGAAAATGCATACTTGTAGTTTATACAATATAAATATAGCATCCATTCATCCATCATATCAATCATTAAACATTCATTAATTTATCATCCAATTCAAACAATCACAACAATAAATTATAATTAATTACTGATATTTAAATTTTCAACAATGAATTAAATAACTGTTTAACTGTAGTTTATATGTAATAATAAATAAATTTAACTAGCGGGTTATATGCAATAAATACATTAACTAACAATTGACTGGCAGTTTTTAAATGCAATGAATGCATTAATTAACAATTTACTGGCAGTTTTAAATGCAATGAATACATTAATTAACAAATTTAGTGGAAGTTTTAAATGCAATAATGAATTAAATAACGCGTAAATTAAATGAATGCAATTTAACTGTGAAAATGATGAAATATACGCCAAACAGCTATAAATAAAAATTTAAACACATCATAAATCAATTTAACGAACGTAAGAAATTTTAGAAACTGTGAGTGGGTTAAAACACTCACCTTTTGAATTTAAATCGAATTTAAATTCAATTTAAATCCAAAAATTTGACCGTCTCAGAATTCGTCTAAACAAGTGTCATCAAGTCCTGAATTTCAATACGATCCTTACAAAAGAAAACGCGCGTAAATCTGATATCGTATGCAAAAGTTATGATGATAATTGTGATCGAATTCAATTTTAAAGATAATTAAAAAGAAGAACACATTCACCTTGACACGTCACTCTTCCGCTTTCATCTCCAGGAATTTTGAACGCACCTGTTCGTGAAAACGCACGAACCTTTATGCAGCCGCCACCGATACCCACTCGATTTCGAACCCTAATCCAAATTTTAGCTCAATCCAGCCGTTAAATCGACAAACCAATCATACAGATGTGATCCCCTCGGCTTCCTCTCCAAAACCCAGAAAGGGTTTCCTGATCCGACGAAGTTGATCGCGGCGATGTTGAACGACCGTGGATAAACATTTAATTTCAGAGAAAATGATAACTCGAATTGAAAAACAAATTGCACTTGCAGATTAAGCATTTCGAGAGCTTCAACATATATTTTTTCTGAATTTTTCTAAGGACTTTGAATTTTTGAGTTTGATTTTGGATTGTAATTGGATCTAGGGTTTGCATCCATTGAACAAGAAGAGAAGCTGATGAAATTTTATGCATAGATAAATGAGAATAGGCGGAGGCTAGGGTTTAGCAGGGTATTTATAGGCAAATTGAAAAATAGATGGATCAGGTTGATAGATATACGTGTTACCGCTAATGTGGCCCAAAAAGCCCGTTCTAACCCTGGAATGAAATTGGGTGAACCCATATATCAAAATAGGTGTTTTAAAATATTTTAAACGCAATGGAAAAGGTTTCGAGTTCAAATTGTGTCGTATGAAGAAGTTATGCTAAAATCAATATTTTTAAATTGATTTCAATTGCATAAATTTCAAGGCGTTTCGAGTCCGTACGATCAAACGACATGTCCGATCGCTATGAAACTTGAAACACTATTATAATTCACCGTTACGGATCCGATGAAACTTGTTTCGTCGAAATCCTAGTCAGTGGAAAAAATGGATATATTTTTATATTAATAAATAAATTAAAATTAAATTATATGAAATCAAAATTCCCATTTTATTTCAGTAATTGATGAATTTCCACAATTTCAACATCTTAAATCATTTACTATCAATTTATCGTTGATTAACTTATCAATTTTAGTGCAAATTTTCAATTTCATTAAATTTAGAAAATATAAGTTAAATCTTCATTCATATTATTCAATTCAATGATACACCGGATGAAATCAACATTTGATTAAAAATATATTATACTAATATTCTTCGATAACATTTTAAATTTCTATTAACATAATATTTAGATGTTTGATTTCATTTAATTTCAAATAAACCTATTATTATACACTAATTTCCAATATTTTGACACAACTTAAATTTTGCATTCTTTTCATTTACCAATAGTCATATTATAAATGGAATTTACATTATCTTCAATTATTAATTATCACTAGTTTAGATCTTACATTTGTTCCATAAATTTTATTTGCCCTGAATTAGTTACTGCATTTACCTAATTCCAATTTCGTAATCACATTCAGTCCATTAACTGGTATTGCATTGACATTTAACTTATTAGCTTATATCAACACTATTATCATTAACTGCAAATAGAATACCAAATTTAGTAACTACCCTAAATAACTAACGTAAATTAATCTCCATTATTTCCACTGATTTAACTTTCATTCAATTAACTAAAGATTCCCTCAGTTAGCAATAACGTAACATTTTCTTAATTTGTATTGCAAATAATTCAAAATTCAATTCCTAATTCTTAATATCCTCTAAATTACAACTTCTAAACATGGTATAAATCATCATTTACGTACCTCTAATTATTTTAATTTACATTAACATAATAAATAAATTACCTTTAATGAAATCTATCCCCCAATTTATTATATGCAATAAATTTTGACCTTACAACAGTTTCAATTAATTATTTATATTTATTGCGATTGAATACCAAAATTTATTTAACACATCAAATAAATGAACAATCTATATTCATTGTCACCTATTTTCTTTTAAATTCGGTTATAAGTTTGTTACTTACCAACCAGGTTATAATAACATTAATTTTTTATTCCACTGCTATATGATATTTTGCATCACATACTTGATTTTTTCAATTTCATCTTAATTCTAAATTCACGGTAGTATAATTTCTTACTATAAACCCATTTATAATTTGCATACCAATTAATTTGTTCCAACTAAATAGATTTGATTCAATTCAACTCTTTTATTAAGTCTACATAAATCAATATACTATTTCATTGGTAAATGTTTATTTCAATTATTCCTTTATTACTTACAAATCTTATTTCATTCATGAATGCCATCATTTATCAATTATTACATAATTTCATTTATCAATATTCATTTTGTTCATGCTATTCATGCTTAATTCGATTCCTTTGCACATTAATTCATTTACTAAAGTTTACAATCATTTATCTATATTACTTACCTTCTTATTATATTAAATCAGTAGCATTTCAATTATACTTCTGATTGTAACATTTCATTATTATATTCAATATTCCTGTTTGTTTCTTTTATTAACCTTATAACCAAGTATGACAAATTTCGTAATTTCAATTGATTGCACTTACATTTTGAATTTGTAAATCTAAATTTCGATTGTTATATTTAAATTTCTAACATTTTCTTCATTATAACTTCTAAGATTTTTATTTCTTCCTAAATTTAATAGCAAAATTTAAATTAAACTAACAAATTTATTAATCAAAATTTACGGGTCGTTACACACCTTTTGGCAAGGCCGTAGACAGGTAGATTTAACTAAATCAATTGCTCCGTTATTGAGGCTAGAATACGATAGGTTTTAGTCGATTGGATGGATAAACGATCAATCATGGATGATAAACATGATTATGATTCAGGATTTGACGTAGTCAATGGGAAAAAGACGCGGGATACTCGAAATATGAGTTTCGAGAAAAATCAAGGTGATTTGAGATGTTTGGAGTTTACTTCGAGTTGTGCTTAGGATTGCTTCAAGTTTTCATGATGTTTACTTCAAGTCAAATTGGGCTTTACTTCGGGTTCAATCGGATTGGCATATTTCAGAGGGATCGGTGTAACTTCGGGTCGGCAGGAACTAAGGGATCGACATATTTGCCTAGGATCAGTGAAGTCTTCGGATCGGCATCCAGTATGCTTTGGGTCGGTGGAGTAAAGGGAGCGTCATACATTTTGGAGGGATCAGCTTTTACAAGGGGTCTGCATCTTAGACAGACTCAGGTCGGCATTGGGAGATACTCCGGTCGGCACTGGGTAGGACTTGGATCGGTACGAAGTAAGGGGTCTATATCAAGAAGGGATCGACATGTGGAGGCTTGACTTTGGGTCGGCATGTTCGGGTCAGCACAGGGTCAAGGGGTCGGCATGTTCGGATCAGCACCGGGTCAAGGGGTCGATATGTCGTTAGAAGGGGTCAGCGTTTGGAGAGGTCAGCTACTTTGGGCCGGCAGCACACAAGTTTCAGGTCGGCACTATGGAAAGACCAGGAAGGATCAGCATATGAGTTGTTTCGAGTCATTGAGCCACTTTCTTCGAGTCCTTATTGGGTTTTCTTCGGGTCATCCCTACGGTAACATAAGATCGACATACCGAGGGCTTGAGGTCAGCATTGGTGAAGGGTATGGGCTCAACTATGTTTTGGTGCTCCACAAAGGCTACTCCGCTATAATTGTTTTATATACTCCGGATTGTAACTACAATTGATTCTGATATTCATAAAAAGGAAATTTCTGGAGTGGATTGTAGGCCAGATTCAGCCGAACCACTATAAATCCTCTATTATTACTGTTTACTTTTTAATTTTGATTATTCTTCATATTTAAACTCTCTACATACACTCTATCTGTTATTTGTGACTACGAATTGGTGCTTTCAATGGCGTTTGGGTGTTGGAGCCCAATGTTGGCACTAACAACAGCCAAAGAAATTGGTATGTAGGAAGCAACGTATAATATAGCTAATGCAATTTGCTTCGGTTGTCTTTTAGAACCGAAGCAAATTCCCAAAAGCAATGGGTCTATTTGCTTCGGTTGTTTTTTCAAGCAAAGCATATTTTCTTCAGTTCCTAGAGAACCGAAGCAAATGTAATTTAAATTTATTGACTCGGCAATTGTTTTTGGGCCCCGGCCTGTTCCGTTTCTAAATCTCCGCTTTCCTTTTCTATCCACCTCGGTTCGTATTTTCCCCTTTCAAGAAAATTAAGCCTTAAAACCCGATCTCCGCTTCTTGCTTCTATCACATCCTTCTCAATCCACCTCGATGGCTAGTCTGCTTCTCATTTCTATCCCATCGTTTCTCAATCGACCTCGACTATTGCTCAGCCCTTGAGCGCCACTTTTTCAGTTGATCCGGACGACTGCTCCACCGACGACTCAATCACTACAACCCTAACTCCATTGCTACAATCCATTTCGGTAAGTGTCTATTAATTTTTATCCATTTTAATTTTAGTTTAAGAAAAAGCTTGTCTAGCCTATATTATTTCATGCGTACATGAAGAGATTAAAGATATTATAGATCAAACGACCTAAAATGTGCTTCGATAAGTATGGTTAAACAAATTCAAAGACTTATTTTGCTTTAGTTGAGTGCAACTTAAATTCTTTGTTTAAAAAAATGCATATTTTACTATATTTCATTATAAATTTTCCGTTGAAAAAAACATAGGGCTTAGAGGTATCATGATGTGTATGTGTAAGTAAGACAATTACCTGCTAAGATTAACATAAACCGAACCAACTTGTCTAATTGAACTTAATTTTTTTGCATGTACTTTTTCAAGATTCGATGCATCCTCTTTTGGCATCCAAATTAACCGAAGATTAATTTTGTATTAAGTCACAAGCTCACTTAAGTTGGATGGGCAATGATGCAAACTAAAACCTTGTCATCTTTACACAAGCTATTTTGTAAGATATTTAAACATTATTAAAAAAAAACATGTTTATGAAGAAAATAATTAGATTTCTTTATAGTCGAGAACTTCAGATCAAATTAGAGTTTGACAACATGAAAAGACTATTAATAAGATAGTATTATGTAATGACTGTTCTCATTAAATAGTGAAAGCATCTTCATACCTGTTAAATATCTTTATGTTGAATTCGTATTCTTTGAGGAGTTGCCTTTCATAGTTATCTATTATCAACAGAGTTTGTAATTAAAATGATCCATATTCATAAAGCAAATTAATTTTTGGACCATGCATGTCGATAGCTTTGTAACATTTCATTTGGTTTTGTCCCGTGAGCACAACAGTATAACGTTTGCAGTAATTTATTATTTGGCTTTTAGGGATGCTTTTATCTTTTCTTTCTGGTTTTAACTAGCTTAAACTTTTATATTATGATTACTTATGCATGTATGTCACTTTTGAAAATAAATGATTGAAACGTGCATATTTTGAAATTAGTTACAAACTCAGATGCGTACATAGGATAGTTCGAGGCAAAACAATGATGGCTGATTTCAAATAGCTTTATCATATTTTGTTTTAAAAAGTCAAAAATTTGCGTTTTTTTCATGATACTCTATTTTCGATGTCTATCTAAAGGCTAAGAAAAAATATTGAAACAATTTCATCTTTTACTCATTTTATTTGATTGCTTTTGCATATATTGAGTTGTCTTTCCTAATTTTTTGTAAACGCTGATTAGTTATTATTTTTGTAATGTTTCATCACAGTGTATGTCTTAATTATTAATTAGTAGTTTTCTCAAACAATGTTGATATCCCATGAATCATTTGAGTACAAATTAATCTACTAATTCCCTTTGAATGGGAAATAAAGGACCATATACTTGTCTTTATTCTTGAAATAATTGATTTCACTACACAATTTATTGAGAAATACGAAAAAAAAGTTTGAGGTTGGTTTGCTTGAAGCGGTGATGGCCTATTAGTTTCCTCACGAACTCTATCATATATACTACAAGTGTCCATAAATGAATAAACTTGATAATTGTCTCTGTGTGTGTGTTCTATAATAATAGAATTTTGAAAGAAACAATCCAAATATAAAGGAAAGAAGTTAATATGAACAAAATTTACATTATTTGATTTAGACGATCAGACTTTTAGTTATAAACTCTATTCTTTCGTATAAACGAACCAGCAAAGCAACAATTTACAAACCGATATCATGTAAAAATTCTACATAGCACCTACATCTTAATTATTTAATATTAGAACTAATCATGTAAATTATGCATGCATGATCTTGTACATATTGTCATGTTCTGCCTAAATATAGGTGTTAATAATTTATGCTGGATTCCATATAGTTTCAAGAGTAGCACTAAATATGGGTGTTGGCAAAATTGTGTTTACTGTCTGTAGAAATGTCATTACTCTTGCCTCGCTCTGCCCCTTTGCCTATTTTTTAAAGAAGTAAGCTCTAAGCCGGCTTTACTAAAATGCTTGGTTCGTAATCTGATCCTAATTAAAATTCGACTGATTTTGGTTGGTGCCATTGCTTAGGAAGGACAGATCACCTCTTACCTTCTCCTTTCTCATTCAGTTCTTTCTTCTCACATTATGTAGGTAAGTTTCTAACCTTATACTATAAGCTATGAACTTTGCTAGCATTTCGAAACTCTTTTTGCCAAAAAGTAAAGTAAGTTTTAATGTAAACATAGTAACTCAAGCGGTATTTTTGTGTGTGATTCCTCCTATGTTGTTGTTTTCTTGTCTATATAGTTTGACAAAGGCCGACAATATATGCAAGAAAATATACATAATTTTTTATATTATATGTGTGTGTATATGTACACACACATTTGTATATTCAACCATCAACATGTAAGAATCCATCGATATACCAAAAGGAGAGATGGACTAGCAAAGATAGTTGGAACAGTTGGAAGCGTAGCAAGAGAAATTATACCGACTTTATACAAAGGGCCACCTTTGTTTGATCCAAAATCCCATGCAGGATTAAAAGGATCTATGACTGCAGCTTCTTCATCTAGTATAATACTCAACAGACCTTAGGTTATGTTTACACATTTGGAAGCCGTCTTTCTTTGTCTGTATGGATGGTTCTTTGGGTATTATGTGACATAAATTAACACAGAAGCAATTAATTAATAAATAGCATTATAATTACTAATAATAAGCAACCAATATAGGTTCTAGTGTCAAAGCAGTATCCAGCTAGGCTTTCTATAATGGCCTTCACTTCTTTTTTCGGGACGATCCAATTTTTGACAGTTGATTCCCAGAAATAGTTGTAGAGAGATATTACTTGTCATGTTCTGTTGAGCGCATATCTTTCAATAATATTATATGTCATGTTCTGTTGAGCTCATATCCTCCAAGAATATTATATGTCATCAACTTTTTAACACAAATCTTTTTATTAAAGATTCACTATCATTTCAATTAGCTTTCCAACTTCAGTTATAGGTTTCAAACAACATTGTTTACTTAATAATTCAAATTCAAATTCCAAACTTTCAAAATTTCTCAAAATTATTCTAACTCCCTAAATTTTCGAAAAATTTCGCCAGCGTCTCCTTTGCGCGGCTAGCTCGGCACGACTACAAAATGGCACTACGGCCCCTCAGAATCAAAAAGAAAAGAGAAAGCCAAGTGGCTGGAGAAGGAAATCATCAAATCTCATACTAAAATTAAAATACGTACCATTTTGTCGAGCAATTCAATTTTTTACTTCAAAATCAAAATCCCAATTCCATTATACACCTGTATATCCTGCTAGTAGTAGTATCCAATTCCAACATTCAAACCATTTTGCCAATTCAATTACAAAACCTTTCAACATAAGCTTTACTATTGAAGTTACATATACATTTTCATTCGTTTCCAATCAGTTTACGTTCACTAATTAAATCCACATTGGTTCACTTTCAACTCAATCAAATTCAATTCTATTCAAATTCATTTACTTCATTTTCAATTTGAATTCAATTACATAGCTTTCAATTGCGCTAATTCAATTTCATTAACACTTACTGAATTTACATACAATCAACTAACACACAAGTTAACAACCAATGTATTTTTTCAACACAACTAAAATATCAAATTTATCTACAACATTCAGTTTTGGTTCAACATTTTTGATTTCAATTGGTTTGACATTAATTTGGTTTTCATTCAATTATTTAACTAGCTTCAAATGAATTTACACTTACATACATCATTTCATATCAACTTATTTACATTCGATTGATTAACATTCAATCCATTCTTTAATTCAATTGCTAATTCTTTTTACAAATAAAATTTGAATTTCATTTATATCACTCAAGTTCACATTTTATACGATTTCATTAATTCACTTTATTCATTTATTTTGATATCAACATCAATTCTTTCAACATTACTCAAGTTATATTCCATTCAACTTCATTTACATTTACTTCCACTATTCAACTTAAGTATTCTCTAATTCATTTCAAATTCTATTCCATTTAACATCATTGTTTCAAATAAACTTAAGTTTCCACTTATCATTCCAATTCGAATTTCAATTCTAAAGTACATTCTATTTAACTTTTACTTGAGTCAAATTCGTATCAACATTCAAATTCATATTTCATTTTGCTTAACTTAATTGTTTAACCACTTCAATAATTGGTTTTGCTTACATTTTCCCATTCTATAAGTTATACAACTTATTATTCGACTTCCAACTCATATTATAAGTTCAAAACCTTTTTCACTTATATTTATCAACTTCAAGTTGAATTTTCAAATTTGTTTATCACAACAAAACTTCAGTTTTAAATTCATTATTGTAGCAAATCCATCACATAGAAACTCGAAAATGATACTGATGATGCTGCAGTCATCATCCTTATTATTTCCCAGTGACAATAGTGAAATCAATGCTAAATATTCTTTCAAAAAGTTTTCTTTTTTTTATTTATAACTACATTTGTAAACCTTTTACTTATAAAATTTTTCACTTCTTATATATATAAGATCATTTTACAATTGTAAACCATACTAATTATAATTTCATACTTATAATTCATTAGTTTATACAATTATTCTTTTTACAATTGTTGTTTTTATTAAACTTAATCAAACCACTTTGATTATCTTATATATATATATATCATTTACAACAACCAAGCAATCAATTATATACACACTTCAATAATTCTTGGAAAATTATTTTCTTTATATATAAAATATAATCGAGGTAAAATTATTTCATTTACCCAATTTAAATCAATATCGTGTCGAATTATTCTGTATAAGTGTTTAGAGATCCCTATCGATAGAGTTGTACAGACTATACCGACCAGAATCCATATACCACTCAACAAACCAATCGTCACAATATAAAATAATTTTATATTCACTAACAAATACGCGCTCATATCTATTATTACACTCACACTCATTCTAGAGTACTACTGACTCTATCTCTAATGAGTAACACCGAACAGAGCCATGGTTGTCGCTTAACCATATGCTCTGATACCAAATGTAACGATCGCGATTTTTCGTTGCCGAAAAATCGAATCGTTAGGGTTTAAGAAGAAGAAAGAGGTAGAAGAAGAGAGAAAAGAGAGAAGAAACAGAAACATGAAGACAATATCAGAATCTCACAATCGCAGCGGGACAACATATAATATATGAATATTCATTAAAACAAAAGAACTGTACATTTTATACATTACATCACATTACATTACATCATCAGAGTGTACAACAACAAAACAGCGGAAAAGAAATACTATATACAATAGATAATAGACTACGCTATCCTGCTCGCCTCCAGATCTGCACAGCAACTCTCGAATCTAGATTAACCTGATAACCTCACTCTAGACTGCCCGTTTGGAAAATAGTGGGCACCCAGAGTTTAGGAAGGAAACAATAAACTCCAGGTCAGTCATGGGACTGGTGTGAGAACTCAAAACAGTTTATCTTTAAAAACAAACAAAGAAATATTTTTAAAGTAAATTCGAAATGCTTTTTGGAAAATGAAACTACCATAAGGCCTCCCGCCACACACACAATGCAAACGCAGAATTGGAGGAGATTTCTCCTTATGATAGTCAATGATGCTTACTACGCAAAATCAAATCATTTTTGATATTATTATTAGTGCATAGTGTGGAAAACAATTTTGAAAGTAGAATATAAATCCTAGCCAGCATAGACATTCCGAACTATGCCTACTATAGCTACCATCCAAACAGTGGGGCGCCACGATAAGTGAATGGCAGGTTATACAACTAAAACCGTACAAGGCTCGTATTGTTTTGATTGGATTTCAAACAAATGGTCAGGCTAAGAAACTTCCTACTACCACATGGGATCGCCTCTGGCGGGACGTCCGGAGAACCTAACCGGATCTCTGCCAACACAAGGCCGGGTTACCTCTGTAACTAGGTAACTACTACTCGAGTATGCCATCCCCCGGTCCTTTGGGACCTTTATCCGAGCGCTCGATTCCAACAACACCACACAGTAATAGATATAGTGTATCAACATGAGTAAGTATCTGGGCTCCATACCATGATACCACCCTTTTCCAGAAGGAAATGACATACCCTAAAGGGCGCGACCCTCATAACCTTGCCGCATATTCCTGTTTCGACCATTTCCGGGGAGTGAGGTCTTGACGAAGTCTCGTCCACAAAGCTACGCTTTATGCAACAAAGCCATGCTTTGGGTCAACAGATGACCATAGCAATGATCACAAAGATAAATTATCAAACAAATGATCATATCACAAATGACCAACCAATGATCATCACACAGCTACACTCAGCATGTCACATTACCAGATTGGGAATATATCGCTGATAACCTTCAACTACATAACCTCTGAGCTCGTACGTCTCAGAAAAGGATGTTAAGCTAAGAGAATAAATTCTCCGCCACCAACAGAAGTGCATTTGAAAGAAATCTGCTTTATATCTCAAAATGTAATGTCAGACACGTAACCATACAAGTCTGTTCCGGGTTCGAACAGAACCGAAGGCACTTCCAAAGAAGCCCTTGCAAATCTGGGTATTCACAATCCCGATAAAATTTTCCATCACAAAGGAAATCTCCATATCGTAGCTAACGATGCAGAGACAATCGATAGGTCATCCTATCGTTTTTACAAATACCCGGTCTTCAACACCGGTCTTCAAATGCTATCCATAACGACGTATCACATATTCGGAATGGGATATACGACACAAAGGTCCTCCCCCGGCTAAACCGAATAGCGAGCGCTTATTTTAAAAATAAGTGTAGCATTCAATTTCAAACAATCACAACAAATACCATCCAAGGGTAAATACTGATAGTCGGTTATTTAACTATAAATAAAGATGCGCCACATCATCAGATTCCAAATAATTTTCCAAAATTATTTAATCCCCAAAAAAATATCTTTATAAGATATATATACATTTCCCAAATAATTGCCCAAATTATTTGTTTAACCAAAATATCTTTATAAGATATAATTTCCACACTTCAACCATTTGAAAACCAATTTCAAATTACTTTACATCATTTATACCCTTTGAAAACAAATTTCAAATCATTAAATAATCTTTACCGATTTATTTTAAACTTACGTTCCAAATTCGTAAATTCATTTCCATACTTCAAAATAAACCAATATTTATTTTTAAACAAATTTCCCTTCCTTTTATAAACTCCATAGTGAATTTCAAATTTCCAAATATCTACCGATATACGATTTTCAAACCGATTTCAAAATATTCGCTTACAATTTACCTTTAAAAGATAAATTCTCAAAAACGTTCCATTTCATATTGGAAAGCATTTCCATACTTATTTAAAAATAAGTGATTCACAAATATTATTTATTTTCACAATTTGAAAATATTCGATATACTTGAACCATAGTTAAATATATTTTTCATTCTTTTAAGGAAAAACGTTCTTTTATTCACATTTACTTGGGTCAAAACGAATGTTGCGTAAAACATCGTTACGACAACCCAAAATCACTAGTATAGGGATTCAAAATTTAAAATAGATATATAAATCCCAATACTATAGAAAGTATTTCCTTTCAGAAACCATTTACTATAACAACAGTGTTATAGTTCACCATTTCCTTATTTTTCTCGAAAACGTCTATTTCAACAATGAACGTTGAAATCTATGTATTCGATTCATAATACATTTTAAAGCATCTTTTAAAATAATTAATTTCATTTAATAATATCGTTTTCCCAAAACATATCTATTTTATTTCATAATATATTCACGGTCCAAAAATCGTGAATATACTTCCTTTAATAAATTTCTATGTTCTATTCATCAAATTCGATTGATTTCGAATTTATAAACAATGTCTATAAATTCCATTCCTATTTTATGACTTCGATTTATAAATTTCCTTTATCAATCCAATTCAATTTACATAACTCAATTTTATACCAAAAGTCTATATTATAAGCTAAACACTTATAATATCATTTATTTACGAAGTCGTTCTTTTTAAAACTTCACAATTTGTAAATCTTGTTACTTATAAGATTCCATTTATATTTTAGGACAACTTCAACTTATAAAATCTCCTTTCTTAAAAATTTCTATTAATATCCTATTTAAATGCCAAAATCCAGTTTATAAGTTAATTACTTATAAATCCTTTATTTTACAACATCTATTCATTTTATGATACTTATAACACTCGTTTTATAATTCAAATATTTTAAATTCATAAATATCAATTTTTTTCTTCTTTTATATAGACCGTTTATAATAATAATTCAAAAATCTCAATTTAAACCATTTCATAAATTTATTAACTACTTATCTCAAAAATAACATTTTGGTTATGTTCTACAAAAATCCTAAATTCTATAACTTTTAAAAATTGAAATTTTAATTTATTTAAAAATGAATCGATTTCAAAAATTAAATAATTACATATACTTTGAAAAAAAAATCACTTTAAAATCCTTTTTAAAATAAAAATTGCTACTTTAAACTTTAAAAATGGATCCGATGATGCCACAGCATCAAATGGTCAATCACTGCACAAATATCATATATCGATATGATAATCACAATCATCACAATATCTATAATCAAATAAATATTTGTGAGGAATCCAGCTGGATCCCTCCAACCCGTTTCCCTGCAACCACAGACGTTAGCACAATACCAATTCCACTTCAAGGTGGAATATCGCGGTATATGGGATTTTATAAAATATTCCGCTTAATAGGCGGCGCAATAGGGTCTCATCCGCTATACGAGGCGGGAAATCAAATCCAATATATACATATGCCAATATATATATATTGCTATGTATAGATATATCCTATTATATCTACTAACAAAATTAAGCAACAATCATCAATCAACATTAACTTTTTAAAATTTTAAACCAAATTGTTCGATTGAGTGAGGAGTTCTCACCTTGGTTTTATTTCTGATTTCAGCGTTCGTTTCGAATAAAATTAAACGAACGTTTAATTTTATCCGAAATTCCAACGAGCTCCAATCGACTCCAAACTGGTTGCATCGCGAAGTGGTCGACGATACGATTCCAACGCAAGTCGTTTCAGCAATTTTCGACCTCGCAGCAAAAAGATATGCATTTTTGAAGTTATACGACTCTTATAAAATTAAAATTACAAATTGCATTTCATTATTTACCCCCATACACATCTGGCCACACATCACGCTTCCTCCCTCCCTCTCTATCTTCACGCGCACGGAAGCAAATCTCCTCCCAGGTGAAACGCACGAACAAACCCATATAGTTTGAAACTAGGGTTAACTCTTCCGGCCACCTCGAGCATCGATACTTCATCACCCCGCCACCAAACGAAAGCCCTACTTGAGAGCCACCCACATCCCGAGCATGGCCAAGCTCGGCCGCCCCTACCACCAAAAAAACGCGCATAAACCACCAGAGAACGCGTCCCACAAACTCTCCCAAACAGCGATGATTCGCCAGATCCACCGTTGGATACGAAGTTTTCCTTGCCCTCTCCGACATTCCAGTTGGAAACATCTTCTAAAACTTGACGGATTTGCGTGGATTTAAGGTGGAAGTCGAGTGAATTTCGGCCATTGGTAAGAGCAAGTGGCGGCCTGGTGAATTAGCTAGGTTTTAGTGAAAAATATAAATATATATATATGTTATTAATATTATTTTATTAATAAAATTCTCTTTTTAACAACTTATGCAAACGAACTCCAATTCTCACGTTCCGACAGGCGATTCTAAAGTTTTTCCGCATTCCGGACGCAATGGAATAGGTTTCGTAAGCTAGTTCGATCGTATGTGTGAGATACGGCAACAAACGATCAATTTAAATTAAAACCGATTTAAACGATTTCTAGACATTTTGGCTTGTACCGGACAAACGATAAATCCGATCGACTTGAAATTTGAAATATTACAATAATATCACACTACGGATCCGATGAAACTGGTTTCGTCGAAATCCGAGACCGTTTGAAAAATGGCTATTTTAACTCGCTAAATTATTATAAAAACAATTTCGATGCGTTTCGAGCTACCACGGTCAAACGACAACTCCGATTGCTACGAAAATTGAAATCCGGTAATAACTAACTATTACGGATCCAATGGAACTAGTTTCGTTCAATTCTGAGACTGTTCAAAAATTGGCTATTTTTCAGTCGATAATTAAATATTAAAATATTCAATTTTCACAAATTAACTCCAAATTCAATTTTACAAGTTCTAAAATACTTCCATAACTTCAATATGATATAATAAAATTTTCCAAATCATTTGCAATCATATTTAACCCAATATTTAATTATTCTTTGGAATTTCCACTATTATATTATCGATTTATTGTCAAATTAAATCAAATATCCGATAAATAAATTGTTCGACTTAAAAATTCCACTTATTGATATTTAAAATTAATTAAATATCCAAATTTAAATTATCAAAAATTCTGGGTCGTTACAACTCCTATGTTCAACAACCCAAAAAGGCTCACGACTTAAGAAGCTAACAGATTGCCGACTTAACTGCCCTAAGAGAATAGACCGACTCAACTGCCTTGAAGGGTTACCAACTCAACTGCCTTGAAGGTTTACCGACTCAACAACTCAAGGGAGACATCGACTCAAAGGATAAGCGACTCATCGAGTTATCAACTTAGCGACTTAAGCAATGACGCAACTCAGCGAGTCAAGAGGTTGGACGACTTAACAGTTTAAGGGGGGCAAACGACTCAAGATATGGCTGACCTAACGACTTAGGACAGGAAAGGCCCAAAGCAACTTCACTTAAGCCATGGCCGACTTACAACTTATGCTAGGTCGCACACGACCTAAGCACAAAGGCAAATCCAATGTTGTGTTACTTAAACCGGTGCCTGTTAACTCGTTCGCGACTCAGGACTTGTACTCAGTAGACACAACAACCCAGTTAAGCCTTATCTCGGAAACGCGACTTATGACCAATCCCTAAGTCGCTGTCGGCCTATAACCTGGATTAAGTCAGTAACGACCTTGTACTTAGAGGTTTTGACCGTGCCGCTTTCCTTAAGTCGCTAGTACCTATCAATTAGTACTAAAGGACATAAGCGAGCCAGCTAAGGCATAACTCCTGATGCCTTAACCTGCCAACGACCCATGACTTATCCTATACCGTAACTCATGGCTTACGACTCACTTTAAGTCGTAAATGACTTAAGACCCATGAAAGCTCCTCTATAAATAGAGCATTAACTCCAACGTGGAAGGGACTTTTTGGATCATTTTCTTCAAGGCATCGAGACTCTGCTATCTTCACGCCAATCTACACTCCAACATTCCAAGCACACACAAGACGCTTAGATCAACTTCAAACAGAAATTCAAGACATTCAATCATGAATTCGAAGAACTTTCTTGCATCGAAGTTTTTCTAGCTACTTGTCTTTTGAAGTAAATGGTACTTGAAAGAGATTGTAGCAAGTTGTAATCAAATCAGCAATAAGAAAGGATTGAAGTGGACATAGGCTTGATTATAGGCCGAACCACTATAAACTCTGTGTTCTTTACTACATTTTTTGTGAATTACTGTTTCTCTCTAATTCCCGTATTAACGGGTGGTGCTTTCACATCCACTACACTTACACTGAGGTGTTAGCGTCTGATTTTCCCGTTAAATTTTTTGGTGCTTTTCACTGAGAACTGAACTCAGGTTGTTCTCACCGTTGCTTCTCAAAAAGTTGTTGAAAGGATTTCTTTTAAAACCAGAAGTTTATTGGAAATAATGGCTCCTGGGAGAAAACGAAGTTCTGTAAAATCCGACAATGTTCAAGAGAATACCGCTACCTCTCCTCCTTCAAGTCAAGCAGCTCCAACTGTTGGAGTTACGCGAGCAGAATTGGACGCCGTAGTTTTGGGTTGAATCAACAATTAAATGCCCAGAATGCACGGTTGGAGGCTCAGAACGCCCAGAACGCCCTGATCTTAGGTAAGTTGAATGATCTACTTGGGGCTAACCATCAACCGGTTAATAATGATGGAAACCCTACTGCGGGAGTTCAAGATGTTGAAGGAGGGAATGTTTGTCAAAGGGCCGCATACCTTATGGAAAAGACACCTCTCCAGGCTGGAGGATCAGGACCGCAGCAGACCCTCCGTGAACGGTTGTCAAGACAGAATTCAGAAAGAATGGCTGATATTTGCCCTCCAGAGCCTCTAAATGATGAAGAGTATTTCTCAGGCATGGTTCATCAGATTATGTAGGAAAGCATGCAAAGAGATGGAGATGAGAAAGAATGGGGTTTTGCTCCAAGCAAAACTCCATTTACTGAAAAGATCTTGAAGGTAGAGTTCCCAAGGAAATTCGTTCCCCCTACTATTCCAGCTTACAAGGGGACGAGTGATCCTAATGAGTTTCTTTATAAGTACGATTGGCATATGACGGGTGCCAGGGCGTCTGATGAAATCAAATGTCGATATTTCCCGGTATATCTAGAAGGTGTGGCTCTATTGTGGTTTACAAAGCTGCCGGTCGGGTCCATTGATCAGTTCTCCGATTTGACCAGGAAATTCAAGGAGCAATTTCGATTGTATGCTTCAAAAGCAAAGGATATAATGTCGCTGTCAAGTCTAGAGCAAAATCCAGGAGAATCCATCAGATCATTTTTGAATCGTTTGACATAGCATTGGCTGAGGTAGATAATGCTGAGCCACGCATGGTCCTAACATACTTGATGAGGGCGATTGACAAATCAAGCGAATTTGGAAAATGGTTGAAAATGAGAGAACCAAACTCGCTTGACAAATTCTACAAGAAAGCGGATGAATTCATGCGCTTGGAGAGCCTCCAAACACCGGCTAAGGTGGTATCAGCAGAAGCCGGGAACAATGGTGCTGCTTCGAACAAGAAAGAACCTAACACTCAGAAAAGGGGAAATGATGGTGGAAAGAAACATGGAGATGCTAAGAAAGGCCGTCCTTTCAATTTCACACCCTTGACTGATACCCTTGAGAACGTCTTCTTTGCGACCAAGGATGATGTCAATTATCCGACACCACCTAAGCTGAGAGTTGGAAGTAAGATGGAAAAAAGTGGAAGGTTCTGCAGGTTCCACAACCAACCCGGCTATGACACCAACGAATCTCGTCACTTGAAAGAGGTAATTGAACAACTATTGAAAGAGAATAAGCTCCAACAGTATGTGAAAAGGAATAGAAACGGCCCAATCTCGTCGACTCAGGGACAACAAGTTCCCTCTCACCGTCCTGGCTCAAGTGAGAAGGCCGAAGAATATGAATCGGAAAGACTCGTCATCAATGTCATAACTGGAGGTCCACACCCAGCAGGCAGAAGCTGGGGCGAGATGGAAAGGTATGCCCGGGCCTTGAGGCATGCACCGATGGAAGAGAATGTTTTTGTATTAGAAAATGATGCACCTTCGAAGCAACAAAAGACTTCTACTGACGATATTGTATTCAGTGCCAGAGATTCTTTGGGTATCGAGGCTCCTACCATAGATCCTTTGGTCATATTGCTGGTATTGGGCCGACTACTGTGAGAAGAGTTCTAGTTGACTGTGGAGCTTCATGCAACATTCTCTTCAAGAAGACTTTCGATCAGATGAAAATTCCAATGGCTGACATTCAAGCTTCATCACTTAAGATTGCTGGGTTCACTGGGGAACCCAAATAGCCGATTGGGACTATAGATTTGTTCGCGGAACTTGGAAACGGGCCGAGAAAAGTAGCTCGAAAGTAGACCTTTATAATTGTTTAAGAATTTTCCACTTACAATGCCTTTTTAGGCCGACCCACTATTGCTGCATTCAAAGCTGTTCTTGCCCCATGGTGTCTGACTATAAAGTTCCCCACGGATAATAGAGTCGGGGTGATTAAGGGGGACCAAGATGCAGGGCGAGAATGTTATCTCATAGAGTTGCGTGAGGCGAGGAAAAGAGAAACAGGAAAAGATGCGGCAGCCCCAGTCCGCATTAAAGAATCAACCTTGTAGCAACTACAGGGTGGACCCTGCACAGGCGAACATAGTGGTGCACGGAAAGAGATGGATCCGAGAAAAGCCAGTGTAGGGGAGAATAGAGTGGTGTCGATGGAAGTAACGGTGCCGGTTCCTGTTGACTCAAAAGATCCTGACAAGGTGTTAAATGTAGGCTCACAACTCAACGCAACAACTCGGAATATTCTGATATCATTCTTAAAAGCAAATCTGGATGTATTCGCTTGGACTCATGCCGATATATGTGGGATATCTCCAGAGATTGCAGTGCACACTCTAAACATTGACCCGAAATTTACACCGGTAAAACAGAAGAGAAGAACTCTGGGTCCAGAAAGGTCAGCAGCATTGAAAGAAGAAGTTGACCGGCTCATGGAGAATGGTTTTATCAGGGAGTCTACTTATCCAAATTGGGTCTCAAATCCAGTACTAGTTAAAAAGGCTAATGGAAAGTGGAGAGTGTGCATTGACTTTTCAGATCTAAACAAAGCTTGCCCCAAAGACTGCTTCCCATTACCTAGAATTGACCAGTTGGTGGATGGAACAACGGGACATGAATTACTATCTTTTGTGGATGCCTACTTCGGATATAACCGGATTATGATGCATGAGCCGGATCAGGAGGACACGAGCTTTATCACCGATGTTGGTCTCTACTGCTATAAAGTGATGCCTTTCAGACTTAAGAATGCGGGGGCATCTTACCAAAGGCTTGTTAATGCCATGTTTAAACTGTAGATTGGCAAGACAATGGAAGTTTATGTCGATGATATGCTGGTAAAGTCTAAGAAAGCAGTAGACCATAAGGATCACCTGCCAGAAATGTTTTCAGTTCTCCGAAAGTACGGAATGAAGCTTAATCCCTTGAAATGTTCATTTGGGGTGGAGTCCGGAAAGTTTTTAGGTTTCATTGTGAGTGCTAGGGGCATTGAAACTAATCCTTCTCCGATCACTGCCCTGAGAGAGATCAAAGCTCCTAGAACGAAGAAGGAATTGCAAAGTCTCAATGGAAAGGTTGCTGCCTTGAGTCGGTTCATTTCAAAAGCTACTGACAAATGCATTCCATTCTTTGATGCTCTGAAGAAAGGAAGAAAAAACTTTGAGTGGACTCCTGAATGTCAGAAAGCATTTGATGAGTTGGTTCGTCATATGGAAGTGCCTCCGATACTTTCAAAGCCTGACAATGGTGAAGATCTCTTCATATATTTGGCAATTTCATCTCACTCTCAGTGCAGCGTTGGTACGGGAGGACGCAAGGATTCAATGCCCAGTCTATTATATCAGCAAAAGATTCACTGGGGCAGAGATGAACTATTCAAGGTTGGAAAAGCTCGCCTATTGTTTGTTGATCGCATCAAGAAAATTGAGGCCGTATTTCCAAGCTCATCCCATCAAAGTCCTCACTGATCAACCTCTAAAGCAAGTCCTATTCCGTCCTGAGACTTCGGGCCGTCTTTTGAAATGGAATATTGAACTCGGCCAATATGACATCACTTATCGTCCCCGGAAAGCAATCAATGGACAAGCTTTAGCAGATTTCATCGCAGAATGTACGGATAAAGGTGATAGTGAGGAAGAAGCCACTGATAACATCCCAATCCAATGGAAATTGTTTGTCGATGGCGCAAGGAATGATTACTGTTCTGGAGAAGGGTTATCCTTGAAACCCCAGAAGGGCGATCTCTATGTTATGCACTGAGACTAGAATTTCCTTCGACAAATAATGAAGCAGAATACAAAGCTCTCATCGCTGGTTTAAGGATCACTAAAGAACTAAACATCAAGGCAATGCAGATCTTCAGTGATTCTCAGCTTATTGTCTGCCAAGTCAAGAAGGAATTTCAAGCTAAAGGAGGGAATCTACCCGCCTATTTATCAAAAGCCTGGGAGCTTCTTGAAGATTTTGACCGTTATTCAATAAGCCATATAACCCGAGAAGAGAACATGAAGGCGGATTCTCTCGCAAAGTATTCAAGTACTGATGAAGCTCAACTATTGGGATTAGTTCCCGTCGAAGTCTTGTCAGCTCCGAGCATAGATAAAATGGATGTTGATTGGATTATGAATGTATCCCAAGAGCAAGAATCATGGATGACTCCGATATTTGAATATTTGCTCAATGGTTCTTTGCCAGAAAGTTCAAAAGAACGACAGAAGCTGTTAAGGAAAGCCTCTAGATATATGATCCAGGATGGCCGATTGTACAGACGGGGATTTTCAATGCCACTACTCGGCTGTGTAACTAAAGAAGTAGCCAAGACAATTCTAACTGAGGTACACGGAGGGGAGTGTGGAGATCATACCGGAGGTCAAACTTTAGCAAAGAAAATTCTCCGTTATGGATATTTTTGGCCAGAGATTAATCGAGATGCTGCTGACTATTCCCGAAAGTGTGATAAATGCCAGAGATTTGCCAAAATTCCTAGAGCACCTTTCACTGAGCTAACACAAATGGTCAGTCCATGGCCGTTTGCCATCTGGGGAATAGATCTCATTGGGCCTATGCCGACTGCCAAATCGGGGATTAAATATGCTATCGTTGTTGTTGATTATTTCACTAAATGGGCTGAAGCTGAACCATTGGCTACCGTTACCTCTAAGAAAATGATAAGTTTTGTAACTAAATTTATCATTTGCAGGTATGGTGTGCCTCAGAAGATAATCACAGACAATGGTACGCAGTTCGAAAGTGAGGAATTCCAAGATTTCTACAAACGATTCAAGATCCGAAAAAGCTTCTCAGCAGTGGCTCATCCGCAGGCAAACAGGCAAGTGGAAGCAGTAAACAAAATCATCAAATCAACCATCAAAAAGCAGCTGGAAAAAGCAAAAGGTGGCTGGGTCGATAAGTTACCACTTGCACTATGGGCATACAGAACTACCCACAAAACTGCGACTGGGCATACTCCATTTTCATTGGCATAAGGATCAGAAGCAATGATTCCAGTGGAAACGGAAGTTCCCTCACACAGAAGGATCCATTTTGATCAAGATGAGAATGAAAAACTGCAATTGGAAGCGCTTGACCTCCTTGATGAAAGAAGAGAAAAGGCTAAGCTTAGAATTGCGGCCCATCAGCAAAGGATAGCCAGGCACTTCAATTCCAAAGTTCGTCAGCGCAGCTTTGAAGTTGGGGACCTAGTCCTGAGGAGAATTATGACAGCCACAGGTGTGTTTGGGCCAAACAGGGAGGGGCCATATGTCATAGGCACGAAACTTCTTGATGGCACATTCAAATTCACTACTGTCGAAGGAGAACCAATCCCAAGAGCTTGGAACAGCAATCATTTGCGTCCATATTTTACTTAAAAGCTTTGCTGAAATGTTGTAAAAGAATTACGAATATATGATTCTTGTATTGAAAGCAATTGTAAAGCAAGTGAATAATGAAAAGCTATAAAGTGGATGTAGGCCCAGCTTTTGGCCGAACCACTATAAATCTTGTGTTCTCTACTACTATAAACTGCTTTGTTTTATTTCGACGTATAAAATACGTTAATTGTGTTACTAAAATGTCGATTAATAATGCAGGCCATAAAAACAAAGCTTACATTAATTGTGTTACTAAATTGTGTTACTAAAATCTCCGACATCACCCAGCAAGCAAACGCTAAACCATTCAAAATTTCCATACTCAAATCCTACGAAAGAAGTGCTTCGAACAAAAGTTAGCGATGTGGCTGGAGTGGACCATTTCTAACTAACTGCGAATGTTTGTACAAACGAGCATCCAGTTAAATAGCCTGTGTCTACCACCACTAAATCGCTTAACTATGAAGTATATTTCTTTGGATAAGGAAAATTGTTGGCAACTAAAAAGGGATGATATTTGGAAAAGATAACGGGGATCGCCGACATGAATAGATGCCAAAGAGACATGGGCGAGCAAGCATCAAACAGCAAAAGCACTTTTCGGAGGCACAAGCCCTCTTCGGAGGCACAACTCTTCGGAGGATAAAGACCTCAAACGGGGCATGCCAGAAGACTTTCTCAGCAAAAAAATTGGTATGGAATGACTGGGAGCACCTACCCAACTGGAAGGCAAGTCGCTCGTTTACTAGCTGAGACAGTTTGCGTAGACAAGCGTCCAAGTAACTTGCGTCCGCCCCGTGAATCCATATGATGATCGGAGGCACCCTCTCAAGTGGAGGGCAAGGCGCTTGTTCACTAGCTGAGACAATCTGTGCAAATAAGCGTCTAAGTAACTTGCGTCCGCCCCGTAAATCCGGCCAACCATGAGAAAGAAACTTCCAAGTAGACTCGGAGGCACGCATTCCACCGAGATCTTAAATAAAACTTCACAAGCGCTGGAATGTGAAAAGCCCTCTTCAGAGGCCCATTTCACCATAGTTGAGATGCTAAAAGACCTCGAGCGGAACTCGCCAGAAAAAGAGAGTTCTTTCTCGACATAAAGTTGAGTACTGATCGGTGGTACACCCCCGTGAATCCATCCAACTAAGAGAAAGAAGCTCCAAACTTCCAGGAAAAAGCCCTACTCAGAGGCACACATTTCACCGTGATCTGAAATAAAACTTCACATGAGTCGAAATGTGAAAAGCCCTCTTCGGAGGCCCGCTTCCCAACGAACAAGGAAAAGGTAAAAGCCTCTCCCAAGAGGCAGAAACAAAAAGACCTCTTCCCAGAGGCACAATCAAACAAAAAGACCTCTTCCTAGAGACACAATCAAACAAAAAGACCTCTTCCCAGAGGCACAATCAAAAACTCTCATCAGAGGCTCAAGCAGGTTGAAACCCCTTTTTCTTTTCGAAAGGCCCACTGCACTATGAAGTGAAACTCACTAGCCAAAGCAAAAGTGACTTTTCCAAAAAGAAAAGAAAAAGAGGAGTGCAAAAACATTGCAATAAAAATGAAAAAAGAAAGAGAAGACTCCTCCAATATGAAGTGCATTTTACTAAGCTAGAAAAATACTTTCTGGAAACGGAAATATTATTCTATAAAGTATAAATGCAAACTTCTTTCAAACGGATGAGTTGTTCTCTAAAAGGAAGAGTACAAGTCTTCTTGAAATAGAAGAATTGTTCTTCGAAACTTTGTCAATAAAAAAAAGGAAGCCCTCTTTAAAGGCACACTTTAGCTTTCAAAGGAAGATTGGTTCATCTATTCTTGAAAATACTCTTCCTCAAAAAAGTTAAATTGCCCTTCGGAGGCCCGCTTTACCACATAGGAGAATTCATTTTGTAAGAATGTATATATGAAAAAGAAAAAGTGATATCTCCGAAGGGTGGAGCGTGAAAACTCATATGAAACGAGCTGTACTCTATTTTGAGCAGAATAATATTCCTCCAAGTATGGAATAATTATTCTCCAGAAAACAAGAGTACAAGTCGCCTCAAAGTTGAAAATATTACAACGAGCTCATGGTATAGGGGCAACATGGTATAAATACATTGGTAAAATTAAAGCTGGAACAACATACCACAAGCTCACTGCAATATCATATAAAGAAACGTGTACAAAAACGAAGAGTAAATGCATTCTCAATTATAGACAGAAGTTTGTACAAACAAAAAGAATCATTTTATTCAATACTGTCAAAATTTTGTACAGGTATAGGTTTCAAAAAAAAAGAAAAGCGGAGGCCGGTACCCGCACAATGACCGGTCAGTACAAACAAAAAGCCAAAAGCAAAATGAAAAGCATAGAGACCAGTCCCATCACTTCTTCTTCCTACCACCCTTCGAGGTCTCGCTTGACCGGATAACTAATTTTTTTGGACGAGTAGTAGGAGAGGAAGGGGAAAGCGGTACTATAGGTCCTTCTCCTGCTTGCTCTCCGCTAGCAGAAGCCTCCTTCTTCTTCTTAGAGACTCCATGTTTCCCTCCCTTCTTTGAAGAAGACCCGCTCCCTGGAGAGAAAAGTGTAATTAGTGGCATATCATCAGAACCAGAAGGTTCCGGGGTCTTCTCGCCTTCTCCAAGTCCTTCTCCTTCATGTTCTTGTGAAGCATTAGGATCGTCCAAATCTCGAAGAGCTTCTATTTGCTCCTCTTGTGACCCTGGTTGAGAGACTGAAGGGGGAGTAACCTGAAGGGACGGGGGAGGAATAACTGGAGAGGGGGAGTCTGAGCTATGCTCGACCTTTCTCTGTAAAAGAAAGGAAGTTAAAGTCAGTAAAGAGAGGAGATAAAGGCTCGTTGAGATTCAGGAAGTAATCAAGAAGCTCATCGAATTCATGAGAAGTGAATGAGCAATCCATTTGAGCAAGGTCAGCATTAAAGTTACCTGGAGAAGTTTGCTTTCTAACGTCGATTTCCTAGGCGTGTGCTTAGTGCTTTCCTCGCCTTCGTCTCCACCCTGTGCGCTCGTAATCTCAGTTATGACTTTAGCAGGAGGCAGGGAATGGGAACCAGATCCTTTGATATCAACGTCGGTCGAAATTGAAGGAGGGACAGGAGCAATCAATTGTGCTTCTCTTTCTGGATGCTCCACTCTCATCGTCTCAGCACGCTTCCTAGCGAGCTGCTCTTTTCCTCTAGCAAGGGCTGCACGAGCTCCGTCATCTAGATAATGTTCCTCAAGCTCTGATTCAACATAGCCAGCACCTTTAGCACCAAGCATGTCAAGTGCGGCCTCCCATACTTCAGCCAGAGTAATTTCATATTTGGGGCCGAGAAAGGCGAGACTACCGCGCCCCAGGACACTGTGCAGATAGAAGTCAAATAATGTTGAACCGACATCGGCTTTAGTGGCTTGATGAGCTTCTCCAGCTGCAATTTTGCCGGCCACTGCCTCATCACAATCCCTTTCAATCTTGTAGAGTTGAAGCTTTAACATTTCGATCTCCATCTCCTGGGAGCTAGTTTTCTTTCGAAGCTCAGCAATATCGGCAGTATGGCCCTTGTTAATTCTGTTTTGCACCTCGAGCCTATATACGGCATCCCTCGTAGCAGCATGAGCGTCCCGCACTTGTTGCTGAAGCACTTTCTCCCTCTGGGAGTAGGAAGTAGAAGAAGTAGCACGCTCCTCTTTAAGTTTTCCAACTTCCGCTTCGAGCTTTTCGTTATAGTCAGTGATGCTCCTCATCTCTACGTCATGTTCATTGAGAATTTTCTGCCATTCAGATTTATCGTTCTCCATGGTCAGCATAGCTTCAAGGTTCGCACGATTCACTCTCTGGAGTTCGTCAACAAGTTTTTGCCAGCTCGACATTCTCTCAATATCAAGTCTGACGGCATCAAGATTTTGCAACATGGCAGGCTTGTCAATTGAAACTAAGTCGAGATCAAAGCGAACCCCCTTCAAACACCATTGTGGAAACCGGCTTTGGAGAGTAGCCGGACCTGGCCCAACTTGATATGAAGGCCTATTGATGATTGTTTGTATATCGGTACGGGAAGGGGCATGAGATTGAGAAGGAATGGGAGCAGTGGTCTTCTCAGAAATTGCGGGCACTGATTGCTCACTAACTTTAGCCCATTTGCTTGGGTCATCAGCCATGTGGGTCTTCCCTCTGTCATCATGGGATTTACGTTTATAGGAATCACCCTCTCTATGGGAAGAATCGTACCGCTCATCCCCTCTTCCATAGCGTTCTTCATAAGAACGTCTCTCCTGAGCCTTTCAAGCAGCCCTCTCTTCATCAGTTTCCCTATAAGCGGGAAGATAGCGCCTATAGTCATACTGACCATGCTTTTCGTATTGCTTGAATCCTCGTAATATGAACCACTTCGCCTCATTGGAGAACCTGAAAATGAAAAAGAAGCGTAACTTTAGAATCTTCAAAGTACAAAGAGCTAAGTGCAAGAAAGTGCCGAAAAGTTCTAAGTGTGTGTGATGTGCAAACTACGTGCGTCAAACTACGAACCACTCTTCGATCGCGGAGGAATGGTGGGGGTAGTAGTTAACGTCAATTCTTGAGTCGACGGAGCTTGTTGCAAAGTAGAAGTCGTTTCAACGACTGAAGAAGAAACCCTAGTAGTGACAGGGTCGTCTTTAAAGAGCTCCTGTGAGGTAACAAACAGGTCGCTCAACCCTTCAAAAGTGTCGTCCCCGCTCTGCTTGACAGGGCTTGTTTTCCCGGCTTCTTCACCAAACTTCTGTGAATGTTGAGGAAATCCCTGAGGCTCTTCTTCCTCAATGACTGGGGCAAGTGCGAATTTGCCAGACGACCCCGCAACGTCGGCAGTAGTAGAGCACTTCACCAGAGAAGCCTCGGAGGTAGGTTCTTTTGGTATGGGTTCGTCAGTAGAAACCGGGGCATCTAATGCTTTAGATGGGGAGAGTGGAACCTCATGGGGGTGTGTAGAGCGATAAGAATGCAGAAGTCCAAACTGATGTAAAAATTCGTCCCTCAATAAAAACTTTATACTTCTCTCTTCTACGGTCACGGCATTCAGTCTTTCAAAAAATTTCTTGTGGCCTGGATCTCTAGAGGGGGGAGGATGCGCTGAAAAAGGAAAGAGTGAAATTAGCACTTAACAACTCAGATCTCGAAAAGCTCAGGAATGGAAAAATAGAAACAGGTAATCTTACTTCCTACTCTCCAGATGGTGTAAAACCCTGGGGGGCAGCGAATGAAGAAAAACTGATTTAAGAAGCCATGAACGCTTTCGGGAAGATCAGTAATGAGTTTGCGGTTTCTAGTGCTTCTTATAACAAAAATGGAGGGATGATCTTTAGTCTTTGTGAAAGAACATAAATAACAAATTTCCTCGAAACTCTGCAGTTGATCCAGAGTTCTCATGAATAAAACACACAACCCCATCAGAATGGCATAACCATTGGGGTGCAGTTGGAACGGAGAGATGGTCAATCGAAGTAGAAACTGTTGAAGAAAGTCATTGAAGGGAGGAATAGCACCGCACAAGCACATTTGGCGGTTGCCAGCAACGAAGCCGCGAGGAGGTCTATCAGCAAAATCATTTGGCCCGGGCAATATAGCATCTGTTTCAACAATGCCAAATTGGGTGCGTAATAGATTAAACACTCGTTGACTCAAGGAAGTTGAGACTCTTTCCGGTGGAGTGGTCAACGGAGCAGCTACTGGAAGAGCCTCTACATTTTGTTCCGTTACTTCTTCTTGATGTGAGGCCATTCTACATAAACAACTGGATATTCAAACGAGAAGGTGCACGTTTCCTAAATGTGTGAAGTGCTGTGTAAAACTAATAAAGCAATAAGCGGATATAACTGAAATTGAACTAACATACATTTGTCAACTGTAAAGTTTCAAAGTGTGTTGTTTTAAATCTAAGTACAAGTGCAGTGTTGATGCAAACAAATCAGTTTCAGTCAAACAATGGTTTTCTTTAATAATCCATTTGAGTTGGATTCACAGCATTACATACAATCTCTTTAAAGTTGATTATATTTTATCGACTAATCTGTCATTTGATGTGGGCAGTCAATGGCAGTATATTCACCCTGGTTTTCTACAATTGTTGTCTTTAAGCAGGTTGTTAGCTTATAAGTTGATATGATCTGTGAAAAAGTACAACAAAGTTCAAGCAGTCCAGAATTTAAGCAATTAAATCCAAGCAGTTTGTTATAGCAATTCAACCCAGAAATTCTCCAAGTCCTAAGTCGTCTACGACCTAAGAGGTTCCCTGCGAGTTAAGTTAAGTCGTTGGTCTTTTAAGTCGTAAGGCATAATAAGGAGGAAAGGCTTCAGTTCAAAATGGCGTGAATTTCTCTAAGTCCTGGCTCGGCTGCGACTAACAGCCTATGTCGCATCCAGTTGAGTCGGTCAAGAGTTAGGACGTAAGGTTTCTAAGTCGCCCAAAAGTACTGGGTTGTGTCGAAGCTAAATGCTCCACTTTACTCAACCAGCAAACCCCCCATCTAATCAAAAACTCCTCATCCTATTAACCCATTAACCCGTTAACCCGTTGGCCGCTCCATCAACAAAGAACCCTCATTTTATTCATGCTATCGAATCATCCGTAAAAAACTAGCTCGGGATCACCCCAAATTCAATGCTTAGCCACCCTAACGCAAATCAAAGATCAATGAGCCTGAAGCAGTAACCCATCGACATCATCTCATCAATCGTTTAAAGACAAATCAAGCCAACTCACGTCCATCAATCATTGGTGTAACGAGATTCACGACGAATCATTGCACAAGCGGGTGATTTAAGATTGAAAGGTGGAATTCACGAATCAGTGATAATAAAGAATCGAGAAAGGAGCAAGATCACTTACGTAATGTAATCTCAGATTAACCGGTAACTGATCGAATCGAAATCGCCATTGGGAGCTCGAAAGAATGTTAATGGCAGAATCGAATGAGGAGGTAAGTGATGAGTGAGAAGGAAGAAGCGACTTGGCAACTTATGTAGGAGGCAGGGGAGAAGATGGGAGGACGAGCGAGTTAACGAGCCTCTTTGAGCCGTTCACGACTCAGGAACTAGGTCGAAGCACACGACTCATGACTTAAGCGTATACTTCGAGGGGCAAATGTTAACTCCTATGTTCAACGAGTCAAAAAGGCTCACGACTTAAGGAGACTCAGCGACTTAAAAGGATGCCGACCTAACAGCTTTCCGACTTAACTGCCCTAATAGAATAGACCGACCCAACTGCCTTGAAGGGTTAACGACTCAATACCTTAAGGTAGTTACCGACTCAACAACTCAAGGGAGACAGTGACTCAAAGGATAAGCGACTCATCGAGTTATCAACTTAGCGACTTAAGCAATGACGCAACTCAGCGAGTCAAGTGGTTTGACGACTTAATAGTTTAAGGGGGGCTAACGACTCAAGAGATGGCCGACCTAACGACTCAGGACACAAAAGGCCCAAAGCAACTTCACTTAAGCCATAGCCGACTTACAACTTATGCTAGGTCGCTCACGACCTAAGCACAAAGGCAAATCCAATGTTGTGTTACTTAAACCGGTGCCTATTAACTCGTTCGCGACTCAGGACTTGTACTCAGTAGACACAGCAACCCAGTTATGCCTTATCTCGGAAACGCAACTTATGATCTATCCCTAAGTCGCTGTCGGCCTATAACTTGGATTAAGTCGGTAATGACCTTGTACTTAGAGGTTTTGACCGTGCCTCTTTCCTTAAGTCACTAGTACCTATCAGTTAGTACTAAAGGAAATAAGCGAGCCAGCTAAGTCATAACTCCTGATGCCTTAACCTGCCAACGACCCATGACTTATCCTATACCGTAACTCATGGCTTACGACTCATTTTAAGTCGTAAATGACTTAAGATCCATGAAAGCTCCTCTATAAATAGAGCGTTAACTCCAATGTGGAATGGACTTTTTGGATCATTTTCTTCAAGGCATCGAGACTCTGCTATCTTCAAGCCAATCTACACTCCAACATTCCCAGCACACACAAGACGCCTTGATCAACTTCAAACAGAAATTCAAGACATTCAATCATGAATTCGAAGAACTTTTTCGCATCGAAGTTTTTCTAGCTACTTGTCTTTTGAAGTAAATTGTACTTGAAAGAGATTGTAACAAATTGTAATCAAATCAGCAATAAGAAAGGATTGAAGTGGACGTAGGCTTGATTATAGGCCGAACCACTATAAACTCTGTGTTCTTTACTGCATTTTTTGTGAATTATTGTTTCTCTCTGATTCCCGTATTAACGGGTGGTGCTTTCACATCCACTACACTTACACTGAGGTGTTAGCGTCTGATTTTCCCGTTAACAGATAAATTATTTGTAAATAATAATGTGCTTATTTAAAATTAATATTCATTTATTTAAAATGTTTTTTTGGATTTGGATATTTTAATTGGACTTTGAAATGAATATATATTTGAATTCAAAGATATACATGCATCTTAAAATAAATAATATATATATAATTTGGTTTTAAAATATATAGATAATATTTTAATTAGAAACAAGATTTTGTTTTTTTCCCTCTTATAGAAGTTTATCTAAACAAATTTGATTTGTGTTTATTTAATAAAATAAATGTAAGGCTTTTGAAATAGCATTTTTTTAAAAATAAGTTTGCAATGTTTTGTAATTTTATTTAAATTATCATTGACATATTTTATGTTCTTTTCAAAGATTATATTTTATAATTTATATAAATTAACACACAATTATAAATGTATAAGTGTATTTGTTTATTAGATATTTAATTAGAAAAGTATTTTTAAATTTAAGAAACACATTAGTAATTAGGGAAAATATTTCAAAAAGTCTTTTAATTTTTCTTTTAAAACAAATACATAAGAAGTAACAAATGTTTAATTTTAAAACACCTTGTTTACAAGTGTTACAACATTCATGAAATTAAAAGACAAGTGTCACAATATTTGTATTTTCTTTTATTTTTATTAAAATCTGAAATTTTATCCTATATAAACGCTCTTTTCACTTTTTCCCTTTTTCTTTAAAACATTGTGTGTTCATGACTAAAAAGAGGAACTTGAATATGCATGCAAATTTGAAACTCTTCAATTAAAACCTGGTTCAAAAATCAGAAAATATTCCTCAATTAAAAACAAAATACTCAAATCAAAAACCTGAATCATACATTTCTGTTTACCAAAGCCTGTGATCCTTTTTCTTGAGCAAATTAAACAGCATGCCTACAGTTTTTCTCAATATAAAATCTGCATTTATTCCTCTAAACCAAAATCTGAAACCATACTTGAATTTTTTCTCAAACAAAATCTAAGCCATAAATACATGAATCAAAACCTTTATGCTCAAAGCCTGTTATCATTTCCTCCAAAACAAAACTGCATATCTGCAGTTTACTCTCAAAACCAAAGGGCTAGTGCAACAAATTCTGCATCATTATTCTTATGCATGCAAGTGTTACCTGAAAACTAATTGTTGAAGAATATCTGAAGGTTTCTTTGTTTCAATAAGGCTTCAAGTTCAATTCTTTTGCAAAACTTCATGTTCCAGTCATCTTCAAAACTCTGCACTTCTAATTTGAGGTAAGTAAACAACAACTTAAAGGCTTAAGTGATTACTGATCTGTTGTTTAACTTCTGAAATAATTAATGCTTTCATAATTATATGATTGGTGATTGATTTGTGTATATGAATGTTGTAACGACCCGTTAAATTAATAATGTTTAATGAATTGAATTTAATAGAATTGCTAATCTAATTTAGAAGGAAATATAAGTCTTAAGATTTTTATTTGAGTAAATATAGGAATTGAGGTGGTGATTATAATTTAATGTTAACAATTAAATATTTATGTGGCATAGATTGGATTAATGTAAATTGGTGGGTAGTTATTAGTTATAATTAGTTGATTTAAAAGGTATTAATGAAATGATAGCTGAATCGGATTGCCAATATATAAACATTCGAAAATTTATTAGGTGGACTAAATTTGTTAAAGTTCATAAGTTGTATAATTCAATTTAGTAGAAACTCTAAATTTATAAACGGAGATTTAAATAAACGCTAAATATGTAAATGGTGACTGAAGACCTAGTTATAGGAATTGGAATATAATCCAATTTGGATTAGGTATAAAAAGGATTTGATTTATATGAAAGTTATTTTTCACAGTATTGAATAAAAATTTGGAATCCAATTATAATTGATGATAATAACGTTAGTATTAGTAATAAATAGATTTCAACGCAGTAACCAAATGAATGGAATAAAAAAAAAAGAGTATATATTGCATAGAAATGAAATGTAGATTGTCACATTTGGTTGGAGTAAATTTTAGAAACATAAATGTTGAATCGGTAAGTATTAGTAAAAATATTACCTAGAATAAATTCCATTTAATATAAGAATTCAAAAGTGGAAGATTTACATTTGGATTGGAAAATGGATAGTTACTAATTAAAAGTGACCATTGAATAAATTTATGCAAACGTGATATAATGTAAATAGATGGGGATCAACTTTTATTTATGTGGTTAATGGAATTTAATTTCTATAGTATGATAATCGCAATTAATGGAAGTTGGAATAGCTAATTTATATGTTAGTTGGAATTTAGCTAGAATATGTAGATATTGGATGATAGTAAAATTCAATGGATATAAAGGTTTCAATTATACATTGAAATTCATACTCGCCATAAAAGGTTAATTGAGACCAAAGAAGTTAATATAGGAATCAAGCCTTATTTATTAATCTGGATTTATTGCAATAGTTAATTTCATAAAATAAAGGTAAAGCTAATTCAAATTTAACTGGACCATTGTTGGTATAACTTTAGAAGCAAGATTTATTTAAGATTTGAGTATTTAATTCAACAAGTGGTATTTACGACAAATAAAATAGAATTGAACGTAAAATATTACGTTATTAGATTGAAATGGAATTTGTAAACATTGAGTGAAATCTTAAACTAATGTTAGTATTCGTCGTATTTACAACAATAACTTTGAATAATAGAAAGGAAGTGAATATAATAAATTAATCAAATTTATAGTGTTGAATTCGATTGGATTGGAATTAATAAATAGTTAAGAAAAATAAGGGTTATTAATAATTTGGAATTTAATTATGGTAAAAGTTTATTTGCAATCATGAGTTGGAATAGAAATCAAATCTATTTATCTAATTGGATTTCGTTGAGAGTATAAGAATATAAGCTTTAATAATTGAGTTTTAGAATATAATTTATAATTTCCAAATAATTATAAAAATGCAGAAATTAACACTGCAAATTGATATGTTTATAGATTTTAATTCACATCCAAGCTGCTAAATCAATTGGAATTGATTGAATTATATAAGTAATAAGATTTGGCCAATATTAGAAGTTGAAAAATTAGAATTGGATTTTTATGATTTATTTAATTGATTTAATAAACATTAAAAATAGCCATTTTTGTCACGGACTCGGATTTCGACGAAACTAGTTTCATCGGATCCGTATCGGTGAATTACTATAGGGTTTCAAATTTCGTATCGATCGGACTTGTCGTTTGATCGTACGGACGCGAAACGCCTTGAAAATCAATTTTATTAAAAATCAATTTGAAATCAATTTGGAAATCTTGTTTTCAGCATAACTTCTTCATACGATCGAATTTGGTCGTGAAACTTTTTCCATCGCGTTCAGAATATTTTAAAACACCTATCTGGATATATAGTTTTAACAAATTCGGTTCCGGAGGCATAACGGGCTTTTTGGGCCATAGTTTGTTGCGTACGTTCATCTATCTAGCCTATCTATTCTAACCTAGCCTACCTATATATATACAGCTATAAACCCTAGTCTCTATTCTTTTGTTGTACGTTCATTTCTTCACTCTTCTCTCTCCCCCAAATGTATACATCTCAGATCCAATTTCAAATTTGCAAATCAAAGTGAAAATTCAAAGTCTTCAGAAAATTCCCAAAAATTTATATGTCGTAGATTTCTTCAATACGAATTTATATGTGACATCTGTTTTTGCAATCGATGCTCGAATCGTCCTGGAAACTCAGTTAAAGGCCAAAAAACTCGAAACCCTAAGGCTAGATTTGGGCGTTTTTGATTTCGGGTTCAATCGACGAAATTGGTTGAGGGGTTTGGTAGCAATCGCTGTGGGGAGTAGATCGATGGTGGTTGCAGCTTGTATTGTGGTCAGGGGCGCTAGAATTTGGCCGATTAGGGTTTCGAAACCCTAACCACTAGTGGCGGCGGCGGGCACTAGGGGGTGCCGCACCCCTGGCGGTCTAAAGAGGAGGTGGAGGCGGTATCCCTGGTGGCATCGGCGTGGCGAATTGAAGGTCGTGGTGGTCTCAATGTCATGGTCAACGGCGAAGGAAGGCTGCTCCGTGTGTGAGGGATGCGTGAGGAAGCTGAGTGGTTTCACGCGTGAGAAGAAGGTAGACGTGGCAACATTATGCAAGTTTAACATTCGTTAATTTATTTTGTTTACCAATCGTTTTTCCATCATAACTTTTTCATACGACATCGGATTCACATGATTTTTTTTGCGTTAGGATCGTAATTTAATTCCAGATCTGATGACGCTGGTTTGGACAGATTTGGAGACCGTCAAATTTTTGAGTTTAAATCGAATCTAAATTCGATTTAAATTCGGAAGGTGAGTGTTTTAACCCACTCACAATTACTAGAAGCTTTTATGTTTGTTAAATAAATTTTAGAAATGAATAGAAATTTATTTATGAGCTTTTGGCATGTTATTTCATCCATATCTGTTGAATTGCATTTTTTGAATTTAGCTGTTAATTAAATTGATTAATTGCGTATTAATTTGCTGTTAGGAATTTTGTTTGCATATGAAATGCTAGTTAACAGTTATATAAATTATCTCTAAATATAAATGGTTAGATTAATAGTTGAAATTTAATTTGAATAAACTGACAGTTATTACCCGTTGCATATTATCGAACTAATATTGTTATTGATTGATATGGGTTGATAGTGATTGATATTGATTGATGGTTGAAATTGGGTGATGGATGTGTTGTTGAATGGATGACTTATGTGGATATCATTAACTGCCAGTTAGCATGCATTTTACATTTTCGGGATTGTGGTTTGAAATGATAAAACCGCAAAGTTTTATTTTTAAATTGCGGATTGAAATGATAAATATCCGTATCACTTGACCATAGGATAGAAAATTATATACAGGCACCGCGGTCTATATATAACTATTTTAATGTGATTTCTATGGTTTGGATTGAATACGGTTTATAAATCTTAAATTTTATATTGTATAAATATTTTATTCCATATTTATATACCTATGAAGTTAAAATTTAGGAATTTAAAAGGTGGATAAATTTCTTTATTGAAATGGAAGAAATTTAGAAAATGGAGTTGGTAAATTTATATCCTATGTTTAAATGTAAAGTTGGAAATTTTAAGATATGATATTTGAAATTGGATTTTCCCAAAATAAATAGAAATGGATATTCTAGTAAAATTTTGAATTGGAAAATTTATATATATATTTTACTAGAAATTGAAGTTTTATTAATTATGGATTTTATGTGAATGGTCAAGATTAATTAATAGAATATTGATTTTGAAAGGATAAAAATCCAACTTTAGTTGAAATATTAATGATCAAAAATGGATATAAATATATATAAAATTGAAATGGTTTTGGGACTTGAGGTAATATTTTGGATTTTGGTTTAACTTTAAAAGAAGAAATATTTGGAAAGCCGGGTAATTTTCTTCTTTATAAAGCAACAGTAAAGTTAAACCCTTTTAATTCGCATACCGTTGAATATCCAAACCATTTGAGTTTAAAAGTTATGGTTTGAAATTATGGATTTCCAAAAATATTAAGCTTTGAAAATATTCGATTTTCAGATATTATGAAGCTAAAGCCTTTTAATTTTGGAAAGGAATTATATTTGGAATAAGTGGTAAAATATGGTTTTGGGTTTTGGAATGATATCGTAATATTATGGTTTTGAAATGGATTATATTCTGGTTTTAAAGTATAAACAATTTTTAAATGACCGCGGTGTTATAATAACGATTGGTTGGCAAAGAGACCGGGATCGGATATGGACATACTCTCTGTCGATACCGAAAACCACTTTGACTAACCGTGTACGCGGTGGAGTTCCCAGAATGAAGTAGGTGGTGGCGACGTTTCCTGTAAGGTAAATACGTGGACCCAACTCCCGTGAGTTGGCATAAGGTGGCTAAAACAGGAGCGATTCTCAGGCCAATGAGGTCATTCCTCTGATCGGACGCTCCTCTTCGATATTATACTTTGACTTGGATTGATTCAGTGGCCACTTCTATATTTTGATTTTTGGGGGAGTTAGTTCGAGGTGGGCGGCAGCTGCGCGCTGCGCGTTACCATCAGCCTGGATAGCAATTGGTATATCTACCCTGGCATTGCCTAGTTGTGCCGTGTCACCTACCCTATCGCGCCTTGTACGAGTTTGGTTTTCTCCCGTAGCCCGTGTGGTATCCTCTAGTGGCTTCCCGATCAGGAGGGACTATGATATTGGATGGACTACTGGGACTATTACGTGTTAAGGGCTATATGGGTAACCCCTTAACGCTATTAAAAAGTAAGTTTATTTTATAAATAGACACTATTATAATAGCGCAATATACTACATAGTAAATAGTTTAACGGATCCTTAGGAGATGTAAATCCCGAGTATCTCTTGAGTTACTGTACTCTCATTTATTTCTGTTTATTTAACTCACATAAGATATTCTAGTCTGACTCGAGTGTTTTGCCTTTTCAAATTCGCTCGGGTCAGTCCGAGCGTTTCAGGATAGCAGATTTTAGCTTTGGAGGACGAAGACGAAGAATCAGTATTATTTATATATAGTATTGCACCACACTCTTTCTATTCCGCTGCATTGCTTGTATTGGTATGTGTAACTCTGATATTTATTGTAAAAGAAGAATCAAGCATTTTGTAAACTGTTTATGAACTGTATATTTGTTATTATATTTTATCCTTCCGCTGTGAGATTCTATTTTGTTTTATTCCTTCTCTGTTATTCTTATTTACCCCATAACAATCCGCCCTTGCGTATGCTTTGAATTGGCACGTGTGTCGTTTTAAAGTGTGCGAAAAGGCGGGATGTTACAGTTGGTATCAGAGCTTTGGTTTAGCGATAAACCTTGGCTTTGTGGGGTTTGACTCTTTGTTAATAGGGTAGAAATATCCTATGGGAGTCACTGAGTGTACATATATGAGAGAGCGTACTTGTTAGTATTAATAAAAGGGTTTTAATATTGTGTTAATCTGTTCCGCTTTGTATTTATAAATTCTGGTTGATGCATGGGACGCTATGTCATCAATAGGGATTTCTAAACACTTAATAGGACAGACTGACATAATATTTGTTTTTAATATAGGTGAATGAAATAATTTTGCCTATTATATTTTCTATATATAAAATATTTTATAAAGATATATATATATATTTGGTTGCTATAGATTGGATGTTAGGCAATAAACATATTTATAATAATTGAAGCTAAGTGAAATTATAATAAACCAAATTGGAGATTTTAGAACTTAAGTCCGGGATTTTTGAAATGTGCTTTCAAAGAATTTATGAAAAGTAATGATTTGGTTTATAAGGAATTTCTTATATAAAAAGTATAATTTGGAAGTATGATAATATTGTCATATATATATTTTCCGATATGAATATTCCATTTTAAATTCGGGAAAATTGTTTTAAAAGAAGATTTTGGAGAAATAAATTTTGTACTTTTCTCTCCGTCGCTGGAAAATAAATTCGGTGATGACGGCCGCATCATCGACTTTCATTTTCGAGTTTCAAAAGGGGAAAGGCCACTGTAGTAAATTCTACTGCAGATTTATTTTGAAATTTTCTAAAATTTTTCTTTTATTGTTCTAAATATAATTAGAGATATTGAGTTGTAAGAACTTATTTATCTATTATTTTGAAATATTTGAAATTTAACCCGGTATTTAATTCTTAAATTTCCATTAATTAATTGTTTAAATTATTTTAGTTGAATAAAAAGATAAGTAATTAATAAGTTGAAACCTCTAATTTAAGTAAGAGAATTAATGCAATATTATAAAGAGAAATTTGAAATTTTTAACATATGAGATAAAAGAGTAATATGGATAAACATTAAATTTAATTAAAGAATGGAGATTTAACTTGTATAAGTTCAATTGCATTTCTTTAACATAAATAACTTACCCAAATATAAAAGTTGAAATGTTAAATCAGAAACTAGAATTGAATGTTTTACAAGTAGGAATTTAGGAAAAATGAAGTATTCAATAAACTACTGTTATAATAAGAATTTAATGGTATAAACTTAGGTTATAATTGAAATTTTATGGAAAATAAAGTTGAGAATTATTAATAGATGATATGAACCTGAGTATATAACATGAAATTCAAAATAAGAATTTATTATATGATTATTCACTTAAGTATGTTTTAATCTCCCCTATTCCAATATAATGGAAAGTAGGAAAAATTGAAATGTCTACAATTAATAGTTAATGGATAAATAAAAAACTTCCACTTATAAGAATGAATGTTAGCAGATTAAGAATTTAAGGGAAACCTTACAAGAGAAGATATTCAAAATATTTGTTGTTATTAATGAGAATTTATTTTATAGACTTAAGTAATAAAAGGAAACTTAAGTAATAAAAAGGAAATACAAATATAATGAATTTGGTGATAATTGGAAAATAAAACTTGTAAGAAATAAAGAAATCCCTCCATAAATAAAGGGAAGAAAATCAAAACACTGAATTATGAAATGAATGTATAATCAGCTATTTTGGTGTTGGTTTGAATTGTTTGATGTATGATTGTTGGGTAAGGAATGGTGGAGTTGTTGGATGAACAAATAATCTATCTTTGTTCCATCTAAGGCTGTTGAGCAACGGATGCACTTGATAGTTATTCTTCATTCGTACAACTTCAGAATTTGAGCCGAACAACTAATTATTTGTTTGATTTAATGATTGTTTGTTGTGGTGTGTGCTGTTTGCTAAAATCTATGGTTGTTGCATTTGATTGGATATGAATGATTGAATCCACCAAAACATTCACTGTAAAATAAATACTTAACCTTTTAGATTTTATAAGTGAATACAGGTGTTGGAAGCCACTGCTACTGCTTTGGTTCCACAAAAATATAAGCGTATATTGCCCGACAAATAGGTACGTTCCCGGATTACGTAAAGCGCTATTTTATATATTTTCCCATGTTGGGATATTTTATTTTGGATATATATGTAATATATTTGTATATTTGGATATTATATTTTCTCCAGAGTCCCTCCGTACAAAGGAGACTCTGCCGAAATTTTTCGTAAATTTTGGACTTAGAATTTTGTTGAGAATATTTTTCCAACTTTAATAATTCAAGTATTAAAGGATATAATAATTATAAAACCAGTGTATTTCATTTAAGGAAATTAATCCAGTAAAATATAAGTTAATATTTGAAGTAAAATGCACTGTTATTCTTCCTCCTCCCTTCTTTCCTTTTCGGGGACGAAAAGTTTTGAGTGGGGGAGATTGTAACGACCCGTTAAATTAATAATGTTTAATGAATTGAATTTAATAGAATTGCTAATCTAATTTAGAAGGAAATATAAGTCTTAAGATTTTTATTTGAGTAAATATAGGAATTGAGGTGGTGATTATAATTTAATGTTAACAATTAAATATTTATGTGGCATAGATTGGATTAATGTAAATTGGTGGGTAGTTATTAGTTATAATTAGTTGATTTAAAAGGTATTAATGAAATGATAGCTGAATCGGATTGCCAATATATAAACATTAGAAAATTTATTAGGTGGACTAAATTTGTTAAAGTTCATAAGTTGTATAATTCAATTTAGTAGAAACTCTAAATTTATAAACGGAGATTTAAATAAACGCTAAATATGTAAATGGTGACTGAAGACCTAGTTATAGGAATTGGAATATAATCCAATTTGGATTAGGTATAAAAAGGATTTGATTTATATGAAAGTTATTTTTCACAGTATTGAATAAAAATTTGGAATCCAATTATAATTGATGATAATAACGTTAGTATTAGTAATAAATAGATTTCAACGCAGTAACCAAATGAATGGAATAAAAAAAAAAAGTATATATTGCATAGAAATGAAATGTAGATTGTCACATTTGGTTGGAGTAAATTTTAGAAACATAAATGTTGAATCAGTAAATATTAGTAAAAATATTACCTAGAATAAATTCCATTTAATATAAGAATTCAAAAGTGGAAGATTTACATTTGGATTGGAAAATGGATAGTTACTAATTAAAAGTGACCATTGAATAAATTTATGCAAACGTGATATAATGTAAATAGATGGGGATCAACTTTTATTTATGTGGTTAATGGAATTTAATTTCTATAGTATGATAATCGCAATTAATGGAAGTTGGAATAGCTAATTTATATGTTAGTTGGAATTTAGCTAGAATATGTAGATATTGGATGATAGTAAAATTCAATGGATATAAAGGTTTCAATTATACATTGAAATTCATACTCGCCATAAAAGGTTAATTGAGACCAAAGAAGTTAATATAGGAATCAAGCTTTATTTATTAATCTGGATTTATTGCAATAGTTAATTTCATAAAATAAAGGTAAAGCTAATTCAAATTTAACTGGACCATTGTTGGTATAACTTTAGAAGCAAGATTTATTTAAGATTTGAGTATTTAATTCAACAAGTGGTATTTACGACAAATAAAATAGAATTGAACGTAAAATATTACGTTATTAGATTGAAATGGAATTTGTAAACATTGAGTGAAATCTTAAACTAATGTTAGTATTCGTCGTATTTACAACAATAACTTTGAATAATAGAAAGGAAGTGAATATAATAAATTAATCAAATTTATAGTGTTGAATTCGATTGGATTGGAATTAATAAATAGTTAAGAAAAATAAGGGTTATTAATAATTTGGAATTTAATTATGGTAAAAGTTTATTTGCAATCATGAGTTGGAATAGAAATCAAATCTATTTATCTAATTGGATTTCGTTGAGAGTATAAGAATATAAGCTTTAATAATTGAGTTTTAGAATATAATTTATAATTTCCAAATAATTATAAAAATGCAGAAATTAACACTGCAAATTGATATGTTTATAGATTTTAATTCACATCCAAGCTGCTAAATCAATTGGAATTGATTGAATTATATAAGTAATAAGATTTGGCCAATATTAGAAGTTGAAAAATTAGAATTGGATTTTTATGATTTATTTAATTGATTTAATAAACATTAAAAATAGCCATTTTTGTCACGGACTCGGATTTCGACGAAACTAGTTTCATCGGATCCGTATCGGTGAATTACTATAGGGTTTCAAATTTCGTATCGATCGGACTTGTCGTTTGATCGTACGGACGCGAAACGCCTTGAAAATCAATTTTATTAAAAATCAATTTGAAATCAATTTGGAAATCTTGTTTTCAGCATAACTTCTTCATACGATCGAATTTGGTCGTGAAACTTTTTCCATCGCGTTCAGAATATTTTAAAACACCTATCTGGATATATAGTTTTAACAAATTCGGTTCCGGAGGCATAACGGGCTTTTTGGGCCATAGTTTGTTGCGTACGTTCATCTATCTAGCCTATCTATTCTAACCTAGCCTACCTATATATATACAGCTATAAACCCTAGTCTCTATTCTTTTGTTGTACGTTCATTTCTTCACTCTTCTCTCTCCCCCAAATGTATACATCTCAGATCCAATTTCAAATTTGCAAATCAAAGTGAAAATTCAAAGTCTTCAGAAAATTCCCAAAAATTTATATGTCGTAGATTTCTTCAATACGAATTTATATGTGACATCTGTTTTTGCAATCGATGCTCGAATCGTCCTGGAAACTCAGTTAAAGGCCAAAAAACTCGAAACCCTAAGGCTAGATTTGGGCGTTTTTGATTTCGGGTTCAATCGACGAAATTGGTTGAGGGGTTTGGTAGCAATCGCTGTGGGGAGTAGATCGATGGTGGTTGCAGCTTGTATTGTGGTCAGGGGCGCTAGAATTTGGCCGATTAGGGTTTCGAAACCCTAACCACTAGTGGCGGCGGCGGGCACTAGGGGGTGCCGCACCCCTGGCGGTCTAAAGAGGAGGTGGAGGCGGTATCCCTGGTGGCATCGGCGTGGCGAATTGAAGGTCGTGGTGGTCTCAATGTCATGGTCAACGGCGAAGGAAGGCTGCTCCGTGTGTGAGGGATGCGTGAGGAAGCTGAGTGGTTTCACGCGTGAGAAGAAGGTAGACGTGGCAACATTATGCAAGTTTAACATTCGTTAATTTATTTTGTTTACCAATCGTTTTTCCATCATAACTTTTTCATACGACATCGGATTCACATGATTTTTTTTGCGTTAGGATCGTAATTTAATTCCAGATCTGATGACGCTGGTTTGGACAGATTTGGAGACCGTCAAATTTTTGAGTTTAAATCGAATCTAAATTCGATTTAAATTCGGAAGGTGAGTGTTTTAACCCACTCACAATTACTAGAAGCTTTTATGTTTGTTAAATAAATTTTAGAAATGAATAGAAATTTATTTATGAGCTTTTGGCATGTTATTTCATCCATATCTGTTGAATTGCATTTTTTGAATTTAGCTGTTAATTAAATTGATTAATTGCGTATTAATTTGCTGTTAGGAATTTTGTTTGCATATGAAATGCTAGTTAACAGTTATATAAATTATCTCTAAATATAAATGGTTAGATTAATAGTTGAAATTTAATTTGAATAAACTGACAGTTATTACCCGTTGCATATTATCGAACTAATATTGTTATTGATTGATATGGGTTGATAGTGATTGATATTGATTGATGGTTGAAATTGGGTGATGGATGTGTTGTTGAATGGATGACTTATGTGGATATCATTAACTGCCAGTTAGCATGCATTTTACATTTTCGGGATTGTGGTTTGAAATGATAAAACCGCAAAGTTTTATTTTTAAATTGCGGATTGAAATGATAAATATCCGTATCACTTGACCATAGGATAGAAAATTATATACAGGCACCGCGGTCTATATATAACTATTTTAATGTGATTTCTATGGTTTGGATTGAATACGGTTTATAAATCTTAAATTTTATATTGTATAAATATTTTATTCCATATTTATATACCTATGAAGTTAAAATTTAGGAATTTAAAAGGTGGATAAATTTCTTTATTGAAATGGAAGAAATTTAGAAAATGGAGTTGGTAAATTTATATCCTATGTTTAAATGTAAAGTTGGAAATTTTAAGATATGATATTTGAAATTGGATTTTCCCAAAATAAATAGAAATGGATATTCTAGTAAAATTTTGAATTGGAAAATTTATATATATATTTTACTAGAAATTGAAGTTTTATTAATTATGGATTTTATGTGAATGGTCAAGATTAATTAATAGAACATTGATTTTGAAAGGATAAAAATCCAACTTTAGTTGAAATATTAATGATCAAAAATGGATATAAATATATATAAAATTGAAATGGTTTTGGGACTTGAGGTAATATTTTGGATTTTGGTTTAACTTTAAAAGAAGAAATATTTGGAAAGCCGGGTAATTTATTTCTTTATAAAGCAACAGTAAAGTTAAACCCTTTTAATTCGCATACCGTTGAATATCCAAACCATTTGAGTTTAAAAGTTATGGTTTGAAATTATGGATTTCCAAAAATATTAAGCTTTGAAAATATTTGATTTTCAGATATTATGAAGCTAAAGCCTTTTAATTTTGGAAAGGAATTATATTTGGAATAAGTGGTAAAATATGGTTTTGGGTTTTGGAATGATATCGTAATATTATGGTTTTGAAATGGATTATATTCTGGTTTTAAAGTATAAACAATTTTTAAATGACCGCGGTGTTATAATAACGATTGTTTGGCAAAGAGACCGGGATCGGATATGGACATACTCTCTGTCGATACCGAAAACCACTTTGACTAACCGTGTACGCGGTGGAGTTCCCAGAATGAAGTAGGTGGTGGCGACGTTTCCTGTAAGGTAAATACGTGGACCCAACTCCCGTGAGTTGGCATAAGGTGGCTAAAACAGGAGCGATTCTCAGGCCAATGAGGTCATTCCTCTGATCGGACGCTCCTCTTCGATATTATACTTTGACTTGGATTGATTCAGTGGCCACTTCTATATTTTGATTTTTGGGGGAGTTAGTTCGAGGTGGGCGGCAGCTGCGCGCTGCGCGTTACCATCAGCCTGGATAGCAATTGGTATATCTACCCTGGCATTGCCTAGTTGTGCCGTGTCACCTACCCTATCGCGCCTTGTACGAGTTTGGTTTTCTCCCGTAGCCCGTGTGGTATCCTCTAGTGGCTTCCCGATCAGGAGGGACTATGATATTGGATGGACTACTGGGACTATTACGTGTTAAGGGCTATATGGGTAACCCCTTAACGCTATTAAAAAGTAAGTTTATTTTATAAATAGACACTATTATAATAGCGCAATATACTACATAGTAAATAGTTTAACGGATCCTTAGGAGATGTAAATCCCGAGTATCTCTTGAGTTACTGTACTCTCATTTATTTCTGTTTATTTAACTCACATAAGATATTCTAGTCTGACTCGAGTGTTTTGTCTTTTCAAATTCGCTCGGGTCAGTCCGAGCGTTTCAGGATAGCAGATTTTAGCTTTGGAGGACGAAGACGAAGAATCAGTATTATTTATATATAGTATTGCACCACACTCTTTCTATTCCGCTGCATTGCTTGTATTGGTATGTGTAACTCTGATATTTATTGTAAAAGAAGAATCAAGCATTTTGTAAACTGTTTATGAACTGTATATTTGTTATTATATTTTATCCTTCCGCTGTGAGATTCTATTTTGTTTTATTCCTTCTCTGTTATTCTTATTTACCCCATAACAATCCGCCCTTGCGTATGCTTTGAATTGGCACGTGTGTCGTTTTAAAGTGTGCGAAAAGGCGGGATGTTACAAATGTTGAGCATGCATGCTAGTTAAACTGCTACTCTCTATTATCTTTATGTATAGAGATTAAATTAACCAAAAGACCAAAACTCTTTATCAAATCACTTTAAAGTTTGATACTCAAACATGTAATTTGGTTTAATCAGTATCTAGTTTTTAAATGACAAGTTCAGGTACTTTTATTTTTATTTTTAGTTTACTAGAACCAAGATAATACAGTAAAACCCAGATATATGATAAAATTAAATGTTAATTCATATTGATTGGAATATACATATTGAATCCATTGTAAAGTTTAGGATTTTTAAAATCAAATTTAGGATTTTAAATAAGGTAAGGTGTAAGAATATGAATTTTGTCTGGATATTGGGATTTTGCAAAAATCAATTGATTTATGCATCTGGAATGATTGAGATTATTGATGGAGTTAAGGATTGAATCAGTAAGTGTAGTAAAAATGGTTAATAAAATTTTAGATCAGTGAGAAATTTTGAATTTGCTCAAATTGATTTTAAACCTAGTTTTGAATTCTACTGTAAAACAAACCAATGTGTCTTCCTCTCTGCATCGAGCTTGAAGGGGGTTTGAGGGAAGGATGCGCGGTGAGTTAGCAAGCTTCGGCCGAAATGGTGGCGATTATTGATGATCGACGGCAATGATTTTGGGGTTTTTGCTGATGATGTTGGGTTTCAGTAGCCACCAAGATGCTCGATTTTGATTCGAAGCATGGGGTGTCGTTCTGTGGGTCGTACGTGGATGTAGGGGGCTTGGATGACTCGGCGGTGGGTTCGATGTTGGCCAGAGGAGGTCCGGCAACGGTGCAGGTTGCACGGTGGAGTTGGGTGATGTCAGTTGTTTTGGGTTTGTTTTGTTTGTGTTTTAGGATTTAGTTGGGTAGTAGGGGAGGAAACTCGGGGGCAAACTCGGGTACATTTAGTTGTGGCTCGGGTTATAGCTCGCGTGGACTCAGGGTTTAAGTTGCAGTGTTTAACTGTTTTATTTCAACAGTTTTTTTTAATTTTAATTTAAGACAGTATAATTTTTTTTGAAAAAGGGGGCAGATCAATTTAAAGGAAGTAAATGAATTTGTACTTTTATTCAGATATATAAAGGGAGTTAAACCCAAATTAATATTCAACCTGATATTTTATTTAAAATATAAAATAAGTCTTAAACTTTAAAAAGTTTAAGTTATTTTAAATTCTTGTTTTTGAAATTGAATTGTTTCCATAAATAAACTCGTATAATGTTTCAAATATCTTAAATTAAATCTTAATATTTCAAACTTATTTTGAAATATAAAAGAGATTTTAAGTAAATGTTTTATTTAAATTAATTAGTGCAAAATTATTTATTAATTAAAGTTTAAGAAATTTATTAATTCGAAATTAGCATTGTTAATTTATAATTAAGGTAATTAATGATTTCTTTATAAATTATTTTAATGTATGAATTAAGTTAAGTAAAGATTTCAAAGTTTATTTAAGATAATATTTTATCTTAAATAATAGTTAAGTATTAATAATTTGTAATTAGATAGTTAATTAAGAAATTTTAAGATAATTAATTTATTTAATCATTATTTTAAAAAGGGGTTAATTAAGTAATTAATTAAGTATAATTAATTATTTAATTAACTATTAGTTAAGATGATAATTTAATTAATGTCTAATGTTTAATTAAATTGTAATTACTTATTAACTAAGTAATTAAGAGTTAATTAAAATAGAAATTATTTAATAAAGGGTTTATTAAGTTTTTCTTAATTAATAATTAAAGGATTATTAATTTATAATGCTAGTTAATTAAGAATTAATTAACTATTTTTATTTAAGGTTAATTAATTTTAATTAAGGATTAATTAATTTTAGTTATGGATTAATTAATTTGTAATTAAGATTGTTAATTAATAATTAGGTTTATTAATTAATGATTAAGAGTTGATTAATTAGTTAATTAAGTTTAATTAATTAATCAATAAAAGTAATTAGTAATTAATTACTTCGTATTAAAGGATTGATTAATAGTTAAGGTTTATTAATTAATAGTTGGAGATAATTAATCTAATAATTGAAGATTAATTTGAGTTAATGAGTAATTAGGGATGAATTACTCAATTTTGTTTTATAAGATGATTGAAATTAAGTAATTAATTAATTTGTTAATTAATTAAATATGGTCACTTGATAAACTTAATAAAGTTTTAATACGGTTAATTACTTAAGATAAGTAATTGATTAATTACAGAGGTGATTGAGTTAGGTAAATTACTGACTGGAAAGTAAATTTTAAATGGGTAATTACTTGTTAAAGTAATTAAAGGTTTATTACTTGGGGTAATAAATCAAAGGAGTTATAAAGTAATTAAGAAGTAATTAAGAATAATTAATTACTGTATTTAAGTTGATTAATTAAAAAGCAATTAATCTAAACATGATTAATTAATTAAGGTTCATTAATTGTTATGATTAATGAAAATAATTAAGGATCAATTACTTGATTAAGAGTTAATTAATCATGGTTGATTATTCAGGATGGTGATTTAGTAATTGGTTTAACTAATGGTTATTTAAGCAAGATTTATTTTGAGGAAGGTAATTAATTTAATTAATTTTAAATTAATTAAGAAGTAAATAATTTAATTCACTTTAAATTAATTAGAGATAGTTAATTTAATTCATTTTAAATTAATTATATTGTGGTATGAGTGAATCATTGCTTATGAATGGATGACATTGATTGTCTTGAATGCTTTGTGATCTCGTAATGAGATAAGTATGGTTGTATGATAGGAACGCTTGGTTGCATTGTGATGATTTCATAGATTATAAATTGGGATGGTGATATAGGGACTACCTATTTTGATATTGATAATGTAGATATCTGTTATTTGATAATGCCGATTATCAATTATTGTTCTGTGAGTAATCTATCTGTGTGTATATAGATACTGTATTGAATTATTTTAAAACCTTTAAAACAACTTGAACCTAAAAGACATGCTTTGGATTTCGATGAGACCGGGATCGGGTTTCCATATTTGGATATCCGAAAACCACATCGATTCCAAATAACGTTATGTCGTGAGTCAAATTGGAGCTTTGTGAAGACTCGAGTTGTAAGGGCTATACGTCAGTATAACTCTGTGGGTGATTCCGTAATGAGTTGACGGAATAGACCTTATAGATTCGAGATGGAGATTCAGAGTGCAAGGGTTATCGTTATTAACTCTTAGGGTGATTCCGAAACGAGTGTAATGAGATAATGCCTTCAGTTTCGTTCGAACCCGGAACGAACTTGTATGGATTGAATGCTTCCAGAACATCGTCAGGAGGACGATGAGCATTCTAAGTGATGTGTTCACTAAAGGTAATCGTAACCTCAAGCCTCATCAACCGGGAATGGCTAAAACCGGGGAGGTGCAGCAAGGCTTCGTGGGTAGCCCCCACTTGAGAGTAAGATTTACCCCTATCTAGAGGTCCCTTTTTATATTCGGTTGTGTGGGCGATTGATAGCTAAAATCACCGGGGTTGTCTTATTCGGAATTGTTCAGTAAGGAACGGGTCCGGCTTTGTGTTGCAGGGGAGTTAGGGTGGCTCCTCGGTACGGTGATCTAGGCCATGTACTGTGACGGGCGGTACCCCAGTAGCCCTGCCATTGTATGGAATCCAAAATCCAATAAGTGTCGTACGTATTAGTTGTGCCCAACTATGTTGGAATGTGAGATGTAAGCATTCCAGCTGTTTGTGTATTTTACTTGAAAACCCTAGACACTATTATAATGTCATCGAATTTCCTATCAAATGTTTTGGTTAGCGTAAGGTAAAAACTTTTCCATGTTTATGTGTGGGAAGTCTTACGTGATACCTTTTCTTTTCAAAGGTTTTTAAAGTTAAGCAACTTTAACCGTTTACTCACACCAGACCAATGATTGACCCGGAGTTTATTCTGTTTTCTTAAACTCTTGGTTACTCAAATTTTTACGAGTAGCCAAGGGATTCAGGTTAGGATTTTAGGTTGGCTTGACGAATTCTGAAGGAGCAAATGGAACAGGAGGCTTCTGCGTATAGCTATAGAGTATTCTGCTGTGTGTTCTCTGAGTTGTTGTATCGAGTTGTATAACTAGACAGGTGTTTATAACTGTCTAGTATGAGTTGATTATGCTGTGTATCTCTGATGTATATGATACTATGTAATGCATTATGTGATTAATATAATTTATTCGTTCCGCTGTTTAGATTCTGATGTTGTTTCTTTCTTCTTCTCTATCTTTTCTCTTTTCTATCCCTTTCTTTCTTAAAGATGATGCGATTTTCTAGTGGTAGAAAGTCGGGTCGTTGCATTTGGTATCGGAGCATTAGGTTGAGTGAATACCTAGGCTCTGTAGTAGTGTCTTTCTTGAGAGAGCGTATTTGTAATTTTTATATATAACTATATATAACTATATATATATATATATATATATATATATATATATATTTCTACCTATCTGTTGGGTTACCTGTTCGGGTTTTCCAATATAAGTTATAAATGTAGATGAGGTAGTGGTGTGTGTAACACGACTACCATATGTTGGAGTTTGAATGTTTGAGGTTGGAAGTGTATTTGTCGAGACTGTAGACCTAATACCGTCTCGAGTAATCTTTATATTTGGAGTAAGGATTTCATTTGATCTCTGAAGGAAACCTTTTGAGGTTTGGAGTTCATCTTTGAAGTGTGAATTTGGTTGGGCTCGTGAGAGCGGATTTTTGAGAATTTGGATCTGTCAGTTGGGCAGAAGTGAGTGATGGTATTTTGATACCTCAGGAAGTAGTAGTTGCATGATGAGATGCAGTGACTATGGGTATCTTCGGAGATGTTTTCTTTCGGAGCAAGTTTAAAGAAGTGTGTCTGCTTCAGTGTTGTAGCTGAGTTCAGCAGGATGTTTGTGCCCAAGTTTCTCGAAGAGCTTTGTTTGGAATTCTTTGGCATCTGTGGTAGCAGTGTAGCTCGGGAGTGTTCTGTGTTTCAGCAGGAAGATCTTTTTGGCATCGGTATTTCCTGGAAGTGGAATTCAGAAGCAGCAGAGAGGACCCGTTTCTTCGATGGGTTGGCTAATTAAGTTTAAGCTGTTCTGTTTGGAAAAGAGAGAACAGTATTACTTGGATTTGGTTTGGTGGATCGCAAAAGTGAATTGCGATTGTTTGAGTGTTCTCTTGGATTCTCTGAGTTTTTCTGGATATATCTTCGGGGAAGTTAGAGTTTTGCCGCATTGGAGTTTGAGTTCTGAATCGACTTGTCAGGAGTAATACAGGTGATTCAGTTGGGTAGAAGGTTGTCTCCTGGGTTGGTGGCTTGGTGAAGCAGCTCTGTATTTCTTGGAACTTCTGTTGAACCTTATTTCTGGGATGTGATGTTTAGTCTGTGCTTGTGTTCATTCGACGACATTTTCATCTGCTCCAGATCAGAGTTGTGCAGCGGAAGCAAGGTGGCTGTTGACTTGAGTAGAAGCAACTGGGAATTTCAGTATTTTGGATTAGAGAGTTTCTACTGAATTTATTTTTCAAAATCTGAGGCAAGTTGGCGAGTGATTCTGTTCTGTCTTTTCAGGATGGGAGAAGTAGTTTTCTTTTGTTGATATTAAAGTTTGGTTTTGATTGTGGATTGATCTTGTGAGGATCAGTTTGTGAGTTGATCCAGTTTGTTTGTAGAAGCATCAGTGAAGGTTGAGCTGATCGGGAACGATCTGTTGGTAGCCCGGATTGTCCGGTATGTTTTGAGGTTAAGTAACAGAAGAATTTGGAATTCGAAGTTGGAGACTTCGTGTTGTTAAGGTATTCTCTGGTGAAGGAAGCAATAAGTTTTGGTGAGTTTCGAGGTACATTGGATTCTTTTGAGTTTTGTTGAAATTGTGCTTTGGTTTGAAGAGTTGAATTGCCAGTTTGGAAGACTGGAATTCAAAATATTTCACGTATCTCTGAGGGAATACGTGTTTGGTCATCACTGGTTTTTGAGACCAGTAGTTCTGTGAAGGTTTTAGTTGTTGATCAGACTTGTATTTGGTCTGGTATCTTGTGTAGATTATAGATCTCGCTGAGTAGAAACTCAGTGGCTTAGAAGTATAGCTATTTGGGTTTAGTAGAGCGAGTACCCCTATATCTATACTGGGGAAACTCAAGATAATTTAGGAAGTTTATCCGGATCTGTGTCCGGATAGCTAGTGTTGTTTGGTTGAATTGGTTGTTTGGATGAAATTGTTTGTTGGATTAATAGTGTATGGCTGTTATGAATGTTTGAATCGGTTGAAAATAAAATAAAACTTTGGGTTATCTTTGTTTTAAATTTCGAGAACGAAATTTTGTTAAGGAGGGAGGATTGTAATATCCCAGAATTTCCAAGAGTTTAAAATGTTGATAATCTCTTATTTAAATTATTTAAAATTGATAAATTGTTATTTTCAAAGATATTTAACCAAGAAATAAAAATACAATGTTTTAATTATGGTTATAAATTGGTTTTAAAATAGTAATAATTATTTTATTTGTGTAAATAAAATTCTAGATTGATTTATTATGTTCAAAATTTATCAGTGTGTTTAAAATGTATTTAAACCTGTGTATTTTAAATTGATTTCAAAATAGGATAAATTATTTGTAAATAATAATGTGCTTATTTAAAATTAATATTCATTTATTTAAAATGTTTTTTTGGATTTGGATTTTTAAATTGCACTTTGAAATGAATATATATTTGAATTCAAAGATATACATGCATCTTAAAATAAATAATATATATAATTTGGTTTTAAAATATATAGATAATATTTTAATTAGAAATAAGATTTTTTTTTCTCTTATAGAAGTTTATCTAAACATATTTGATTTGTGTTTATTTAATAAAATAAATGTAAGGCTTTTGAAATAGCATTTTTTAAAAATAAGTTTGCAATGTTTTGTAATTTTATTTAAATTATCATTGATTTATTTTATTTTCTTTTCAAAGATTATATTTTATAATTTACATAAATTAACATACATTTATAAATGTATAAGTGTATTTGTTTATTAGATATTTAATCAGAAAAGTATTTTTAAATTTAAGAAACACATTAGTAATTAGGGAAAATAATTCAAAAAGTCTTTTAAATTTTCTTTTAAAACAAATACATAAGAAGTAACAAATGTTTAATTTTAAAGCACCTTGTTTACAAGTGTTACAACATTCATGAAATTAAAAGACAAGTGTCACAATATTTGTATTTTCTTTTATTTTTATTAAAATCTGAAATTTTATCCTATATAAACACTCTTTTCACTTTTTCCCTTTTTCTTTAAAACATTGTGTGTTCATGTCTAAAAGGAGGAACTCGAATATGCATGCAAATTTGAAACTCTTTAATTCAAACCTGGTTCAAAAATCAGAAAATATTCCTCAATTCAAAACAAAATACTCAAATCAAAAACCTGAATCATACATTTCTGTTTACCAAAGCCTGTGATCCTTTTTCTTGAGCAAATTAAACTGCATGCCTACAGTTTTTCTCAATATAAAATCTGCATTTATTCCTCTAAACCAAAATATGAAACCGTACTTGAATTTTTCCTTAAACAAAATCCAAGCCAGAAATACATGAATCAAAACCTTTATGCTCAAAGCCTGTTATCATTTCCTCCAAAACAAAACTGCATATCTGCAGTTTACTCTCAAAACCAAAGGGCTAGTGCAACAAATTCTGCATCATTATTCTTATGCATGCAAGTGTTACCTGAAAACAAATTGTTGAAGAATATCTGAAGGTTTCTTTGTTTCAATAAGGCTTCAAGTTCAATTCTTTTGCAAAACTTCATGTTCCAGTCATCTTCAAAACTCTGCACTTCTAATTTGAGGTGAATAAACAACAACTTAAAGGCTTAAGTGATTACTGATCTGTTGTTTGTTTAACTTCTGAAATAATTAATGTTTCATAGTTATATGATTGGTGATTGATCTGTGTATATGAATGTTGAGCATGCATGCTAGGTAAACGGCTACTCTCTGTTATCTTTATGTACCGAGATTAAATGAACCAAAAGACCAAAACTCTTTATCAAATCACTTTAAAGTTTGATTCTCAAACATGTAATTTGGTTTAATCAACATCTAGTTTTTAAATGAGAAGTTCAAGTACTTTTATTTTTATTTTTAGTTTACTGGAACCAAGATAATACAGTAAAACCAAGGTATATGATAAAATTAAATGTTAATTCATATTGATTGGAATATACATATTGAATCCATTCTAAACTTTAGGATTTTTGAAATCAAATTTAGGATTTTAAATAAGGTAAGGTGTAAGAATATGAATTTTGTCTGGATATTGGGATTTTGCAAAAATCAATTGATTTATGCATCTGGAATGATTGAGATTATTGATGGAGTTAACGATTGAATCAGTAAGTGTAGTAAAAATGGTTAATAAATTTTTAAATCACTGAGAAATTTTGAATTTGCTCAAATTGATTTTAAACCTAGTTTTGAATTCTACTGTAAAACAAACCACTGTGTCTTCCTCTCTGCATCGAGCTTAAAGGGGGTTTGAGGGAAGGATGCGCGGTGAGTTAGCAAGCTTCGGCCGAAGTGGTGGCGATTATTGATGATCGGCGGCAATGATTATGGGGTTTTTTGTAACAACCCGCATATTTATCGGTGGTATATTTAAATATTTTATTTAAATATGACGTCGTTTGTCGGATTATGGTCCAAAAAGCAACTTTCTACAAACGGCCGAATTGGGACTCGAAACCATTTCCATTGAGTCCAAAATGTCGTTTGCGATCTTTTTGAGTATAATCTTTGATATGTTTGGAGTAAGTTGAATTTTGCTACTTTTTCTATTGGGCTTTGGGTTTGGGTTCAGCCCACTAGCTCAACTAATACCCTAGCTCAGCCCATCTCCTTCCATTCATTCATTTCCACTCCTCAAACTTAGGCTAAAAACTGATAATGGGGGAAAGGAAGTGGAAATAGAAATTAGCAAGCCCTAGTTCTTCTTGTAAACTTGATTCTTGCTCCAAAATCAAAGGGAATCCAATGGTAAGTTCATCTCCATCTTCTCCATCTCTTCTCCTCTTCAATTTCAGTAATTTCCTAACCCTAACTTAGGAAATACTTGCTTTGATTCTAGATTGAAGCTTGTAGTGTTGAAGTGGAGTGTAGTTGGTTGATTCCTTGCATTTGTGCTTCTTCATCTTCTTTGTGTTGTGTAAAAAAGGTGAGTTTTTAACTCACATCTACCTCTCTTGCTATCATTGATGTTGGGTATGATTTCCTAACAAATATTCATGTGCTATTGCTTTGATTTGAAAAAGATTTGGATTTCATTTGATAAGAGCAAGAAGTGCTGGAAAACAGCCTTCGGCCGACCGAGCGCAGGCTCCGGTCGACCGACCTGCTGCTCCGAGCCATATTTTGTTTCCTGCATCTGGCCGGCCGACCGAGCCCTGTAGTGCGGTCGACCGACCTGCTCTGTTCTGCCTGTTTGGCCTATTTTGCATATTTGATTGATTTTTCGGATTTTATCGATTCAAGTTGGTTTTTAGTGTTTGTTATTGCATCTTTGATTTTGATAACTTATTTTTGACTTCATTCATGGGTTTTATAAATAATCCCTCTAAATCGTATTAAAAGCTCGTTTCTCCAATTTATAATTTCTATTTAAAACACACGCTTTCGCACTTCGAGCGAAGTGGAAGGGTGATTAAATGGTTGGGCAAAACACAGACCATGAATCTGTGCGTTTATCTTTCCAATTAGTCCCCGACCTATTCGATTAATCGTTTTGACCCTTGTGTCTGGTTGACCGATGAGATGAGGTGAACTTTGTAATGCTTTGAGTGTGAAAATGGCTAACGGATAGTAAACCGTTTAGTGCGAACGAGTGGTTATGGGACATACGTTAACACTTTTCGGATTCCTCTTCGAGAGTTGTGACACATTGCGCAAGTTAGTGGTGTCCAGTACTGGGTCTCTGACCTTTGCCACTATGGTTTGTTGCCCTATAAAGTATCGCTCCGATGTTGGCCTTATGTGCCGCATGAGTGATATTGGGTTTGTTGCCTTTGGGTATGTTGCCTTCGGGTTTGTGCCTTCGGGTTTTTTGCCCTTTTGTATCGCTTTCGGAGTTGGTCATTCGTCACCGCTCGAGTGATATTGGGTTTGGAGCCTTCGGGCTCATGGATCCTTGTTTGTACAGTACTGAGCTCGAGCAATTTTCTGATATTTCATTGATATGTATATTCCCTTGGTATCGCCCTTCGGTGTTGGTCATTATGAGCCGCATGATGCGTAGTGTTTACCTTGCGGAACTTGTATACCTTATTGGTATTTGTTATTTGCCTTTTTGGCTTGATTTGGGATATGATATCCTTTGTTTATTTGAGTTGCCGATGATACGAGGCTTGTTTTGTTTTGTTCATCTTATGTTAGATGAGTGTGTTATCTCATATAGAGATATTTGTTATATACTATATGACTCTACAGGTTTATTGTTGTTCAGTTTATTTAACTGATTTGTTATCTAGACTGACCCATGTATTCTATACTCGGGTCAAACCGAGATGTTTCAGGTTAGGTGCTTTGGACTTAGCCTCTATTGCTTCCGCATGGACTATTCCGCTAGTTTCTTTTTGTCTTAGCTTTTGTGTAGTCCTATTATGTTGTAACTCTGATATGTATTCTTGTGAACTCGTCTGTATATTGTGGTTTACTATACCACTTGATATGTATCATTTTGTATACTCTGTTATGTATCTATATATGTGTATGTCATGATTTACTGTTCTATGATGTATATTACATTTGAGTTGTTATATTCTGTTCTGATAGATCCTATAGCCATTGTAGTCTTGCTTTAAATATTTATTGAATACGTTGAACTGTTTGTGATTCTACTTTTCAACGTGTTTAGTGAATAGTTAAGGTAAGATTACACATGGTCGCTCCTATCCAGCCTTATTCTCTGTGTTAGCAGACGGTATTATCTATACAATACTCTTTGCTAACGTGGGTATAGAGGTGGGGCGTCATAGCGTGGTATCAAAGCTGCGTTCAGAACAAAATATGATAAACACAGAACAGAAGCACATATTACGGTACATCAAAGTGTAACAAGTGTTACAGATCTTTGAATCATCATGCTTTTATTCCCTCCGTGTTTTTGGGGTAGATAGGATTTGGGGAATACGTCTACGAATATATTTTATTCCGTAGTATTCCGTATTGAAATATCTACCTTGTTGTTAATCTTTATCTTCTTCAACTTTCAGCTTATGGCTGGAAGAGGCAGAGGACGACGCTCGGGTGCTGGGCAATCCAGTGGCTCGCGTCCGGACGGCGTTTATATGTCTGCTGATCAGTTTATGGAGTTGTTTAGGAGCACTCAGCCTCTAGTTCCTGCTCAATTGTCTCCACCTCGCAAATCTACCTTTTCACGCTTGTGTAGTGATTTTACTCATCTTGGAGGAAAGCCGTTTAAAGGCTCCGAGTCTGTTCTTGAGACCCAAGCTTGGTTTCGCACGTGCGAACGTATCTTCTCTAGAATGGATATTTCTAATCATGATAGAGTTCTTGTAAATTCTAGCATATTGCGAGAGCGTGCCCTTGATTGGTACGAGCTTCTTGTAGCCGAAATTGATGAGTCTGCTCTTTCTTGGACTCAGTTTCGGGAACGCTTCGAACTCAAGTTCGTTCCTGAATCTGAGAAAGCTTTGTTATCCCGGTGCTTTCTTGAGTTGAAGCAAGGGGAGTCTTCCGTTTTTGAATATGTTCCATCTTGCGAGGCCTTATCTATGTATGGTCTTGAATTCATTAGCACTTCTTATAGGAAGAATCTGAAATTTGTATCCGGTCTTAGGAAATATCTGAAGAAGTCTTTATTGCTTGAGCTTAAGCTTTCCTTTGAGGAGTTAGTTGATTCTGCACTTCATCTCGAAGCCATCGAGAAGGAATGTGATAGTGGTGATGATGTTGAGGTTTGCAAGAACCCCAACAAAAAGCAGTCACCATTGGATGAGCTGGAATTTTTCCCTTCCAAGAAGAAAAAGTCCGTTGAATCTGATTCTCCGTCTCAGTCTGCTGGAACACCTTCCATTCGGAAGTGTTTCAATTGTGGTTCCCCTGATCATATGATTCGAGCTTGTCCTAAGCCTCTCTTCTGTCGCTACTGCAAGAAGGAAGGCCATCGTAGTTCCACTTGTCCCATTGCTCCGAATAATTCTCAACCAGGCAAGCCAAGTATAGCAGATGCTCCTGGAGGTTCTTCTCGAGCATAAGGTATGTCTCCATCTATTTTGGTAGGTCTCTATTTTCTTTGTGATTTCGATTCCAATTTGATGGTATCATTTTATTCTTTAGTCCCTCATGACGAGGAAAGTGTTGTTTCTCTCATTCTTGTAGTTTGAGAATTTTCTGACATTTTGGTCTTGTCTTAGGGTTATCACCTAAGCAATCTTTTGAGTAGTGTTAAGATCTTTTTAGCTCGACCTTACCACTGGTTTTCGTTTGGCTACGAGTTGCGGAAGTTAGCACTCCACTTACCGCATTCCGCACTCGTTGTAATTCTTATGAATGATTTGTTATGTCATTCAGTTTGTCTAGCTCATTTCATCCATTTTATGAATCGAGTATTCTGTGAATATCTCGATGATTCCATTTTGGTATTTATTGATTTTGGATGGAAAATAGCAATTTAAAGAATTTTGCAAATCTTTTTCATAAGATTTATTTATAAGTATAATTGGATTTTGTTCTTTAGACAAACAAAGAATATTTTTGAAAGCTTTTAGAAACATGTTTATCATATAGAAAATGATTTTGTGATTGTATTGCCCATTGAGTGTTTTAAGAATTCTGGTTGATGCGCTTGATCACCGTTATCGATAGGAATTTCCTAAATGCTTTGATGAGACAATCAGGCACAGTAAATTGATTTGGAATAAGTAAATTTTTCTTGAAAGATTATTACATAAAGATAATTATAATTTTGAAAGTCTTAACTTTTTGGGAAAGAAAATTAATTTAAAAGAACTCTTTCTTTTTGATATCCCTATTCTTGTTATTCCCGTAGGGAACCAATGCTTTATCTTTTGTACCAATGCTAATCGTATTGGTTTGGATGCCGTTCACTTGAAAAGGAGAACGTGCTATCATTTATTCTTCTAAATAGTTATAGCCTATCGAGACTAGATATGCCACTCATGATTTAGTGCTCGCGGCTATCGTTTTCGCTTTTAGAGTTTGGCATCATCGTTTATTTATGGCGGAGAAATTTGTTCTCCACCTCGATCATAAATCTTTGGAATATTTATTTTCTCATAAGGAGCTTAATGATGGCTTGAGTTCCTTGCATCTTATGACCTTGATATTCTTTGTATACTCCCAGAAGGTGGATCGTGTTGCCAATGCACTTTGTTGTAAGCAACAAGTGATTGTTTCTTTGTTGATGTCCGAATGGAATGATCTTTTTACCAAGTTCATCGGACGTTTTATTGTGCTTCTTTTTGTTGGGCTTCGGTTCATTGACGTATTGTTTGCATTACGTCGATGTTCCGAATATTTGAGCTTAGGAATCAAGAGAATTCTCTAAGCAAGCAAGTTCGGGCTTATCTTTTCGTGCCCTTTATTGTGAGTTTCTTCTTCGGATATTCTTTTGTGTTGATATGCCTTTTGGTTGTTACTATTTATTTTCTTCTTAAGAATTGCGAGGATGCAATTTCTTTAAGGAGGGGAGTCTGTAACAACCCGCATATTTATCGGTGGTATATTTAAATATTTTATTTAAATATGACGTCGTTTGTCAGATTATGGTCTGAAAAGCTACTTTCTACAAACGACCGAATTGGGACTCGAAACCGTTTCCATTGAGTCCAAAAAGTCGTTTGCGATCTTTTTGAGTATAATCTTTGATATGTTTGGAGTAAGTTGAATTTTGCTACTTTTTCTATTAGGCTTTGGGTTTGGGTTCAGCCCATTAGCTCAGCTAATACCCTAGCTCAGCCCATCTCCTTCCATTCATTCATTTCCTCTCCTCAAACTTAGGCTAAAAACTGATAATGGGGGAAAGGAAGTGGAAATAGAAATTAGCAAGCCCTAGTTCTTCTTGTAAACTTGATTCTTGCTCCAAAATCAAAGGGAATCCATTGGTAAGTTCATCTCCATCTTCTCCATCTCTTCTTCTCTTCAATTTCAGTAATTTCCTAACCCTAACTTAGGAAATACTTGCTTTGATTCTAGATTGAAGCTTGTAGTGTTGAAGTGGATTGTAGTTGGTTGATTCCTTGCATTTGTGCTTCTTCATCTTCTTTGTTTTGTGTAAAAAAGGTGAGTTTTTAACTCACATCTACCTCTCTTGCTATTATTTATGTTGGGTATGATTTCCTAATAAATATTCATGTGCTATTGCTTTGATTTGAAAAAGATTTGGAATTCATTTGATAAGGGCAAGAAGTGCTGGAAAACAGCCTTCGGCCGACCGAGCACAGGCTCCGGTCAACCGACCTGCTGCTTCGAGCCATATTTTGTTTCCTGCATCTGGCCGCCCGACCGAGCCCAGTAGTCCGGTCGACCGACCTGCTATGTTCTGCCTGTTCTTCCTATTTTGCATATTTGATTGACTTCCCGGATTTTATCGATTCAAGTTGGTTTTTAGTGTTTGTTATTGCATCTTTGATTTTGATAACTTATTTTTGACCTCATTCACGGGTTTTATAAATAATCCCTCTAAATTGTAGTAAAAGCTCGTTTCTCCAATTTATAATTTCTATTTAAAACACACACTTTCGCACTTCGAGCGAAGTGGAAGGGTGATTAAATGGTTGGGAAAAACACGGACTATGAATCTGTGCGTTTATCTTTCCGATTAGTCCCCGACCTATTCGATTGATCGTTTTGACCCTTGTGTCTGGTTTACCGATGAGATGAGGTGAACTTTGTAATGCTTTGAGTGTGAAAATGGCTAACGGATAGTAAACCGTTTAGTGCGAACGAGTGGTTATGGGACATACGTTAACACTTTTCGGATTCCTCTTCGAGAGTTATGACACATTCCGCCAGTTAGTGGTGTCCAGTACTGGGTCTCTGACCTTCGCCACTACGGTTTGTTGCCCTATAAAGTATCGCTTCGATGTTGGCCTTATGTGCCGCATGAGTGATATTGGGTTTGTTGCCTTTGGGTATGCTGCCTTCGGGTTTGTTCCTTCGGGTTTGTTGCCCTATTGTATCGCTTTCGGAGTTTGTCATTCGTCACCACTCGAGTGATATTGGGTTTGTAGCCTTCGGGCTCATGGATGCTTGTTTGTACAGTACTGAGCTCGAGCAATTTTCTGATATTTCATTGATATGTATATTCCCTTGGTATCGCCCTTCGGTGTTGGTCATTATGAGCCGCATGATGCGTAGCGTTTACCTTGCGGAACTTGTATACCTTATCGGTATTTGTTATTTGCGTTTTTGGCTTGATTTGGGATATGATATCCTTTGTTTATTTGAGTTGCCGATGATATGAGGCTTGTTTTGTTTTGTTCATCTTATGTTAGATGAGTGTGTTATCTCATATAGAGATATTTGTTATATACTATATGACTCTGCAGGTTTATTGTTGTTCAGTTTATTTAACTGATTTGTTATCTAGACTGACCCGTGTATTCTATACTCGGGTCAGACCGAGATGTTTCAGGTTAGGTGCTTTGGACTTAGCCTCTTTTGCTTCCGCATGGACTATTCCGCTAGTTTCTTTTTGTCTTAGCTTTTGTGTAGTCCTATTATGTTGTAACTCTGATATGTATTCTTGTGAACTCGTCTGTATATTGTGGTTTGCTATACCACTTGATATGTATCATTTTGTATACTCTGTTATGTATCTATATATGTTTATGTGATGATTTACTGTTCTATGATGTATATTACATTTGAGTTGTTATATTCTGTTCTGATAGATCCTATAGCCATTGTAGTCTTGCTTTAAATATTTATTGAATACGTCGAACTGTTTGTGATTCTACTTTTCGACGTGTTTAGTGAATAGTTAAGGTAAGATTACACATGGTCGCTCCTATCCAGCCTTATTCTCCGTGTTAGCAGACGGTATTATCTATACAATACTCTTTGCTAACGTGGGCATAGAGGTAGGGCGTCACATTTTTGCTGATGATGTTGGGTTTCAGTAACCACCAAGTTGCTCGATTTTGATTCGAAGCATGGGGTGTCGTTCTGTGGGTCGTAGGTGGATGTAGAGGGTTTGGATGACTCGGCGGTGGGTTCGATGTTGGCCAGAGGAGGTCCGGCAACGGTGCAGGTTACACGGTGGAGTTGGGTGATGTCAGTTGTTTTGGGTTTGTTTTGTTTGTGTTTCAGGATTTAGTTGGGTAGTGGGGGAGGAGACTCGGGGGAAAACTCGGGTACATTTAGTTATGGCTCAGGTTATAGCTCGCGTGGACTCAGGGTTTAAGCTGTAGTGTTTAACTGTTTTATTTCAACAGTTTTTTTTAATTTTAATTTAAGACAGTTTAAATTTTTTAAAAAAGGGGGCAGATCAATTTAAAGGAAGTAAATGAATTTGTACTTGAATTCAGATATATAAAGGGAGTTAAACCCAAATTAATATTCAACCTGATATTTTATTTAAAATAGAAAATAAGTCTTAAACTTTAAAAAGTTTGAGTTAATTTAAAATTCTTGTTTTTTAAATTGAATTGTTTCCATAAATAAACTTGTATAATGTTTCAAATATCCTAAATTAAATCTTAATATTTCAAACTTATTTTGAAATATAAAAGAGATTTTAAGTAAATTTTTTATTTAAATTAATTAGTGGAAAATGATTTATTAATTAAAGTTTAAGAAATTTATTAATTTGAAATTAGCATTGTTAATTAATAATTAAGGTAATTAATGATTTCTTTATAAACTAATTCAATTTATGAATTAAGTTAAGTAAAGATTTCAAGATTTATTTAATATAATATTTTACCTTAAATAATAATTAAGTAATAATAATTTTTAATTAGATAGTTAATTAAGAAATTTTAAGATAATTATTTTATTTAATCATTATTTTAAAAAGGGGTTAATTAAGTAATTAATTAAGTATAATTAATTATTTAATTAACTATTAATTAAGATGATAATTTAATTAACGTCTAATGTTTAATTAAATTGTAATTACTTATTAACTGAGTAATTAAGAGTTAATTAAAATAGAAATTGTTTAATAGAGGGTTTATTAAGTTTTCCTTAATTAATAATTAAAGGATTATTAATTTATAATGCTAGTTAATTAAGAATTAATTAACAATTTTTTTTAAGGTTAATTAATTTTAGTTAAGGATTAATTAATTTTAGTTATGGATTAATTAATTTGTAATTAAGATTGTTAATCAATAATTAAGTTTATTAATTAATGATTAAGAGTTGATTAATTAGTTAATTAAGTTTAATTAATTAATCAATAAAAGTAATTAGTAATTAATTACTTTGTATTAAAGGATTGATTAATAATTAAGGTTTACTAATTAATAGTTGGAGATAATTAATCTAATAATTGAAGATTAATTTGAGTTAATGAGTAATTAGGGATGAATTACTCAATTTTGTTTTATAAGATGATTGAAATTAAGTAATTAAGTAATTTGTTAATTAATTAAATATGGTCACTTGATAAACTTAATAAAGTTTTGATAAGGTTAATTACTTAAGATAAGTAATTGATTAATTACAGAGGTGATTGAGTTAGGTAAATTACTGATTGGAAAGTAAATTTTAAATGGGTAATTACTTGTTAAAGTAATTAAAGGTTTATTACTTGGGGTAATAAATCAAAGGAGTTATAAAGTAATTAAGAAGTAATTAAGAATAATTAATTACTGTATTTAAGTTGAATAATTAAAAAGCAATTAATCTAAACATGATTAATTAATTAAGGTTCATTAATTGTTATGATTAATGAAAATAATTAAGGATCAATTACTTGATTAAGAGTTAATTAATCATGGTTGATTATTTAGGATGGTGATTTAGTAATTGGTTTAACTAATGGTTATTTAAGCAAGATTTATTTTGAGGAAGGTAATTAATTTAATTAATTTTAAATTAATTAAGAAGTAAATAATTTAATTCACTTTAAATTAATTAGAGGTAGTTAATTTAATTCATTTTAAATTAATTATATTGTGGTATGAGTGAATCATTGCTTATGAATAGATGACATTGATTGTCTTGAATGCTTTGTGATCTCGTAATGAGATAAGTATGGTTGTACGATAGGAACGCTTGGTTGCGTTGTGATGATTTCATAGATTATAAATTGGGATGGTGATATAGGGACTACCTATTTTGATATTGATAATGTAGATATCTGTTATTTGATAATGCTGATTATCAATTATTGTTCTGTGAGTTATCTATCTGTGTGTATATAGATACTGTATTGAATTGTTTTAAAACCTTTAAAACAACTTGAACCTAAAAGACACGCTTTGTATTTCGATGAGACCGGGATTGGGTTTCGATATTTGGATATCCGAAAACCACATCGATTCCAAATAACGTTAGGTCATGAGTCAAATTGGAGCTTTGTGAAGACTCGAGGTGTAAGGGCTATACGTCAGTATAACTCTGTGGGTGATTCCATAATGAGTTGACGGAATAGACCTTATAGATTCGAGATGGAGATTCAGAGTGCAAGGGTTATCGTTATTAACTCTGAGGATGATTCCAAAACGAGTGTAATGAGATAATGCCTTCGGTTTCGTTCGAACCCGGAACGAACTTGTATGGATTGAATGCTTCCAGAACATCGTCAGGAGGACGATGAGCATTCTAAGTGATGTGTTCACTAAAGGTAATCGTAACCTCAAGCCTCATCAACCGGGAATGGCTAAAACAGGGGAGGTGCAACAAGGCTTTGTGGGTAGCCCCCACTTGAGAGTAAGATTTACCCGTGTCTAGAGGTCTCCTTTTATATTCGGTTGTGTGGGCGATTGATAGCTAGAATCGCCGGGGTTGTCCTATTCGGAACTATTCAGTAAGGAACGGGTCCGGCATTGTGTTGCAGGGGAGTTAGGGTGGATCCTCGGTACGGTGATCTAGGCCACGTACTATGACGGGCGGTACCCCAGTAGCCCTGCCATTGTATGGAATCCAAAATCCATTAAGTGCCGTACGTATTAGTTGTGCCCAACTATGTTGGAACGTGAGATGTAAGCATTCCAGCTATTTCTTTATTTTACTTGAAAACCCTAGACACTATTATAATATCATCGAATTTCCTATCAAATGTTTTGGTTAGCTTAAGGTGAAAACTTTTCCATGTTTATGTGTGGGAAGTCTTACGTGATACCTTTTCTTTTCAAAGGTTTTTAAAGTTAAGCAACTTTAACCGTTTACTCACACCAGACCCATGTCTGACCCGGAGTTTATTCTGTTTTCTTAAACTCTTGGGTACTCAAATTTTTATGAGTGGCCAAGGGATTCCGGTTTGGATTTTAGGTTGGCTTGACGAATTCTGAAGGAGAAAATGGAGCAGGAGGCTTCTGCGTATAGCTATAGAGTATTCCGCTGTGTGTTCTCTTAGTTGTTGTATCGAGTTGTATAACTAGACAGGTGTTTATAACTGTCTAGTATGAGTTGATTATGATGTGTATCTCTGATGTATATGATACTATGTAATATATTATGTGATTAATATAATTTATTCATTCCGTTGTTTAGATTCTGATGTTGTTTCTTTCTTCTTCTCTATCTTTTCTCTTTTCTATCCCTTTCTTTCTTAAAGATGATGCGATTTTCTGGTGGTAGAAAGTCGGGTCGTCGCATGAATTATTCCTGTAACATTAGATACTTTGTATAACATAACAATTCCTTCTCTATGATAACCTTTATGCCTTACCCAAAAATTTGATTTTTCATTCACATTGTCATCTTGAGGAATATATCAAAATAGGGGCGCACAAGTAATATGGTTAAGTATATTATCAGTAATATTTAGATGACAGTTAATCAAAAGAGAGATATTTGCTTCAAGAAACATATTAATCAAGGAAAAAAGGTGTCATTGTTAATAACCATTGTTAATAAGAACACTTCTCTCCTATTATATTGTAATTAAGCTGTAGATAATAAACTCTTGTCAGATAAGTATTTTACCAAATATCTAAGAAGTCTTGAACCAAATGCAGTACAACCATGCTCATAACCTGTAGTAATGATCCTTTTGCTCCACCATTAATGTTCTTCAAATTTTGAGAGAAAAGAAAGAACAAAATTGAAGATGAAAGATTATTCAATGAATAAGCCGAACAAATTTTGTTAACATTTAATGTCACAATTGTAATTGTATGATGAGGTAATAAGCCAATTTAGAGATAATACTATAGTTGACGTCTTTAGTTTTGGAATGAAAATATGTTGTGCAAAAATTGCACAAATGTGGGAAAAAATAATAAAAAAGATCTAGATTTGCCAATTTGAACATCACTCAATCTAGAAACAATTGTTCTATTGCTCCAAATAAACAGTAAATAATTATAAAGAAAAAAAGACGCACAATATTTATACCGGTTCCATTATCATCAATGTAGTGTATGTTTAGTCCAAAGGAGAGAGATTTTATTACACATGAGAGAGTTACAAGAGATTACAAGATAAGAATTTATATACCAAAGCCCTAAATTAGGGATAACAAGAAGAGACACTCTATTTGGAGACCGCTGGCTGAATGCCAGGATGGGCTTACAATAAAGTCAACCATCAATTATAGCCAGCGCAAATCCATAAGAGCCATCGATTAAATTATCAAGATGTGGTAAAAAGATAATGGATGCAAGTTACAATGGTAACACATCGCGCAAACATAGCAAGTAATTCACTCATTTCAAAGGTGGAATAAAATAATTGCAAAGCAATGCGATTACAAAGAAAGAAATAATATGCATATCTTTTTTGCATATATATTATACCATAACGTGCGCATGCATTTATTTCTTTGCCATCTTATGGAAATGCAATCCAATAATTAATGCAATTCCATAATGAAAATACGTGATTACTTTCCTTTTGCATATTTGTTTCCTTCTGTTTATGTTTTTGTATCCCCAAAATTTAACACTCCACCTTGATGAAAAATCACAAATCTCCAATACCCCACATCAAATCAAATTCTCTTTTCATAAAAATCTTAAAAATGAACTCCACCTTCAACTAAAATCTCTTAACAGATAAAAACCAAAAACGAATATATACCCAATGGGTTCCGACAAGGCCACCCCCCATCATACCTTGCTAACGAGCTCAGACTATGTTCCCGTCCGCCAATAAAATGTTGCAAGTATCCAAAATCAAAAGAACGTAGATACCGAAATAATCTCAAAACACAAGACCTAAAAATTCTTTTAATCACCAATTCAAATACATAGCCAAAAAACAAAAGCCAATGGACATAACAAGGCTAATCCAAATCTCAGTATGTAAGACAAATCTCTCTCTTTCCACATACCTTATTTGCCAAATAGCAAATTTCCCATGGAAAACAACATAATACTCTTACAACAGCATTGAGCCATGAAGTAGATATAGGTTCCCAAATCCAGATGTCCCTTCAACACATTAAACTCCTTATCATCAAAGTTCCAAAACTGGAACGCTCTTCTCTCTCCGCATTATCAACTCCGTCTTTATCTTCGACATTGCACAAAATATCTTTTTCCATCCAAATGAGTAGTAACAAATTACTACCAGATCTACCGCTCTAAAGCCATTGATGCTAAAACTTAAACAGATCACCTTGCTCTAATACCAATCTAATGTGCAAAAATTGCATAAATACGGAAAAATAATAAAATGGATCTAGATTTACCGATTTGAACATCACTCAATCTAGCAGCAATTATTCTATTTCTCCAAATAAATAGTAAATAACTATAAAGAAAAAAAGACGAGCAATATTTATACAAGTTCTATTATCATCAAGGTAGTGTACGTCCGGTCTAAAAGAGAGATTTTATTATACATGAGAGAGTTACAAGAGATTACAAGATAAGAGTTAACATACCAAAGCCCTAAATTAGGGATAACAAGAAGAGACCCTATTTGGAGTCGCTGGCTGAATGGCAGAGTGGGTTTACAATAAAGTCTACCCTCAATATATAGCCAGTGCAAATCCATAAGAACCACCAATTAAATTATCAAGATGTGGAAAAAAGATAGAGGAGACAAGTTATAATGGTAACAAATCGCGCAAACATAGAAAATAATTCATTCGTTCTAAAGTTGGAAGAAAATAGTCCCAAAGCAATGCAATTACCAAGAAAGAAATAATATGATAACTTTTCGCATATATACATATATATATATATATATATATATATATTATTCCATAACGTGTGCATGCATTTATTTCCTTGCCATCTAATGGAAATGTAATCCAATAATTAATGCATTTCCATAATAAAAATATATGTGATTGCTTTTCTTTTTGCATATTTATCTCCTTCTATTTGTGATTTCGTATCACCAAAATTTAATAAAATATACAAATGATGCAAGGATAACACTTTACATGGGCTGATTGTAACGATCCGTAATTTAATTATTTTAAATACGAATATTTGATATATTTTGAAACAATCGATTAATGGATTTTATAACTCAAATGAACTACTTTTAAGTAATAACTAATGATAGTTGAGTAGATTTAAAATTTGGTTTATAAAACTAGTTAGTTCGGGGGAAAATCGAAAATGTGACCAAAAAATGTTTTTCGAAGTTTCGACTTTTCATTGTCTGGAAGTTGTTGGAACATCATGTGTGCAGTGGAGTATATGTATATACACACATACATATATACACACATACTTATATATAAATATCATATGCGTTGATCAAGAAAGTGGTTAGGGTTAAACAAGTTTAAATTTATACTTGAATAAATAAAATAATTTTCAATTTTTCTTTTAAATTTTAAAATGAAAATGGTACAAAATGATAACACATCAAGTTCGTGTCAGAAGATGTGAAGTGATGGTGATGAGAGGGAGTGATTGGTGGCATGTGCAAGGTGGGAAAGGAGAGGGTGATGTGGCATCATGATGTGGAGGTGTTGTACATTTTAATAATTAAGGCATTTTAGTAATTTCCTTATTTCATTTTACATAAAAGTGTCTTAGTTTTTATCATTTCTTACTTCATTTCACTCTCTTCATTTTCAAATTCTTATCTTTTCTTTTCCAAACTTCCATTTTACTTTCCATGGCTTCCTTAAATTTTTCAAGTTAAAAAATATCTCATTTTTCCACTTTAAATCCTTAAAACCTAGCTAAAAACACCTTATTCCTCCCTACTTCTCTTATCGTTCAAGACAAAACCAAAAACTCCCTTCCTCAAGCATGGCCGAGCCCTCCACCATCTAGGCCAAGCCCATCTCCCCTCGTTAGGGTCCTAAAAATCATGTTTTTCAAAAGGGAAACTAAGTCCCTATGTCAGTGTAGAAGTTGTGGTAGCTTTAGTTTGTATTCATGTTGATTTTGGTAAGTAAACATCACTTTTAAAATGCAAGAAACATTATTATTTGTAACAATAATATTAGATAGTTTTTTGTGCTATAACTTATAACTTTTTGGAAATGATGTTGTTTGGTTTGGTTCCTACTTGTAACGGATGGTATATGTGATGTTTTGTTGATGACTTGAGATGTAGTCGAAGTGCTTTAGTAATTATTTACAAGTGATGATCTTTGCTTGCCTTATGAATGTCATTTACATACATACATACATACATACATACATGTATGTATGTACGTATGTATGTATGTGCTTATGTATATGGATGATTGTATGTTTGCTGGAAATTAATACTTGAATTGGTTTATGTTTCAATATCGAGATCCCGTGTTCTTTTAAAACAAAGTTTACTTTCTTGTTTTCTATAAATGTTTCTAAAAGGTTTTCCGAACTTTTCTTTTGCTTTCAAAACCTTTATACAAAATTATTTAAGTAATTTAAATGTAGAAGCAAAGGTTTTAAAAGGCTATTTTGATTTATAAAACAAGTTTAAAAGTTATGTTTCGTATAGCGATAGTCCCTATGGATGCAGTTTGTGAATCGATAATTTTTGTGTAAACTAAAAATACTTTATACTTTAGATATTTTTGAATAGTCTTTTAAATATTTCATAAATATTAAAAATAATTTTTAAATATTAACAATATTTTCAAAGATTATTATTTCATTTAAATAAAAGGTTTAATGTGATTATTTAACTATTTAAATAAAATGTTTAATATCATTATTTAGTTATTTAAATAAAAGTTTTAATATTATTATTTAAATATTTAAATAAAAGGTTAAAAATTTTAGATCGCTTTATTTTCCAAAAGTCGGGTTTGTTTAAAAGGAATTATCTTTTCCAAAAGATTTTTTAAAATACAAGCGATCTCTTTGTCCGTGTCATTAAGTAGCCAAACAAACATGATAAGTGGTGCTATAACGTTGACATATTGTGACGATCTATCTTTCTTACTCCTAAACATGACACTTAATACACCCACAGTGTTCATGTATCGGTCATCTAAGAGTCCAAAAGACAAGCCGTTGGAGTAAAAAAACAGGAAGAAAGAATCATAGAATCTAACAATGTAAAGCAATCACATATGATAGCCAACATAAGATAGTAACATTACATCATTCCCAATGAACATCAGAGTTACATAAATACAACTTCAGCCAGGGATGATCACAACCATCTCTCCCCATGAATGTTGACACAAAATATACACATGCACATTGGAAAAATATAAAATAGCTAGATAACAGTGAAGCCACCTGCTCCATGCTCCTTCAAAATGCATCTGTAGAAACCTGGACTATTTGGATACTTATACAAATTTGGGCGCCCAAGAGTTTTAGGGAAAGAAAGAAAAAAATTTAGGTCAGACATAGGTGTGAGTAAACTCCAAACAACTTAATTATCAAGCTTATAAAACTCTTTCAAAACAAAAATATCTCTTAAGACCATGCCATACATGAATATGGATGAGCTTTTACCTTACGATAATCAAAACATTTCTATAGAAAAACCAGTGATATTATAAGAATATCTAGGGTTTAAAGTAAATTAAGAATATAGCTGAGTGCTTGCATCTCACATTCCAACATATTTGGGCACAACTAAGTCTGTAAATCACTTATTGAAAGTTTAGTTCCATCAATGATAAGGCTACTAGGGTACTGCCTACCACGGTACACCTTTAGATAGAATGTATCGATGCCCTCACATAAACCGCCACCAACACAGGACCGGCTACCCTTTACTAGATAGTACTGAACATATCACCACCTCGGTTGTGATCAACAACCGTACTCGGGTCACTAGCATACAAAATCTGAAACGTTAATCTAGTTCTGGCGGTGACTATACACAAATGGGTGCGACCCACGCAGCCACGCCGCATATCCCATGTTTTAATCATTCCTCGTTGTGAAGCTCAAGGCTACGCTTTGCCTTTTTTTAACAGTCACACTTGAAATGTTAACATTGCCCTCTAGGTGATAATGCAATGCTAGCATTCGTTCACACTAGTTGATTATGTTATGAACAAACTGAAGACACTACTTTTATTACATTCATTTTGGAATCACTCTCAGGATTAGTGTCACGTTGCCCTTGCACTTCAAAAATCTTCGTCTTCTATTCCATCATCTTTTAGATGTTACCTGTTCGAACACTTACATTGATTCGAAGTGGTTTCTGATAACTCATGCTATCCGATCCCGGTCTCTTTGAACCAACATTTGATAATTTAAAAAAGGTCAAGTTATATTTGGTAGACAACTCCACAATCAGGAGTGTGTATAGATTTTTATATGAAAAATAAGACATCTTGTACTTATCCTCACTTTTCGATTTCAAACTGTATTATCTCTTGATTAACAATAAAGTCGGACAAGCTAGAAAACTAAACTTTACTCGACATACATTCCTACTTCTCGGGATAGATATGAGATTCATACCTCGGAATTTGGTGTTAAGTATATGATGAAACATCTTACATATGCTTAATTTATCCTGACCTATCTATCGAAATTAACTCCCTTGTATTTATCACATTTTTGACATTTTGACTTCTCCATCCCTCGTTAGAAAATCAAGTCCGAGATCTCATAGATAAGCCTACTCGTCAGCTTTAGTACTAAATACAAGATGACTTATTTTTAATAAAACGTGTTAATATTCTAGTATAACTTATTCATATTTGTTTGGCTACTTGGTGGCATAGGCAAAGAGAATCCCTTGTATCTAAACTATTCTTTGTAAAAGAAGCTGCTTTTTAAACAAACCAATCCTTGAAATAAAGTAACTAAAAATAAAATATTTATTTAATAATAAGTAAATCTTAATTAAGTCTTAACTTGATTAATAATTAAGAAATAATTAAGCCTAATTTAATTAAAGGTTGACTACTAATTAAATCTTACTTAAATAATTATTAATTTAATAATTAACTTTTTATTAATTTATAAATAATCAAATCTTTCTTAATTAACTAATTATTATCTTACTTAATTAATAATTAAAATCTAATTGCCTTTATTTAATTAATTAAGTACTAATAATCTTTACCTTAGTTAAAAATCATTCAAATTGACTTAATCAATAAGTAATAATTCCTTTCTCATACTTATGGAATGTTTTGAAAGTACTTTTCAAAAGTAAAGGTGAAAACACTTTTAATTTTAAAAATAGTGTTCGATTTGACGAACTGCATCCATATCGATACTGCATCCATAGTGACTGTTGCTATGGATACCATACTTTTAAACTAGTATAACATATCCCATGCTCTTTAAGGCTTTTCGTTTTTACATTTAACTTACTTAAAACTTTTTATAAAGTTTTATGGAAACCAAAAGGTAAAGTTTTGGAAACTTTGTAAAACTTTTTTAGAAATTCATAATAAGTAAAACAAGTTAAATTTAAGGGATCTTAGTCTCACACAAAACAAGTGCTAGCACTCCTTAAACTTACAATAACCCAACATAAGCTCATACATAAGTAATAAAAATCATTACTTTAAACCATAACTTCATTTTTTGACTTCATTTCCAAGTCCTTAACAAATATAACAATAAACACATATAAATACAACAAAAGCAGTACTTTCAACCATACAACCAACAAGAATCTATTGCTAACTTATAAAGTTTAAATCTTGCATAATGAGTGAGCTTTACTCACCAATGATAGAGTTAAAGGTATGCCATAGGGGTAATTATGTATTTTTTTGTTACATATATCTAACTCGTTGACCAATCTTTTTTGAGATAAGGTGTTTTCTTTCTATTATATACTTGATATAACGTAGTTATATTAATTTATTTAATTAAAGTATATTTAATAGAAATTCATAAATGATATGTTTTGTGATAGTAGTTATAAAGTATTGTATCCATGAGTAATTTATCACAATTAAAAAATGTATCATTTAATGTTCGTAGTAAAGATGCATCGAGACTGGATATCGATGTACCCGTTGAGACTAGAGTATGTATGACTCTCCAAATGTTGGGCAGTGTATTACTCATGACTGCTGGAGGCACCTAGGGATTACGTCCTAATAGTTACTAGATAACTATGGAATGACTCACTCTGTAGTTTTCTGTTGGTTAATATAAATAAGGTCAAACAGAAAACATAGACGTGACTACTTTACACAGTTCTTTCAACTTGAGAATACTATGAATCTTCAATATAAAAGCTCCACTTTAATTATCAAATCATGTCATAGCGTCCATCGAGTGACTACAATTGGGTCGAGTGGAAGTATTGAAAGTGAAGCACTATTCAAGAGAGGATTCGTCTCCTCAGTTATATGGGGTTAGTATCACGATCAATTCAAGTCAACCCAAAGTTAAAATCTCTGGTCAGTGTAGTTCGGTTGACAATAATTGTTACTATTGAACCAAAGACTTTGTGTTTGGAATATAGAGTTAAATGTGGATGAAGTTGGAATTTTGACCATTACCAAATTCAACAAGTCCAAAGTGATATAGTTTTAAAGAAGATAATTGGTGTAAATAATTGTCACAACAGGGTAATGCTTGTTAAATTAAAATGAGATTTTTTTCGAAAAATTTGTAAGTGATAAATTTGGCCATAATATCACACCACCTGCTAATTAAAGTGTGAACGTTAACGTTCGAGTAGTTCATTAGGAGGTTCACTTTATTAATTATCATTATTCTTAGAAGAGAGATCATTGTTCAACGTGGACTCAAAGGCTTCATTAGGAGGTGCACTTTTATTAATTATCATTGTTTTGATTTTAAGTTTATCATATAAAAGTTGATTTACATCCAAATCCTCTGTTTGTATTCAGATCTGTTTATTGTTTAGATTATGTGAGATTTTTGTAGGTACATATGTTTGTTACAGTTAGACTAGTTATGTGCTTGTTATAATATATTGTTTATTGATTTATTGTTTCTATAAAAATATTTTAATTTTAATTTTTATTTATGTTTTTATATATATATATATATAGATTAAATATGTATATCTACAAATTATGAATCTGTATAATTATATGGGTTTATATTTCATATATATTTAATCCTAAAATTTTCTTTTGATGATCTGTACCTATTATAACTCATAAAATATAAAATATTTTATTAAATATGCATATACGTATTTTATTATTATTTAATTATTTTGTGAATTGTGTATTATGAATAAAATAATTAACTATTCAAAATTTAAATTTTACATTTTATATTCACTGCACCATGTAATTTTTATTGTAGTAAAATTTTAAGATTTTCTAAACTTAATTTATTATTTTTAAAAATTAATTTACTTTAGGCCTGCAATCGATTATTTAATTAAAAATATAATTTCAAATGAAATTTTTTTATAAATTTTTACTAAGGTTTATATGTATATATGGAACCTTTTGAAAATGAAAACTAAATTTATTAAATTTTTAACTAATTTATTTTTGAAATGCAATTATTATTTAATTAAAAATATAATTTCAATTGATAAAATTTCAAAAATTATTTCTAACGCCAAAATTTGTCTCAGAGACATTCAAACTTTTTAAAAAAAGTCAACTTGATTTCTTATTTTTGAGAATTAATTTAATTATGGGATACTATCAATTATTTAATAATAAATATTATTTTAATTGTAAAAGATTCCCTAAATTAATCTTAAGCCCAAACTGTGTTTTCATTTCCTAAAATTTTAAAAACTTGTATTACTAACACATAATTATTTTACATTAATTTGTTATGGCGGAACTATTTTATCAAATAAATTATATATATGTGTGTGTGTGTACACACACACTCTTATGTTAACATACATATATTAGTATTTTGTTTTGACATGTTATACAAGAAAATATTTGGACAAATTATAGTACATACAAAATGAGCTAATACGTCCGTTGCAATGTAAATCCTAATATCTATATACCAGCATACTATATCCTTCAAGGATTATATTGTTGCACATGCGCGTGCACAAGCACACATATATATGTGTGTGTATATGATATATATATATACGTATGTATGCATGTATTTATATACTTGGATAAATAAATAAAATCAAATAAATCTCAAACTACAAATTGTATAGTTAGAATACATATCGCATAGTAATAAATATTGCCAGGAATAAATTATTATTAATGAAATTTAGTGAATCAATCAATTCAAATTAAAGAAAGAAAAAGAAAGTTTGCTTTCTCTATTTAAAACAATTAATGCTCTAATTAATTCTTGTTTTAGGGAAATAAATGAAATGTTTCATTCCCTGTTCATTAACACTTACAAATAAATGTTAGGTGTATTTGATACACTGTATATTTAAAATTAATTTATGTAAACTTCCCTTTAACTATTATTAAATAGAATATAAAATTTTATTTAAATCAAATGAGAAAAAGTTCTAAACGAAATGTGGCCTTCATATACGCATTAATGATCCAAAATGGTATTTTTTTGAAATTCGCTCATTTCTTCCACTTCGCGTTAGCCTAGTTCCTTCGATGGTACTAGAGCTCAATAGCCTATGCAGTATAAATTAGTCATGTTAGGGCTAACTAATTAAATTTGTCCACTAAGTATGGTATATAAAAAGGTAATGTCTAATCTTAGAATTGGATAATCAAGTACCCTGTCCTACCTAGTTACCAGCCTGGCTTAAAAGGTGAGTGAGTCCAATGGTTGCCTCTTATAGAAAAGGCCTAATTTGAATTGGGCCTTGGGCTAGTTTTCTAAATTGTTTTGAAAATTAAAATAAAAACCTATTTATTATAAAAGTCATAATACAACATAAGTTTTTAAAATGTTTGAAAGGATAACTATATTTTCAAAAATGTTTGAAAATATTTATATACTAATTTCAAATTATGAAATTTATTAATAAGATAAACAAAATGAATTAATTAAATAGTGTAATTAATTAATACATATATGCATACCATATATGTTGATATATGTTATGTTATTTTAAAATGTTTAGGATAACATAAGTTTACATGTATGAATGTGTCGATGCCAAAAATAAGCATTAACACCCAATAGAATCTAACAGGGATTAAATGAAGAATGAAATTAAAACAGAGCAATATCATAAATGAACACACAGATTTTTATAATGATTCAGCAATCTTGACCTATGTCCACTTCATATTTTTATTTATCTTGCACTTAATTATGATTAGAAGAATGTTTGGATCTATGAGGGTCTATTAGTACAAGAATAAAGAATAAAAATGGAAGAGTCTTTTCAGTAGAAAGAAGGATCTCTTTTCTAAAGTCATACCTACTATATTTATAGGGGAAGATGTTCACGTATCAGACTGAAATTTTGATAGCAGGTTCAGGAGGCCAAGACGAGGCCACCTAAAAATTTCCATGTCCATTAGGGCGCACAACAGGGATCAGTACTGATCCTTAATAGTATGTCCAAATGAACTGCAATCTATATGAGGGTTGTCCTATAATGTTAGTTATTTTTTCCCCAATTTTTTGGCAATTTCGACGTACGGTTTATGAGATATCGCATTCCATGAAGTAATGTTGCTTGACTTTTGATTTCCGCCGATCCCTCCATAGGGAGTTGTGCCGATCCCTCGAACTTCCTCCAATTGGAATGCGATCACTATGTGGTGTTCCACATGTTGTAGTATACTTGTACTCCAAATTTCATGTTGATAGCTTGTATAGATTTTGAATCATTGATTGATCATCACTACAAAATTGAGTTGTGGAATCGATACGATACGGTCCACAGTATTGAATATGGATCGTACTTGATCCATCTTCTCAGAGTAGTAAGCTTTCATGCTTCTGCTTCATATTATCATCTATGCTTGATTTTTGGACCCCACAATCATTGCTTTAAGGTACTGGCCTTGATTACAGTTGAGTCTAACTTGTCCAGTCGGTTCAAATATAGCCGGGTCAAAATGATGGATGACATTTGCCCCCAAGAGTACAACTTTTTGCGTTCATGACTTGTTTTGAATTGAAGCAAGTTAGAGTCGCCAGAAAGAAAGCCATATAGTTTCTTGAATAATTGTTATCCTTTCCTTGAATTATCTTCCCAAAATGTTGTATCCCTCTTTGATCGCCATGACGCTTGATCGATTTCCAGTAGTATAAATTTAGGATTGTATTTCATTAGTTGCTATCTGTGTCCGGTTCTACAGGGACGGTTAGCTTTGGTTATCCAATCCAGTCTTTTCTTTAATAACTTCAGGTGAAATTCAATTTCTATCGATTTCAAGAAATCGAATTTTTTGAATATGCACGTGCATGTTCTGGTACACGTTCTTGTCACTGTCTACCGGATGTGTTGGTATGCTCACAAGTCGTCGCCAATACCTTCTAGTTTAATTGCATTTGGATTACAATTCCTTGTTTATATATTATTTTATAATGAAATAAGGATTGTAATAAGTCATTCGATGAGAGAGGGCTTCATGTTATATAGGGATGATGGCCACGGAGCCGTAAGCAAGGGAGAATGGAGTATGGCCAGTCGTAGACTTTTGGGTGGTTCTGTAAGCCTATAATGTTGTTGAGAATTCATCCACCCACTTGCCTCTAGACTTTTCCAATCTTTTATTTAGAACAGACTTTATGATTTTGTTTACAGCTTTAACCTGTCCATTTGCTTGAGTGAGAGAAACTGCCGCAAATCACTTTTAATATGATGCTGATGGCAGAAGTCTTTAAATTTAGCGTTGTCGATTTGGGTTCCATTATCTGTTATAATGGTTCGTGGGAAGCCAAGACGACAGATGATGTTTCGGACAATGAAGTTGATTATTTTCTTCATTGTGATAGTGGTTAAAAGTTATGCTTCGGTCCATTTGTGATGTAATTAACTGCTACGATAGCGTATTTTGCAACACCTTTAGAATTGAAAAGAAGCTGATGATGTCAATAACCCAAGTGGCAAACAGCTATGGACTGGCCATTTGAGTAATTTCCGTCGAGGGGGGGGGGTCTCGTAATATTTGCAAACATCTAGCTCTCATCGCATTGTCTTGCGTGATCAACTGCATCTCGATTGACAATTGGCTAGTAATACCATTAGAAAAGTATATTCTTTGTAAGGGTTTGCCCCAGTGTGATCACTGCATTATTCTTTATGGACTTCTCTCAAGGCTCGTTTGATTTCTCATGGGAAATACACAGAAGTAAGGGAACAAAGAAATCCTTGCTATACTTCACTCTTTGGCTAATGTAGCATGAAGCTTTTGGGAGGATCTATCATTTTTCATTCCTCCATCTAGGAAGGATCCTCTATTATAAGTAGTCTTTGATAAGAGTCATGCATGACTCCTTTTCTGGTTCTGTCTCCAAGATCTAGTCGATCTCCATCTGTCAACGCTTGGAATATTAAGTACTTCAATCGGGACAACGTCTATTTGTTGCACATTCCCAGAACTGGCTAGCATGGCTAGGGACTTGACTTTTTTATTTTGTTCTCTGAGGATAAATGTAATGCTGTAATTCTCAAAGTCGGCTAGTAGCTCTTGGACCCAGCCAAGGTAAGGAGTAAGATGCTGAATTGGCATACTATTAACTAGGAATCAAGAAAGGTATGTAGAGTTTCCACTTCCAATTCTCTAGGAAGTTTGAGCCTAGCGATCAAGGCTTCATACTTAACTTTGTTATTTGTTGCATGGAAGTCAAGTTTCATGGCATAGTAGATTGACCACTCCTCAAGAGTCATTAACACTACTCCAATGCCAGAACATTGATCATTGATAGCTCCATTCGTGTACATTTTCCATTGGTTGGTCGGGTCTCCACTGCTCTTCCATAGTCGTCTGATCCAGTGAATTCATATATAATGTCTTCTAATGTCTATTACTGGATAGCTAATCGAGGGAGATAAGTTATATTAAATTGGCTTAGCTCGAGAATCCATTTGAGGAACCTTCCAAACGTCTAAGGTTGTTGTAGGACATGTCATAACAGTTGGTCGGTGTAGATGTTAATGGGGTAGGCCTAGAAGCAATGGGAAAGCTTTCATGATGCAATCAATAGGCACCATGCGATCTTTTCTAGCTTTGGGTAGTTTCTATCAACACTTGTCGATCGCTTGCTAATATAATATACATGCCTCTAGATCTATTCTCTTTATGCAACAATGTGGCAGTTATGGCGTGTACTGATGCCGCTAAATAGATGTATATGCAGGATAGGACAAGTGGTCTCTTTAAGTAATCTACTAGAACATCAAATGCGTATATGCAATCCTACGTCAATTCAAAGTTCCTCTTCCCTCTTCTGATTAAGTCGAAGAAAGGGATACACTTGTCAGTGGCCTTGGAGATGAAGCGGCTGAGGACGGCAACCTTCTCATTTAGGTTTTGTACCTGCTTAATCATCTTTAGTGCTTGAATGTTTCGAATTTCTTAAATCTTCTCAGGATCGGCTTCGATTCTATGTGAGTGGATGATGAAGCCCCGAAATTTTCCTGACTCGACGTCGAAAGAGCTTTCAAGGAATTTAGTTTCATTCCACAATTTCGTATATCACTGAATATGTATGCTAAGTCATCAATGTGGTCATTTGATCATCGTGACTTCATGAGCATGTCATCGACATATACTTTTGTCGATCGCCCAATCTAGTCTTTGAACATCCTTTTGACCAGTCTCTAGTAAGAAGCTTTAGCATTATTTAGTTCAAACGACATCACAACATAACAATATAGCCCTAGATCAGTAATGAAGCTGGAGTGCTTCTGGTTGGGGACGTGCGTATGGATCTTGTTGTATACGGAGTACACATCTATAAGTGAAAGCAGTTCATATTCAGTAGTTGAGTCTATCAGCTGGTTGATCCTTTAAAGTGGAAAATGGTGTTCCGGGAATACCTTATTCAGATCTTAGTAGTCGATGCATGACCACTGCTTTCCATTAGATCTCTCACAAGAGCTGGATTGGATACCAATTTCGGGTAGAGGCGTCACAGGTAAACCTATTAGTTTTGAGTTTATCCACATCTTTAAGTCCAACAAATCCCTCTGGATCCACGCCGTGTTGCTTTTGTTTCACTGGGATATCCTCGGGTCGATATTCAATGCATGGCTCGCGATAGTCGGATCACATGCATATCAGAATGGGTCCAAGCGAACACATCAAGATTCATTTGGAGAAAGCCAGCAAATTGCTTCATCGTCATTACACTAAGCTACGATCTGATCTTCAGTACCCGTAATGGGTCATTATGGCTGACTGCAATGTCGATTGTCAGTTCAGCAGGCGCAGTCTTGGAATCTTTGAGTTCAAACATAACTATTTTGCATAACAATCAACGTAAAATCTTGTTGGGACGGTCAATGATTACATTTACTCTGGTCAAATCCCAAAATCTTGTCATGAGTTACTGAGTATGATAGTGAAGGGCTCTAAATACTTTGAGCGATTATTTGCAAACGATTGAAGATAAGGCTTAGAAGCATGTTGAATCAAATATCAAGTAGGGTTTAGCCTCGTGTCACGCGCAACCGCATAGTTGGATCTTGCTTTAAGTTTGAATCCGCTTGCATATTCAAGTAATGCGCTTTCCATTCAACGTACTCATGATTCTTTACTCATCGTTCAGTTTGGAGTGATGATCAATTTCCTATGATCTTTGGCATTGAATCGATGATTCTATCTCTTGGAATCCTTTCAGTCATAACCTCAAGTCATTGTAAACAATAGTATGAATCTTAATATTGAGCTATCGTAGTCAGTCTTTGGACGATCACACTTCCACCCATGGTCTTAGGTTGATAAATGTACTGTATGGACGGTCGAGACTCATCCTAGTCATGTTTATACTCCCACCTAAGCTCTAAAGACTTAGGGTTGATCGATGAATGGTCGGTTCACATTCATCTTGTTTCTCACTCGTGCCCCCAAGTCTGGGGCATATATCGATAAGTAGGAAAGTAAGTTATGTTCAACCAGTGATTGATGCTCACCCTACCATACCAAGGGCAAGGATTAGTGTGCGAACAGTCGAGCAACGTCTGTTTTGTATTGCTCTTCCAATCGAATAATGCTAAGAGTCAACGAATGAATGATCGCATCGCATTCATTTAGAGCTGGAGGGTCAGTCGCGTCGATTTTGATTCATACTCTCGTGCTATGTCAAGGGATAGAGTTGGCTCAAGTGCAGTCAAGTCATGCTCATCCAGTTTCATACTCCTCCCGATGGATCGAAGAAGATTGCTCACTTATTCATGGTTTATTCTCCTACCTATGCCCTGGTGGCCGGAGTTATTCGATGAACATCTGGGTCACGTCTATTTATGGTTGGTGCAGGATCGTTATTGACACTCGGTCTAATGGCATGATATAGTCAGTCACACGTAACTTTGGATGTTGTTCCGATTGGTTTTCTATTGAGGTCTCCTTATAGTCGTTGTCTTAAGTTGTATAGATCACCCAACCGAAGCTATAGTGAGATGTCGTAATCAGCTTGTAGTAGTTTATACTCTGGTTTCCGTTCTCGGGTTAGCAAAATTAGTTTGTGGATGGTCGAATTTTATCCGTAGTGAGTTTATACTCCTCCTGTCGAGTTCAAGTTGGATTTTATGGAATATTGAGTGGTTGAACTGCACTCATCTATTTGTTTATATTCTTATCTGCACTTTGAGGACAAGACTTTGTTAGCAGGTGGTCGAACTGCACCAATTTGTGTTTATATTCTAATCCACATAGGAAGCCAGAGTTATTTGCTGGATGGTTGAACCACGTCCATTTCTTGGTTTGTATTTTGGGCTTTGTCGATGTCCTGGCAAAGATTGGATAGTTCGGCACACCTTAGGCGCAAACAAGGTCGTGGATGGACGTACCACATCCTCTTTGGGTTAGATAGTAGAATTATGTCCAACTTAGGCTTGGGCTCTCAAAGTGGCCCTGCACCCAAGGTAGAAGTCAATGCATGGACAGTCATACCACGTCCACTTCCAGTTGGATCCATTTCCATCGAGCCTTGGGAGTAAGATGAGGGTTCTGTAGAACTTTAAGGTCGAGCAGGGAGGAGATTGTCAGATCGCATCCACTTTGAGTTGTGTGTTTGCCCCCAAGTCAAGGCAAGAGTTAAGGAGTGGATGGTCGAATTACATCCATTTTTATGGTATTTATACTCCAGACCGCTAAGGGACCAGAGTTGATCAACAAACGGTCAAACCACATCCATTCTTTTGTCTATGCTTTGGGGACTAGAGTTTTATAATGAGTGTTTAATCACACCCTTGATGTTAATACTTAGCTGCACTTTGGGAAATAGGGTTGGTCGATGGGTGGTCAGCCACACCCATCTAATGCTTCTACGCTACTCCGCATTCTAGGGACCAAAGTTTGTCGATGGATGGTTGTGCCGCGTTCAATTTTTTGGTGTTTGTACTCTAGTCTGCACTTTGGGGACCATAATTAGTCAATGAGTGGTCAGTCACGCCCATTTTTATTTATGCTCCAATTGTCAAATTGAGGGACGAGTTGTCAAATGTACAGTTGAACCATGTTCATCCATGGAATGGAATTCTACCCCCAGCATCAAGGGAAAAACTTGACAAATGGATATTTGATTCACGTCTACTTTGTGATTGTAGCCTCTAACCAAGTCGAGGAAGGTCGTAAGTGATGAATGGTTAGATCACATCCATGCCTGTATTGGATGGTCAGGTCTCGTCCAATTTGCTTAGTACTCCTCCAAAACAGTCAAGGGAGAAGTTTTTGTGTGACGCCCTACCTTTATACCCACGCTAGCCAAGGACACTACGATGTAATGTCGTCAACTAGCACGGAGAATAAGGCTGTTGAGGAGCGACCATCTGTATAATTGCTTTGTGCGAGTACCGATATGCCAGATAAAATATGACTTGCATTCTTTTCAAGAGGAAATCCGACATACCAACACAAACTCAAAGCTACTACACAGTGGCTATAATATCTTCGGAAACAAATATAGAAATAAACATTATTAGGTATTTAACTGACAATCAATTTAATATTAATTTAAATGGCAAATTCAATTCAATATAAATTCAAATTAAACTTAAATGACAATATAATTGTACCAAACAACAATCAATTAATTTCTAATCACACCGTAAATTTAATTAACATAAGATAGTTTAGTAGTTGTGAGTGAGTTAAAACACTCACCTTTGATAACAAATCAATTTACAAATTTTAACCCAAAATCCAGCAGTCTCAGAATGTAGCCAAACCAATTCCATAATGTTCGGAATTTCGATGCGTTCGCAGTGGAGAAAACAGCGCTTGAATCCAAGCTTTTATGAAGAAGTTATGATAGTTAGAACAATTGAATAATTGAATTAAAATAAAATAAGACTCTCTCCCCCCTTAACGCACGCAACACACAACATGAACCCTATCACCATGCGCTTGACCATTGACTACCGCTGTTATAAGCTGCCTTACCAAGATCGAGCCATGCCACTGTCATCCATTCGCCGAGCTGCTACCACTCATACCCATGTCGATGCCTAATTCTCCAGCCCCCGTCGCCAAATTACGAACCCTAAATCACCAATTCTTAACCCTAAATCACCAATTCCGACAGCCTCCAGCCACCATAGGCGATGTGACCACCTCAGATCGACTCCCAACACAGCTCTCCATAGTACCCATAATCAATTTTGCCAATTAGCATGTGAATCGAAAATCCCCAAATCGCCAGTTAGGGTTCGCGATTTATGACCTTTGATGGCGATTTTCCATTGACTTGAGCATTAATTCTGAAAACGAATACTAGACATAGGTTCCATTCATCAAGGTCTTTCCAATGATATAAATTTTACTATGATTTGAGGAGTTTGAATTTCGATTTGAAATTGAAATTATGGTTTTGGATTTACAGCCATTGGGAATGAGGAAGAAGCAGATATATTAAATACGACAGTACGTACAGAAATCAAAAAATAGAGGCTGCTAGGGTTAGGAATGTCTATTTATATACACTGAGATAGAAAAGAATGAATGGACAAATCGAATTGGTCTAAACGATAACAACGACCCGGAAAGCCTATTTAATTTCCGAGACGAAAAGCAAAACATGCAATATACCAAAATATAGGTTTTCGATTATTTAAACTCAATGCAACCAGCTTCAAACCCTAGTTCAAAAGTACATAGAAGTTATCTTTCAAAATCAGATTATATTCAATTAAATTCCATTAATCGATTTCTTCGCGTTTTAAGCTGGCACGATCAAACAAGATGTCCGATCGCTACGAGACTTGAAATCTTACAATAATTCGCTGTTATGGATAAGATGAATCTAGTTTAGTCGAAATCGAAAACAATAGCCAAAATCGAAAATTTTCTGGTTAATTAAATAAATTTTTATTAAATTGATTTAATCACATTTAAATTTAAATTTAATAGTTAACAATTTTCATCATTTCTAATTGGACATAAATGAATAATCCATTAAAATAAATTTTCTATGCTAAATTCACTATTAAAATATTTAACTAAATTCATCATTCAATTACACTATAATAAATTCATTAATTATAATTTAAGTTCCAACAAATTCATTTATTTTGATTTACATTCTTATTATTCAATCAGCAATACCCTATGAATTTTATTAACATAGTTTACATTTTATTACATTCATTATTTTGCAGTATCATCTTTAACCATATTAGTTACATATAATTTCTCTTTTTAATATAAAAATTAATTTATTACTTATTTACATTTATAACTAATTTAACTTTACAATAATTTCATTTGACTGAAATTACAATAAATAATTGTCAATAATATTCAAACAATAATATCAAAGCGTATTCTAGTTATTTTTCTCATTAATAAATCATAAATTTTTAATTTCTCACAATATTAAATTTCAAAATCTTATTTAATTTAATATTTTAATTATCGAAAATTACGGGTTGTTATACTCTCCCCCACTCAAAAATTTTCGTTCTCAAAAATGGAAAAGGAGGAATTAAGAAACTAATATATTTTATTTTAGAGTAATCAATTTAAAAACATTTTAAACTTACATGATTAAGTATTTAAACAAAATATATCAATTTATAAACAATTAAATCTTTATATTCAAGTTAGTAAAAGTTGAAAATATTTTCACTTTCATAAGGCAACATCATGTCGGCATATCAAGAGCTTAGGGTTGGCATTGGTGAAGGGTATGGGCTCGACTATGGTTTTGGTGGGCCCATATCATTCAGGAAGCCCAGTAACCAAGATTTTGTCTATAAATACACCAGGCAGGGATTCAAAAAAGGGATTTTCGTTCTGTTTTCTTCATCTTCTCCACAAAAGCAACTCCGCTATTATTGATTTGAAAACTCTGGATTGTAACTGTAATTGATCCTGATATCAATAAAAAGGAAATTTTTGGAGTGGACGTAGGCCAAAGTTACCCGAACCACTATAAATCCTTTTTTATTACTGCTTTCATTTTAATTTTGATTGTTCTTCATATTTAAACTCTCTACATACACTCTACCTATTATCTATGACTATGAATTGGTGCTTTCAACGGCGTTTGGGTGTTGGCGACCAATTTTAGCATGGTGACCAATATTAGCGCTAACATTTTGGCGCTTTCATTAAGAAAGCTAGCACTCAGGGATTTTAAAGCTTGGATTTTGGATTTAAAGGCTTAGTAACTCGGATTCTGGGAAGTAATGGTTAGGCTATCAACAAGGAGACAAGTGATAGAAAGGAGCAATCAAAAGGGAAGTCAAGAGGCCTCTTTTGGTGCCGGATCAGATCAGGCATCTATCTACATCGCTAGGGACAAGTTGATAATGATGGATTCTATGTAGGAGCTGTTGATGAAAAGGAAAGAGGAAATTATGCAGACCCTTCTAGACAATTTGGATAGGTAGGAACAGCAGGAGCTATAGGAGGTTAGATTCATGGAGCTAGAGCAGAAGAACTCAACAGGCAAGTAAATGGAACGGTTCAGCAGGGGGCAGCCCCCAATCAGCAAACAACTATCAATCTGGATGAACCTACACTCGGGGGCACACTACCAAGTAATGCTAGACCAATCCACGAAGGAATACTGGATGATGCTGTGTAGCCTGGTGCTAACAGGAATACAAGAGCGCATGACGAGGAGTATGTACCAGAATTCCCTCGAGGACTTAGAGGGCAATTAGGAAATGCAGATGGGGGCAACCCTTGGTAGGTAACACTAGATTAGCTGACATCATCAAGCGAACTATTCGCGGAGGTCTGACAAACTGGGATTTGGAGGGAGTAAACGAAAGTCCGTTTACCCGTAACATCTGGATGGCTAGGAATCCATCCGATTTCAAGATGCCATATAGAAGTATACAACGGCAAGACGGATCCCACCGACCATTTTATGAGGTACACAAGACATATGGAAGTGTTGGGGGCATCAGAAGAGGTTATGGCCTAGTATTTCTCTCTATACTTGACCGATACAACTGTTATGTGGTTTAGGCAGCTGGAAGATGGATCTATTAGAACATGAACAGAATTGGGGGATAAGTTTTTGAAACAATTTCGAGTTCACATCAGAAGGCCAAAGAGTGTGATGATATTGACGTTGATGAAGCAAAGGAGGGGAGAATCGCTTAAGACTTTTTTTAACTTGGTTTAATGCAGCAGTTGCTTCGGTGGATCTGCCGGATCCGTCAATGGTTCTAATAGCGGCGGTGTTTGGAGTCAGGGATAATTCGGATTTCAAAGCATTGTTGATATGGGACACACCAATGGATCTTGATGAATTATTTCACGAAGCTAGGAGGTTTCTTTGACAAGAAGATGCATGTTTGGATATGTGGTCAACAAAAGTAAACATGATTAAGGATGGATAACCATCTGGTTTAAAGCTCAGGTAAAGATAAGGATAAAGGAAAGAGGAAGTTGGATAATGAATCTAGCAGGGCAAGGAAGCGCTGGGAGAACCAAAATTCTCCACTTATGCAGGATTGAATGAGACGTTGTAATGGATATACTTGAATACTCTGAATTGCCTTCTTTATCGAAGGTCGGTAGAGATGGAACCCTTAAAACGCGAATGGGTATCGGAAAGGCACGGTCGCTTTCATGACTTGGATGGGCATGATACTAACAGCTGTAGGCATCTAAAGGATATAATCGAGGAACATTCAAGGAATGGTCAGTTGTGGCAAAATATTGGAACTCGAAATACGACCGTGGAATAGGAGCAACCACCGCCAACCTTGAAAGACATTGTATGAGGCCTAGGAATGGTGCTCGATTAGTCATCAACTAATGATGATGGTTTGGAATAAGTAGCAAACTTTCGGCTAACAACTAAGTTGCTTGCTCATGTATGAGGACAGAGATAACCCCTATGCATGCTCTAAGATGATGATAAACCATGACGCTCTAGTCTGTGAAATCTACTTTTTCTTTTTGGCTTAGGCATGCTCATGTATGGGGATGTCGAGCGTAGACTATGCTCGGCAAGGGTCCAGAGCGACCGGGATCCGGCTTAGGACTTAAGCCACGGCTTTACTCAATGTTCAGGGACACTGAACTGGGAACACCAAAGTGTTGCTTGGCACAGGTGGTCGAGGGTAGGTTGCGCTTGCTAAAAACCCAGAGAGGTTACGGATTTGGATTTCAGCTTTGAATGGGTAAAGATTGGCAATGCTCCGGAGAGATCCTAGATTTGGACATCGACTCGGAGAGGTTAAGAATTTGGTTATTGGATATGGATGGGTTATAACTCGGTTATCGGGTTAGGATGGATGTGGAATTGGCTAAGGATTTGGTTACTGGATAGGGATCAGATATTGGCTCGGAGCAATCGTGGATTTGGATAAGGATACAGCAATGGCACTTGGATAAAATGGATTTGGTAATGGATCAGTTGGTATGGCCATAAATAACAAATAGACTTTGGATGATGGATTAAACGTTATTTAAACACGTCTTCCTATTGGAAGGCATGTTTTTGGGGGTAAATGTTAACCCACCTTTTGGCAAGGCCATAGACAGGTAGATTTAAATAAATCAATTGCTTTGTTATTGAGGCTGGAATACGATAGGTTTTAGTCGATTGGATGGATAAACGATCAATCATGGATGATAAACATGATTATGATGCTAGGATTTGACGTATTCAATGGTCAAAAGATGCGGGATACTCGAAATATGAGTTCCGAGAAAAATCAAGGTGATTCGAGATGTTTGGAGTTTACTTCGAGGTGTGCTTAGGATTGCTTCAAGTTTTCATGGTGTTTACTTCAAGTCAAATTGGGCTTTACTACGGGTTCAATCGGATAGGCATATTTCAGAGGGATCGGTGTTACTTCGGGTCGGCAGGAATTAAGGGATCGACATATTTGCCTAGGATCAGCAAAGTCTTCGGATCGGCATCCAGTATGCTTTAGGTCGGTGGAGTAAAGGGCATATTTTGGAGGGATAAGCTATTACAAGGGGTCTGCATCTTAGATAGACTTAGGTCGGCATTGGGAGATACTCCGGTCCGCATTGGGTTGGACTCGGGTCGGTACGAAGTAAGGGGTCTATATCAACAAGGGATCGACATGTTCGGGTCAGCATCGGGTCAAGTGGTCGTCATGTTCGGGTCAGCACCGGGTCAAGGGGTCGGCATGTAGTTAGAAGGAGTCGGCATTTGGAGAGGTCAGCTACTTTGGGTCGGCAGCACACAAGTTTCAGGTCGGCACTATGGAAAGACCGGGAAGGATCGCCATAGGAGTTGTTTCGAGTCATTGAGCCACTTTCTTCGAGCCCTTGTTGGGTTTTCTTCGGGTCATCCCTACGGCAACATAAGATCGACATATCGAGGGCTTGAGGTCAGCATTGGTGAAGGGTATGGGCTCAACTATGTTTTTGGTGCTCCACAAAAGCTACTCTGCTATTTTTTTTTAAAAACTCTGGATTGTAACAATAATTGATTTTGATATTCATAAAAAGGAAATTTCTGGAGTGGATTGTAGGCCAGATTCAGCCGAACCACTATAAATCCTCTGTTATTATTGTTTTATTTTTTATTTTGATTATTCTTCATATTTAAACTCTCTACATACACTCTATCTGTTATTTGTGACTATGAATTGGTGCTTTCAACGGCATTTCGGTGTTGGTGCCCAATTTGGCGCTAACAACAGCCAAAGAAATTGGTATGTAGAAAGCAATGTACAATATAGCTAATGCAATTTGCTTTGGTTATCTTTTAGAACCGAAGCAAATGTCCAGAAGCAATTGGTCTATTTGCTTCTGGTGTTTTTCAAGCAAAGCATATTTCCTTCAGTTCCTAGAGAACGGAAGCAAGTGTAATTTACATTTATTGACTTGGCAATTGTTTTTAGGCCCCGACCTATTCCTTTTCTAACTTCCCCGCTTTCCTTTTCTATCCACCTCGCTTCGTATTTTCCCCTTTCAAGAAAATTAAGCCTTAAAACCCGATCTCCGCAACTTGCTTCTATCACATCCTTCTCAATCCACCTCGATGGATACTTCGCTTCTTACTTCTATCCCATCCTTTCTCAATCGACCTCGACTATTGCTCCACCCTTGAGCGCTACCTTTCAGTTGATCCCTACGACTGCTCCACCGATAACTCAATCACTACAACCCTAACTCCATTGCTACAATCCATTTCGGTAAGTGTCTATTAATTTTTAGCCATTCTAATTTTAGTTTAAGAAAAAGCTTGTCTAGCCTATATTCTTTCATGCGCACATGAAGAGATTAAAGATATTATAAATCAAACGACCTAAAATGTGCTTCGATAAGTACGGTAAAACAAATTCAAAGACTTATTTTGCTTTAGTTGAGTGAAATTTAAATTCTTTGTTCTATATTTCATTATAAAATTTCAGTTGAAAAAAGCATAGGGCTTAGAGGTGTCATGATGTGTATGTGTAAATAAGACAATTACCTGCTAAGATTAACATAAACTGAACCAACTTGTCTAATTGAACTTAATTTTTTTGCATGTACTTTTTCAAGATTCGATGCATCCTCTTTTGGCATCCAAATTAATGGAAGACTAATTTTGTATTAAGTCACAAGCTCACTTAAGTTTGATGGGCAATGATGCAAACTTAAACCTTGTCATCTTTACACAAGCTATTTTGTAGGATATCTAAACATTATTAAAAAAACACATGTTTACGAAGAAAATAATTAGATTTCTTTATAGTCAAGAACTTCATATCAAATTAGAGTTTGACAACATGAAAAGACTATTAATAAGATAGCATTATTTATGGATTGTTCTCATTAAATTGTAAAAGCATCTTCATACCTGTTAAATATCTTTATGTTGAATTCGTATTCTTTGAGGAGTTGCCTTTCATAGTTATCTATTATCAACAAAGTTTGTAATTAAAATGATCCATATTCATAAAGCAAATTAATTTTTGGACCACGCATGTCGATAACTTTGTAACATTTCATTTGGTTTTGTCCCATGAGCACAACAGTATAACTTTTGCAGTAATTTATTATTTGGTTTTTAGGGATGCTTTTATCTTTTCTTTCTGGTTTTAACTAGCTTAAACTTTTATATTATGAATACTTATGCATGTATGTCACTTTTGAAAATAAATGGTTGAAACGTGCATATTTTGAAATTAATTACAAACTCAAATGCGCACATAGGATAGTTCGAGGCAAAACTATGATGGCTGATTTCGAATAGCTTCATCATATTTTGTTTTAAAAAGTCAAAAATTTGCGTTTTTTTCATGATACTCTATTTTCGATGTCTATCTAAAGGCTAAGAAAAAATATTGAAACAATTTCATCTTTTACTCATTTTATTTTATTGCTTTTGCATATATTGAGTTGTCATTCCTAATTTTTTATAAATGCTGATTAGTTATTATTTTTGTAATGTTTCATCAAAGTGTATATCTTAATTATTAATTAGTAGTTTTCTCAAACAATGTTGATGTCCCATGAATCATTTGAGTACCAATTAATCTACTAATTCCCTTTGAATGGGAAATAAAGTACCATATACTTGTCTTTGTTCTTGAAATAATTGGTTTTACTACACAACTTATTGAGAAATATGAAAAAAAGTTTGAGGTTGGTTTGCTTAAAGCGATGATGGCCTATTAGTTTCTTCATAAACTCTATCATATATATTACAAATGTTCATAGATGAATAAACTTGGTAATTGTCTCTGTGTGTGTGTTCTATAATAATAGAATTTTGAAAGAAACAATCCAAATATAAAGGAAAGAAGTTAATATGAATTTTTTTTACATTATTTGATTTAGTGATAGACGATCAAGCTTTTAGTTACAAACTCGATTCTTTCATATAAACAAACCAGCAAAGCTATAGTTTACAAACCGACATCATGTAAAAACTCTACATAGCACCTACATCTTAATTATTTAATATTTCTGCCTAAATATAGGTGTTAATAATTTATGCTGGATTCCATATAGTTTCAAGAGCAGCACTAAATATGGGTGTTGGCAAAATTGTGTTTACTGTCTGTAGAAATGTCATTGCTCTTGCCTCGCTCTGCCCCTTTGCCTACTTTTTAAAGAAGTACGCTTTAAGCCGGCTATACTAAAATGCTTGGTTCAAATCTGATCCTAATTAAAATTCGATTGATTTTGGTTGGTGCCATTGCTTAGGAAGGACAGATCACCTCTTACCTTCTCCTTTCTCTTTCAGTTCTTTCTTCTCACATTATGTAGGTAAGTTTCTAACCTTGTACTATAAGCTATGAACTTTGCTAGCATTTCGAAACTCTTTATGCCAAAAAGTAAAGTAAGAGTTAATGTAAACATAGTAACTCAAGCAGTAATTTTGTGTGTGATTCCTCCTATGTTGTTGTTTTCTTGTCTATATAGTTTGATAAAGGACGACAACATATGCAAGAAAATATAGATAATTTTTTGTATTATATGTGTGTGTACATATACACACACATTTATATGTACAACCATAAACATGTAAGAATTCATCGATATACCAAAAGGAGAGATGGACTAGCAAAGATAGTTGGAACAGTTGGAAGCATAGCAAGAGCAATTATACTGACTTTATACAAAGGCCCACCTTTGTTTGATCCTAAATCACATGCGGGATTAAAAGGATCTATGACTGCAGCTTCTTCATCTAGTATAATACTCAACAGACCTTATCTTATGGTTACACACTTGGAAGCCGTCTTTCCTTGTCTGTATGGATGGTTCTTTGGGTACTATGTGACATAAATTAACACAGAAGAAATTACATTAATAAATAGCATTATAATTACTAATAATAAGTAACAAATATAAGTTCTAGCGTTAAAGCAGAATCCAGCTAGGATTTCTATAATGGCCTTCACTTCGTTTTTCGGGCCGATCCAATTTTTGACAGTTGATGCATTCCCAGAAATAGATGTAGAGACATATTTCTTGTCATGTTCTGTTGAGCACATATCTTTCAATAATATTATATGTCATGTTCTGTTGAGCTCATATCCTCCAAGAATATTATATGTCATGTTCTGTTGAGCAGGTAGAAAAATATGTACTCTAGTTTTGACTCTCTTTTTCCCTTTGTTACCGTTATCATCAAAAATCACTTCAACCCTGTCGAAGCCTTAAAAGAATACGAAAGAAAGCTTCTTGAAGAATGATAGCTATAGCAAGGCCTTTCCAAATAGTCGTAGGGAGGCCTTTGCAAGTGTTACATGAACCATGGACTTTCGAAGAGGTCGAAAGGGGAAAAAGCTGCCCTTTTGCTTTAATTGATCTCTTCCGTATGGTTGATTCTACGTGCATTAAATGGGATTTTGCAAGAGATAACTACTTCAGTGAAAGCTACCTTCCAAAGGTATCAAAGGAGTGCAATGCCTTCGAAGGAATCAAAGTTGCTAAATTGTTGTTGTAAACATCGGATACTTCTGCAACGGACGAAAATAAGGGCTTCCTTTGACATTACCCCTTTCGCATATTTCAAACCCTTCGAAACGGTTGGTTTCACCACTGTTTACCTTCCATAAGAGAAGTTTCTACCAAAATATCCCTTTCGAAAGCATGGTTTTGCAAAGACTAGCCTTTTAAATCGGTTTAACATGTGACCAACATTGCTTCCCAAGCTTCAAAAGATGGGCTTCTACGTTAATCAACGATAAGCGTCGCTCCTGTAACTTCTGATGGAGTTGAAGGCATCCAAGACTCACTTGAAAGCAACATTTGAGATGTGCTTTGGACATAATAGCAGTGAAAGGTAATCGAGAAACCCTTTCGATTAAGTCAAAAGAACAGTACAAAAGGTCTAGCTTGTGCCGATAAATAAGACCCAAGAGGTGTTGTTTGAGGGTTTTAATTGGATTGCCTCCACACTTATACTTTTCTTGAGTTTGTAAACCTTAATTTCTAAATCAAATTGGGGATATTTATTCATTATAATATCCAAGCCCTTGTATTCATACCAATTATCAATAAAGTAAATACATGACATTTTCGAATGTATGAAGTCACATTCACTGCTTACATACGATCTCGTTTATAGAATACGTATATCAATGCCTTTCAGAGGGGTTCTTTTCGAAGGAATAGGATGATTTGACTCCTTTAGATCTCTTTGATTCCCATTAAGTTATGATCTAAGTTAACTCCAACTAACTCAAAAAGGGCATCGAGCGAGTCACTTACTCCCCTAACCTTGCTATTAGGTTTTGACAAGATTTCTTGTTAACATTTTTGGCGCTAGAAAGGGGCTCGAACCTCCGACTTTGTTAAATTCCCAACATTACTTTCCCCTACCCCTATTCCATTCCTAGTTAACCTTAGACCCAAAACTATAATGCTTAAAAAAATCAAGAAGTTTGAGAAAGTATCTTCAGAACCACACTTTGTGACAGCCCGCAAATCCATACCCCTTGAATCAACACTATTCTACCTCTATTAACTCAAGTGGCACAGAATTACGAACCATTAGGGTTAAAGAAGAAGAGATAGAAGAAGAAACTAAACAATATCAGAATCTCACGGTCGCAGTGGAATAAAATATAATAGTAAATATAGAACTTTACATAAAAATGGAAACTATCACTGTTTTATACATCATACCATCAGAGTACCTCATACATCAACCAATACTAATCAGACATACCATACAATCACAGCAGCGGATATATATAAATATGGATAATACGTCTCGGACTCCAGCTCCTCTCCTGCTCCATAGCAACCTATCCTGAACAAATAATACTCGGTCTGACCCGAGCACTATAATGAAATAACACCCGAGTCAGTCTGGAATACTAGCTGAATATAATGCATCCAAATTGATTATTAAAGTTTCAAAAAAATCTTTTGAAAACCAAAAGCATCTCGTAAGACCACACCACAAATAAACATGTCGGGTTTTTACCTTACGATAGCTAAAACACTTTTTATAGAAATCCTCTGATATTATAATAGGGTCTATTTACAAATACTTATAAAATAGCCGAAATTGTTACATCTATTAAATTTCAGCTACTAGCCACAAAAGTGGGTAATACAAACAAAACTCATAAAAGGCTCATAGGGAGAATGGATTTCCATCAACGGCTGGGCTAGATCAGAGTACCGAGGAGTACGCCCGCTCCTCTGCAACATAAGGCCGGAACCATTCCTTACTGAACAGTCCTAAACAAGATAACCCCATGGTTGGCGCGACCTACCACCCGCTAAGCCGAATATAAAGGGACATCTGGACAGGGGAAAATCTTGTCCTGCTTTGGCATGACCCACCTAACCTTGCTGCACCTCCCCTGTTTTAGCCATTCCCGGTTGATGAAGCTTGAGGTTAAGCGTTACCTTTAGAACGTTTTCACTTAGAATGCCCATTGTCCACCTGACGACGTTTCGCAAGCATTCGTCCATACAAGTCCGTCCCGGGTTCGAACGGAACCGAAGGCACTACTCCTACTACATCCATTTTAGAAATATCCTCAGGATTAGTAGCAACTAGCCCTTGCACTTCACTTCTCCATCTTCGACTCCGAACACGTTTTTCGCATGAAACGTACAAACCGGATGGAAGTGGCTTTCGAGAAAAAAATCTCGATCCCGGTCTCTTCGAAACGATCAACACATTTGTCCAATATTGATTGTCGGTGATTTAACTATCAATTTATATTCATAAACATCCATAAGCATCCATCACACAATAATTAATTCCCACATTATTTATTTGCCTCAAATATCTTCAAAAGATGTATTTTCAAATTTTCAAAGCTCATTTGAAACAGTTCCCAAAGTTCTTCCTTTACAAGGTAAATCCTTTACCATTTATTCCCATTGGAAATAACCAAGTTCAAAACATATGATTTTTTTTCTTTTTACAGTTAAAATACTTTATACTGAAATATAATTCAAACTATGTATATTACTCCTATTTATTTACTCAAAATATAATCTCAAACTATTTTAAATAATATAATTAAATAAGATATAAACTCGATTTAAATAAGGGTTTGGTTACTAAATCTAAAAGTGGAGTTTTTTTTTTAAAGAATAATACTAGCCTTTACCAATATCTTAAAACAATTAGTTGTAAAACAAATTTTATTAATTTCTTCTTTAAAATAAATTTTCTTAAAAATACTCTTTAAACAATTTAAAACTTTAACCTTTAAGTTAATAAAATCTTTTAAAAACACTAACTTGGTTTTTCCATGGGAAACACATTACCATTCAGACATCCCAAAGTATCCTTCATATAAATCCAGCCGATTTATTTTCAATTCAATTTATGTTTACAACATAAATTCCAAATTCCATGCTTATCTATAACTTTATCCGAAGTTCAAACTCAATTTCCCATATCCGAAAAATTCATTTTTGAAATATAAGTGTTAAATAAGTTTAGAGAAATTTTCCAATGAAAAACCTTATTTAAGTTTTACTTAAATAAAATCCCAATGAAAACGGCATTTCAAAATATTCTATTTTCCTTTAAAACTGTTAATTTAAAGTTGGAAGATTCATTTAACATATTTTAAATTTTCTGGATAACACTATTCATTATTAAAATAACCCATCCTTATTTTAAACCAAATCGTAATTTCCATAGAATTCATTTCCAGAAATCTATACTTCACATTTATCGATTGATGAATTTTCCATTTTACTTTAAATCCCCATTTACATTATTTTATTTTACCAATTTACATCTTTCATCCAATACAGATTCCAATTTTATACCCTTTAAACTCTTTATTATTAATTTCTTGATTTCCTTTTAAGACCCAATTTAATTTCTTTACAATTTAAACTCTAAATTTTCTTTAAAATTATCATTCTGGGTTTACAGTTTATCCCACAACATCACAATACAATTTAATTCTAAATTTATCCATCACAATATCAACAGGCATCATTATCAATCATAAAAATAATTTTTACATTGTGAGGAATCCAATTGGATCCCTCCAACCTGCTTTTCCCTGCATCACAAATATTAGCACATCACATATATAAATATCAATCCAGAGTGATAACAACCATTATATTCAACCAATCACACAGATATTTTAATATTGACTATTTAAATTAGCTAGCATCCAGATATGAGTGAGTAAACTCGCCTTGAGTTTCGGCGAGCGTTCGAAATTTAAATCAAACCGAACAATGTCCGATTTAACTCAAATTTCTACTTGCACGGAAAGACTCTGGATCTGCACCATCGTGTAGTGCTCATCTCTGCGATTCCGGCGTTACCAAAATCGTCGAAATCTGATAATGTTTGCTCAAGTTATAGAATTATAAAGTTTATACATAAATTTTAAACAAAATTTCCCTTTTTATTTTAATTTGATTACCAGAACCAAATCCTGGCCGTTACTTCAGCAAATGGAATAAAGGTCGTAGATTGCTTCATCCCCAACAACACGTTCGCGCCCAGCTAAATGAAACCGAGCCCATCTCAAAAAATAGGGTTTTGAAACGCGATTTGACTCCGCTACCTCGAAGAGCTCGTCGATGCACACCCCCAGCCGGAACCGCTTCGAACTCGGTGGCCCCACTTGGTGCGCGACACGAAGACAACGGCGGCTCTTCACGATCCCTTTCTGGCTCCATACGGCGACGATAGGCAAGATCTACCATTGGATGGGTAGATGTCGAGGTAATCTACAACTTCCCAGTTGGGAGTTTTTGCGATTGCTAGATATATTGATCACAAATTGGAAGAAAAAAATCAATTATTTTTGGCCATTGGAGATTATAAGTGGCGGCCTGAGCAAACTAGGGTTTAGCAAGGAAAAACATGAAGTTATATAATATAATTTATTATTACTTTAATCTCGTTTCCAAACATTTTACCACTCATGCAAACGAACTCCAAATCTCACGTACCAATAGGCGTTCCTAAGTTTTTTCCGCGTTTCGGACACAATGGAACAAGTTTCGTAAGCTAATTTGATCGTATACGCGAGTTACGGAATTAAACGATCAAATTTGAAATTAAATCGGTTAAATCGATTTCTATGCGTTTCGAGCTGCCACGGTCATACGACAACTCCGATTGCTACGAAAATTGAAATCCGATAATAAATAACTATTACGAATCAATGGAACTGGTTTCGTCGAATTCCGAGACTGTGCCCCAGAAGGCTATTCTAACAGGTCTATTAAATCAAGCAATTTACTGAAATTATCAAAACGCTTAAATTTTCACTTGTAAAATTTTATTAACTTAATAATAAATCATATAAAATTTATAAACACGTTAAAAATCATTTTGACTCATTTCGAACCAAAATCTGATTATTTTCATTTTTATAATATTAAATTCTATTATTAAATTAATATAAAATTCCAAATTCAATCTATTAACTTTTAATTTCTTCTAATGGTCCAATATTAAAATTCAAACCTAATTAGACCTAAATTAAGTTTTAGAATCTAATTTTATCCCTATTCACCCTCAAAATTACCAATTACCGTAATTCTAATATTAAATTAGTATTATTCAATTTCCAATTAAATTCCCGTATTTGAAATTTATCCTCTTCTATTAACTTAATCAGTCTTTTATTTCAAAATTCAATTTATAATCCACATTCAACATTTAAAATGAATTAAATGTTTAATTTTTAGCGACCCAAAATTCCGGGTCGTTACATTCCTCCCCCCTTATAAAAATTTCGTCCCCGAAATTTGCTAAGGTAGAAAGAATACTCCTACACTCATTAACTTAACCCAAACTTCTTTAGTTAAAACTTATATACAGTTTCCAAAATCCTTTAGCTCAATTCCAAACTCATTTGCTTTATTTATACTCAAAAGCTTTTGTTTCAACATTATCTTAAAAACAACTTTCCAAGTTAATTCCAAAATTTCAAAATTCCAAAAAAAATTCTAACTCCCAAAATTTCCGGAAAATTTTGGCAGAGTTTCCCCTGTACGGAGGAGCTTTCGCGATATCGCGATACAAATAAATATATATGCATCGACCCGCATGGTCGGAAATCAAAATATATCACAACAAATATATCATTTCCCAATTATATTTGCGTAGGCGTACCTTTTTAGCAAATTTTAATAGCGAGCGGCTAATATAACGCATATACGCGCTCCAACTCTCTCGAATGTCTTCCATACCTGTACTTACTCAACAAACTCATCAGTTTTCAAAGATATGAGTATTTTATCATCATTTCCAATGTAAATGCAAGCCAAACATATCTATTTCATAGCCTAGCCAAGCATACTTCATAATTTAACAATGTTAACCATACTTTATTAACAATTCAAAGATTTCAATCACTTTTCCAATTTCTTATTCAAGTCCAACTTCATTTTATTACACTTGAATGATTTAAATTCAAGTTCACTACATATAATCCATACTTATCTCTACCAATTCATTTCTATTTAAATATGATTAACAGGTGCTTCACTACGTCAATCTATTTCATTTCAATTTCAAGTTGATTCACAAACCAAATTCTTATTTCCAATTTGAAGCATTTGCATTTCTTTTATGATCCATTTCCATTCATATCCAAATCACTTAATTAGATTGCATTTATCTAATTAATTTAAAACCATCTTTATTTACTTCTTCTAATCAATTCGCTTGCATCCATATACAATTCTTTGAATATTATTCCAATGTAATTGTTAAATTAAATTTTACTTACATTTTTATTTCATTAACCAATTCAGGTTTATATTAATTTCATTCCATCCTGGATTATTTACAACCCATACATCCTTAATTTATCACAATAATTAATTAATACCATTTCACTTGTAATTCAATTTTATTATCTAACGAATTTCATTCAAGCGTACTTAATAAAGCTTATTCACAATCATTTTTTTTTTCAAGTTGCTTAAGTTCTTTCACAACATTTTCATTAACTTCTTATATCAATTTTATTTTATTTCCATTTGATTCTCATTCAATCAAATTCCAATCCATTTACAACTTTTAATCCACTTTATTTATTTATATTCAATCCATTTTAAATTTATTCACCTTCACAATTCATTTCTGAATTTATTTTATTAACAATGTGGCCACTTCAAATCATTTCACTCACTGGAATTTATTTACAATTCAAACCATCACAATTATAATTCAATTCTATTATTCATTCACATTCTCAACTTTTTATTGCCACAATTAACTTCCATACCAGAGCTGGGTTTTCATTTTCTTTCCAAAATTCTCTTAACAAACCCCCAAAATCTTATCCATGCCAATACAAATCCCTTTTAATTTAGTTTACAATAAATTCACTTTCACGCTTCTCTTTATTTACTTTAGCTTACGCTAAATTCATTCTCAAACAATTTCTTTGAATTTTAGTTGAGTAAAATTTTATCCATACAATATCCTTTCAACTAAATTAAATTTCTTTCAAGTCAATCTCTTTTTCAATTTAATTCAAGTCCACCTAAGTTTTTATTTAGCCAACTTGAATTCATTTCATTTCCTTTACCATCTTAAATAAGGATTTAATTCCATTCATTTTTATTCATAACACAACTTGAAATTTAATCTCAATTTCATTATCAAAACAAATTTCATTTTCCCCATACATAAGTTCAAGACTTATTTGCCAACTTGAGAACATCCACCTTTATATTCTCACTTTGCTTCATTACACTTTACATTTCATCTACGGTCAAGTTTTGAATTTGTCATGCCATTCAACTCTTTCCATTAATGAATTACAATTTCACTTCTATTCAAGAGTTTAGATTGCCTACTTAAGTCCATTTCCATTTTATAATCACAAATTCAAATCATAACACTTAATAACTTAAGAATATGAATTTCTTTATGCAATTCTAAGCAATTCACATTCCACCTTATATCCAATTCAAATTCTCAATTTTAATCTCCAAATACAAGTTCAAAACATATTTACTAACTTAAGTTCATTCATTTATTTTATATCTCACTTTACCTTGTCTCAATTCACATTTTATTTCAGATTAAGTTTGAATTCACCATACCATCCAACTATTTCCCAATTGTGATTATAATTTCATTTCCTATTCATAGTTCATCAACTTATTTATTTAAAAGCTGATATTGCTCATTTTTAATACATCCACATCTTATAATCACAATTCCAAATTATATATACATATATATATATATGTATATGTATCTCCGAATTCTTAAGGATACAAATTTCTTTAGTTTAGTTCTTTGCAAACTTCAAATCCACAACCTCAAATTATAAGTATAATACTTAATAGCTCAGGGTACCATTCATTACACAATGACCCACCAGTTCAAAGTCAACTTACATTTTAATTTAACCCAAATCGATTCAATTTCAAATTCTAAATTTAATTTAACTTATCTTAAGTTAAATTCAAATATATTCCATTCACCTTCACATGCTCAAATTTTATTAAATCCCAGGATAAAATTTCATTTTCCTTCCTTATTAATATCGACCTCTGTTTTTATTTAAATCAACTTCATTTTATAAGTTATAGTTGATTTATCTTAAATTTTCACTTTTTTTTTTTAACAGAATGTCCAGAATTTTATTACCCTGATCTATTTCAAAACCATTTTGAAATAAAAATCAACATATTTCCTCTTGGCATATCAAACCCAATCTCCAGATTCCAAAACAATTTGTTTATACCCAAAACAATTGTTCCCTTTTGGAAATTCCCAAAACAACTATTATACCCATCAAATCCAAACAATACCATAACCAAGTACTAGGGAAGCAATCCATCACTTTAGAAACTCGAAAATGAATTCAAATGATGTGGCCTGCATCATCAGGATTATTTTCCAGCGACTGAAGTGGGTTCAATGCTTTCTTACTCTCCCAAATTCATTTCAAAATAGTTTCCATTCAAACATATTACCCAAATCAATATTTCATCATTGCCCTTAAATACTTTGGAAAACATTTCAACATTCTCAAAATTTAAATTTTCCAAATCCTTTGTTTCAATCCATTATGGACACCTTTCAAATTTTCCGGGGTCGAAATTCTGGTTTATCTCAAATTTTACTTTCACTTTTTCTTATTTACAACATATTTAATTAATTCTATTTGGTTATAAACCATTTTAATATTTTATATTCTTATTAGCTTATTATTTCAAATTTTGATCAAATTCAAGATTCTTACTTGATCATGGTATTAACAACCAACAAACACCTAATATATAATAAGCTAGAAAATCATTTCTTTTATATCAAAATATAATTTCGGGTAAAATTATTTCATTTACCCACTTTAAAAACAATACTATGTCGGTTTATCTTGTTCAAGAGTTTAGAAACCCCTATCGATATGGTTGTACTTCCCGTACCGACCAGAATTCATAAACACTCAACCGATAAGTCAACACAGTATAAAAACAATTTTATATTCACTAACAAGTACGCCCTCATATCTATTATTACACTCAACTCATTATAGAGTACTATTGACTCTGTTAAATGAGAAATTTCCCCACCAAAGCCGAGGTTGTCGCCAACCTAAGCTCTGATACCAAGTGTGACAGCCCGCAAATCCATACCCCTTGAATCAAAACTATTCTACCTCTATTAACTCAAGTGGCACAGAATTACGAACCATTAGGGTTAAAGAAGAAGAGATAGAAGAAGAAGAAACTAAACAATATCAGAATCTCACAGTCGCAGTGGAATAAAATATAATAGTAAATATAGAACTTTACACAAAAATGGAAACTATCACTGTTTTATACATCATACCATCAGAGTATCTCATACATCAACCAATACTAATTAGACATACCATACAATCACAACAGCGGATATATATATATATATATATATATATATAAATATGGATAATACATCTCGGACTCCAGCTCCTCTCCTGCTCCATAGCAACCTATCCTGAACAAATAATACTCGGTCTGACCCGAGCATTATAATGAAATAACACCCGAGTCAGTCTGGAATACCAACTGAATATAATGCATCCAAATTGATTATTAAAGTTTCAAAAAAATCTTTTGAAAACCAAAAGCATCTCGTAAGACCATGCTACAAATAAACATGTCGGGTTTTTACCTTACGATAGCTAAAACACTTTTTATAGAAATCCTCTGATATTATAATAGGGTCTATTTACAAATACTTATAAAATAGCCGAAATTGTTACATCTATTAAATTCCAGCTACTAGCCACAAAAGTGGGTAATACAAACAAAACTCGTAAAAGGCTCGTAGGGAGAATGGATTTCAATCAATGGCTGGGCTACTAGGGTACCGCCCATCACAGTACCTGGCCTAGATCAGAGTACCGAGGAGTACGGCCGCTCCCCTGCAACACAAGGCCGGAACCATTCCTTACTGAACAGTCCCGAACAAGATAACCCCGTGGTTGGCGTGACCAACCACCCACTAAGTCGAATATAAAGGGACATCTAGACGGGGAAAATCTTGTCCTGCTTGGGCATGACCCACCTAACCTTGCTGCACGTCCCCTGTTTTAGCCATTCCCGGTTGATGAGGCTTGAGGTTAATCGTTACCTTTAGAACATTTTCACTTAGAACGCCCATCGTCCACCTGACGATGTTTCGCAAGCATTCGTCTATACAAGTCCGTCCTGGGTTCGAACGGAACCGAAGGCACTACTCCTACTACATCCATTTTGGAAATATCCTCAGGATTAGTAGCAACTAGCCCTTGCACTTCACTGCTCCATCTTCGACTCCGAACATGTTTTTTGCACGAAACGTACAAACCGGATCGAAGTGGCTTTCGAGAAAAAAATCTCGATCCCGGTCTCTTCGAAACGATCAACGCATTGGTCCAATATTGATAGTCGGTGATTTAACTATCAATTTATATTCATAAACATCCATAAGCATCCATCACACAATAATTAATTCCCACATTATTTATTTGCCTCAAATATCTTCAAAAAATATATTTTCAAATTTTCAAAGCTCATTTGAAATAGTTCCCAAAGTTCTTCCTTTACAAGGTAAATCCTTTACCATTTATTCCCATTGGAAATAACCAAGTTCAAAACATATGATTTTTTTTCTTTTTACAGTTAAAATACTTTATACTGAAATATACTTCAAACTATGTATATTACTCCTATTTATTTACTCAAAATATAATCTCAAACTATTTTAAATAATATTATTAAATAAGATATAAACTCGATTTAAATAAGGGTTTGGTTACTAAATCTAAAGTGGAGTTTTTTTTAAAGAATAATACTAGCCTTTACCAATATCTTAAAACAATTAGTTGTAAAACAAATTTTATTAATTTCTTCTTCAGAATAAACTTTTCTTAAAAATACTCTTTAAACAATTTAGAACTTTAACCATTAAGTTAATAAAATCTTTTAAAAACACTAACTTGGTTTTTCCCTGGGAAACACATTACCATTCAAACATCCCAAAGTATCCTTCATATAAATCCAGCAGATTTATTTTCAATTCAATTTATGTTTACGACATAAATTCCAAATTCCATGCTTATCTATAACTTCATCCGAAGTTCAAACTCAATTTCCCATATCCAAAAAATTCATTTTTGAAATATAAGTGTTGAATAAATTTAGAGAAATTTTCCAATGAAAAACCTTATTTAAGTTTTACTTAAATAAAATCCCAATGAAAACGGCATTTCAAAATATTCTATTTTCATTTAAAACTGTTAAAGTCGGAAGCTTCATTTAACATATTTTAAATTTTTCAGATAACACTATTCATTATTAAAATAACCCATCGTTATTTTAAACCAAATTGTAATTTCCATAGAATTCATTTCCAGAAATCTATACTTCACATTTATCGATTGATAAATTTTCCATTTTACTTTAAATCCCAATTTACATTATTTTATTTCACCAATTTACATCTTTCATCCAATATAGATTCCAATTTTATATCCCTTTAAACTCTTTATTATTAATTTCTTGATTTCTTTTTAAGACCCAATTTAATTTCTTTATAATTTAAACTCCAAATTTTCCTTAAAATTGTCATTCTAGGTTTACAGTTTATCCAACAACATCACAATACAATTTAATTCTAAATTTATCCATCACAATATAAACAGGCATCATTATCAATCATAAAAATAATTTTTACATTGTGAGGAATCCAGTTGGATCCCTCCAACCTGCTTTTCCCTACGTCACAAATATTAGCACATTACATATATAAATACCAATCCAGACTGACAACAACCATTATATTCAACCAATCACACAGATATTTTAATATTGACTATCTAAATTAGCTAGCATCCAGATGTGAGTGAGTAACTCACCTTGAGTTTCGGCGAGCATTCGAAATTTAAATCAAACCGAACAATGTCCGATTTAACTCAAATTTCTACTTGCACGGAAAGACCCCGGATCTGCACCATCGCGTAGTGCTCGTCTCTGCGATTCCGGCGTTACCAAAATCGTCGAAATATGATAATGTTTGCTCAAGTTATAGAATTATAAAGTTTGTACATAAATTTTAAACAAAATTTCCCTTTTTATTTTAATTTGATTACCAAAACCAAATCCTGGCCGTTACTTCAGCAAATGGAATCAAGGCCGTAGCTTGCTTCATCCCCTACAACACGTTCGCGCCCAGCTAAATGAAACCGAACCCATCTCAAAAAATAGGGTTTCGTAACGCGACTCCATCAACACGTTCGAACACGATCAGGCTCCGCTACCTCGAAGAGCTCGTCGATGCACACCCCCAGCCGGAACCGCTTCGAACTCGGTGGCCCCATTTGGTGCGCGACATGAAGACAACGGCGGCTCTTCACGATCCCTTTCCAGCTCCATACGGCGACGATAGGCAAGAACAACCGTTGGATGGGTAGATGTCGAGGTAATCTACAACTTCCCAGTTGGGAGTTTTCGCGATTGCTAGACAGATTGATCGCAAATTGGAAGAAAAAATCGATTATTTTCGGCCATTGGAGATTACAAGCGGCGGCCTGAGCAAACTAGGGTTTAGCAAGGAAAAACATGAAGTCATATAATATAATTTAATATTACTTTAATCTTGCTTCCAAACATTTTACCACTCATGCAAACGAACTCCAAATCTCACGTACCAATAGGCGTTCCTAGGGTTTTTCCGCGTTTCGGAAACAATGGAACAAGTTTCGTAAGCTAATTTGATCGTATACGTGAGTTACGGAATTAAACGATCAAATTTGAAATTAAATCGGTTAAATCGATTTCTATGCGTTTCGAGCTGTCACAGTCATACGAAAACTCCGTTTGCTACGAAAATTGAAATCCGATAATAAATAACTATTACGGATCCAATGGAACTGGTTTCGTCGAATTCCGAGACTGTGCCCCGGAAGGCTATTTTAACAGGTCTATTAAATCAAGCGATTTACTGAAATTATCAAAACGCTTAAATTTTCACTTGTAAAATTTTATTAACTTAATAATAAATCATATAAAATTTATAAACACGTTAAAAATCACTTTGACTCATTTCGAACCAAAATCTGATTATTTTCATTTTTATAATATTAAATTCTATTATTAAATTAATATAAAATTCCAAATTCAATCTATTAACTTTTAATTTCTTCTAATGGTCCAATATTAAAATTCAAACCTAATTAGACCTAAATTAAGTTTGAGAATCTAATTTTATCCCTATTTACCCTCAAAATTACCAATTACCGTAATTCTAATATTAAATTAGTATTATTCAGTTTCCAATTAAATTCCCGTATTTGAAATTTAACCAGTTCTATTAACTTAATCAAAATCTTTTATTTCAAAATTCAAATTATTCAACATTTAAAACGAATTAAATGCTTAATTTTTAGCGACCCAAAATTCTGGGTCGTTACACACTTCATTGGATTCTCTCATGAAACTGCTAAGGATTCGAATTTATATGAAGAACAAATGTTAAGATTGGAAGATTTAAGGATCATGGAAAAGAAGATAGTTGAATCTTATGATCCAGACAATTGGAGTCTAAACCCATTTCACAATAGCTCTACATCTATCTTGGCTTTGGGAGGAGCAAGAGTAGGGATGATAATTTATTTGTTAAGATGAAGAAGACTATTAAATCCTATGCTAAAGGAACTATCTTTGAAGAAGGATTTATGGTTGATTACTATACTTTTGCTCAGAAATGGCATCGGGTAACAAGTGGGCCATTAACTTCGTACGAGCTTCGAAAGATTCTAAGGAAATTGGTCATTGAGGGTGAAGCTCCTAAATTAAGTAACAAATGATCTATGAATCAACCTCAAAAGACAAGCTTCAAATCAAGACTCCCTAAAGAATGCAACCTGACTACGTCAATCGAGAATATCTACTTACAGACAAAAGAAAAAATCAATTACTGGCCATATAAAAAGAAAAACCCCAAATACGAAAGAAATCTGGGAGGACCTTATTATCGTTATCATATGGTGAACGGTTTGGAAACCAATCAATTCAGGGCCCTTGAAGGGAGGATCATCAACATTTTCAAACAAGGAAAGATCGATTGATTTGTAAAGAATTGTAAATCGATTCAATAAAGTGTCTATTTTAAGAAAATCTACATGGTCGGGAGTAGGATTCTCCTTAAAGTTGGAAGTTACCTTAAACGGTTATAAGCCTTTATCTGTGCCGAGATGGCCATGTCAAACCACCTACTAAAGGGAGGTCGGAGTAAGCCTTTAGCCGCTTTAAAAATGGTCGGATTAAAGCATCTGCAAGCCCTTGACTGTGCCTCCATGGCCAGGTTGAGGCCTGGCTGGAGCACCTCCTGGAGTGAGGTCGGATAAGTCCTTTGGTCCTGCTTGTGGATAAGCTAACCAAGTGCACCAGACAACATTGTACTAAGACGTCCAAGCCCAAAGAGTGGCACCAAAGAATAAATAATATACGAAGCCTAAAGAATGACGCGTATCGAAAGAATTGGTACTTGGAATCAGAGAGGTAATACAAAGCAAAAGATTCGAAAGATCAAAGCCCAGAGAGTGGCATATAATAAAAGGCTCAGATGGGAATTTCTGAACTTCTATTATTCAAATAATGATTTTTAAACGTTCCTTCTTATTTCCTAGAATAGATTTCGAATCTTATTTCCTTACGCTAATTCCCGGATTACATTTGCTATTTGATATGAATTTATGGCCTTCGGCTAATTTCTAGAAGATTATTTTTGAACTTCACTTATCAATACCCGAAATATGGGCTTCTAGTCTTCTATTATGAAGATGATGTCTGGACTCCGCTTACCAATACCTAAATCTAGATTTCAGGTCTTATACTATTGACTTCTAGACTTCATTCACTAATGCCCGAATATGGGTTTCAGGTCTTCTATTATTATGTATCTCTGGTCCTCTACTAACTTCCAAACAATAATTTATGCGTCTTTCTTACTAATACCTGAAACTGGGACTTGGGTCTTCTATTATTAACTTCTGGATTACACTTATCAATACCCGAATCTAGGTTTTGGGTCGTCTATTATTTCCAGATAAAGGTTGTTAGACTCCTATTATTTTACCCCAAATGGGGATTTCTGGTCTTTATGACTTATTTCTAGATGATAATTTCTAGACTCTTATTATTAGACGATTGTACTCAGTCTTCTATCGGCTACGAAGAGGATTTCTAAACTTCTATTATTAATGCCCAGTTTGGATTTCTAGTCTTCTATTAATACAACGAAAGATGATTTTTTGGTCTTCTCTCATCATTACCAAAGTTGGATCTCGGGACTTCTATTATTGTTAGACAAGAATAACCAGTCTGTCGGTTTCTCATCACTTACTATCTTTAGATGTGGATCTATTAATTTCCTTTATTACTAGATTTAGATTTCTTGAATTCTATTATTAAGAATTTTATTACCATCTCCAACAATATGGATAAACTATTGAATAATTCTTACATAAATATTAAATTAATGATAGGAATTGTTAGCTACTATGTGCTTTGCAGGAAAATAAGAGTGATAAGGAAGATCAAATGATTCAACGAGTACGAAATGCTATAGCCAAAGTTATCAAAAAGCAGATTCAGAAACAACAATACAAGACATATAAGGGCTACAAGCCAAGTGATATTTACATAAGTTACATAGATTATTTACAAAGTATATTATACAATACATTAAAATGTTGGTGCCTAAAGATCAAAAACAAGTATGTGCCTCAAAGATCGTGTGCAATCTTCTATAGATTCTCTACAGATGAAGGATCAATAATATGGCGTATTGCTACAAAAGAGTTTCTTTAAGTTTTTTTCTTTTTTCCTTATCTCATCGGTATTGTCAACAGACTCGATATGAGTCTTCAAATCATGATTGAAAGCGTTGTTTGCACCTTTAAGAGTATTATTCTGTCTTTCCAAATCGGCAATATGCTTTTGATGAAGTTACCTTTCGTATTTGAGTTTTTTAATTTTGGTTGCATACTTACTGATGTGTTGTGAGTATCATTTTTTTGAAATATTTCATCATTTAAAATTTGACTTTCAACACCTTTCGCCTACCATTTTTTCATCCAAACCCGGAGGAGGGTTAATTATAAATGGCTAAAAAATGAGATATTGTTGATTTCCCAATAGTTGGGGTGATTGGAGAAATTAGTAAACTAATATTTGGAATATCACCTCCCATGATAACTTCCAAAGATTTACACTGTGCTTGACTATATTTTAGTTTTATTTCCAAATCACTGACCTATTGGAAAAGCTTGGACAACCGATGATCAAAGTTGATCAAAGAATTTGATTTGGTTTGACATTTCAATTGAGCAACAATCTCACCATTCTTCTTGATATTCGCTTCAAGACTAGTAATTTGATCATTAATGTCTCTGGTGACCACCTATTGAAGCAAATATTTCCAACGTCATTCTAGCACTTGAGTATTGCCTTGGAGTCTAATAGACAAAGGATCTTTAGATAAGCTCCTCTTTTTAAGACCTGTAATCAATTTATCACTAAGATTGGTGAAACGGGATAAATAATCCAATGAGAGTGATGTGGCTGATGACTGTATTTCCTATTCAAACAAACAAAAGACAAATTGATGTGCAAAGAACAATTTTTTTTATTGCGATTGTAGGGGTTACAACTTAAGAAGAAATAAAACAGAGGGTACAACATTATTGTATAATCAAGTACTTTCTTTGCCCTATCACACTTAAAGTCTAGAAACAGCATTTTTAACTTTATCTCAAGTCACTGCCATCCCCTCTGTGAGAATCATCATGATCGCCCTTGTTGTCGCCAGCACCCTGACCTTTATCGCCATCATTAGGGTCATCATTGCCATTATCATCGTCATTGTCATCTTCATGAACGATAAATTTTTCTCCCTCTTCGTCTTCCTCTTCATCTGAGTCAGAACCCTCTTCCATAAGAGGGACTTCAAAAGATAAGAGCCGGGAGGCATTAATTTTCTCTTTGTCAGGAACCTCGATCCCTTGCTCCATTTCCTTGATTTTGGCCATAAATCTTTTGGCTAGCATAGGGTCGAGAGAAGGAAAACTTAAATCCAGGCACTTTTCTATGTTATCAGAATAGGCTAACATTAATGAATCTTCATAAGAACTTACAATAATATCATTCAAAGAATGTGCTCGAAAATTGATACACTTTTTGCTCAGCCTCTGAAATAGTCTTGATAACCTTGGATAAAGAATCCTTTTTCTTCTCTAGTTTCTTTTCAAGAGAAGTATACTTCTTTTTAAGAGAAACATGTCAAGCATTAACCCTGTTTGTTTCATCCTTGGACTCTTCAAAGCCAAAACCTCATTTGCTAAAACCTATATAGCCTTCCTCTCATCAGAAATTATAAATTCTACCTGAGCAAGAGAAGAACTCAGCCTTTCTTATTTCCTTACTGCATTATCTTTGGTAGTAATTAGGGCAGTGACATGATTATTTAAAGTCAAGATTTCTTCCTTGAGCTTTGAAATCTCAGCGGAGGACTTAGAAACATTTTCCTGAAGAGAATACTAGCTTTGGTGATTTAATAAGAATAGTAGAACATGAGTCTGGATTCAGTATAAAAATTGTAATAAGAAAATCAAGCGGTATAAAATATACCAAAAGTTGTTGTTCAATAAGAGATCGACAATGACTTGATAGATCTGGTATAGAGGTGGGTGACTGAATAACAAAAAATGATGGAGAGCACATAATTGATTGCACGACGTTCTCAAATTCATTAGGAGGCACTAATGATGAGAATCTTGAGGGATTCAAATCATAGAAAGGAGTTGAAGTGTCTAGATACTTCTGCATTTTCTCAATGACATTGGAAGAATCAAATACAACAATATGAGACATAAAATAGCCCTTTGAAGGAACCATAATTGTTTGATCAACCGCTGCGATAGGTAAGTTGTCCACAGAAGAAGTGGGATCAAGAGTAGGACCCTCTAAAGCTTTGTCCGCACCAACAAATTCACCTTCTTTTGGGGTAAGAGAAGACTAGACATTGGTAATTTTGGTTTTCTTAGGAGTACAGCCTACAGCTGTCACTCTGCTTAATTTCCTTTTCATAATAATTCTGAACCTAGCAATGGCTCATGTTAAAGCTAGAGCATCAAATTCCAAAGAGGAGGAGGTGTATCAATTGTAGTTAATTCAGTTGAAAGAGTTACTGTTAAAATCAAAAGGCATAGATTAGCAAAACAATCTAAGGAATAATGACGGCAAGTTGCAAACGATACAATTAATTTTACTAGGTAGATATGGACAAATTAGGACAAGGATGAATTTTTTTAGGGTCATTGCCTTTTGAAGTGTGTTGAATAAGAGGAGTTTGTTGAAGAATCCTCTGGCCTTTTGGTATGAGGGAATGTTTTTGGAGGTTGCTAGAAGTCAACAATGTAAGTCTATTCCCAATGCGATTTGAGGAAGCAGTCATCAATTTTATTATTCTCTTGCCTTCATCGTCAGGATCCATAGGAGCAGGGCCTAATAAGAAAACATTGTTCGGGAAAAGAAAACAAGTTAACGAAAATAATGGCAATGGACTACTTACGAGGATGAAAAAGGCTCCGCTAATATGCAAAAAGCATTTGACATAGAAGAACTGCTTTCTCAATCATTAAACTTGTTTGCTCCCTCTGAAACCAACATTTTCAGAGGATTAGTCCAGAAAATCTGGCTACTCTAATTACTAAGTTTGACGAGGCATGCTAAATAGTTAATAACTTCAGCACTTATAGAAGGAATTTCCAACTTCAAGGCCATGAGATCTAAGGAGATGAGGTATGTGTATATGTTGGGTGATAACTGGATAGGAGCTATGCCAAGATGACTTAAAAATCTCAACAAGAACTCTTAAAATGGGATAAAACTCCCATGCCCAATACGGATGGTAGTATAAGCAAAGCATAAGCATCTCTCGAGAAGATTTTAAATATCATTATCGCCAGAAGGGATAACTTCAACTCCTATGATCCCAAAATCATCAAAGACCGCATCTACTTTATCTTAAGAAATCATGAGAGAGTGCCCTGAAACCTATAGAATCTTCTTTGGAGAAGATTCTAATTCCGGAACAATATCCTTATTAGATTTTTTTTGAAGTTCTTTTAATACCTATGATGCTGCTAAGCGATATAATTTCATCAAAGTTATGATTTATCCCACTACCAACAACTTTCGAAGGTTCCAGAAGCCTATTACAACGACTCAAATACTTGCTGTAGTATTTGGTTAAATGCCTTCAAAAGAGGTCAAAGTAAATCAAAACTACGTGAATCATTGAGCTTTTGATAATGTCGAAACCAATATCAACATCCCCCATTTTATGGAATACCTTCACCAGGAGTTACCCTTTGTCAAAATCAAAGCCCATGGATTTTACTCTATTTTATACTAAGTGCATCTATCCATGCAACATCTATTTGAAAATATACATTATCGAAATTCCATACTCCAATTAAGTCGAAAGACTTGAAACAAAGTGGCATTCACACCAAAACGACATTGAGATGTTTCGACAATGTTTATGTTGGAGAAGTGATAATAGCTACATTCCAATTAACTGTTGGGTTTCAAATAAGTCGAAAGTACATAAAAAAAATTTGGAAGTGTCAATACTTTTAAAATAATGCAAACATATGTGCTTATATCAATTTTGGGGCTTCGACTAAGTCAAAAGGTTGATTAAGACTTTCGACGATAACGGAGAACATATTTTTCTTAATTCAATTTAAAGTAAGGGCCGTAAATTTTTAACTTTTTGTACCCTCCACAATAAATAAAAATTGGGCATAATAGGTTTCGAGCTTGAATCTGCATCCAATAGCGACAGATCACCCCAAATTTGGTAAATTCAAGTCGTACCCTAATTGATGCCATAGATTGGTCAAAATCAGCATAAAATTTGAGTTTAGAATCATCTTACACATACGATAAACTTAAATCAATTTCAAAATTCAAAACAATAACATGGAGTTAAAATCTAGAAATTTGAAATTGAAATTAATCATAAAAACCCAGTTTCTAATATGGGACATTGGATACTCACCATAGATTTTAATTTTCGTCTCTTAAAATCGTGAATTTTAGTGAGAGATTGAAACATTTGATTCTTGCTTCAAGATTTTTGATTACAGGTAAATGGAAAAGAGGAAGGGGGAAATTAATTCATAAGAAAGGTGGATGTAAGGAAAACCATGTGATAAGATTTAAATAAGCCACCGGATTCATTAGAAATAAGAATATGTGGGAAAATTATGTGCCAAAGCAGTGGAAGGTTCTGTATAGAAACTATTGACTTGAAAAGTCAAGAGCATCCTTTTGCTAAGGGCAAATGTTATCATCAAAAATCACTTCAACCCTATCGAAGCCCAAAAGAATATGAAAAAAAGCTTATTGATGAATGATTGCGATAGAAAGTCATTTTGAAAGAGCTGAAGGGATGCTTCTACAAGTATTAGATGAAACATGGATTTCTAAAGAGGTCGAAAGGGGAGACAAACTACCCTTTCGCTTCAATTGATCTCTTCCCGCAATAGTTGATTCTGCATGCATTAAAAGAGATTTTTGCAAAAGAAAACTACTTCAGCGAAAGCTACCTTCCAAAGGTATCGAAGGAGTACAACGCCTTCAAGGAATTGAAGTTGCTAAATTGGCACCGCAAACATCGGATACTTCTGCAAGGGATGAAAATAAGGGCTTCCTATGACGTTACCCTTTCCACATGTATCAAACCCTTCGAAACAGTTGGTTCTGCCACTGTCTACCATCTATGGGAGAAGATTCTACCAAAATATCCCTTTTAGAAGCATTGTTTTGCAAAGACCAGCCTTTCGAATTGGTTTAACATGTGACTAGCATTGCTTCCGCAAGTGTTAGAAGATGGGCTTGCACATTAATCGAGGATAAGATTCCCTCCTATACCTTTCGATGGAGTCGAAGGCATCCAACCCTTACTTAGAAGCAACATTAGAGAGGTGGTCTGGATTCGACGATGGTGGAAGGTCACAAAGGCACCCTTTCGACTAAGTCGAAAGGACTGATGTGAAAGGGTCTTACCTACGCCTATAAATAAGACCCAATGAGTGTTGTTTGAGAGATCCAATTGGACTGCCACCACATTTATACTTTTCTTGAGTTTGTAAACCATAATTTCTAAATCAAATTGGGGATTTGTTTTCATTGTAATATCTAAGCCTTTGTATTCATACCAATTATCAATAAAGTAAATACATGTCACTTTCGAATGTATGAAGTCTAATTCACTGCTTGCATATGCTCTCATTTATGGAATACGCATATCAATGCCTTCCGATGGGATTCCTTTTGAAGGAATAGGACCCTTTCGACTTATTTAAATCTCTTTGATTCCCATTAAGTTATGACCTAAGATTACTCCAACTAGCTCGAAAGGGGCTTCGAGGGAGTCGGCCACTCCACTAAAGTCAGGTTAATATGCACATTTGTAACTCTCAACAGAGTACCACTCTGATGCAAAATCATGGTATGCACTATTAGCACCACTAGCCTACGTCGAACAAGCTACCATTACATGAGCACACGGTAACTTCTGGAGTAGTGGAATGTTGCATGTGCATGAGTGATTATTACCGTCAATTATTACTTTGTATTCATTCTCGAAGTAATGAATCACCAACCATTCGGTTTGGCTAAACTATACAAGTTTACATCAACATGCTTCACTAGCCTCTTCGCTATTTTAGCTTCCCACTTTGAAGTCAATCATGTTGTTAGTTCAACTGTAATTTGAAATCTCTTATAAAAATATTCAACCAAGAAAATGGTTTGTGCAATCAATGACTTTATAGGTAAAGACCGAATTGCTTTTAGTACAACATTAAAACTGTTAAAGGCAATAGTGGTCATAACATGAAAGTGTCCTCCATCATCTTCGCATAATGCCCAATTTTCCTTGTAATTTCCTAAACTTCTCTCAATCCAATGATGAGCTCGTCGATTAGTAGCTTTGATATCCTCTCTAATTTTCATGTACTCGGCTTCCTCTGAAGCGCATGTTGCTAAGTACAATAAACTTGTTGATTGTTTATCTTTGAATCCTGCTACTTGAAAGTTTGTTTTTATATATCTTGCACGAGACTAATGCTTGTGTGGTTCTCCTCATTTTTCATGTAAATCTTTCAGAATTCCTTTCATTCTATCTGATATGAAAGTAATACATTGATTACAGACACTATGAATGAAATCACGCATGTACACAAAAAAACCTGCCCTAACTATCACATGACTCAGATTCAACAACAGCATAACCCAAAAGAAAGAGACAATCATCTGTATCTACGGCAGTAGAACCAAGCAATGTCCCTTTTTATTTATCATACAAATGCATCCCGTCAATACATAACAATGGCAGATAGTCCAAAAATCTTTAATGCAAGGCCCAAATGCCCAAAACGCACGACTTAACGACACACCAATTTATCACTTTGATAAATTATATTTATTTTTAAATAAAAGGTTGATAATACAAATAATATTATTTTTAGTGATAATAATTAATAGTAATTTATTTTGAATAAATATTCACAAAATATTTTCCTCGAAATCTAAATCGATAAAATGGCTGAAAACTGTTTTATACTAAACAACTCTATAATCGTAAAACGTTGCACACAGCGTTGGATACATACATTATTTTTACAATTGAACAAGAATATGGAATAACATTTATTTACTTATTTTTGGTTAATTAAATGAATGTATGACATCCTCAATGATGCCTTTATATTTGATATAAATTGATTTATTTGATCTAAATAAAGATTTGATGATTAATAATTAATACAATTATTCAAGTAATTGTTCTTAAATGATAATAATTCATTATGAGTAGTTATAAAGATAAAAAATTCATTTGTAGTAGTTTTATAAAGGTATATATTTGGTTTGAAAATATAAGGAAAAAATCAATATCGCTTTATCGGTATAGTAGCGATTTTTGTAAAAAAAATTAATATGAATTTATATGGTTTTATAATTCAAATATGATCATTTTAATTCATCTAACATGATAAAAAAAATATTTTTCAAATTTTGTTTACAGATATATATATATCAAAGTATAAGTGAAAACGTGACCTGGAATCGGTTCTCCGATTGACAACGGTTTACCGAAAGAAAGTTGTTCGAGATCAATGCAACATTGTTATATGTCGTGTACACATATATATCACATAAATGCACAATATAACATACATATAAACATATATATATATATATATATATATATATGTATGTATGTATACGTTTAAACATATATAAATAAAAAATATAAGATATTGTAAGAAAGCTTCCTCGTTAAGCTTAAATAAGTCAGCATATGCATACATGAATGGATGGAAGTGACGTGCACATGGGGGAGGGGCCTTGGCCATGTATTTTAAAGTAGAAGTGTGTTGGAAAAGCTTGGAAAAAGGTGGTGCATGCATATCCTCCTTTACCGTCTTCTTTTTTCCCTATAAATACCATACCCTCTTCTCTTCCTTTTCATTCTTATTATTCCTTCTCTTAAGCCTTTGAAGAGCTTCTTTAATGGCTTCCACCTTAGGAAATTTATAAATAAATTTTAATATAAAATAAAATAAAGCAATACTAGTGTATATACATATCAAATCCATCTAAAAATCACTTCAAAACACTACTCTTCCTCAACATAACCCACGACCACCACCACTCCCCATGCTTGGCCGAGAGCACCACCATCCCAAACCTTGCCCGTGAGCTTTTTCATCTACCCAAATCCATGCCGAGCCCTCTAAGAAGAAGGAAGGAGATCAGAAAGCTTCGGAGCAAGGAAAAGAGGAGGAAGTGCCGCCGGAGTGCTGCTGGAATCGATTCAGGAAGCTACGGAAAAAATTAGTGGAGTGGAGCAATATTTGAGTACCCAATGTTTACTAAATAACAAATAATCTCTAAAAATATTTTTAAGTATGATAATATGACCATTTAATCTCTTAATTATTTGTGTGAATGGTTTATAACTTGAATGATTATATGGTTGATTATTTGAATGTTGATCTGGTTGTTACCTTGGTTGTGATAAATTATGAGAAATCATAATAAAATGGTTAGTTAATAGAAATGAATTCATATAACGCGTTATGGAGTTTATTTAACCTCTTAATGGTTTTGAAAATATAAAAAGGTTGAAAATGAATATTAGAATAATATAATACTATAAAACAATTTGAAAGCGAAAATGAGATTTAATATGAAAAAATATTGATTTAAATATTTTAAAATGATTTACAAATGTTTTATAAAGATATGAAAGTTTTTTAGTTAAATTTGAAAGGTAAATGAAAATTTAGTCAAAAATAGGTGCATCACGTAACGCTAGTTCACGATTTCACGCCATAAAAGTCAAACGAGTGTAAAAGTTGGAATATAGCTCGAAATTGTATGAGATAAGAATTTTCCGTACTACTATATCCATAGTTTTCCAAAGAAGAAAGATTTGAGATTTCGATGAATAGATTTTCAAATGTGAGTAGAACAAGTTTTTTGAAAAATCCTGATTTTGTAATTCGGAATTCAAAAGTGGATTTCTTTGGAAATGATGTTTTAAATTGTTTAAAAATATTAAATAAATCTTGTAAATCATTTAAATGTTTTAAAAGTGAATTCAGTAATAAAAATGGATTTTCAAATAATAAAAAAAGTCGTTTTAATCGATATAGCTTAAAAAGCACTTTTCGCATCACTTTTCAATAACTTTTGAAATATAGTTTTAAGCGCAACCGTTCTTTTCCAAATCCTTTGTAATGTTTTCAAATGATTGACAAAGTATTTTAAAGGAGATTTGATGGATTTATGGAATGGGCTAAATAAATGAATAAGTATTTTAAATAATGATTTGGAAGTTTTATAAATCATTTCTAAAAATGAAAGGAATATGCGGAAACGACTAGTACATTTATCCTGCCCGTGAGATCTAAATGGTAAAACAAGATGTATAACTAAGGTTAGGAATGGAGCAACAAGTGTCCTGAACTTACTTGGCATCTGTTTTCTCTTTTAGATGAGGGGTGGAACATATAGAAGGGAAAACTCGGATGCCCTAAAAATAATGTTGTTCCAATATGAGATTTAAATAAACGATTTGGAATTATTTTAATTCATATACTTGAAATTTAGAACCATGGGTTTGCATTAAATTATGTCTTCAATAACATCAATTTGACCCATTTAAAAGTTATGTTTTGGAATTAAGAAATCTTTGTTTAAGATTTAATAAATGATTTGGAAATGTTTTCCTAAGAAAAAGGGTGAAATGATAAGAGTTATTCCAAGATTCAAAAGGGTATAATTAACCAAATAATTTGATAAAAGAGGCTTAATGATTCCATATACTATTAAGAAGATAAAGGAATAATTCAATAAATATATCTTTAAGAGATATCTATGACTGAATAAAAAGATGAATTAAATTGATTGATGATTGATAATCACATGTGAACTTAAATTCTTTTTATCGATGATTGCTTTGGAGGAACCGGGGTCGGATTTGGGTAACCCCTATCCGAAAACTACTTCGAACCAATGTATACGTTCGGAAGTGAAAATATGATGATGATGATTTTTGAAGATGGGGATCTTCATGATGAAGAGCTACTTGCCACCGATCCCTCAAGGTGAAATTTACCATATCATATATTTATGTGGTTGTAGTGCCACGTTATGAAAATTTTGGATTACAAGGACTACTCACTATTAATCCTAGGGATAATTCCCGATAGGATGTGGTAGGAGGAGTGCCTTTGATTTCGTTCGGTTCCAGAATGAACTTGCATGGACGAATGTCTAATATTGCATTTCAAAGATCACAACTTTGACTTTTGCAAACATACACCTGTTTGGTGGTGGAAAAGGCAACTTCTCTTAGATTAACACTCTTCTCTGAGACATACGAGCTCATAGGTTGTATATTCATGGAAGTCAATGGTGATAAAAGGAATGGCAATGTGACATTAAAAGTGGAAGCCGTGATGATCAAAGTGTGGCTTTGCGAAAAGCAATGTGTGGCTTTACGGAGCGTAGCCTCTCGAGCCTCACACTCCAGGAACGTTACGGGATGCTATGTGGTCTGAAGGACATATTTCGGGGTATTATTGTTGGAAGTCCTCTATAGGCACTCGTTGCCATATTGTATGAATGGAAAGGTATGGAGGCTGATGGAGATCGTGTAAAGCCACTGAATAATACGTTGTTCCATAGTAGTATAGTTCGGCGGCTGACAAAGATTATGTAAAGCCACTGGAGTGAACTAGGACTGAGTAATACGTTGTTCCATTTCTGAGTTTTGCGCTCGGGCCATTAGGGTGAACGCTAAGCTCGCTATAATGGATTTGATGACTATTTCTGAGATTTGATGATCAAAACTGAAATAGGCCTTTCGACTAGGTCGAAAGGATACTTACGCAAGATGAAGAAAGGCCTTTCGGTCATGTCGAAAGGACTCGCGTGGAAGATGAAGGAAGACCTTTTGACTATGTTGAAAGGGTACGTACGTGAGATGGAAGAAAGACCTTTCGACCTCTTCGAAGGGATGAGCGTGGAAGGCTGGATGAAGATATTTCGAGCTCGTCGATAGGATGAAGGTGGGAAGGGGTCGATCTGCATCTATAAATATGACCCCAGGTTTTCGATTTTGGGGACCGGATTTTGGAATCCAAAACTCATTCTTCTACTTCTACTTCTTAGCAAAATCAGACCTTTGTAACCCTAAATTGATTTGGAAAAAGGCTCTATTACTTGTAACTCATTTTAGATTAATAATGAAAAGAAGGAGTGCATGGATTCAATAAAGATTTTGATCATAAGCGAGATCATTAGCTAGTCTAATGATCAACTGCACATGATGCTAGCTTATATTTTAAATTTACTTTTCTTATGCAATGCAATGGGATCAACTTGGATAATATGCATACGAATCACGTTATCGTCGTACTTACTGAAACATAATGATAAATAAGGATGATGATATTGATATTTTGTCCTTAATTAGTTCATTAAACTTAACATTATATGAAATGATTTTCCATTGCATACAATAGAGCTTGCAATTGTATGCAGGCAATATCATATGGATAAGTTACTTTGAAAGATATACTCCATGAAAATATATACAATCCTTTCGAATGGGTTCAATCTGAAGAACATAAACCATGGTGGTGAAAGCAAATGCTTCACTTTAAAGGCCAAATGGACCTTTCAACATGGTCAAAAGGGATAAATGTCCGATATACTACTTTCGACTCACCCAGTAATGGGGTTTCGAAAGGAGTGCTTTCCTCTTAACCTTCATTTCAAGAAGGTTGATTAGACCTACTGACTACTACTAATATTTTCATAAAATCATCCACAAAAAGCAGTGTGTCCAAATCAACTCAATCAGAAGAGGGGTTTCGAAAGAAGTGATTGCTTCTAACAATCTTCTTTTATAGCATGAACAATATTTCTTGCTAACCACATAGTATTGGGGATGTTAACAAGTTTTTTGCTAACACTAAGGGAAACATAGACGTATTTTTTTTATTATACTAGTTAATTTCAATAGCTTTCTATTATCTCCTTCAAAAGTTAACATGATTATTTTTTATGGTCCTATCAACTAATAGGCTTTTTAAAAATAAATTATGCTAACTAATATTCTATTCCTTTGGCTTAATGATACATGTGTAGAAGGATTACAAAGTAAATACAAAATTCCACTAATCGGGATTCAAACCCATTTTGTCTAGGTGAAAGCCAAGTATCCTAACTGGTTGACTACAACGAGGGAGATTTGCAACAATCATTTAACTATATAAAAATAAAATCATTGTGAATCACTAGTGAAGTTTTACCCAAGTCATGAAAACGTAACTGGTAAAAGCCGGTATATGTTTTAATAAGAAAAAAAATGTAAAATATGTCTTTGTTAGTGAGGTAATTCTTAGTGAGAAATGCTAGCTTTTTAAAAAAATTCAAATTATGCAGAAAAGGAAAGAAGAGAAAAAATTAACGTTAGAAATTAGATTTGATAATATATAGTAAATTAAAAAGCCAATTTGTTTTATTTACGTCAATATATTATCTGTATTTGCTTTCACTAGAAATGCGTGTTTATATATTTTGGAACTTGTTTTTTGTCAAATGAGAAACATGTTTCCATTAAGTGATAAATGTGTTCACATCATGTTTCCACATAAATCATATCATTTCTCTTTGTAAGAAATGTCTTCTAACAGGTTAAACTTCTAATGGAAAAAGTAGAAACACAATAAAGGCATGTTAGAAATTGAATTTTAGCATTTTTAAATTATTAATGACACCAACCAAACAATTTTGTTATATTTATATTTATATTTCTTTATAACATTTTTTATGTACTTGTGGATTTTATAACAAAGTGATACATGCATAATAGGGATAGAAGTAAAAAGCATTCCACCATCGAGATTTGAACCCGAGTCGCTTAGGTGAGAGCCAGGTATCTTAACCAGTCGCACAACAATGGAATTCATATTTCCATTTGTTCATACGTATTCAACATTTTTCTAGTTTGACCTTTGAAATAATATTTTTCCCTATGTCCAGTAATACTAGTAAAAGAATATTATTAATAAGATTTTCTAACTCGTGGTTGAATGAAAAAAACTACAGCATTTGAGAAATTCATGGTTGGATCAAAAAATTATGAACCAATTACAATTATCAATAAAGGTAAATACAAAATTTTAGAGCATAGCTAATGTATTTCACATTAAATTCATATAAGATTTGTTAATATTGAGCTACCAAATCTAAATAATGGAAAGATGGTTTGACAAAGATTCATTGAATAAACTTTTACTCATTGGATGATACATTACTGAACAAATGAATATTATTTTGTTTGACGAGATTTTGCCAGACGAACATTAATTCATTCAATATAATATCACCGGATGGACAAAATATTAAGAAATGTAAAAATTCGATGACATTAATATTTTGAAATATCGTATTATCAAGGAGAAATTTAGGAGCCATTATCAATGCACTGTACATTACAGGAAAAATAGTAAAGAAGAGGAAAAAACTATCAGAAGTGGGATGTGAGCTCACCCCGTCTTTCAAAGACCAAAACTTGAGTGTGGCGCCTTAGACCACTCGGCCATCCTGACCATGTATTTATTATTGTTAGTGTAGTAATTTTATACTTAAATTTTTCTTGACGAATATTTTATTCTTTATATGACGATTAATAGTATTGCTTTTTGGCAGTCGAAGTTATTTATATAGTTTTGTTAATCACTGTTTACAATTTTGTTATTATTAAATAAATCATTTAAGCGTTTTCAAGTTAAAGTAATCATTTCAAAGAAAAGCGCCATAAGTGGTGAAGGCAAATAATTAGTACAAACTACATTCACACCACTATGAATGAGAAAATGATTAGTATAAATAAGGTAGACACGTGAAAGATAATTTTATATAGAAAGATTTTCAACAAAACAATAGATAGTTTTATTTGGAATTATTTCGAACATAATGTAATGTATTGAATTTATTTTCTCAAGAATATCAATTAACCATAAATAATTTTCAACAAAAGAATCGATGTCCATAAAGATGATTAAATAAGTAAAATATTAAATGTAGGAATGTAAAATAAAACTCATTGAATTATTATTCTAAAAGGGATAATTAATGATATTAATAATATAAATGAATAGGTAGAAAACTTTAAATTTTTTTTACATATTTCATGTTATAGCTTTGGGTCGATCCCACGACGTTACTTATGTATTAATTTTGAAAAAAATAAAGATGTATTTTTGCCAAGGTCGAAATTTTTACCCATGACCTCATTTGTATAATTGCATTTCAACTAAAAAATATAAGAGCATGGTTAGAAATAGGACTTGAATCCATTACCCTAATCGTTTACGATTTTCCTATTGAAAAGTAATGAGGTATTTTTGTAAAATTTAGGATTTGAACTTATAACCTTTAATCACCAATGACAAGATCTACTGGGTAAGCTCCTTTTCTTTTTAATTCTATATACATATGTACACACCTTAACAATAGTATGCATTGTTAATAACCCATGAATATATACAAATTTCATTTTATTATTTTAGATAAAATAATTTATATGAATATGTATAATAAATCGATATACATTTAAAAGTTAAATTTGTTAATCCATCTAAAATATAATTTTTGACCATAGACTAAAATTAGTTTTATACAAAATAACTGTATGGGATATAAAAATATGTTTATTATCTAAATTAAATAATTTTAGCCTAAATTAAAAATAAGTGTTCTTGTTTGTGTGTATTTAAAATAAAATAAATATTTTACACACATATATATACTCTTAACTTTATAAGAAATTATGAATGTACCTATATATAATATGTTTCTGATTAAAAATATATTTATTTTACACATAATGTAAATTTTGGCCCAAAGAAATATTTTAAGTATTTCATAAAATTGTACGTACATATATTTGACTTAATCATAAAATTAGATATTTGTCTTTTTAATTTTGATTCATGCATTATTTTGAAATAAAAATACTTCTGTTTATATATAAAATATTTTGACTGAATCGAATTAAAAATTTGAATTATAACATTTTCAAATTCAAAATTGATATTTTACTTATTCAAATTAGATAGATTTTAATAAATTTAATAAATACATATGTATGTGTATATATATATGTATTTAAATTATATAATTATATAAATATATGTTTCACGATTTTACAACTTATATATATATAAATATGGCAGTACATTATATACATGTGTCTGTATATACTATATATATGTGGTACTAATAATATGTTTATATCAAACATATGCATATATCAAAGTATATTTACGCGCACTTATATAACTATGCATATATATATTCCTTTGATATGCATAAAAAATTATCATCTATATCTACGATATGTATAAATTTCAATATTTGTGTCTGTATGTATACATTTTTATATATGTTTATTGCTATTATTATATATTGTGATATTATATATAATGTATGTATCGTATATCAAATAAATAAATATAAACAGTTTAAAATAAAAAAGACATTATTTTAAAATGTAGATTGGATTTTATACTACTAATAGTTTACATGAGCCTGTTATGATCCAAATAAAGTTTTTTTTTTTAAAATTTGCCCGTTTCACCTACTACCGAACATGCCATATCCAACATTTTGATCAAAAATATCTAATTACTATTGCTTTGTTGTTATTTCGATAAGAAAACAAAAAATAATAACGAAACCTGTTGTAATAAAAAAATAGTATGACATAACCAAATATAATTAATTATTATTATTTCCTTAGAAAATTAACGACATTATGCATATTTTAAATATAATTAAATATCTCAGCTTATTAACTCCTAATCTAAAATTGATAAAATATTCCTCTTCCGTTGTTCATCTCATTTTCTTTTACCACTAATGGTTGATAGAATTGAAAATAATTATGTTTGATGATTAAATTTCATTTATTCCTCTATTTATGCATAATTGTTGATGTTTACTTGCAGATCCTCTTTTAAGTTCAACGTGAGTTTTTGAAATACGTTTTATAATTTAATTTTGTTAAATATTTTAGTGGCGTTGGTAAGTATTTAGATGAGTATAAATAGTACCACCATTGTTATGCATGTATGCTATTTTATAAACAATTAGTTTTAACCATTATCATTTTTATTGAATCTTTTACAAACTTTTCTAAAATTGCAATCCAATTTTCTCAAGTAATGATCTGTTTGCTTTCTTTATTATAAAATACATGTTTTATAAAGAAAAATTAGTGTTTACCCACTTGGCACATGTTAAAAATTCAATTTACCTTAACTACCATATTAAGTGTAAACAAGTAACATAAACATAAATGATAATGTTGTATTTTAAGCTTCATAATCTTTGTATTTTTTGAATACATTTTGCATTCTGTCATACATTTTAACAAAGATTCAGATCCCTACAACTTTTGTATGACATGGGTACTATGTAAATACGAGTTTGTTAAATTATCGATCTAATAATCTCTAGATTTAACGCACTTCTAAGGAAACGAGTGGTTCTCTATCGGGTGAGGATTCATATAATTTTATTATACACTTACAAAGAAGCCACCAACATGTCTGGCAGGTAGCTCTATACCATAAACTCGCATAATATATAAAAAATAAACATTCCAACATAATAGCTAGAGTCCATAATGTTATATAATAAACCAGAACTAGAACCGAAATAAACTCTCAAGAAGGGTCGCCTCCAATGAATCCTCAGTGTCAATTTAGCAACGACCTCTATTGATGATAGTTATACGACATTGCCAATCAATTATATCCATACTCGGAGGAACCAATTACTAGAATCCATAATCCAACAGTAACACCTCATCACTAACAGCAATAAGACAGATGCAAACAATAGGATCCAATATAATTATCAAAGACTCAATAATCTAAGTTAGGATCACATATATATATGTTGAAACGAAAACAAAGAGCATCATAACTAAATCTGATTAAGCAAACAATTAAGTAAAACCTATATTTAAAAAGTGAAGACCTAAAAAATGCAAGCATGATTGAGTCAAGAATAACAAAGAAAACAAAGTAGAACCATAAGGGAAAGAAAAGATTTTAAAAATGAATCATGAGTAAACAACCCGGAAAGGAGGAAAAACACGGTATAATCAAATGGAGAATAATGAATTGCAAAAATGCATTTCAATCAAGCTTGAATAGTTATCACAAACTAAGTAGGAGCAAATGAGACAATAAGTGAAAAAACTTTACTAAAACGAGGTTGGTTTTCTAATAAAAGTAGAGAATCTAATGAGTCGTCACTAAAAGATCTACAAGAACAATATTTAAAGCATTATTTTTATTCCTATTTTTAAAGACGAATTTTCCCTCAATTCATCTGTTACTTTGAAATTCTTTAAAAAGAAAATTGGTAGCCAACTTATAATTATGGTCAACTATCCAATTATAATAAGTAAAACAATAGCATGAATTCATTTACTAAGTATTTCAATGTAAATCTAGATGAACGTTAAATTTATAAGGGTTTTATTATCATGTGTCCAAAAAACATATGTTAGCAATGATTGTTTCAGACTAAATGACAAAAAAAACTAAGTTAAATATCAATTTTACTCTTATAGAAAAATGGATATGCGAAATTCGTAGAGGCCTTTGGATAAATTTACCGTTTTAATATCCTAGACACAAGACAACATTTCCAAATTTATAATCCAAACCAGTTAGCGCATTCTTTCATGTAAATTCATTTATTTAACCTATCTAGAAAATAACATAGGGCCACTCATCCTAGTGTTCCCTATTTGGGACGCCACGCTTGAAATGGTTGAGAAGGAAAAAACTTTCCTCTTCCTTGTTGTCAGTCAGCTCCCATCACGCTTGAAATGCAAAGAAAAAACATCCTAATTTGTGGATTTTACACGCGATGAAATCATTGCAAACGGAGGATAATATCTTGGAGTATTTTACGGCGAAACACCTAGCGATAATTGGCAAACTCATATAGAAGACCATGTATGTCCATTCTTTTTTTTCGCGTTGACGGCTTGCTTTGACTATGCGTGGATGGAAGTGTTTAGGATTTTGCATTGTTTGTGTTGATTTTCTGTTCAATTATGAAGTACGTAAAAATTTTAGCCTGTTTTTGGTTAATATTGGCCATTTTGTTGTTTTAAATCAACTATAATCTCAGATTCATCAAAAAACAAGTATCATTAAATCCCAAGCCAACTAGTGTAGTTTCACTATGGGAGTACATAATGTCATGTTTATAAAAGTTTGAGAGTTTAGTAATTGGTTCTATGTGTTGTTAAGTATGGTTTATGTGCAATGTACGTTGAAGTGCTGTCCTTTTTTGTTATTGTGGCGTTTCTTAATTTTGCGCTAAACTATGTTCATGTATTAAGTAATTCTAGAATTAATTTCCAGTATTAATTTAATAGCCTTAAAATGAGGATACCTTAATTCCAGCGTGTGATTTTGATAGCTAATGGCTCAAAATTTGTAGTTGTTAGTCAATGTTAGGTACATGTGAAATTAAAGATCTCCTTCATATTTTTAATTTTGACAAATCGGAATTACAATTTTTGAACACTACATACCATACAATAAAAGATAAAAGAGAAAACGGAAAAAAGGGCTGCTTTTCTATTTCTTCTTCAAGCACTACCAGCCTTATGCATATTGTACATACACCTATACATATTTAGAGTCAATTTCCATACTACAATTTCAAACACTACTTATCATAATACCATGGTGGAATTAAGAAAACAATGTTAGTAATCAATAAGCTCTCCATCAATAATTGCATACTGTTAATTTGTAAGGTATACTCAACTTAAATAAATGTACATTACTTGTGCATGTTAAATTTATGAAATTTACCTTCAGTTTTTAAACTAGTTTAAACAATAATATTCAACCTAGACATCCATGTTGTTATCCTATTATCCATATGAACGAAGTAAGTAGCTTTGCTTAATGATATGCATTTTTTTTTCTTTTGCCAGTTGCTTATTCGAACGACTTTCTACATAACCAGGAACTTTGGGATTGCTAGATTCATGTTGTACTAAGGGAAACTAAATTTACTAACATTGACCATATTGTTTGATCAATTTATTGATTGTTTAAGAACTTTACTTTTCCTTTTTATTATCTCTGTTGCATATTGCATACATGATTAGATTTTTTTCCTTCTTCAATGAATTCACACTAAAAGAAGTTACTAAAATATAAAAACTATTTATACATCTAACAGTCATCGTTGTATATCATATTAACTTAGAATTCGATCAAAACTAATAACATTATTATCTCAATTTTTTTGATTTTTTTTCAACCGACGCCAAATGAATTAGAAAGCAAGCGTCACTTTTTTTACCACTATTTATTAGCAGTTCGGTGACCATCATATTTTGGTTCTATTATCAAGTCATTTTCTATTAATGTAGTTTTGCATGTACAAAAACTTGTTGATGTAGCTTAGCTTCTATTCCCTCCTATTGTTTTGGATTTCTAAATTTTTAGATTTATGAACATGCAATCTGATTCGATTGGATGTGATTCGAAAAATGAAAGCCAAAGCATAAGCTTACCATGTAGAAAACTATATCATTAAATAATACAAAATCTAGAGATCAGATGCAAACCCTCATTCAATGGAATTGAGCGAGTTTGAACCTGGAATACTACTTAACTATATTATTGTTAATAAACATAGATTATGTTTAATAGGCATCTACATTGTATAGTTTCTTCTACAATTTTTTCTTTTCCTCTACATTATAGAACCTGACATTTTCAGAACTGCGTGATTTTGTGAAGAAAAATAATAGTAAGAAGGAAATCTATGAGGAAAATGAGCGGATAGCTAGAGAAAGATAGCAAACTTTATTTATGTATAACAAAATTTCGTGTTTTTTTCGGAATATAGAAGTAAACATCATAGCAATTTTATTTGTCCACAACAAACTTTAGACAAATCCAAGCATTTGAAAAAGATCACACACAACTTCATTTAGCCATCTTTAGACAAACCATGCATTTAAAAAAACCGCATAGAAAATTTACTAATCCGTACATATATTGTATTGTCGTAGAGCTTAGAAATTATTAACCATGTTTTATTTATTCCAAGGGGAGTTATAATAAGTTGCGTTCAAAATTTGTGTATGGAAATTGACATTAAGGCATGTGAATGCATCAATTCTTCTTTTCATAGTAAAAGTTTATATATTTGAAATTGATTTAATGGTTAAGGCTCTATAAATTAATTTCAAACTTGATTTTACATACTACAATTTAACATATGTCCAATTGCTCGAATTATGCTATGTAGGATTCGAACTTATAACTTTACGGATCAAAGCCGGAGCACGTAACTACTAGGACAGTTATGTGGGATAGTGTATTCCTATTTCAGCTTGGCTTGAATGATTTATCTCAATTGCAGTTCTAATTAAGTTTTGAATTAGAATTTTAAAATCACGGCGTAATTGGATAGGTATGATCGTAGACAAATTTGAATCATAAGATTATAAGAGTTTTGATAAAATGTTTAAACAGTTTGTATTAATTGATCAAAGAATATATAAAAAAATGTCTTCGTGGGTGAGGTTTGATTTATGAAGCTATATGATTATGATTTGTTTACGGGAATGAGAGAATGCGATTGCGAAATATACACGAAAATTGGAGATGGAAATGTGTTCTATCAAACAACTCTATTCATTTATTTTGTTATAAACCTATATAAAATTTAATTTTTAGAGCCTTTACTTTGTTATAAATTTATTTATAAAATAACTAATTAATAATACAATGGGTATTTTAAATAGTATAGCCATATCCATTATTGTTTAAGATGTTACTTTATTTACTCCAAAACTTTTATTAACCGATATGAAATTTTAGTTTAAACATAGTAGCATTGTTTTCTATATTAACATAGATTTGTATAGAGTTTAATTAGAGAATGAAAAAAAGGCTATTCAACTTTGGTTCACTTGGTATACAAGATTTTCTCATTCAATTCAATATGTGTATGTATAATGATTTTATAATTTTTTTTGAAGAATTATTTTCAATAGAGATGTGCTTTCGTTGAAATGCGTCTCCATCAATTTTCAAACGGGCACCTATCCTTTATTGAATATGAAAACGTCAAATTGTAATTGTTAGTGAGAAACAGTTGCTTCCTAAAAGTTTCCAACTTTTGCAGGAAAAAGTAGGAAGAGAAATAAAAGTTATGTTAGAAAAGCGATTTTACAATACTTAATCAACTAAAGAAACTAAAATGCTAGTTTATTATATTTACATCAATATATTTATCTATATTTCTTTCAAATAATTGCTTTCGTTAGAAATGTGTTTTCATATATTTGGGACTTGTTTTTATCAAATGTGAAACATGTTTCCATCAAGTTATATATGTGTTCTTATGATGTTTCCAACTTCCAAAAGGTTGAACTTCTAATGGAAAAAGTAGACAAAAATAGAGGTATGTCAGAAATTGCATTTACCATATTTAACTTCAAAAGAAAACAATTTATTATATTTGTATTAAAAATTTTGTCTAACATTTTTTATATACCGAAGGGATGAATAAATTGGGATTAAAAAAAAGAATTCCATTGCTGGGATTTGACCCCGGGTCGCCTAGGTGAGAGCCAGGTATCCTAACCGGGCTGGACTACAATGGAATTGACACTTACATTCATTCATACATATTCAACATTTTCTAATTTGACATTTGAAATAATATTGTTTCACCTTTGTCCCGTGGTACTATTAAAAACATATTGTTAATAAGATCTATTAATTCGTGGTCGAATCAGGAAATTTGTGGCATTTTGGAAATTCGTTGTTGGATCAGAAAATTATGAACCTATTGCAATTTTGAGTAAAGATAGATAAAAAATTTCAGAGCATAGTTAATACATTTCACATTAATATATATAATACCAAATCTATACATGAAAAACTGGTTTGACAAAGATTCATTGAACAAACTTCTACTCATGCAATGGTACATTACTAAACAAATCGATAATATTTTATTTGACGAGGTTTTTCCAAACGAACTTTAATTCATTCAATATAACATCATTGGATGAACAACATATTGTGAAGTGGAAAAATTTGAAGATGCTAATATTTTGAAATATGGTATTATCAAGGGGAAATTGTGGTGCCATTAGCAATGCACTCTATGTTGTAGGAAAAGTGAAAGTGCGGTGTGTATACAATTATATGTGCTAATATAGTATACACGGATCGTGTAATATGGATTACAATACAAATGCGGAAATAGATGATAATAGCATTGTAAATAGAAAAATCACACCAGAGATTTTTATCCTGGTTCGGAGCAGCGTCCTACGTCCAGTCCCAGACTTCTATCTGGATTTTCACTATTAACTACCTCGCTTCACCCGGAGGAACAGGTTTACAACACCCGAACAACCGAACGGGATTTCACGCCTCTAATACACTGAGGACTTCAACACTTGCCTCTTACAACACAGAGGACTTCAACAAAAGAACAAATACAATTGTTGTTGACAACTTGTGTTCTTGAAAACACGGATTTGTCACTAGCAGTACACCCTTCCTATAATCTTATCCTCAAAGTATGCGATATGATGTTTTGAAAAGATTAAGGAAAGTATATTATTGAATCAAAGGATATGAAATAGTTTCAAAGATTCAATAAATAATTTAGAACTTTTATAATACAGAATTGAGATCAGAGATTAGATTAAAAGAATATATGAAATCGTTGTTTTTTTAATCAACGAATTGGATGAGTTTATATAGATAAGAATGGTTGCAACTCTTTGCCATTAAGAGATATGATCTTTGGTGAAAGGTTAAGAGATGCAACCGTTGGAGAAGTGAAGTGTCTTTTGGAAAAATTGTTTTCTGTTCAAAAACGGTCGACAGGTTAAAAAGTGACCAGTAGACAGGAATTTAAAATATATATACGTTATGTGCATGTGTGCACGTTCATTGTGCATTTTACACAGAAATGGTCGACCGTATGATTATTAACCGGTCGACCGGTTCCTGTTAATTTGCACAATGAATGTGCAATGCTATAAAATGTATATATATCGATTATATTGAGGTGCATGATTATTTGAGGATAGATTTTAACAAGTTTTTAACTATTACAATATCAAATAATCAACCTATAATCTATAGTAACATAACCTTGTTTTGTCGATCGCCTTATTTGTCAGAAATCAAAACTTTCATAAAACTTGTGACTCAACATTCTCCCCCTTTTTGATTGATGACAATATATATCTGCAAAATCTGAATCTCCCCCCGAGTACGTGATCTCTTTCTCTTTGAATTCTTATAAATGTATGTTCCTGCAAGCAATTGTTAGCCCTTTCTCCCCCTTTGCCATCGACAAAAAGGAGTAACAGATACTAGAATATGATATGCATAGAATGAATATGATATGAATAGAAAGATAAATTACTAACACATCAAAAGCATAACAGAGTTTACTACAGAACATAATGTCAATTGAAAATCATAAATAACGACACTATTTAGTACAAGTGTCGATGAATGTTTTTAAAGAGCTAAAACATAATAGAATCTAGGATGAAGCAGATCGTATCTCCTCTTCATCATCATCGTCGTCGTCATCATCATCATCTTCTTCTTCCTCATCATTGTGCCCTCTAGATGATTCACCATGTCCATGACCACTCATTCCTGTAGATTCGTCAGATGATGTCCAGGTGAAAACTGGAGCAGCAGGACGTTTTCCTGGGTCTTGTGCTTGAACAGAGGTGGATGTGGAACAAGATATAGCATCCCATAGCATACCAAAGAATGACTTGACCTTATTGAAGCGCTTATCGATTTTTGAGTCCATGCGCTTGAGACGTGATTCAAGCAAAAATTGGTTATGCGCGATTGTTTCAAGTGATTCTTTTGTTGATGACTTTGATTTTAAAAGTTTTACTTCATCGGAACGAGGACGAGATGAAGTTGCTCGTTGTTTCCTTGGTCCTCTTTGTTGCCATTCTTCGAAAGGCATAATTTCAAGATAAGGTGGAGGAAGCTTCATTCGCTTGATGGTGATGGAATCAATGCATTTTGGTTTTGAGGTTGCAGAATCAGGAGGATTGACCCCACAAGCTAACAAAAGTCTCATGATATATTCATTGTAAAAGAAATGAGGCCGGGTTGAGTTATTTACCTTGAGAATTTCATCAAAAAGCATGTGAACCCAATTGATTTCGATTTCACCATAGATAGCATAGAGTGCCTTGAAGTTTTCTTTGTACACTGCATCATAATTTCCAAGTCTAGGAAAAAGAGAATGCATCAAGACCCGATGAACTAACCTGGCTGTCGGGCGAAGTCCAATAGACTTAGTGCCATCGCTATTGTCTTCTATAAACTGATGACTGGTACTATTTCGAGTGAAAACTTCGCAGAAGGTAGATGAAAACTCTTCGCCTCGATTTGGTATACCAAGTATAGAGGAAATTCTAGCATGAGTAAGAAAAATTTGCTTTCCACAGACCATAGACCAGATGACGCCGTTTGGATTATCAGGTTGATATTCATCAAGATTCATGTTGGCGTAAAATAATTTAATCATTAAATGATTTATCTCCACACTATTTGCCGAAAAATCTATCAATGGAGTAATATTGGCATTATCGGCTAACCTCCGAACTCCGTAAGCCGTGAAATCATCAAATTTGATGAAAGAGCCTGGATGAAACTTGTAATTTGTCATTTGATTCCATCTTGTTACAACAATTGGAGTTTGAAGCCATTTTTTGACGGAGATGGTAAGAGATGAAGTTTCAGAGGTTGCTCCTTTCTTTGATTTCTTTTGAGGAGGAGCCATTGTTGGAGGATTTGTGATTTGGGAATTGAAGAATGGGAACTAGGGTTTGTGATTTGGGGTAAGAGAATAGTTTGAGTAGAGAGTGAATGAGGGTAGAGGGAAAAGTAACGTATAGGGTTATATAAAAAAACTGAAAATACGACAACCGGTCGACCTAATGTTTTTGGCCGGTCGACCGTTTTCAACCAGAGAGCAAACGGTCGACCGGCTATAAAAGGGGCGGTCGACCGATCGTGGTCTGTTGTGATATTTCAGTTTATATTTAGAGTTTTTATCATATATCAACCTATATTATTTATATTTTATACGAAATACAAAATATAACCTTCATTACACAAGAGATAGATAAAGATAAAAACTATATATATAAGTCTAATGAGAAAGTTCGTCATTAGAATTATCGTTGTTTCCTTCAATACGTTTCGACCATGGACTCCATTGTTTCTGAGCTCCTCCTTCATTCTTCTCATAGTTCCGATCCCATGAGTTAGGACTTTTGGATGTTGATGGCCTAGACGGCATTGGTTCATGCACGTCATGTTTGTTGGAACCGCAGAAAAATGTTGCCAACTTTTCTAAAACAGACAATCGGGCCGACGTCCGTTGTTGCTCGTGATAAAGTTGACTTTGCCCGTAATGGAGTTGTCTCTGAAGGTCTATCTGATGTTTCTGGTAGTGGTGTATCTCATCGATTTGAGCTTTGGTACGAGGAGAATAGAATAGTGTCCGCTTCACTCGTTTTGAATTTGGAGTTTTATCAGACATACGAGAGCATTGATGATGACAACTTGATTTTTTTTGGAGTTGTAGGAGAATAAAACTCCTCCGATTCAGAACTCGTAATTGAAATGTATGTTTCTTGAGCACATTTGTCACAAATGTGAGCCATAGTGTACGTTGTATAGAATATTATGGTTTGATAAAAAGAAAGGATGAACAAAATATAAAATGTTTGCAAATTTATATATAAGTTTGTTATGTATAACCTATGGATGTGAGTTACTGAGAAATTTTAACCAAGAAAATATAAGCAGAAATTTTTTTTGTAAGTCTAAAAATAGCTTTCTTTTTAAAACTGAGTTTATAAGATAAGAAAGTAAAGAATGATCACAAAAAAATTAGTAAAGTGAATTTAACCATTAAATAAAGCAGTGGCTTATATTTAATGTAAAAAAAAATATAGTTTATGTAATAGTTGTAGTTAAAGGATAACTAAAGAGAATAACTAAAGAATAACTAACAAGAAGATGTTCTCTTAGTCAAGATTTTTTCTTGAAATTAAACCAAGCTCTCTTCGTAATCTAATAAAATTAGATTCGAGCAGAGGCTTAGTAAAAATGTCTGCTAATTGATTGTCAGTATGAACATATTCAAGACATATATTTCCTTTGTCAATATTATCTCGAAGGAAATGATGACGGATATCAATGTGTTTGGTTCTGGAGTGATTTACTGGATTTTTAGAGAGATTTATAGCACTAGTGTTATCACAGTATATAATAGAATTTGATAAATGAATATCAAAATCTTGAAGTGTTTGTTGCATATATAGTACTTGAGTACAAGCAAGAGCTGCTGATATATATTCAGCTTCACATGTTGATAGTGAAACACAATTCTGTTTCTTACTGAACCAAGAGACAAGTGATTTTCCAATAAAATGGCACGTACCACTTGTACTTTTTCTATCCGTTCGTGAGCCACCGAAATCAGCATCACTATATGATACTAATTCAAATGGACATTCTTTTGGATAAAAAAGACCGAAATCCTTGGTATTATTAAGATAACGAATTATACGTTTTACTGCTCGTAGATGTGATTCCTTTGGATCGGCTTGAAAACGAGCACATAAACAAACACTCATTATTATATCTGGACGACTAGCTGTAAGATAAAGAAGAGAACCAATCATGCTTCGATACAATTTCTGGTCAACATTCTTACCACTTTCATCTTTGTCAAGATGTGTAGTTGTACTCATAGGAGTTGGTTTACCAGATGTATTTTCTAATCCGAAGCGTTTGATAAGGTTTTCACAGTATTTTTCTTGATTAATAAAAATGCTGTTTGAAAGTTGCTTTATTTGAAGTCCAAGAAAATAAGATAGTTCTCCCATATGAGACATTTCGAATTCTTTGGTCATAATATTTGCAAATTCTTTGCAAAGTTTATCGTTTGTTGAACCAAAGATGATATCGTCTACATATATCTGGATAACTAGAATATCTTTTCGAGAATGTTTAATAAACAAAGTTTGATCGACTTTGCCTATTTGAAATCCTGAGTTAATAAGATAGCTACGTAGTCGTTCATACCAAGCACGAGGTGCTTGTTTTAACCCATACAGAGCTTTCTTAAGTTTGAACACATGTTCAGGATATTTTTCATGTACGAACAGAGGAGGTTGTTCGACATAGACATTCTCTTTGATAAATCCATTGAGAAAAGCACTTTTGACATCCATCTGATAAAGTTTGAAATTATGGTGACAAGCAAAAGATAATAGAATTCTAATAGCTTCTAGTCGAGCAACTGGTGCAAAAGTTTCTTCATAATCGATACCTTCTTCCTGATTATATCCTTGTGCTACTAATCTTGCTTTATTTTTGGTGATATTGCCTTGTTCGTCAGCCTTATTTTTATAGACCCATTTAGTACCAATTACTGACTGATTAGTTGGTCTTGGAACAAGTTCCCAAACGTTATTGCGCTCAAACTGATTTAGTTCTTCCTGCATGGCAATGATCCAGTAATCATCTGTAGCAGCTTCTTTTGGATTCTTAGGTTCGATATTTGAGAGAAAAGCGACATGACCCATTTGATTGAGTTGACTCCTTGTTCTGACATGTGATGTTATTTCACCGATTATATTTTGAGGCGGATGGTCTCTTAATATTCTTGGTGGTGATTGTAACTCACATATTTGAGGACTATTCTCAATAACTATTTCTGAGTCAGAATCAATATTTGTGATGATTTGATTGTCAGTGACTATTGATTCGTCATCATCTGATATAGTGTGAGGGTGCTGATATATTTCATCAAAAGAGACATGAAGTGATTCTTCAATAGTTTTGGTTCGTTTATTAAATATCCGATAGGCCTTACTTCGTTCCGAATAACCGACAAATATTCCTTCATCGGCCTTTGGATCAAATTTGCCAAGCTGGTCTTTTGTATTTAAAATAAAGCACTTCGATCCAAAAACTTTGAAGTATGAGATTTTAGGCTTTCTTTTGTTAAATAACTCATAAGGAGTATTCTTGGTAAGAGGTCTTATGGATACACGATTTAAAACATAACAGGCAGTTGCCACAGCTTCTGCCCAAAAATGTTTTGGTAAGGTGGTTCCATTCAATAATGTTCTTGCACATTCTTGTAAAGTTCGGTTTTTCCGTTCTACAACTCCGTTCTGTTGTGGAGTTCTGGGAAACGAAAAATTATGATATATACCTTTCTTTGTACAAAATTGTTCAAATTCATTATTTTCAAACTCTCCGCCATGATCACTTCTTATATTTTTAACTTTAATCCCTTTTGATTTTTGAATTCTTTTGACGAAAGATTTGAAATGTTCGAAAGTGTCACTTTTATTTTTTAAGAAAATTGTCCATGTATAACGAGAGAAATCATCAACAATTACAAGCACATATTGATTGTGATTTATTGATTGAACTCTAGTAGGTCCAAATAAATCCATGTGTAGTAACTCAAGTGGTTGTAATGTTGTTATGACTTTCTTGGATTTAAAAGATGATTTGGTCAATTTTCCTACTTGACATGCGTCACAAATGTTGTCAACTTTAAAACTCATTTTGGGTAGTCCTCTAACTAGATTGTTTTTGGCTAGCTTGTCAATAGTTCTGAAGTTTATATGACAGAAGCGTTTGTGCCATAGCCATGGATCATTGTCATTAGCCACAAGACACATATCTGAATTATGATTAATGTTCATATTCAAAAAATATATATTTCTGTCTCTATAACCTTCGAAAACCAAATTATGGTCTTTATCTAGAATACTACACTTATTATTTGAAAATGAAATAATAAAACCCTTGTCACATAACTGACTAATACTTAGCAAATTGTGTTTCAAATTTCTAACTAGCATGACATTAGTAATAAGAGGTAAGTTAGATGTACCGCAATTGCTCACATCGCCTTTGCCGATGATATAGCCTTTTGAATTGTCTCCAAAAGTGACGGAGCCACCATCTGAATATGTAATATTTGTTAATAAACTCTTGTCTCCTGTCATGTGCTTTGAGCAACCACTGTCCAATATCCACTTTCCTCTTTTCTTAAGTGGGACCTGCAAAAAATAGAATTAAGTCCATGGTACCCACTTTTTATAGGGTCCTAAGAGTTAGGTCTTAGGAGTCCAAACCCAGATGGGTCCGGTATCCCCTTTATATATATAATTATTATTAAAATGCACAGTATTCATGAATTGCTGAATGTATTTGTTCCTAATCAAATTGTTATTTGTTTTAGGAACCCATATTTTGATAGTCTTGACATTTTTCTTTTGAAATTTCACAACTGGTTTTGGTTTGGAATATAATAAACTAAGATTTTTCTTAGCTTCAGTTTTTTGTACTTTCTTCTTCCTTTTATTTTCAAGATGTTTCTTGGTTTCTTGTTTGTTATATCCCAATCCTTGTTTGTCTGAAATAGATTGTGAACTTTCAATGATTTTTGTAACGACCCGTATTTTACGTGTCGATATATCGTAGAATTTGCAGGTCGTTGGTGTTGTTTGTGTTAGCTATAGCCTAAGTCGTATAGAGAAGTTAACTCGAATAGAGGTTAACTCGTAGACGAGTTAAGAGTTAGGTCGTGTACAAGTTAACGTGTTAGATGTTAAGTCATGACCGAGTTAGCTAAGGCTTGAGTCGTATTCGAGTTATAGGAAGTTAACTCGTGAGTTAAGTGATGAGTCGTGTTCGAGATAAGCGATGAGTCGTGCACGAGTTAACGAGTTAAGGAAGTGAACGACTCATGTATGAGTCGTGAACGACTTAAGGTTTAGCGACCTAGTGGTTTGGGATGAGTAACGACCTAAGGGGGTTCGAGTCTTAAGTTGTAGACGACCTAGGAGTTATACGGGTTAATGGTTGTAGTAGGTCGTAACCCAGTATTGGTTAAGTTGATAGGTCGTGTATGCTATGAGTCGAATACGAGTTATATCTTAGGTCATAAGGTTGTTAAGTCGTTGGAACGACTTATGGGTTAGCAAGTTAGCATTGCTAAGGAGCTAACGAGTTAAGAAATATGAATTAACTCGTATGCAACGACTCATAAAAGTTAGCGGGTTAGTGTGCTACGACCTATAGGGGATAGCGACCTAAGGAAGTGACCGAGTTAAGAGTTAACAGGTTAGTATATCTAACGAGTTAAGGGTTAGCAACCTGGTATAAGTCGTCAACGAGTTATGAAGTTGCCGAGTTATGACTCATAGTTTTAGCCGACCTAAGAAGTTAGGTGGAGAACGAGTTACGACTTAGTGTTAGAAGGGCATGAGTAGTTAGGTCGTGACTCGGTTTTGTGTTAGGTCGGCATGGTTGAGTGTTAGGGATCTAGGTCGTAAGGCGATGACTCGTAGAAGTGTTAGGTCGTGTGAGTCGTATGAGTCGTATGGCCGAGTCAGGGTAAGTCATAAGGACATGGTCTATGTGTTAACTCGTATACGAGTTAAGTTGTAAGTCGTAGCATGGTTAGGTCGTGACTCGGTATTGAGATAGGTCGAACCTAGTTGAGTCGTTAGGTCGTATGCCGTGTACCCAGATAAGTTGTTGAGTCGGCTAGGACTTAGGTTGAGTCGGCAGGGTCTTGAGTCGCGTCTTAGTTGAGTCGTTGGGTCGGCCTTGAGTTGAGTCGGTGAGACAAGTTGAGTCGTTAGCGACTTAGGGTTAGTTTGGATAGGGGTTAGGTCGGCACTGATGAGTCGTAGGTATGTTAAGTCGTAAGTCGGCATGGTTGTTAAGTCGCTGACTTCAGGCAATAGGCTATGTGTGTTAAGTCGCGAGCGCTTGAGTCGGTAGGGCGCTGAGTCGTTGAGCCGTTGTGTAGCTAGGATTGTTGTCTCGGTTAGGCTTCTGGAGTTGATGAGTCGGCGACGACTCATAGTGAGTCGGCAAGAATTGAGTCGCGAACGACTCATAAGATGACTCGTGACCGACTCATGGGCGACGACTCATGGGGTATCCAGCCTATAAATAGAGGTGTTCGGCTCACTTTTTGGCACCGGATTTCGAAGCGACGAAGTGCTGCCATTTTGGAGATTCGACTACAGTATTTTCTTCACTTCTTTCTCTACTTCCATCAAAGTGCTAACATCCATTGAAGATCGAGGATCAAGATCAAAGATCAAGTGCCAAAGTTGAAGATTTTCATCCGAAGAGGCTAGATTTCACCGTTTCAAGTGAAATTTCTCCGGATCAAGCTCAAGTCCTTGCTGTCCAGATCTGAAGTTGTTTGATTTTAGGTTGTTTTGGTGATTTGGTGAGTGGTAGTTATCTCTCACGCGGATCCAAAGGAGTATATGGGATTGGTGATATGTTTATGTGTTAAAGTTAGCGTTTTCTCGCATTTTCCTTAAGTCTGCATGTAGATCCATCATATTTGAAAATGTTTATCTATAGAAGCTATTTAACAAGTATTAGAGACAAAACCCATGTTTTAGATTTGATAGATCTATGCTAAAAACTATGATTTCACATATGTTGGACTTTTGCTCACTTAATTACGAAATTGCCATTATAGTTGATATTGCTTAATATATATCTTGTTTGAATGCTTGAATGTTTGAATGTATGTTAGATTTGATTGCTCCAAGTTAGCTTGTAGTTGATTTGGAACAAGATGGTTGAAGATGATTCAAAAGCTAAGTGGAAAGGCTCTTGAATGGTGAAAGCTGCCGATGGTATATGAAGCGGATGTGGAAGCTCATATGGATGGATTCGATGATGGGACTTTGCCGTGATGCGAAGAGGCGAAGTATGAGATCGAGATGGGACTTTGTCAGGATGCGAAAAGGCAAAGTATGGTTGAGTTGAGACTTTGCTTTGGTACGATGAAGCGAAGTATGATGTGAGTCTTGGCTTAATCCAGGCAGGGATCATTCCAAGCATGTTGATAACTTGAAGGGTAGTTCAAGTTGGTTGATAATGGATTGCTCAAGAGGAAGCTTGGGCTAAGTTGATAGAAGTCGTCAAGAAGGATGACAAGGAGGCTTGGATCTCATCGTTATTGAAGGTTCTAGCAAACCTAAAGCAAGAGTACATAGGGACGCCTAAAAGACTACAGGCAGTTAGTCGAGTACTCTGGGCCAAGAAGATAAGTCCTAGGCACAAGGCAGTGTGCGGGGTTTTGTCTAGAACCGGGGTCACCATTAGCCCTTGACAGATGGCTCAGGAAGGAGTCGGTCATTCAATTAACGGTGATTTCGAAGCAAGGTTAACAGTGATAGCCAGAGTCATGGATGTTTGGATGTTTGGTTGTATCATCATTCGGCTTCAAGAGCGGTGTTTTCTGGGTGCTTATCTGATCTTGGTTTAGGCCTTGGGGGTTTGTATTTGGAAAACATCGTCCTTGACTCGAGTGATTATTGCTTTACCTTACTTATCTGCTATGTTATGCTTACTTCTCCTTAGTGTGTGTCTGGGGGCTATCACTGTAGAAAGAGGTGGAGTGGGATGGTTTGGTTCCTATTCCTTTATTTCCTTATGCTCTTTTGGTATGCTTGATTGTTAATTTACTGCTCACTAAGACTTTGTCTGACTCAAGGTTTTATGTCTCCTCTTATTACCTTGGGCTGTTCATCCATGTTTGGGATGGGCAGACTAGGTAGCAGGTGGCAGGTGCTGTGCTTAGAGTAGAGTTTTCCGTTGATGATGGCGAAGACGAGCAGGAGGCTATGCATATTATTTTCTTATATGTACTGGGTATCCGCTGCTGTATTTGATGAGTGCTTGTAGTGAGGTCTTGATGTATGGATTTGTTGAGATGATTGTATAAAACCTCTGTGATGCTTATATGATGATTTTCTGTTATGAGACTTCACTATATATTTCTCTATTGTATTTTATCCATGCGCTGTGAGTTACGATAGAGATTCTGCGATTTTATTTTACCCTGACTATCGTCCATGGCTGCCTGGCACACCTTTCAGCGCTCTATTCTCTTGTTTTGGTGCGGGAGTCATGGGCGGTCGTCACAATTTTTGTCAAATTTTCTCGACCTTTGTTAAAGTTAGAAACATTTTGAGTAATGTCATCAAACTTTGTTTGTAAGCTAGCTTTTTCTAGGTCTAGAATTTTGACTTTTGCTTTAAGCTCATGATTTTCAGTAGTTAGAGCATTATTTTTCTCTTTTTGAGCTTCTATTTCTTGACTCAAAAGAGATATTTGAGAGTCAACATTAGATGATGATTCTTGAATATTTTCAAGTTCCTCTTCTAATATTTTCTTCTCATCTTTTAACATATCTCGTTCAAACTCTGCTCTACTTAAATCTGCTTTGACTATTTTTAATTGACGTTTTATGTCTTTATATTTGACTATCAATTCAGCATTAATATCAAGTAATTCATCAAATGTAGGAATTTGTACCTCATCTTCTGTTGCCATAAAACAAACATTAGCTTGTTCATTCTCTGAATCACTTTCACTTTCTGATGAAGATGACTCTGAATCATCCCATGTTACTGAGAAAGCCCGTTTCTTAGATTTGTCCTTCTTATATTTGAATTTGTCATTTTCTGACTTCTTCTTTTGTTCTGGACAATCCTTCTGCATGTGTCCCTTTTTGTGGCAATTGAAACATTCTATAGCAGATGAAGATGGTTTGTTTGATCCATGTTTCCTTTTATTGTAACGACTGGCTTTTCGATATTTTAGGAATTTTTTGAATCCTTTCGCAATGAATGCCAAATCTTCATCTTCAGAATCTGATTCATTTTCATCTTTCTCAACATGAAATGCTACATTTTTCTTTTCTTCTTTCTGTTCTTTTCTAGCCTGCAAATTTGCTTCATAGGACATTAAATTTCCTATCAATTCATCTGGCTTCATGACGGAAAGATCATTAGCTTCTTCGATTGCTAATACTTTTCCTTCCCATTCACTAGTCAGAGAATGTAGGACTGTTGAAACAACATCGAAATCAGAATACTTTTGTCCTAAGCCAATAAGTGCATGGTGAATAGTTTGAAACCGTGAATACATGTCATTGATTGTCTCATTTGGTTTCATTTTGAAATTTTGAAATTGACTTTTTAGCATGGCTATTTTGGCTTGTTTAACCTTGTTAGTACCTTCATGAGTGATTTTTAGTGTTTGCCAAATTTGATATGCAGTAGTGCAGATACTAACACGGTTATATTCATTTTGGTCTAATGCACAGAACAACATATTTATTGCTCTTGCATTTACGGCTGCTGCAGTTTTCTCAGCTGTAGTCCATTCTGAATAATCAGTTGTTGGATTCACTGTTTCTCTTTGAGTGGCATTCCAAGCATCATAGCTATTTGATCGCATAAAGAATGACATACGTGTTGCCCAATAACTATAGTTAAGACCATTGAAAAATGGAGGTCTTTGTGTCGATTGACCCTCCGTGTAAGTGGTGTTTTGAGTGCTAGTACTTACGTTATTTGCCATATTACTATAATATATCAAATAACTGTGTTACGGTTATATGATGACCGGGCTCTGATACCAAATGAAAGTGCGGTGTGTATACAATTATATGTGCTAATATAGTATACACGGATCGTGTAATATGGATTACAATACAAATGCGGAAATAGATGATAATAGCATTGTAAATAGAAAAATCACACCAGAGACTTTTATACTGGTTCGGAGCACCGTCCTACGTCCAGTCCCAGACTTCTATCTGGATTTTCACTATTAACTACCTCGCTTCACCAGGAGGAACAGGTTTACAACACCCGAACAACCGAACGGGATTTCACGCCTCTAATACACTGAGGACTTCAACACTTGCCTCTTACAACACAGAGGACTTCAACAAAAGAACAAATACAATTGTTGTTGACAACTTGTGTTCTTGAAAACACGGATTTGTCACTAGCAGTACACCCTTCCTATAATCTTATCCTCAAAGTATGCGATATGATGTTTTGAAAAGATTAAGGAAAGTATATTATTGAATCAAAGGATATGAAATAGTTTCAAAGATTCAATAAATAATTTAGAGCTTTTATAATACAGAATTGAGATCAGAGATTAGATTAAAAGAATATATGAAATCGTTGTTTTTTTAATCAACGAATTGGATGAGTTTATATAGATAAGAATGGTTGCAACTCTTTGCCATTAAGAGATATGATCTTTGGTGAAAGGTTAAGAGATGCAACCGTTGGAGAAGAGAAGTGTCTTTTGGAAAAATTGTTTTCTGTTCAAAAATGGTCGACAGGTTAAAAAGTGACCAGTAGACAGGAATTTAAAATATATATACGTTATGTGCATGTGTGCACGTTCATTGTGCATTTTACACAGAAACGGTCGACCGTATGATTATTAACCGGTCGACCGGTTCCTGTTAATTTGCACAATGAATGTGCAATGCTATAAAATGTATATATATCGATTATATTGAGGTGCATGATTATTTGAGGATAGATTTTAACAAGTTTTTAACTATTACAATATCAAATAATCAACCTATAATCTATAGTAACATAACCTTGTTTTGTCGATCGCCTTATTTGTCAGAAATCAAAACTTTCATAAAACTTGTGACTCAACGAAAAGTAGTAAAGAAAAAAAATTGTCAAAAGTGGGATTTAAACCCACGCCCTCTTTCGAAGACCAGAACTTGAGTCTGGCGCCTTAGACCACTCGACCATTCTAACAACATATACATTTAATTTTGTGCAGTTTTTTATACTTAAATATTTCTTAACGGATATTTTATACTTTATGTGGTAATCAATAATACCTTTTTAACAGTTGAACTTATTTGTTTAGTTTTATTGATCATTATTTATAATTTTGTTGTTATTAAAAAAAAATTGTGAATTACAAATGGTCTTAGAGTGTTTTCAAGTTAATTATCTTACAAATGAAAGCGCCCTACGCGATGAAGGATAAATAATTAGTACAAACTACATTCGCTCCATTATGATAGACAAAATAATTAGTATAAATTAGGCAGACACGTAAGATAATTTTATATAAAAATATTTTCAATAAACCATAAATAATTATTTGAAATTATTTCAAACACAATGCGGTGCATTGAATTATTATTTTTATTGAGAATATCAATTAGCCATAAGTAATTTCCAACAAAAGAATTGATGTCCATGAAGATATATAGCTAAATAATTAAGGTATTGAATGTACGAATGAGAAATAAACTGCTAGGAATTAATATTCTAGAAGAGATAACCAATGATATCAATAATACGAATAAACTGAAAATGTGAAAGAAAAAAAACATAGTTCATGTTACAGCTTTGGGTCCATCCCATGACCTTATTTATGTATTATTTTTGACAAAAAATAAAGAAGCATTATGTCAAGATCGAAATTCGTACTCATGACCTCATTCGTATAACAGTTTTTCGACTAAAAAATATAAGAGCATTGTTAGAAATAGGATTATGAATCCATAACCTTAATTATTTACAATTTTCTTATTAAAAAATAAAATGGTATTTTTGTAAAGGTTGGGATTCAAACTTATGGCCTTTAGATGTATCGAATTTTTAATTAAAAAAACGAGGTCAATTTTGGAAGTTCACGTTACACCATAAGTGTAACATTAAGTTTTTTCACAATGTGATGGTTTATTAATAAAGTAAGACAAAAGAAAAACTACCACCATTTTCTTGTAAAAATGATTGAATGATAATTGAGGAGTTTTCAAATGTTCTTAAATGCATTTGTAATAACAAGTCTACCTTCATTTTTAAGTAACATGAATTTATTTGGTGCTAAATATATTAAGATATATTTGTTTTAAGTTGGTAATCAATGTTCTGGGTTTGGAACCAAAGACATCTAAATTCTCGTTCTAGAGTCTTATTACTAGACTAAGAGTACTTGACTTCTTTAGTAGTTTGCTAGCGCTAATATAGTATGTACATTCAAATTTTAATACAAAAGATGAATATTCTTTCCATAAGACTAGGTATACATTAAAATTTAGCCTTTTATTTCATATAAATCACCCATTGGAAAAATAAACTCTTTGCTTAGTTTTCATTTCTTTAGAAAAATAAAATGCATAAAGAGGTCCAATAAAATTAGAACAAATCTAATTCTATACATTCACATATAGGCGTATTGGCCCTAAACATCTTCTTTTCACATATTGAGTTGAATTTAAATACATGACGGTAACAGACTAAGGAAAAAAAGAAGATATTAATGTTCTTAATAAAAAGACAAAATAGTAACTCAATGATTTTTTTTCTAAATGCATTTCCACTAACAAATCTACATAAACTTAGGTGGATTCATTCGCTAAATATTAGTGGATATATAGTCCCAAGGTAATGTGCACATTTGAATCTTAAAAAAAGGATCATATTTACATTTTCTCAGTATGACGTCCGTATGACATTTTAGTGGATAATTTAAGCTTTTTTTTATCAAATAGAAGGGCGTAATAAAGTAATAAATTTAAAATAAATCTACATCTCTTCGTTTACACGTAGGTGTTTTGGCGCTAAAAATTTCATCATAAGGGGAGTGGATATTAACCAACATAATTTAATTTTCAAATCTGTTATCTTAATGTTTTTTCGTAAGTTAACTGTTAGTATCAAATTGGGTAGGAAAGAAGTGACTTTTATCTATATAATATCAAACTCTCGCCATTTAAACCTCATTTATTATGTGTTAATTGAAATGTAGTTATTTATATTTTGCTATAAACTTGACTTAAAATGTAATGTATTAATGTTTCATTCATGCCTAAAACAATGAGACTTACTTTTGTTAATTATATTTGCAAACCTAGATATATTGCTGTCGTGAAAGTAAATAATAATTATTGGTATCATATGCGTTGATCAAATGGTCTTGTTGCATTGAAATTACATGCAAAAGATAACATATCATGTGCTGATTATTTTTTATAGTATTTGAAGTTTCAAAATCGGTTTAACTTTTGTCTCGTAATTTGTAGAATATTATGTATGATAGATTTTTATGTTTAAATAAAATCGTGCCATTTAGCATGCCTCTACTTATTTCGCTATAACCTTTTCTATTCCCACTAGATTGATGTTTTTACTTTTTAGACATTAAAATGATGTTTTGAAATATTATTTATGCTTATATATTGGCTATGACTTTGTTCATAAGCGTATGTAAAATTGTATATACCGATATTATACTATTATTGTTTAATTTATAGCATTTACTTTGTATAGCATTTACTTAAGTGGCTGGTGATAAGACGCTCTAGACCGAGGTTCTAGAGGTCATGGGTTCTAGACATAATATACATTGACCATTGTATCTTGTTATGTTTACATACGAGATTGAAATTAAGGGGATGTCTAATGATTGAGATCTATCATGTCACAAATTGTGTCATTTATTTATGTTCAAATAGGTTTTCTATATATACACGTTATATTGAATGTTCTATATGAGCTTGTAGTGTGGGATTTATCCATTTAATTCATAGATTACATTACTTTTTTGACATGCCATATACATACTACGATCGTTATATACAAACCTGAAATGCTGGACTTATCCATTCAACCCATGTACCTACTTATACAATGCAACCCACATCTAATGCATGTCATATATCCACTAATAAATACGATCAATTCAACAAATCCTCATGGTCAAAAAACTCAAACTTGAACGGTAATATGATAATCCTCGCAGTGGATTAAATACGAAGCAGAACGTTACGCTTCATCAAATAGCGAGTTACCATGTGTTGTGGATTAGATTTTTCTGATGTTAGTCAAATGGTACACCGTATGCCATTGGAGTTCAAGATGATATATTCAACGACTAGAACATGATATGGAAAATATATTCTTATATGAATCAAGAAAACAACCTGACAATCGTGTTTCTGTGTAAAGTTACAGACGTCAGACAAAACATCTATCAATTAGTAGTGTTAACATTTAATTTCTTACTAAGTGGGGGAGTGAGTGGGAGAGAGATATGGAAAAGGGTATGTTGGGAGACTGATACTTTATCTTGTCTTCAGTGCCTCTCTTTTGTTTGCAAGCGTTAAAATAATTGTGTGTTTTGAATAGACAGGTATGGTGAAGCCTCTTATGTGATTTCCTTCTTATGATGTATCTATAATAGTTGATCTGCCAATTGTTCCTTTGCATTTCAATTTTCAAGATAATTCTACATTTTATCATATTCTGGCATCTATAAATAATATATTTCGGCAAGCTTCTTAAGCAATACTTCAGAAGAAAAAAACCTGCATGAATTAGCATGTATTTTGAATCATCATATTTCCTGTATACCAATATTTGTTTCTGTTTTAATTTTTAATTTTTCCTTGTTTTTAATATGAATATTTATGTAAGGATTTTGAGTATCCCGATTTTTAACAGCATCGGAGAAAACAACTATTGGAAGATGAGATTGCTTGGGATCCAGATGATTTTGTACGGTACATTTTAGTTTTGGATGTTGACATTTCATGACGCTGCTTGGAAAAATAAGAATAACGTTTAAACCTGGGTGGGTGATAATATTTAGATGAATGTGGTAAAATTGTGCATGTTGTAATTATTGTTTTGTTCAATGATATGTTATAACATCATATTTATCGTCACCTTATTTCTGTTTTAGAGGGGAGAACTGTGGAACTTCAGTGTTTTAAACTATATTCAGGTTAGTAAGTCATTGCTCTCAACAAAATGCAGGACAATTTGAATTCTTTTACCAAACAGAGAATCACTTCTCTAAGGATTAAAGGTAGGAAGTTATTGGTGGCAGTCAGTTCAAGAAAATTTTGCCAGACAAGTGAATTAGATTACTAAATTCATCTATTAGACTATTACATGCATGTACAATGTAATTTGAATCATCATGATAGTGCACCATTTTCCTTTGCAAGCTCAAAGTGTCCTTTGCTCGTGCTTCTCTTTTTACTAATTTTATCTTCTTTCCAAAGCTTGTAACTTACATGATCGATTGAAATTACATCTATTTTACTTTGGATGTTAGGCTTGAACTTTGGATGTTACTTTGGTTCATAAGTAATAATACTAAACCTTAGCTATATAAACATTTATACATTGGGAATTTTGTGAATTGAAACATTGATATTTACTTTTGTACTTGAAATATAGATTTGTTTGTCTATTAAATTGCATAATACATATTAGGCTGTGCTAGAAGAATGGACGAAAGGGGCATGCAGCTTCAATTCAAAGGTGGATAATACGGGGGCATAAATATCATGCAGCCACAGTTATACCTGCTCAAATTCGTACCATGTTTAGCCGATCCAACAAAAATTGTTGTACATATTTTGCTTTTAGAAAATAAAATAAAAAACAACTGCAATTATTTCTAGTAAATAAATTGGTAACTAATGTCTTGGTGTTCGGATTCTGATATCTTTGGAAACGTGGTATAATGACCTTATGACTTCGAGATTTATGCACATAGGATCATATTCCCTTAGGTATCAGTGTTGGACTTAGTCGTGGACAAGGTTCATTTTTGGAGTTGGACCGACTTAGGACTCTTAGTATGTGGTGCACTTTGAAGTTCACTTGGTAGAATGCTTTAGCTCATGCCCAGAGTCCGTTAAGTGCTAGAATTGGTTCCTCATCCATATTTTTATTCAAGACCAAGATCTTCAAATGTTTGGATTTGTGCTCATTAAATAAACATCCAAAGTTAAAGCACCGTAACTTTTGGATTGGTGCTCACCGAGTCAGCATCTAAAGCCTTGGTCTGCCGCCTTCTTAAGATTGGCTCAGCTAGTACGCTTTTTAGCAAAGGATGTCCTTAGGACTCTCTTTAGCAAAAGGTCCATGCCTCTTTTGCTTTAATGACGAGCTTCCTCTTTTCGAGGAGGCTGTTCTTTCCTTTTCTACTCATTATGGATCTCATCTTTGGCATATTGCTAGAGTCTTTTGAGAGGTTTCGAATATGATTTGGATGGTGATACTACAAAAATGGTAGTAAGTTCCATATGGTGCAAGTTGTAGTGTTGAGATTAGTCCCACATCGGACAATTTACAATATAAATCATGCATAAATACTAAGAGACCTTCTTTCACATTACCGATTGGTAATGTGAGGTTTTGTGATAATATATGTTTCTCCAACATGGTACCAAAGCGGGTTTAATTGTGTCACACATCACCCTCAACGTCCACATCGGACATTTTCAATATTAATATGTGGTTGTCTGACATGTAGAATGATTATTCAGCGGCACTTGACTCATAGTAATTCTTTCTCAATCGCACTTCATCATGGAACCCTCGGATAAAGTCTTTCAAATGCTCTTCAGCACTTTGATTCAGAGAGAATAAGAGCTTGGTCATTTGATTGTTTGCTTACTACCCTAAAAATTAGATGTGCAAATTGTAGCGAGCATTTATTTGAAATGTTCCATGTTGGGATGTACTTCTTGTTATAAAAATCTTGTAGTCACATGTTTTAAATCCCCGTTCAAACCAAATATCTCCATTTATGATTTGATTCTCAATGTTAACGTAAAAATCAGACGCTAACACCCTGGTGTATGTAGAGTAAACGTGAAAGCACCACCCGTTGGCACGGGAATCAGAAAATAAGCAGGAAAATCTCAGAAAGACAAAAAAAGGTACAGTTTTTATAGTGGTTCGGCTTATAGTCAAGCATACGTCCACTTTATATCTCTTTATTGTTGATTCAAGTACAACTTTCTTCAATTACAACACACTTTAGACTAATAGTCCCAAACTTTGATGGAGAATAATCTTTCGAATCCATGTTGAATGATGTAGATTTTCTCTTGAAGTTTGTCGTAGTGTCCCTGGTGTTTGGAGTGCTTGAAGTGCTGTTCGAGTCGAGAAATTGGTAGAGTATCGGCGCTTCGAGAATGAGCCCAAAAAGATCCCCCGAACGTTGGAGCTCACACTGTATTTATAGGAGTTTTTCGGTTATAAGTCGTAGGTCGGAAGCTGCGACTTAATGTAAGTCGTGGGTCGAAGGTTGCGACCTAAAGTAGGTCGCAGGTCGAAGATTACGACTTAAGGTAGGTCGTAGACCACATGTGAGCGACCTAGCAGGGGGAAGCTTCGGCCTTTCCTGGTAATACTGGTCTCTTTTGGTTGAAGTACTAAGTCGTGGGCGACTTAGGGGAATGGTTGGCAACCTTATAGCGCTAAGATATCCGATGGAGCTACCTAAGCTAACTCGTTAAGCCACTATGTCGCATAGTCCATTAGGTCGCTTGTGATTTTAGGTCGTTAGGTTGCGGTCCTCTTAGGTCTGTAGGTCACTGCCTGTTAGGTCGCTAAGCCGCCATGTCTTTTAGGTCGCTGAGTCGTGACTTCCTGTAAGCAGTTAGGTCGTCCACCTCTTGACTCGTTAGGTCTTCCACTTCTCTAAGTCGTTAGGTCACCTACTCCCTTTAGCAGTTAAGTCGTCCCATCTCTTAGGTCGGTAAGTCGCTGCCTGTTAGGTTGCTAACTCGCTTCACATTTTAGATCGCCGTGCTTATGTAAGTCGCTAGGTCATTTCATCTTGTTAGCCTCTTTAGGTCGCTCCGGCTGTTGAGTCGCTAAGTCGCGTAACAAAGGAATTAACATTTGCCCCTCGAAGTACACGCCAAGGTCGTAGGTCATGTGCTTCGACTTAGCTCCTTAGGTTGTAAGCGACTCATTGGGTTTGCTAGGTCGCGTGACGATATGCCTTCCTTTCTTTTCCCACATAAATCGCTTAACCCGCTCCTTCTTTACTTTATCTGTTCCAACATTCTAAGCCGCCATTAACGAATCTCCGAGCTTAAAGACTTAGCACGAAATCTTTTCCTCTTTCAACCATCAATTCCATCAGTAAATTTAGGTAATCTTGACCATTTGCTCGTTGCACTCGTTGTCGATTCCATCATAACCATTTTCACACAATTTTGTTGTTAAGCATTCGAATTTGCCTTTCAATTCTCTGTCGAATTGTTAGTGGTTGTTGTAGGAACGAATCGGCCTAGGGTTTCATGGGGTTCCTGGAAACTTGGAGAGGACGATGAGGCTTTAGGAATTTGGAGGAGGTAAAGAGATTCTTGGTTATTGGGTTATTGGATAGCGGGTTATGTGATTTGTCAAGCGGAGAGAAGCGAATGGGTTGGAGGGGGATCGGAAACGATCAGTTTAAGTACCTCAGGCGACCTTGTGGCTTGGATGTAAACTAACCGACTCATCTTCCTTGCGACCTAACCCACCTGCGACTTATCACATCTGCGACTTAAGTCTTAAGTCACGACCGAGCTAGGACCTAGATAATTTTGCACTGCCGAGCAGCTCCTTGCGGCTTTTACCAACCTTATATACTTGTTAGGTCGCGAACGACCTAATACTTGAGCAAATTTTTACTGCCTTAATATGAAGCTTTGTGACTTAACTTTTGGATCATGTGAACGACTTAAGACTTGGATGCACACTACAATGCCTTGTATTCTTTAACTCAAACCATACGGCCTAGGACATGATCAACTTGAGAGCTTCAAAATTTTGATAAAATTTGATTGCACTTCCAACTTGAACTTTGAACTGCAGAGATAACTTGTATGACCTTGCTATGCCTTCTTAACAGATGAAATTAACTTTAATGCTAATGACCTGTTAAATACACCATTTGCAAAAAAAATGGGACGAATATACTGCCACTGACAGCCCATATCAAATGACAGATTAGTCGATAAAAGATGTTCGTCTTAAAGAAACTATATGAAATGCTTTGAATCAATAAATCCAAGTGAAGTATTAAAGCAATGTTAGTCAACTAAAGCTGATTTGTTTGCACCAATACTGCACTTGTGTTTGAGCGACAAGTCTTGAAATTTTACGATTGACACATGTTTATTATTTTAATTTCAGTTATATTTACTTGTCACTCTGTTAGCTTCACACAACACTTCACACATTTAGGAAACGTGCACCTTCACATTTGAATATCCAGTTCCTTATGTAGAATGTCTTCTCATCAAGAGGAAGAAGTAGTACAAACCAGAGAGGCCCTCCCGATGGCTGGTCCATTGGTCAACCCACTAGAAAGAACTCCAACTACCCTGAGTTGCCGGGTGTTCAATCATTTGCGCGCCCAGTTTGGGATTGTAGAAGCAGATGCTATTCTCCCTGGACCAAATGATTTTGCTGATAGTCCTCCCTTCGGCTTTGTTGCCGTTAACCTCCAAATGTGCCTTTGTGGTGCCATTCCTCCCTTCAATAATTTTCTCCAACAACTCTTTCGTCGATTGGCTATTTCTCCTTTTCAATTGCACCCCAACGGCTATGCCATTTTGATGGGATTATGCGTTCTCTTCAGAAGGACGCTTGACCGCCTCCCAAGCTTTGAGGAAATCTGTTATTTATGCACATTTGCGAGAAGTAAAGACCATCCTTCCATTATATATGTGAGAAGCGCCAGAAATCGTAAGCTTATCACTGATCTCTCAGATAGCGCTCATGGTTTCCTAAACCAGTTCTTCTTTGTCCGTTGCCTCCAGGGATTTTACGCTATCTGGAGAGTAGGGGGTAGGCTTACTTATCCATATCCTTTTCTTTTCTGAGCTATGCGACATCCAAATGTTAACTTCAATTTCTACTTTTGCAGTCCTTCCTCCTCCTTGTAGAGATCCAAGCCACAAGCAGATTTTTGAAAGACTGAACGCTGTGGCTACTGAGGAGAGAAGTATAAAATTTCTGTTGAAGGATGAATTCCTACATCAGTTCGGACTTTTACACCCTTCCCGCTCTACTCAGCCTTATGAAGTTCCTGATTCTCCGTCCGATGCACCGGATGCCCCAGTTTCTGCTGAGGAGCCTACACTGAAAGAACCTGCTCCTGAGGCCTCTCTATTGAAGTGCTCTACTTCTACTGATGTTGCGGGGTCATCTGGAAAATTTGCACTTGCCCCGGTCATTGAAGAAGGAGAGCCTCGAGAATCTCCCCAACATTCAAGGAAGTCCGGTGATGAAGGAGCCGGGAAAACAAGTCCCGTCAAGCAGAGCGGGGATGACACTTTTGAAGGGTTGAGCGACCTGTTTATCACCTCATAGGAGCTCTTTAAAAATGACCCTGTTACCACTAGGGTTTCCTCTTCAGTAGTTGAGGCAACTTCTATCTTGCAACAGATTCCGTCGACTCAAGAGTTGACATCAGCTACTACACCCATCATTTCTCCGCAACCAAGGTGTGGTTCGTAGTTTGACGCGCGTAGTCTGCACGTTGCACACACTTAGGATTTTTCAACACTTGTATGTACTCTCTTGCATTTTACTTCCAAGATTTTCAAGTTTTGCCTCTTTCTCATTTTCAGGTTCTCCAATGGGGCGTAGCTGTTCCTATTATGACTACTTTCAACAGTACGGAAGGCGTGGTCAGTATGATTATAGGCGCTATCTTCCCACCCACAGGAAACTGATGAAGAGAGAGCTGCTCGAAAGGCTCAAGAAAGAAGAATGTATGAATAAAGGCACGGAAGAAGGGATGAGCAACACGACTCTTCTCGCAGAGGCGATGACTCTCATAAAAGAAAACCTTATGACAATAGAGGAAAGAGTCATGACATCGGAGACCCAAGCAAGCTGGCCAGGCTTGATGAAAAGACCGCATCTGCAACTTTAGAAAAAGCCACTGCTCTCACTTCTCTTAAAATTCCTTCAAAGTCTCCTGCCCTTGAAGAAGCTGACATTCAGACACTTCTCGGCAAACCCTTATACCAAGTTGAGAGAGGTCCGCCAACCCTTCAAAGTCGGTTCCCGCATTGGTGCTTAAAAGGAGTCCGTTTCGACCTTGACTTGGTTCCCATCGACAAAGAGGCCAAGCTACGAAATCTTGACACTGTTAAACTTGATATTGAGAGAATGTCAGGGTGGCAAAAGCTCGTCGATGAGCTTCAAAGGGTGAACCGGGCCAACCTTGAAGCTATGCTGACGATGGAGAATGACAAGTTTGAATGGCAGAAAATTCTCGATCAGCACAACACCGAGATGAAAAACATCGCCGATTACAACGAAAAGCTTGAGGCGGAGGTCGAGAAACTTAAGCATGAGCTCGCCACTTCTTCCACCTCTTGTACTCAAAAGGAAGAAGTGCTTCAGAAGCAAGTTCGAGATGCTCATGCCGCTCAACGGTATGTCGAAACCCGACTTGAAGCTACACAGAAGACGGTGGAAAAATATCGTGTTGACTTTGTAGAGTTACGGGAGAAAGCTAACTCCCATGACTTAGAAATCATGAGGCTGAAAGCTCAAATATTAAAGACTGAGAAAGAACGTGATGAGGCCATGGCTGGAAAGAAAGCCGCTGAACAATCTCATGAAGAGACAAAAGCCAACATCAGCTCTACTTTGTTTGATTTTTATGTCCAAATCGTCTTGGGGCGTGGAAGCTTGCATTTTTGGGGCCTAAATATGAAATCACTTTAGCTGAAGTGTGGGAGGTTGTACTGGATATGCTTAGAGGTGCCGGTTATTCCGAAGATGAACTTGAGGCGCATTACTTTGATGGCGAAACTCGTGCCGCTCTTGCCAGAGGAAAGGAGCAACTTGCTAAAGTACGAGCCGAAACGATGGGAGGGAAGCATCCAAAGAAAGAAGCACCTTTAACTGCCCCTGTCCCTCCTTCGACTTCGGGCGACATTGATATCATGGGCTTCGGTTCCCATTCTCCGCCCACGGCTAAAGTCGTAACTGAGATTACAAGCGCACAGGGCTGAGATGAAGGCGAAGAAAGCACTGAAGCACAAGCTTATGAAATTGACGTTAGAAAGCCAACTTCACCAGGTAACTTTAATGCTGCTCTTGCTCAAGTAGACTGCTCATTTGCTTCATATGAGTTTGATGAGCTTCTTGATTATTTCCTAAATCTCAACGAGCCTTTATCTCCAATCTTTACTGATTTTAACTTCTTTTCTTCTGTAGAGAAAGTACTGAGCATTGTTCAGACTTCCCCTCCTCCAGTTATTCCTCCCCCGTCTCTGCAAGTCACTCCTCCTTCTGCCTCTCAACCGGGATCATAAAAGGAGCAAATAGAAGCTCTCCAAGACTTGGACGATCCCATTGCTTCTCAAGAACATAGGGGAGAAGAAACTGAGGAGGGCGAAAAGACTCCGGAACTAACTGGCTCTGACGATATGCCGTTGGCCACACTTTTTACTCCAGGAAGCGGGTCTTCTCCTAAGAAAAGGGGAAAACGCGGAGTCTCAAAGAAGAAAGAAGCTTCAGCTGGCGAGGAAAAAAGAAACAAGTCCGATCTTTCCCCTTTCTCCTTCTTCTCCTACTCTTTCAAGCCGGCGCAGGAAGTTGGTCATCCGGCCAGGTGCAGGGTCAAAAGGTGGAGGGAAGAATAAATGATGGCTTTAGTCCTATGCTTTTTATCTCGCTCTTTGCTTTTTTGCTCATATATAAGCTTGTGTTGACTGGAGATTGTGCGGGTACCAATCCCCGCTTTCTTTTACTTTGAAACCTGCATATGTATAAAATTCTCATAGTATGGAATAAAATGGTTCTTTTACTTATACAAATTTCTGTCTGTATTTGAGAACACTTTTATTTCCTGTTTTCATGCAAGTTTCTTTATCCTCTTTATGTGAAGTTGCAGTAAACCTGTGGTATGTTTCTTGAGCATTGTTTTCATTTCAATGATGACTATATTGTATTGCCCCCATACCATGGTTTATTACAATCTCTTTCACATTGGCAAAGTTTCGGAGGACAACTCTTCTGTTTCGAGAAGACTTGTGCTCTTTCTTTAGAGAACAACTCTTCCATTTGGAGGAAGTTTGCATTTGTACTTTATAGGATAATATTTCCGTTCTAAGGAAATATTTTTCTAATTTAGTAGAATGCACTTCATATTGGAGGAGTTTTCTTTTTTTTGTTACGAAGTTTTTACACTTCACTTTTGAAAAAGTCACTTTCTCTTTAGCAAGTGAATTTTACTTCATAGTACAGTGGGCCTTCCGAAAAAAGGCTTCAAGCTGCTTGAGCCTCTGAAAAGAGTTTTTTATTTGATTGTGCCTCTGGGAAGAGGTTTTTTGTTTGGTTGCGCCTCTGGAAAGAGGTCTTTTTGTTTGATTGTGCCTCTGGGAAGAGGTCTTTTTGTTTCTGCCTCTTGGGAGAGGCTTTTATCTTTTCCCTGTTCACTGGGAAGCGCGCCTCCGAAGAGGGCTTTTCACATTTCGACTCGTGTGAAGTTTTATTTCAGATCACGGTGAAATGTGTGCCTCTGAGTAGCGCTTTTGCCTGGAAGTTTGGAGTTTCTTTCTCTTAGTTGGATGGATTCACGGGGCGGACACGAGTGTTCTGTGCCACCGATCAGTCCACAACTTTCTGTCGAGAAAGAACTCTCTTTTTCTGGCGAGGCCCGCTCGAGGTCTTTTAGCATTTCAACTATGGTGAAATGGGCCTCCGAAGAGGGCTTTTCACATTCCAGCACTTGTGAAGTTTTATTTCAAATCTCGGTGGAATGCGTGCCTCTGAGTATGCCTGGAAGTTTCTTCCTCATTGTTGGCTGGATTCACGAGGCGGACGCAAGTTACTTGGACGCTTATTTGCGTAGATTGTCTCAGCTAGTGAACAAGCGCCTTGACTTCCACTTGGGAAGGTGCCTCCGATCATCTTATGGATTCACCGGGTGGACGCAAGTTACTTGGACGCTTGTCTGCGCAAACTGTCTCAGCTAGTGAACAGGCGCCTTGCCTTCCAGTCGGGAAGGTGCTCCCGGTCATTCCATACCAATCTTTTTTGTTGAGAAAGTCTTCTGGCATTCCCTGTTTGAGGTCTTTATCCTCCGAAGAATTGTGCCTCCGAAGAGGGCTTGTGCCTCCGAAGAGGCCTTTTGCTGTCAGATGCTTGCTCGCCCATGTCTCTTTGCCATCTACTCATATCGGCGATCCCCGTTATCTTTTCCAAATAAACTTCCCTTTTAGTTTCCAACAATTTCCTTTATCCAAAGAAGTATACTTCATAGTTAAGCGAGTTGGTGGTGGCAGGCATAGGCTATTTAACTGGATGCTCGTTTGTACAAACATCCACAATTAGTAAGCAAGGGCCCACTTCCAGCAGAATCACTAACTTTTTGTTTGAAGCACTTCTTCCGTAGGATTTGAGTATGGAAATTTTGAACGGCTTAGCGTTTGCTTGTTGGGTGATGTCGGGGATTGCTTGGTCTTGTGATGGGTAAGCTTTGTTTTATGGCCTGCATTATTAGATCGACATTTTAGTAATACAATTGACGTATTTTATATATCGAAATAAAACAAAGCAGTTTACAATAGTAAAGAACACAAGATTTATAGTGGTTCGGCCAAGAACTGGGCCTACATCCACTTTATAGTTCTTATTATTCACTTGCACTGGCTTTACAACGGCTTTCAATACAAAAATCATACATTCATCATTCTTTTACAATATTTCATTAAAGCCTTTAAGTAAAATATGGGCGCAAATGATTGTTGCTCCAAGCTCTTGGAATTGGGTCTCCTTCGACAGTTACGAGTTTGAATGTGCCATCAAGAAGTTTTTGGCCTATAACATACGGCCCTTCCCAGTTTGGTCCAAACACGCCTGTAGGTGTCATAATTCTTTTTAAGATTAGATCCCCAACTTCAAAGCTGCGTTGGCGAACTTTGGAATTGAAGCGTCTGGCTATTCTTTGTTGATGAGCGGCAATTTTGAGCTCAGCTTCTTCTCTTTTTTCATCAAGGAAGTCAAGGGCTTCAAGTTGCAGCTTTTCATTTTCGGCTTGATTGAAATGGATCCTTCTATGTGAAGGGATCTCTATTTCTACCGGAATCATTGCCTCTGATCCATATGCCAATGAAAATGGAGTGTACCCCGTCACAGTTTTATGTGTAGTTCTATATGCCCACAGTGCTAGTGGAAGCTTATCGACCCAATCAGCTTTCGCTTTTTCTAGCTGCTTTTTGATGGTCGATTTGATAATTTTGTTTACTGCTTCCACTTGCCCATTTGCCTGCGGATGAGCCACTACTGAGAAACTTTTCTGGATCATGAATTTCTTGCAAAAATCTTGGAACTCTTCACTTTCGAATTGGGTTCCATTGTCTGTGATTATCTTTTGAGGCACACCATACCTGCAAATGATATTCTTAGTTACAAAGTTTATCATTTTCTTAGAGGTAATAGTAGCTAAGGGTTCAGATTCAGCCCATTTAGTAAAATAATCAACAGCAACAATAGCATATCCGATTTCGGATTTTGCACTCGGCAAAGGCCCGATGAGATCTATTCCCCAAATAGCAAATGGCCACGGACTGACCATCTATGTTATCTCAGTGGAAGGTACTCTTGGGATTTTTGCAAATCTCTGGCATCGGTCACATTTTCGAGCGTAACTTGCGGCATCACGATTAATATCTGGCCAAAAATACCCATAATGGAGAATTTTCTTCGCTAAAGTTTGACCACTTGAATGATCTCCACACTCTCCTCCGTGTACCTCAGTTAGAATTGTCTCAGCTTCTTCCTTGGTCACACCTCGGAGTAATGGCATTGAGAAATCCCCGCCTATACAACCGGCCATCTTGAATTATGTACCTGGATGCTTTTCTTAACAACTTCCGCCGTTCTTTTGAGTTTTCTGGCAGAGAACCGTCGCACAGATATTCAAATATCGGAGTCATTCATGATTCTTGCTCCTGTGATATAGTCATGATCCAGTCAATATCCATCTCATCAATGCTTGGAGTTGACAAGACTTCCACAGGAACTTATCCCAGTAATTGAGCTTCACCAGTGCTTGCATACTTTGCAAGAGAATCTTCCTTCATGTTCTCTTCCTTGGGTATATGATTTATCGTATAATGGTCAAGGTCCTCGAGAAGCTCCCAGCTCTTGACAAATAAGCAGGCAGATTTCCCCCTTTAGTCTGAAACTCTTTCTTGACTTGACATACAATAAGTTGTGAATCACTGAAGATCTGCCACATTTTGACATTCAATTCTTTAGCAATTCTCAAACCGACAATGAGAGCTTCATATTCTGCCTCATTATTAGTCGAAGGAAATTCTAATCTTAATGCATAACACAGAGACTGTCCTTCAGGGGTTTCAAGCACAACCCCAGCCCCGGAACAGTAATCGTTTCTTGCGCCGTCAACATACAATTTCCATCAAATTGGGGAATTACCAGTTACTATTTCCTCACTATCACCTTTGTCTGTACATTCTGCGATAAAATCTGCCAAAGCTTGACCATTGATTGCCCTCCGAGGATGAAAAGTGATGTCATATTGACTGAGTTCAATATTCCACTTCAGAAAGCGACCCGATGTCTCAAGGCGAAAGAGGACATGCTTCAGAGGCTGATCAGTGAGGACTTTGATTGGATGAGCTTGAATATATGGCCTCAATTTTCTTGATGCAATTAGTAGACAATAGGAAAGCATTTTCAACTTTGAATAGTTCAATTCTGCCCCAGTGAATCTCTTGCTGATATAGTAGACCGGGCGCTGAATTTTGGCGTCTTCTCGCACCAGTGCCGCACTAAGAGTATGAGCTGCGATAACCAAGTATACAAAGAGATCTTCACCATCGTCAGGTTTAGAAAGTATCAGAGGCGTTTCCATATGACGAATTAACTCATCGAAAGCTTTCTGGCATTCTGGAGTCCAGTCAAAGTTTTTCCTTCCTTTCTTCAGAGCATTAAAGAATGGAATGCATTTATCAGTAGCTTTAGAAATGAATCGACTTAAGGCAGCGACTTTTCCATTGAGACTTTGCAGTTCCTTCTTCATTCTAGGAGCTTTGACTTCTCTTAAGGCAGTGATCTGAGCAGGATTAGCCTCAATGCCCTTAGCGCTTAAAATGAAACCCAAGAACTTTCCGGACTCCACCCCAAATGAACACTTCAAAGGATTAAGATTCATTCCATACTTTCGTAGGACGACGAACATTTCCGCTAAGTGGTCCATATGGTCTACTGCTTTCTTTGATTTAACCAACATATCATCAACATAAACTTCCATGGTCTTTCCAATCTATGGCTTGAACATCGCATTAACAAGCCTTTGGTAAGTTGCCCCTGTAGCAGTAGAGACCGACATCGGTAATAAAGCTCGTGTTCTCTTGATCTGGCTCATGCATCATGATCTGGTTATATCCGGAGTAAGCATCCTTAAAAGATAACAATTCATGTCTCGCTGTTCCGTCAACCAACTGGTCAATCCGAGGTAGCGGAAAACAGTCTTTGTGGCAGGCTTTGTTTAAATCTGAAAAGTCGATGCATACCCTCCACTTTCCGTTAGCTTTCTTAACCAGTACCGGATTTGAAACCCAATTCGGATAAGTAGATTCCTTGATAAAACCATTCTCCTTGAGCCGATCAACCTCTTCTTTCAATGCTGCTGACCTTTCAGGACCTTGAGTTCTTCTTTTCTGCTTTACCGGTGTAAACTTTGGATCAATATTTAAGGTATGTACTGCAACTTCAGGTGATATTCCACACATATCAGCATGGGTCCAAGTGAATACATCCAGATTTGCTTTCAGGAATGATATCAAAACATTTTGAACCGTTGCATTAAGCTGTGAACCCACATTCAGCACTTTGTTCGGGACTTTTGGGTCAACAGTACTGCCACTGTTACTTCAACTGGAACCACTCGATTCTCCCCTGCACTGGCTTTTCTGGGATCCATCTTTCTTCGTGCTTCGCTACATTCGCCAGTACAGGGTCCGCCCTGTAATTGCTACAAGGTTGATTCTTTGATGCGGACTGGGGCTACAGCATCCTTTCCCATCTCTCTCTTTCTTGCTTCACGTTGTTCGATCAGATAACATTCCCGCCCCACATTCTGATCCCCTTTTATAACACCAACTCCATTATTTGTGGGGAATTTCATGGTAAGGCACCACGGGGCGAGGATTGCTCTAAAGGCTGCAAGAGTTGGACGACCTAGGAAGGCGTTGTAAGCAGAAAATTCATCAACAATTACAAAAGTATGCCTTCGAACGACCTTCTTATGCCCCTCGCCAAGTTCCACGAACAGGTCAATAGTCCCAACCGGCTACCTGGGTTCCCCAGTAAACCCAACGATCTTTTGCGATGAAGCTTGAACATCAGTCATTGGGATCTTCATCTGATCAAAAGTCTTCTTGAAAAGAATATTGCAAGAAGCACCATGTTAACGCTTAAATTTGAACGCTAACACCCCGGTGTATGAAGTGTATTTGTGAAAGCACCACCCGATAGATTGGGAAAGAATTATAAGTCAGGAGATTGCAGAAAAGCAGTAAAAACACAAGTTTTATAGTGGTTCGGCCCAAAATCAGGCCTACGTCCACTTAGATTCTCTTTATTGCTGATATGAGTACAATTTATATCACTTTCTTCAATTACAATTAACTTCAGACAAATAGTTCAAACTCCCACGAAGAATAATCTTTCGAATTCATCTTGAATGATTGTGATTCTTCCTTGAAGTGTGTAATAGCGTCCTTGGAGTTTGGAGTGCTTGGAGTGCTGCTTGAGTTGAGAAAATGGCAGAGTAACGGTGCTTCGAGAATTAGCCCCCCAAAAAAGGTCCCCTCCACATTGAATGTGGCCATGTATTTATAGGCAAATTTTTAGGCTGGAACTTTCAAGTCATGAGTCGTGACCGACTCATCATGAGTCGTGAGTCGTGGCCGACTCATCGTGAGTCATCTGAGAGTTAAAAGTTGCCGTCTAAGATGAGGCGACCCTGGTCTTCTACACAGCAGCTTCAGGTTGAGTCATCAATGAGTCATCATGTACGACTCATCTTAAGTCGTAAGTCATCAACGAGTCATCCCCTTGCAGCATGATTCTGAGCTTGTCTCTGAGTCGTGTGTCGTGAATTGACCTATCTTTTGAGTCGTAGCTGCCTTAGGTCATAGACTCCTTAAGTCGTAAGTCTTTTGAGCCATAAGGTTTTATGACTCGGATCTCTCCTTGGGTCGTTGAGTCGTTAATGAACTTGAGTCGTAAGGTTTTATGAACCGTTCATCTCCTGAGTCGTAAACCCAATGGAATACTTAAGGGCCTCGAATGGATGAGTCGCGACCAAATGAGTCGGTCTTTGATGAGTCGGAGCCAGGTCAGATGAGTCGGTGATAGAATGAATCGTGAGGTTTCTTGAGTCGGCAGCTTAATGAGTCGGCCTGTATCATTGAGTCGCTACTAGTTGAGTCGGGGATTCTTTGAGTCGGTCCTTTCCTTAAGTCGTGAGGTCTCCTAAGTCGTTAGGCATCTTAAGTCGTAGGTCGTTTCAAGTCTTAACCCGTTGACGCCTCTAACTCGTAGGCCTTTTAGCTCGCATGCTGGAACGGGGTTAACATTTGCCCCTCGAAGCACACGCTTAAGTCGTAAGTCGTGTGCTTCGACTCATCATGACCCGTGCCGAATCGAGTCCCAACATTTCCAGGTATAAAAATGCTTGAGTCGCTTCTCCTCTTTTTCACTTCTTATTACTTATCCCAGAGCCGCATCTGCCATTAGAGACCTTTCAACCTTTCGAAGGCGAATCCAAGTTAGCTGATCATCAATCCATCCTTTCCACTACATTGCGTAAGTGATTTCGAACTTCAATCCAACAACGTCCATTGCTAGGGCACAAATTTTCGCTTCCTGTTCCCAAATCACCGCCGCATGTCTCACTTGGGCTTTGATTTGAGTTATGAACGATTCTGATCATTGTTGGCTACGTTGTTGTTGTGATCCTCTAGATTATAGCATCGCGTTTGATTCGCCGTACACTTGAAGCGATTCGAATTGGTTTTTTGGGTGCTTTCTGATGATGTGAGGAGAAGATGATGAATTACAATGTCTTGATTTGACTGGCCCGTGGGTTCGGAGGAGATGAGGAAGTTCTTAACGGGTTAACGGGTTAGAAAGGGGTTGACTGGTTGAGGAAACGACTTAGGATCTCACGACTTAGTTGGTTTTGCTTTTCGGCCACTGATTCTGAAATACCTTGCAATCACAACCGTACACGACTTAATGCTTTTAGCCATAAACCACAAACGACTCAAGCTATAAGTCGTGAACGACTTAATCCATAGGCCGTGAATGATTCAAACCATGAGCTGTCAACGACTCAGTACTTGCTACTTTCCCGTGACTTATCCTTTAAACCGTGCACGACTTAAACCATAAGCCGTGTACGACTCAGTGGCTTCCATGCGACCCGGTAGCCTTTACTATCGACTTTAATCCGACTTAGCAAATTTTACGACAAAATCCATGAGTCGTAACCGGGTTAGAACTTAGAAGGTTTCTTATTGCTTTGATCTGGAGCCTTCCTCCTGTTCTTTGACTTACGACTCATAGTGCTGCCGACTTATAACATCAGCGGTTTAGAGTTGGAGTAACCTAACTTAACTCGCCTCACTTTCCTTAGGTCGTAGTCGAGTCACCTAAATAGCCAACGACTTAGCTTAACCCGTACAAAGAATCCTTGAGTCGTTTACGACTTAGTACTTGTAAATTTTGTTTGAACTCCGAATTATTGCATGGACTCTGAACTGCTATACTGCTGCATTCTTTTACAGATTTCTTCAACTTGTAAGCTAATAATCTGTTAATACAACATTCACAAAAAACTGGGACGAATATACTGTCATTGATTGTCCACATCGAACGACAGATTAGTTAATGATATATAATTAACTTAAATAAATCGTGTGAACGAAGTGCTACCAATTTCAAGTGGAATATTAAAGCAGCACTGGATTAGTCAATTGAAACTGACCAGCCCGCATTAATATTATGCTTGAGCTTTAAATAACAAGTTCCGAAATTACCATAGTCAATCAATCGTCAACCAGTTTAATTCCAGTTATCTTTACTTGTTATTATTATTATTTTTATTAGCTTTGCACGACACTTCACACTTTTTAGGAAACGTGCACCTTCGCATTTGAACATCCAGTTGCTTGTGTAGAATGACCTCTCATCAAGAAGAGCCGATGGGTCAGGCTGAAGATGTCTTTCCAGTAGCCATCCCTATAGACAACCCTCCGGAAAGAACACCCACAACTTTGAATCAGCGGGTGTTTAACCAACTGCGCATCCAGTTTGGCATTGATGATGCTGACACCTTATTTCCGGGGCCAAATGACACTGCTGACAATCCTCCCTACGGCTTTGTTGCAGTCAATCGCCAAATGTGCTTAAGTGGGGCGATTCCTCCTTTTAACGACTTTCTCCAACAGCTTCTGCTTCGGTTGTCTATCTCTCCATTCCAATTACACCCCAATGGCTACGCCATTTTGATGGGGTTATGTGTTCTATTCAGGAGAGTTTTGGATCGGTTACCAAGCTTCGAGGAGATCTGCTATTTTTGCTCATTCACGAAAACTAAAGACCATCCCTCCATTGTGGTTGTAAGAAGCGCTCGAAATCGCAAACTTATTACTGATCTCTCCGAAAGCGCTCACGGATTTTTGAATCAGTTTTTCTTCGTTCGCTGCCCTCCAGGGTTTTATGCCATCTGGAGAGTGGGAAGTAAGATTTCCTGTCTCTACTTTTTCCATTTTGAAACTTTCTCGAGATCTGAACTCTCAGCTGCTAATTTCATTCTTTTTCTGTTTTTAGCACTACCACCCCCTGCTAGGGACCCAAGTCTCAAGCAAATTTTTGAAAGATTAAATGCCGTGCCGGTAGAAGAGAGGAGCATAAAGTTTCTGCTAAACGATGAACTTTTACATCAATACGGACTCCTCCATCTCTCTCGCTTTACTCGGCCTCGTGAAGCTCCAACGGAGGTTCCTGACTCTCCGGTGAAAACTCCTGATCTTCCGATCTCCACTAAAGAGCACATACGAGGAGAAATTTCTGTAGAAACCTTATTAGTAAAGTGCTCTACTCCCAGAGACGATACGGGACCCTCCGAAAAGCCCGCACTTGCTCCCATTATTGAAGAAGAAGAGGAGCCCCTTTCCCAAACCAGGGAGAGTGCTGACAAAGGAGATGATGGAGGGAATCAGGTTGGGCATGCCGGTGATGACGTCTTTGGGGATTTAAGTGACATAATTATTACTTCCCAAGAGCTCTTTAAAGAAGACCCTGCTCATGGTAAAGCTATACCTCCGACGATTGAAGCAACATCTGCCCTCCAACAGACTCTTACTCCTTCATCTCAAGAATTGTCATCAACAGTGAAATCTATCACTTCCCCCCAACAGAGGAGTGGTTCGTTAGTCCAACGCGAGTAGCTTGCACTTCACACACAACTAAGGATTTTCCAGCACATTTATGCACTTATCTTCTTATACTTTAGAGATTTCTAAAGCCTATCTTTTCTTATTTCAGATTCTTCAATGACACGCGGCGGATCGTATTATCAGGATTTCCAACGCTACGGGGGGCGTGGTCAATATGATTATCGGCGTTACTTTCCCTCTTATAGAGAGTCTGACGAAGAGAGGGCTGCTCGAAAGGCTCGTGAAAGGAGGGATGCAGAAGAGCGTTATGACAGAAGGGATAGGGATGATTACCATGATTCTCTGCAAAGGAGTGACGACTCTCACAAAAGGAAATCTTACGACGACCGGGGAAAAGGTCATGTAACTGAAGATTCAGGCAAACGAGCCCGACATGGTGAGAGACATACCTCCACTATTCCCGAAAAGCCTACTGCCCCTGCCCCTCTTGACATTACTTCTGACTCTCCTGCTCTTGGGAAGGAGGACATCCAGACAATAATAAGTAGGCCTAAATTTCAAGTGGGACCGGGCCCAGCCACTTTACAAAGTCGTTTTCCGCAGTGGTGTTTAAAGGGTGTGAGGTTCGATCTCGACCTAGTCCCTATTGACAAGCCTGCTATGCTACGAAATCTTGACGCCGTTAAACTTGATATCGAGAGGATGTCAAACTGGCAGAAGCTTGTTGATGAGCTTCAACGAGTTAACCGTGCCAACTTAGAGGCTATGCTCACCATGGAAAACGATAAGGCTGAGTGGCAAAAGGTCCTTGAGCAGCATGATACCGAGATGAGAAGTATTACTTCCTACAACGGGAGCTCGAAGCAAAGGTTGAGAAGTTGAAAGATGAGCTTGCTGCTTCCTCTACTTCATACTCTCAAAAAGAAGAAGTGCTTCTCAGACAAGTTAGAGATGCTCATGCCAGTCAGAGAGACGCTGAGGACAGGCTTGAAGTACAAAAAAGAATCAGTGACGGCTATGTCTCTGATATTGCTGAGCTTCGAAAGAAAAACAACTCCCAGGAGGCGGAGATACAAATGCTTAAGCTTCAGCTTGCCAGAACTGAAAGGGAGCGCGATGAGGCTGTCGCCGGCAAAATCGCAGCCGAAGAGTCTCATGAGGCGACCAAAAACAGCTTCGGCTCAACATTATTCGACTTCTACTTGCATAGCGTCTTGGGGCGTGGAAGCCTCGCCTTTCTTGGTCCCAAGTATGAGATCACTTTAGCTGAAGTGTGGGAGGCCGCCCTCGATATGCTTGGTGCTGAAGGTGCTGGTTATGACGAGCCAGCCCTGGAAAGGCATTATTTTGATGAAGACGCTCGCGCTGCTCTCGCCAGGGGAAAGGAACAACTTGCCAAACTAAGAACCGAAGTGACGGAAGGGGACCAGCTGGGGAAAACCACTTCAACTACTCTAGTCCAGCCACCTTCTTCGTCTGAAGTCGACATTATTGGTTCCAGTTCCCATCTCGCATCTCCCACCAAAGTTACCGCTGATATTACAAGCACACAAGGTGGAGACGAGGGTGAAGAGAGCGCCGATGCGCAAGCTTATGAAGTCGATATCAGGAAACCAGCTTCTCCAGGTAACTTCACTGTTAATCTCGCTACTGTCAATTCTGCTCAAGCTGGTTACTCGTTTATTTCTCATGAGTTTCACGAGCTCCTTGGCTATTTTCTCAACCTTGACGAGCCTTCATCTCCTCTCTTTACTGACTTCATTGGTGAACCCTCATCTCCTCTTTTTACTGACTTTAACCTTTTTTCTTCTGTAGAGAAAGTACCAAGCACTGCTCAAACTTCTACTCCTCCGGTCATCCTTCCTTCATCTCTTCAGGCGGTGCCTCCTTCTGCCTCACAACCTGGATCACAAGAGGAACAAATAGAGGCTCTTCACGGCTTGGATGATCCCATCACTTCGCAAGAGCAGAAAGATGAGAGACCTGAGGGAGGTGACATTTCCCCGGAACGGACTCCTTCTGACGACATTGTTCTATCAAAACTTGTCACTCCGGGGAGTGAGTCTTCCTCACAAAGGAGAGAGAAGCGTGGGACATCAAAAAGGAGGGGGAAGAAAATCACCGCCACTGAAGAGGAGCCGGAAGTTGAACCGGTTACACCTGCCTCTCCTACTTCCCTTATGCCCACTGGCCGACCTGAAAAGCTGGTTATTCGACCGAGCAAAGGGTCCAAAGGAGGGAAGAAGAAGTGAAGATTTTAGTTTTTTGCCTTTTGTATGAACTGGCCGAGAGTTGTGCGGGTATCGGCGCCCGCTTTTATTTTGAAAACCTGTATCTGCATTATAGTTGAATAAAATGATTCTTCGTTTGTACAAACTTCTGTTTGAATTTGAGAATGCATTTACTATTTATTTTTGCACAAGTTTATTTTTATAATATTGCAGCGGGCTTATGGTATGTTGCTTGAGTATTACTTTACTGAGGCAGCTATACTACTATACCATGTTGCCCCCATACCTTAAGCTTGTTGCAATATCTTATACTTCGAGGGGACTTGCACTCTTATTTGTTAAAGAATAATTATTTTATTTTTTTTTAAAGAAAATTTTTATTGAGTACAACTCCCTTCGTATAAGTTTTAACGCTTTGTCGTTCGAAGAAATCACTTTTCTCTTTTGCTTATGTGCATATTTTACCAAATGAATTCCTCTATGTGGTAAAGCGGACCTCTGAAGGGTACTTTAACTTCTTTCTTTTTTACAATCATTTTCCATTTGAAAGTTAAAGTACGCTTTTTGATGAGGAAATTTTTTTTTTTTTTTTTTTTTTTTTACAGAATTGTACCTCTGAGGAGGGATTTTTCACGTTTCAACACTTGGAAGTTTTATTTCAATCTCGGTGAAACGTGTACCCCCAAAGAGTTGTGCCTTCGAAGAAAGCCTTCTCACGTTTCAACACTTGGAAGTTTTATTTCAATCTCGGTGAAACGTGTGCTTCCAAAGAGGTCTTCTTCTTCTTTTTTTTTTTTTTACGTTTCAACACTTGGAAGTTTTATTTCAATCTCGGTGAAACGTGTACCCCCAAAGAGTTGTGCCTTCAACGAAAGCCTTTTCACGTTTCAACACTTGGAAGTTTTATTTCAATCTCGGTGAAACGTGTGCTTTCAAGAAGGTCTTTGTTTTTGCATTTCAACTTTGGTGAAGTGAAATCCCGAAGAGCGGTTGTTACACTTCAACTCCTGGCGAAATGTGCCTCCGAAGAGGGCTTTTATTTTGTTTACATTTCAACTCTGGTGAAGTGAAATTCCGAAGAGCGGTCACAACACTTCAACTCCTGGTGAAATGGGCCTCCGAAGAGGGCTTTTATTTTGTTTGCATTTCAACTCTGGTGAAGTGAAATCCCGAAGAGCGGTTATAACACTTCAACTCCTGGTGAAATGTGCCTCAGAGAGGGTTTTCATCGCCTGAAAGTCACTCTCTCATGGTTGGAGGGTCATGACTCCTCCAATCTTTTTTTGTTGAGTAGAGAACTTTCTTTTTTGTGGCGTATGACCCATTAGAGGTCTTTTATCCTTCGAAGAGTTGCGCCTCCGAAGAGGACTTGTGCCGCTGATGGTAGCTTTGGTTGTTCCTCTGTTCACTTGCTTATGCCTTTTCAGCGATCCTCTTTTTTTTATTTTTTTTTCTTTTCAAGTCTTCATTCCCCTTTCTCTCACAAGTGGCTTGTTTAATCCAAGGAAGTGTACTTCATTATCAGGCAAGTTCGTGAGAACGGGCACTAGCTTCCTAATTGGATGTTTGTTTGTTTAAACAATCTCAATTTATCAGCAAGGGCTCGTTTCTATCGAAATCATTAGCCGTTCAATTGAAGTATTTCCTATCTAGGATTTGAATTCGGGGTCTTTGTGACTTGAAATTTGTTTGTTGAATGATGGTGAGAATCGCTCGGTCTTATTATGCGCAAGTTTTATTTCCATTGTCTGCAAAAATTTAAATCGACATTTTAGCAATACATTTTATGTATTTTTATATCGAAAACAAAGCAAACATATAATGATAATAAGGAACACAAGATTTATAGTGGTTCGGCCATGAAATTGGGCCTACATCCACTTTATATTCTTTCATTATTTATTTGCATCAATTTCACAATTGCTTTCAATTACAAGAATCATACATTCATAATTCTTTTTACAATTTTTCAACAAAATTTTCAAGTAAAGTATGGACGCAAGTGGTTGCTGTTCCATGCCCTTGGAATTTGATCTCCATCAACGGTGGTGAGCTTGAATGTGCCGTCAAGAAGCTTCTGACCTATTACATATGGTCCTTCCCAATTTGGCCCAAACACACCTGTCGTGGTCATAATTCTTTTCAGGACTAGGTCTCCAATTTCAAAGCTGCGTTGACGAACTTTGGAATTGAAATGTCTGGCTATCCTTTGCTGATGAGCTGCAACTCTGAGGTTAGCTTCATCTCTTTTTTCATCAAGGAGATCCAGCGCTTCAAGTTGCAACTTTTCATTTTCTGCTTGATTGAAATGAATTCTTCTGTGTGAAGGGACCTCTGTTTCAACCGGGATCATTGCTTCCGATCCGTATGCTAACGAAAAAGGAGTATGCCCAGTTGCAGTTTTGTGAGTAGTTCTATATGCCCATAGTGCAAGTGGTAGTTTATCGACCCAACCACCTTTTGCTCTTTCGAGTTGCTTTTTGATGGTTGATTTGATGATCTTGTTCACTGCTTCCACTTGCCCGTTTGCCTGCGGATGAGCTACTGCCGAAAAGCTTTTCTGGATTTTGAATCGCTTGCAAAAATCCTGGAATTCCTCACTTTCAAACTGAGTACCATTGTCTGTGATTATTTTCTGAGGCACACCGTATCTGCAAATGATATTCTTGGTCACGAAGCTTATCACTTTCTTAGAAGTGATAGTAGCCAATGGTTCAGCTTCAGCCCACTTAGTAAAATAATCAACTGCAACAATAGCATATTTAATCCCTGATTTAGCAGTTGGTAGCGGCCCAATGAGATCCATTCCCCAAATTGCAAATGGCCATGGACTGACCATCTGTGTGAGTTCGGTAGAAGGTGCTTTAGGAATTTTGGCATATCTTTGGCACTTGTCACATTTTCGGGAGTAATCTGCAGCATCCCGATTAATTTCTGGCCAAAAATATCCGTATCGGAGAATTTTCTTTGCTAGTGTTTGACCACCTGAATGATCTCCGCATTCTCCTCCATGCACTTCAGCTAGGATTGTTTTGGACTCTTCCTGGGATACACATCGAAGCAATGGCATTGAGAATCCCCGTCTGTACAATCGACCATCCTGAATTACATAGCGAGAGGCCTTCCTTAGAATCTTTCGTCTTTCTATCGAATTTTCTGGCAGAGAACCCCTGAGTAGGTAATCCAGTATTGGAGTCATCCATGACTCTTGTTCTTGAGATACATTCATAATCCAGTCTATATCCATCTCGTCTATACTTGGCGCTGAAAGGACTTCTACAGGGACCAATCCCAATAGTTGAGCTTCACCAGAACTTGAATACTTTGCGAGGGAATCTGCCTTCATATTCTCTTCCCGAGGAATGTGGCTTATTGAATAGTGATCGAGTTCATATAGGAGTTCCCAAGCCTTTGACAAGTAGGAAGGCAGGTTTCCACCTTTCGCTTGAAATTCCTTCTTGACTTGGCATACAATAAGCTGAGAATCACTGAAAATTTGTAATGCTCGAATGTTTAGCTCTTTAGCGATTTTCAGACCTGCAATAAGAGCTTCATATTCTGCTTCATTGTTTGTTGAAGGAAATTCCAGTCTTAGTGCATAACATAATGATCGACCTTCAGGAGTTTCAAGTATCACTCCGGCTCCTGAACAGTAGTCATTTCTTGCGCCATCAACATACATCTTCCACTGGATTGGAGAGTCATTGATCGCTTTTTCCTCACCATTATCTTTCTCTGTGAATTCTGCAATGAAATCAGCTAAAGCTTGTCCGTTGATTGCTTTTCGGGGGTGATAGGTAATGTCATATTGACTAAGTTCAATGTTCCATTTTAGAAGACGACCCGAAGTTTCAGGGCGAAATAGGACTTGCTTTAGAGGCTGATCAGTGAGTACTTTGATAGGATGAGCTTGGAAATATTGCCTCAGTTTTCTCGATGCAACTAGTAGGCAATAGGCGAGTTTTTCCAACTTGGAGTAATTCAGCTCTGCCCCAGTGAGTCTTTTGCTGATATAGTAAACTGGATGTTGAATCCTTTTGTCTTCCCGTATCAGCGCTGCACTTAGAGCATGAGATGATACTGCCAAGTATATAAGAAGATCCTCACCATTGCCTGGCCTAGAAAGTATCGGAGGCGTTTCCATATGACGGATCAACTCTTCAAAAGCTTTTTGGCATTCGGGAGTCCATTCAAAGTTCTTCTTTCCTTTTTTCAGGGCATCGAAGAACGGGATGCATTTATCAGTAGCTTTGGAAATGAACCGATTCAAAGCGGCGACCTTTCCGTTGAGACTTTGCAATTCCTTCTTCGTTCTAGGAGCTTTAACTTCTTTTAAGGCGGTAATTTGAGCTGGGCTAGCCTCTATGCCCCTAGCACTGACAATAAAACCTAAGAACTTTCCGGATTCGATCCCAAATGTACATTTCAGAGGGTTAAGTTTCATTCTGTATTTCCGGAGGACTGCGAACATTTCTGCTAAGTGTTCAATGTGATCCACTGCTTTCCTGGACTTCACTAACATGTCGTCGACGTAGACTTCCATAGTTTTGCCCAATTGCGGTTTGAACATAGCATTAACAAGTCTTTGGTAGGTTGCCCCTGCGTTTTTCAATCCGAAGGGCATAACTCTGTAGCAATAAAGTCCAACATCTGTGATAAAGCTTGTATCCTCTTGATCCGGCTCATGCATCATGATTTGGTTATAACCGGAGTAGGCATCCATGAAGGATAACAATTCATGTCCCGCAGTTCCGTCTACCAGTTGATCGATCCTGGGTAATGGGAAGCAATCTTTGGGGCAAGCCTTGTTTAGATCAGAAAAGTCGATGCATACTCTCCATTTTCCATTAGCTTTCTTGACCAGCACAGGATTTGAAACCCAATTCGGATACGTAGATTCTTTGATGAAGTTATTTTCCATGAGTCGATCAACTTCTTCTTTTAATGCTGCTGACCTTTCTGGACCTTGGGTTCTTCTTTTCTGTTTAACTGGCGTAAACTTTGGGTCAATATTCAGAGCGTGTACTGCAACTTCTGGGGATATCCCACACATATCGGCATGAGTCCAAGCAAAGACATCCAGATTTGCTTTCAGGAAAGATATCAAGACATTCTGAATTGACACATTAAGCTGCGAACCCACATTCAACACCTTATTTGGGTCCTTCGGGTCAACAGGTACCGGAATTGTCGTTTCTACCGGTACTACTCTATTCTCCCCTGTACTGGCTTTTCTGGGATCCATTTCTTTCCGTGCCCCGCTGTGCTCGCCAGTGCAGGGTCCGCTCTGTAATTGCTACAAAGCTGGTTCCTTGATGCGGACTGGAGTTGCCGCATCCTTTTCCATTTCTCTTTTTCTTGACTCTCGCAGCTCTGTCCAATAACATTCTCGTGCAGCATTTTGATCCCCTTTTATAACTCCTACTCCATTGTCAGTAGGGAATTTAATAGTGAGGCACCACGGGGCTAGGATAGCTTTGAATGCTGCGAGTGTTGGACGGCCAAGAAAAGCATTATAGGCAGAAAGCTCATCGACAATCACAAATGTTTGCTTTCGGGCCACTTTCCTTTCTCCTTCCCCAAGTTCTACAAACAAATCGATGGTTCCTACTGGTTGCTTTGGCTCCCCTGTGAAGCCCACGATTTTCTGTGATGAGGCTTGCACATCGATCATAGGGATTTTCATCTGGTCAAATGTCTTCTTGAAGAGAATATTGCATGATGCTCCGCAGTCAATGAGGACTCTTCTGACAATGGCTGGTCCAATACCAGCCGAGATGACCAAGGGATCTAAAGTAGGAGCTTCGATACCTGTAGAATCTCTGGCTCTGAAAATAATATCGTCACTGAAAGTTTTCTGTTGTTTAAGGGGCGTAGTGTCTTCTAGAACAAAGACGTTTTCTTCGGCTGGAGCATATTTCAAAGCCCTGGAATATCTCTCCATCTCACCCCAACTTTTACCAGCTGGGTGAGGTCCTCCTGAAATGACATTGATAACGGGCCTTCCAGATTCGTGCCCCGTAGCTTTCTCTCCTGCCCCGGGCTGATGAACAGGGGCCCGCTGCCCCTGACTCGACGATGCAGGATTGTTGCTATTCTTTTTTACGAATTGCTGCAACTTGTTTTCTCTTAGCAACTCTTCAATCAGATTTTTCAGCTGGCGGCATTCATCAGTTTCATGACCTGGTTGATTGTGGAAGCGGCAGAATTTCCCACTTTGTATGGCTTTTCTCCCAGTTCTCAACGGGATAGGTTTAGGGAAATCGATGGAATCTTTAGTGGCGAGGTAGATGTGCTCCGGTGTATGTGATAATGGAGTATATTCTGATGGCTTGAAGGATCGGGGCTTCTTCAGATTACCCTGTTTCTTCCCATTTCTATTCTCCCTTTTTTCCCCCACCGATTCATTCTTGCGTGGAGCGACAATGTTGTCTTCTGCTTTTTCTAACACTGTCTTTACTGGTAAAGGACGGCTTTCCAAGCGAATGAACTCGTCTGCTTTTTTGTAGAACTTTTCGAGAGAGGTTGGCTCCTTCATATTTAACCATTTCCCAAATTCGCTTGACTTATCGATAGCCCTCATCAGATAAGTCAATATCATTCGTGGTTCAGCATTGTCCACCTCAGCCAGTGCTATATTGAAGCGGTTCAAGAAGGATCTGATAGATTCACCAGGATTCTGCTCTAAACTCGATAGTGACATAATATCCTTGGCCTTCGAAGCATATAGTCTAAACTGCTCCTTGAATTTTCTGGTCAAGTCTGAAAACTGATCGATAGATCGGACTGGTAACTTGGTGAACCATAATAAAGCCACGCCTTCCAGGTATACGGGGAAATATCGGCACTTTACTTCGTCGGAGGCCCTGGCACCTGTCATGTGCCAGTCATATTTATACAGGAACTCATTCGGATCACTCGTCCCTTTGTAAGCTGGAATAGTCGGAGGGACAAACTTCCTTGGAAATTCCGCCTTCAAGATTTTTTCAGTAAACGGAGTTTTACTTGGAGCGAAACCCCATTCCTTCTCATCTTCAATCCTTTGCATACTTTCTTTCATGATCTGCCGGACCATTCCAGAAAGATATTCCTCATCATGCCGAGTTCTAGATCCACCGGCGTCAGGTACTGCCTGCTCAAAGGGACTAGTAGGTCTTTCAGGAGCATTCCTTTCATTAACATCATGAATGTTGCCAGCATAGTTCCTTTCATTACCAGCCGGTTCATTGTTTGCCCCAAGTAAGTCGTTCAACTTATTCAGAATCAGAGCATTCTGGGCACTTTGAGCCTCTAGTTGTGCATTTTGGGCGTTTATCTGCTGGTTTAGCCCTAGAATCACAGCATCCAATTCCGCTTTTGTAACTCCAACAGACGGAGTGGGTAGATTAGGCACAGGGGAAGCGGAGGTTCCCTCTTGAATGTTCCCAGATCTGATAGATCTGCTTTTCCTTCCAGGAGCCATAATCTCAGATATACTTCTGGTTTTTAAGGAAATTCTTTCTTCAAATCTCTGCGAAGCAATGATGACAGCTGTCCTGAGTTCAGTTCTCAGTGAAAGCACCAAAAATGTTAACGCTTAAATTTGAACGCTAACACCCCGGTGTATGAAGTGTATTTGTGAAAGCACCACCCGATAGATTGGGAAAGAATTATAAGTCAGGAGATTGCAGAAAAGCAGTAAAAACACAAGTTTTATAGTGGTTCGGCCCAAAATCAGGCCTACGTCCACTTAGATTCTCTTTATTGCTGATATGAGTACAATTTATATCACTTTCTTCAATTACAATTAACTTCAGACAAATAGTTCAAACTCCCACGAAGAATAATCTTTCGAATTCATCTTGAATGATTGTGATTCTTCCTTGAAGTGTGTAATAGCGTCCTTGGAGTTTGGAGTGCTTGGAGTGCTGCTTGAGTTGAGAAAATGGCAGAGTAACGGTGCTTCGAGAATTAGCCCCCCAAAAAAGGTCCCCTCCACATTGAATGTGGCCATGTATTTATAGGCAAATTTTTAGGCTGGAACTTTCAAGTCATGAGTCGTGACCGACTCATCATGAGTCGTGAGTCGTGGCCGACTCATCGTGAGTCATCTGAGAGTTAAAAGTTGCCGTCTAAGATGAGGCGACCCTGGTCTTCTACACAGCAGCTTCAGGTTGAGTCATCAATGAGTCATCATGTACGACTCATCTTAAGTCGTAAGTCATCAACGAGTCATCCCCTTGCAGCATGATTCTGAGCTTGTCTCTGAGTCGTGTGTCGTGAATTGACCTATCTTTTGAGTCGTAGCTGCCTTAGGTCATAGACTCCTTAAGTCGTAAGTCTTTTGAGCCATAAGGTTTTATGACTCGGATCTCTCCTTGGGTCGTTGAGTCGTTAATGAACTTGAGTCGTAAGGTTTTATGAACCGTTCATCTCCTGAGTCGTAAACCCAATGGAATACTTAAGGGCCTCGAATGGATGAGTCGCGACCAAATGAGTCGGTCTTTGATGAGTCGGAGCCAGGTCAGATGAGTCGGTGATAGAATGAATCGTGAGGTTTCTTGAGTCGGCAGCTTAATGAGTCGGCCTGTATCATTGAGTCGCTACTAGTTGAGTCGGGGATTCTTTGAGTCGGTCCTTTCCTTAAGTCGTGAGGTCTCCTAAGTCGTTAGGCATCTTAAGTCGTAGGTCGTTTCAAGTCTTAACCCGTTGACGCCTCTAACTCGTAGGCCTTTTAGCTCGCATGCTGGAACGGGGTTAACACACCACAATCAACAAGTACTCTTCTTACAATAGCTGGCCCAATGCCAGCAGAAATAAACAAGGGATCTATGGTGGGGGCTTCAACACTCATAGAATCCCTGACTCTGAAGATAATGTCATCATTAAAAGTTTTCTACTGTTTCAGAGGTGCAGCATCTGCTAACACAAAAACATTCTCCTCCGTTGGGGTATATTTCAATGCACGAGCGTACCGTTCCATCTCACCCCAGCTTCTGCAAGCTGGGTGAGGTCCTCCTGTAATCACATTAATAACGGGCCTCCCAGATTCATGATCCGCTGCCTTTTCACTTGAGCTAGGACGATGAACAGGAGCCTGTTGTGCTAGAGTTGGCGAAGTTGGTCCATTCTTGTTCCTCCTTACATATTGCTGGATCTTGTTTTCTTTCAATAGTTCCTCAATCAATTCCTTCAAGTGACGGCACTCATTGGTATCATGCCCGGGTTGGTTATGGAACCGGCAAAACTTTCCATTCTTCTCGGCTTTCTTACTAACCCTTTGCTTAGCTGGTGCAGAGAACTCGACTGTGTCTTTGTTTGCAAAGTAGAAGTTTTCCGAGGTATCTGTCAGAGGGGTGAAGTTGAAAGGATGACTTTTCTTTGCATCTCCTTGCTTCCTCTGACCCTCATTCCCCCTCTTCTAATTGCCAGATTCTTTCCTATTCGGGACAGCATTACTATTTCCAGCCCCTATCGATACCACCTTAGCCGGTGCTTCGAGGCTTTCTAGGCGCATGAATTCATCGGCTTTCTTATGAAACTTGTCGAGCGAATTCGGTTCTTTCATTTTCAACCACCTCCCGAACTCACTTGCCTTATCAATAGCCTTCATCAAGTACGTCAAAATCATTCTCGGCTCTGCGTTGTCTACTTCAGCCAGGGCTATATTGAAGCGATTCAAGAAAGCTCTAATGGATTCTCCAGGATTCTGTTCCAAGCTGGATAACGACATTATATCTTTCGCCTTCGAAGCGTACAATCTGAACTGTTCCTTGAACTTTCGAGTCAAATCAGAAAATTGGTCTATCGATCGGACCTGCAATTTTGTCAACCAGAGAAGAGCAACTCCTTCTAGGTATACCGGAAAATATCGGCATTCGATCTCATCTGAAGCTCTGACACCAGTCATGTGCCAATCGTACTTGTATAGAAATTCATTAAGCTCACTTGTCCCCTTATAAGCCGGTATGGTAGGAGGAACAAACTTCCTAGGAAATTCTGCTTTCAAAATCCTTTTAGTGAATGGAGTCTTGCTCGGAGCGAACCCCCATTCTTTTTCGTCTTCCTCTCTTTGCATACTTTCCTTCATGATTTGTCGGACCATCCCTGATAAATATTCCTCATCATTAAGGGGCTCAGCAGGATAAGGATCGGCCATTTTTTTAGAAGTCTGCCTTGACAGGCGCTCACGGAAAGTTGGTTGTTGTCCCGATCCTCCAACTTGGGGAGGTGTGTCTTTGACTGGACCAGCTTCCCTTTGAGGAACATCTCTTTCTTCCACATCATGAACATTATCAGCAAAGTTTGGTTCGTTACTCACTGGTTGACGGTTAGCCCCAAGAAAAGCGTTCAACCTTTCCAACATCAGATTGTTTTGGGCTTCCATCTGCTAATATAGCCCAGAAACCGCGGCATCCAATTTTTCTCGCGTTACTCCAACAGTTGGAGTTGTTTGACTTAAAGGAGGAGAAGTGGCAGTAGTCTCGCGAACATCGTCGGATCTAACAGACTTGCACTTTCTTCCAGGAGCAATTATTTCTGACAAACTTCTGGTTTTTAGAGAGATCCTTTCCATAAATTTCTGCAAAGCTATGATGATAGTATCCTGAGTTGGTTTCTCAGTGAAAGCACCAAAAATGTTAACGTAAAAATCAGACGCTAACACCCCGGTGCATGTAGAGTAAACGTGAAAGCACCACCCGTTGGCACGGGAATCAGAAAATAAGCAGGAAAATCTCAGAAAGACAATAGAAGGCACATTTTTTATAGTGGTTCGGCTTATAGTCAAGCCTACGTCCACTTTATATCTCTTTATTGCTGATTCAAGTACAACTTATACAACTTTCTTCAATTACAACACACTTTAGACTAATAGTCCTAAATTTTGATGGAGAATAATCTTTCGAATCCATGTTGAATGATATAGATTTTCTCTTGAAGTTTGTCGTAGTGTCCTTGTTGTTTGGAGTGCTTGAAGTGCTGTTCGAGTCGAGAAAATGGTAGAGTATCAGCGCTTCGAGAATGAGCCCAAAAAGATCCTCCGAACGTTGGAGCTCACACTGTATTCATAGGAGTTTTTCGGTTATAAGTCGTAGGTCGGAAGCTGCGACTTAAAGTAAGTCGTGGGTCGAAGGTTGCGACCTAAAGTAGGTCACAAGTCGAAGATTACGACTTAAGGTAGGTAGTAGACCACATGTGAGAGACCTAGCAGAGGGAAGCTTCGGCCTTTCCTGGCAATACTGGTCACTTTTGGATGAAGTACTAAGTCGTGGGTGACTTAGGGGAATGGTTGGCAACCTTATAGAGCTAAGATATCCGATGTAGCGACCTAAGCTAACTCGTTAACCCACTATGTCGCATAGTCCATTAGGTCATTAGGTCGCTTGTGATTTTAGGTCGTTAGGTCGCGGTCCTCTTAGGTCGATAGGTCACTGCCTGTTAGATCGCTAAGCCGCCAGGTCTTTTAGGTTGCTGAGCCGTGACTTCCTGTAAGAAGTTAGGTCGTCCACCTCTTGACTCGTTAGGTCGTCCACTTCTCTAAGTCGTTAGGTCGTCTACTCCCTTTAGCAGTTAAGTCGTCCCATCTCTTAGGTCGCTAAGTCGCTGCTTGTTAGGTCGCTAACTCGCTTCACATTTTAGATCGCCGTTCTTATGTAAGTTGCTAGGTCGTTTCATCTTGTTAGCCTCTTTAGGTCACTCCGGCTGTTGAGTCTCTAAGTCGCGTAACAAAGGAATTAACACTCAATAAACAATTTAAAAGTATATTAAAACCACAATTGAAAGAAAGATCAATTCGTAATGAAAAACAAATCAAGATACTTGTTTGAGTCTACATATTAACCATCGTTGTTTCTAAAAAAATAAAGATAGATCAAAAAAGAGAGATAAATTTTGGGTTTAGATGGAGAAGCTCATGTATATAAATTAATTTCAAAAATATCAATAATACCTTGGTAAGAAGAATCAATGTTTTTACGTTTTACATGTTTGAATAACTTATTAAAAATCTACATGTAAATCCAATGAATAATATTTGCCAAGCTGATCAAAAGTTGTACACATTTGTAATATGCTTTCAAACTTGATGAATTTCGCTTTAAGTTTACCGGTGTGGCCTAAACCCAAAAAAATAATCTAAATGCTCGTGATTACTTATTATCATGTCAAAATCAAGGTTGGAGATCTCAGTTTTGGTCTCGGTTCCAGTCTTTTGTAATTTTAGGAATTTCGATCTAATTTGTTTATTTCATGAATTTCAATTCCAGATTCAGCTTCAGATCTCGTTATTTATTTTTCATATAATTACATTTGTATTTGTTAAATTTATCGAAACAAAACATATAATTTATATTTAATTAAGAAGTAAGATATTAACGAACAATACCAAATAACTATAAATATATATAACACTAAAAAAATGTTTATTATTAATTCTTAATTAACTTTTTTTAGTTACAAAATTTATATATTGTGTGAAATCATACGTTTCCTAAGTCAAAGTTATAAATTTTGAATATTCATATATTTGAAACTCAATTTAATTCAATTTTTGACTTTCTGAAAAATTTAAAGTTCAATAGTTATTTTTATTGGATCTAAGTTTCGATTTGGTTTCGTTTCGGTCACCACTGAAACTTAAACGGAATGATCGCAATCTCGGTGTTTCGGTTGAATCCTCAAACCTTGGTCAAAATGTAGGTCCTTTGGATGCATGAAGCAGAAAATTATTTGAGCGGATAGACAAAAAATCAATACCCGCAAATACAGATATCAGAAATCTGAAAATGATTCTATATATGGATGATGATATGACATGCCATATCCATTGACATCCTATCAACATGTATATATGTATGTTGTGTATCATTTATGTATTCATATCTAAGCATGTGTGTATCACACATGTGTATGTGCATTTGTATACATGAATTTTTGCCTGTGTAGTGCACTACAACTTTTAACCTAGAAATGGCTTCTATGTAAGGCACACAAAGTTTCGTATTTGTAGTGTTGTCTGAATAAATAGCTTAAGTACATGTTTTTGTTAAATTTTGGTGATACAAAATTATAAATAGAGGGAAATAAATATGCAAAAGAAAGAACGAGAAGATTTTTTTTCCTCAAATTAATAGACATATTTAAGCATGTTTATTTCTCTTTCTAATTGGCTAATAAATTATTTTTTGCCATCGAATATTAAATTGGGCATTAAGTAATTGATTATATAAATAGAGACTAGAAGAGAGGGTAAAAATGTGATGAAAAATCTATTGCTAATTTTTCTTCTTCGTCTTTGTTCTTTTTCTGCAACAATTTTAGCCATATAGATATTTGCTCCCTTTCTCAATTTGGTTATTGATTCAATAATATTTTTTTTACTTTAGCTTTGTTTAGTTAATCGTAAACAAAATTTTGGTGATTAAATAAAGTGGGTGGTTGGGTGAAATATTTTGTGTTATTGCATTTTGATTTCAATTACGTCTTGTTTTCAATCAAAGTTATCTCTTTGTGATTTGAGTGACAAAGATCCGTTGATAAAAGCTTCCGCAAAGCGCTACTATTTTCATAACAATTTTATGGTAATGAAATGATTCGTTTCCTTCACACTGATGTATGAGTGCCATTTTTTCTAGGGTGTACGGGGAACCTATTGATCACGATAAATTCTTAGAGGACTCCTGCTAGCTTAGATGTGTTAGGCCTTTAAGTGAATATCAGGTAACAAGTTTGCACCGATTACCGGTTTATTGTATACCCTGAAGTAGAAAAAAAATGCTTATTTTGGGACCGTTCGCATTTGTCAAATCAATCCTTTAGAGTCTTAAAATAAGACAAGAACCTTTTATGAAAATTGGAAGTTCGAGTTGTTTGAGAACTGGCGAAACACCAATATAGATGCACCATTACTTTCTAAGCATTTTGGTCCTTTTCCAATTTCTTATTTCCTATAATCTTATGGTACTAGTTGTTGTTTGTTAACGTTAAAATATGAACGCTAACACCCCGGTGTATGAGTTATAGTTGTGAAAGCACCACCCGATAGCTCGGGAACAGATTACAAGCAGATAATAGCAGAAAAGCAGTAAACAACAGCAATTTTATAGTGGTTCGGCTTAAGGGTATAGCCTACGTCCACTTTAGGTACTTTTATTAATGATCTCGTTACAAGCTGATACAATTCTTCCCAAGTACAATACACTTTGAATTACAAGAGACTTAGAACAAGTAGCCTAAACTTCGATGAAGATGAGAGTTTTCAAATCCATGTTGGATGCATGTGATCTCTTCTTGAAGTTGTTTGTAGCGTTCTTAGTGTCTTGAGAGCTTCAAGTGTTAGATTGGTTCGGAATGCAGCAGAGTATCGACGCTTGAAGAGAGTGAGCCAAAAGTCCCCTCCTAGTTCGAGTTAGGGCTGTATTTATAGGCTTTTATCGGAGTTAGGTCGTAGGTCGTGACCGACCTAAGTAAGGTCGTAGGTCGCAGTCGACCTAAAAAGCACTGGCCTTCCTTCCATAAGAACATACGTGCTGATTTGTACAAGTCCAAGGTCGTGAATGACCTATCCCCTAGAGGCATGGCATAGGCGGCTTCTTTATTCATGCAGATAGGTCAAGAGCGACTTATCCTAGGTCGTTAGCGACCTATCATAGGTCGTGAGAACTTTCCTGTAGTCATAGCTGGAGTTCTTAAGTCGTTGAATCTCTTAGGTCGTGACCTTCCTTAGGTCGAAGTAGTCCGTTAGGTCGTTGGGCAGTATTTTTATCTCCAAGTGCTAGGTCGTCTTCGACCTAAAGTAGGTCGTAGGTGGGCAACGACCTAGGGGATGGGATCTGACTTATCTCAATTGTGCTCGGCTCTTTTCTCAGCGAGTTGATAGGTCGCGTACGACTTGTTTTAGGTCGTAAGTCGGCTGAGATTTAGGTCGCTGAGACCACTTCATTCTCAGGTCGGTAGGCTATGGCTTTGTTTAGGTCGCATATGATTTAGGTCGTAAGTTTGGTGAGCCTGTAGGTAGCTAAATTCTATAGGTCGCTGTGTTACTGGAGAAGTTAGGTCGCTTCTGTAGTTAGGTCACGACCTTCCTTAGGTCGCTGCTGCCTTTAGGTCGAGACAATCTTTAGGTCGCAACACTTTAGGTCGCAGCTACCTTTAGGTCGCTGGGTTACTTCAGTAATTAGATCGTCCCCTTTTTTAGGTTGCTTGTTCTTTTAGGTCGTGGCCTTTTTGGGCCACTGCTGCCTTTAGGTCGAGACAGTCTTAGGTCGCAACACTTTAGGTCGCAGCTACCTTTAGGTCGCTGAGCTTGATAGGTCGCTCTCCTCTCTAGGTCGAGACATCTTTAAGTCGCTAGACCATTCCTATAGCTTGGTCGTTCCATGTCTTTAGGTCTTAGGTCGCTAATGAAGGGGAGTTAACATTTGCCCCTCGAAGTATACGCCTAGGTCGTAGGTCGTGTGCTTCGACTTTCTTAACTCGCATTCTGAAGAATTGCTAGGTCGCAAACGACTTAAGGAGAAAATTAGGTCGCGTAGTGTCGGTTCGCGTTCCACTGTCCTAGAATATAAATACCGTAGGTCGCTCCCTCCCCTCTTCATCTGCTTCAGCATCCATTCTGCCATTAACAAGCTTCTGAACTTCTCGAGGACGATTCTAATCAGCTCAATCTTTCAACTTTTCCATCACCAGATTGCGTAAGTGAGTTCTATCAACATTCGATCACATCCATCATCAAACCACGAATATTCCACTTGTCATTCTTAATGCATTTTCGTATGCTGCTTTTTCCCATAAGTCACGATTCGATTTTCCTCTTGATTGAGTTATCGTGGTGATTCTTGTGGATAGAGCAGTATATCCGATGTACGGTGGATCTGAGGCAATTTGGATTGGATTTTTCGAGTGATCTGTGAGGATGTGGGAGGAAGATGGTAAACTACAGTGATTCAAATTAGCTGGTTTATAAATTTGGAAGAGATGAGGAAGGCTCTAATGGGTTAACGGGTTAATGGTAGTGATGATCTGGCAGTGTGTGAGTAGGGAATCGACCTTAGGGGTGTCTGTTTGAATGTGAACCATGCGACCTAATACTAATGATCTAACTCCCTCTTGAATGAGATAAAATTTAAAGCAGAGCGACCTCATAACGATCTAAAAAAGTAACGACTTAAGTTCCATGATGATTGAAATCTTAGGTCGCGGCTGACCTTACACTTAAACAAATCTGGACCATCTTACTCTGAACTAAAGTGCGACTTAAGAACTTGTTGACCTAGATTCCTGAATGACTGCAGAGGGACTCGACATGTCAACGACCTAATTCTTTTGCGGTATGGGCTCTAGGTCGCAGCCGAGCTAGGACTTGAACAATTTTGCATTGTTTTGAACCCCTTGAACTTGCACAATGCGACCTAATGAAGCCCCGACCTATGCTAGGTCGCTGGACGACCTATGACTTGTGAAATTCTGTGAAGACTTGGTTGAATTGTTTGACCTTGAATTCTGTTGCACTTTGTTGTAGATTATCTCTAATGCTAATTAACCTGTTAAACGCAATATTTGCAAAAAAACTGGGATGAGTATACTGCCATTGACTTCCCACATCGAATGACAGATTAGTTGATAAAGAGTAATCAACTTAAATGAACTGTGTGAATGAAATACTGTGAACTAATGAATTTAAATGAAGTGTTAAAGCAAAACTAAAATATCCAGTTAAAGTTGATCCGTTCGCATTAACACTACACTTGAGCTTTATATTAACAATTCCTGAAATCTCATAGTCGATTAATTGTCAACTAGTTCAATTTCAGTTATGTTTGATTTCTTTTTTTTTTAGTTCTGCACAACACTTCACACTTTTTAGGAAACGTGCACCTTCTCGTCTGAACATCCAGTCGCTTATGTAGAATGATGTCTCAACAAGAAGAGATGATAGAACACGCTGAAGGGGTTTTCCCGATTGCTATTCCACTAGAGAATACTCCGGAAAGAACTCCTATCCTTTTGAAACAGCGGGCGCTTAATCAATTATGCGTTCAATTTGGCATTGCCGAGGCAGAAGTTTTACTCCCTGGACCAAATGACTCTGCTGATAGACAACCTTACGGTTTTGTTGCCATTAATCGACAAATGTGCTTGAGTGGAGCAATTCCTCCTTTTAATGAATTTCTCCGGCAAATCCTACTTCGACTGACGATCTCTCCTTTTCAGCTGCACCCCAATGGCTATGCTATTTTGATGGGATTGTGTGTTCTGTTCAGGAGGACTCTTGATCGTCTTCCGAGTTTTGAGGAAATCTGTTACTTGTGCACTTTTGCGAAGAACAAGGACCATCCTTCAATTGTACTTGTAAGAGGTGCGAGGAACCGCAAACTTATTTTGGATTTGCCGGAGAGTGCACATGGATTCCTGGTTCGTATTGCTAGATGCTGATTCCATTCCTTATTTTTCCAGCACTTCCTCCTCCTTCTAGAGATTCCAGCCATAAGTCAGTTTTTGAAAGGCTAAGCACTGTGGCTGCTGAAGAAAGAAGCGCAAAATTTCTATTGACAGAAGAACTTCTTCATCAGTTTGAGCTTCTACATCCTTCTCGTTCCACTCAAATACATGAAGTTCCAACGGAGGTTCCTGATTCTCTGACGAGCACTCCTGATGCCCCAGTCTCCACTAAAGAGCACTTGCAGGGAGGAACCTCTATAGAAACTTCACTAGTTAAGTGTTCAATTCCGAAAGATGTTGCGGGGCCATCTGACAAGTCTGTACTTGCCCCAGTTACTGAAGAGGAAGAACCCCCTCGATCTACTAGTGAAGGAGTTAAGAAAGCAAGCTCCAAAAAACAAGATGGCGATGATGTTTTTGAGGGGTTGAGCGATTTAATTGTGACATCTCAAGAACTTTTCAAAGATTATGTTTCTAAAACTGTCTCTTCTGTAATCGAGGCGACATCTTCTTTTCAACAAATGTCAACTCCTCCTACTCAAGTTATCACTACCTCTATTCCACAGAGTGGTTTGTAACTCGATGCGCGTAGTTTACACGTTACACGACACTTTGGATTTCTCATCACTTCTACGCACTTATCTTCTTGTACTTTAAAGATTTCTAAAGCTTATTATTTTTATTTCAGATTCTCCTATGGGGCGCAGTGGCTCGTACTATGATGATTTCCAGCGCTACGGGAGGCGTAGCCAGTATGATTATAGGCGTTACCTCCCTTCTCACAGAGAATCGGATGAAGAGAGGGCCATCAGGAAAGCCGACGAGAGACGAGCATATGAAGAACGTCGCCGAAGGGAAGAAGAAAGACATGATCTTCCCCACAGGGATGATGATACCCAAAAGAGAAAAGCTCATGATGAGAGAGGAAAGAGTCACATAGACGATTCTTCAAGCAAGCGGGCTAGACTTACTGAAGAAACAATGCCGATAGCTTCTGAACATGTTCCTGCTAAATCTCCTGCTCCCGTTTGCTCCGACATTCAAGCAATCATTAACCGGCCCGCATACCAAGTTGGGCAAGGTCCTCCCACTCTTCAAAGTCGATTCCCTCAGTGGTGCCTGAGAGGGGTTCGATTTGATCTCGACTTGGTTCCTCTTGACAAATCGGCTATGCTGCGAAATCTTGATACTGTCAAGACCGATATCGAAAGAATGTCAAACTGGCAAAAACTTGTCGATGAGCTTCAAAGAGTTAACCGAGCCAATCTCGAGGCCATGCTCACAATGGAGAACGATAAGGCTGAGTGGCAGAAGACTCTCGAATAGCATGACGTCGAAATGAGAAGTATTGCTTCTTATAACGAAAAGCTGGAAGCAGAAATGGAAAAGCTTAAGGAATAATTAGTTACTTCATCAACTTCCTTTTCCCAAAAGGAGAGCATGCTTCAGCAACAAGTACGAGATGCGCATGCTAGTCAAAGGGCAGTCGAAGATAAGCTTGCTTACAAGGAGAAGGTCATAGAAGAATATCGTGCTGAAACCGTACAGCTGCGGGAACAGACCGGCTCTCAAAACTTGGAGATAGAGTTGTTAAAAACTCGACTTGCTATGGCCGAAAAGGAGCGTGATGAGGCTGTTGCTGGTAAACTTGCGGCCGAAGAGGCCCATCAAGCAACCAAGGCTGACATTAGCTCCACATTATTTGATTTTTATCTGCACAGTATTTTGGGGCGTGGCAGCCTTGCCTTTCTAGGCCCCAAGTATGAAATCACACTGGCTGAAGTTTGGGAGGCAGCACTTGATATGCTTGGTGGTAAGGGTGCTGGATATGCTGAGTCAGCCCTTGAAGAGCATTATCTTGACGATGAAGCCCGTGCCGCTCTTGCCAAGGGAAAAGAGCAACTTGCCAGAGCGCGGACTGATATGGCGGAAGAGGAGCGTTCCGAAAAAGGAGCACCGCCTACTACCTCTGAACGTCCTCCAGTTTCTTCTGAAGTTGACATCGCAGGTTCCAGTGCTCATTCACTGCCTCCTACAAAAACCGGGGTAATTACCCCTACTGATGAAGAGGCTTTGGAGGACATTGGGGCTCAAAATTACGAGATTGAACTGACGAAGCCAACATCTTCAGGTAATTTCGACATTGGTCCGATTCAGGTGGATTGCCTGCTTATTCCTCAAAAATTTGATGAGCTTCTCGATTACTTCTTGAATCTCGATGAACCCATATCTCCCTTCTTTTGGGAAGATACTAACATTTTCAATTTCTCTTCTTCTGCAGTTGAAACAACAAGTGCCGTGCAAACTTCGCCTTCTCTGGTTATTCCTCCTCCATCTCTTCAGGTGACTCCTCCTTCTGCTTCACAACCTGGGTCACAAGAGGAGAAAATTGAGGCTCTTCATGGCTTGGATGACCCTATTGCTTCGCAGGAGCAAAAAGATGAGGGACTCGAAGGAGGCGAGATCTCTCCGGAGCGGACTCCTTCTGACGACGTAGTTTTGTCTGCTCTCGTTACTCCAGGGAGTGAGTCTTCTTCGAAGAGAAGAAAGAAGCATGGGACATCGAAGAGGAGGGGGAAGAAAATTATCACCACTGAAGAGGAACCAGAAATTGCACCAGATGCACCTCCCTCCCCTTCTTCCCTTATGCCTTCAGACCGACCTGAAAGACCTGAAAAGCTAATCATTCGGCCGGGTAAAGGGTCTAAAGGCGGCAAGAAGAAATGAAGAGTTGGGCTTTTTGATTCCTTTTTTGTGTAATGGTCGGATGTTGTGTAGGCACCGGCCCCTGCTTTTTTATTTTGAAACCTGTATTTGTAATATCTGCAATTGAATAAAATGATCCTTTATTTGTACAGACTTCTGTTTGAATTTGAGAATGCATTTATTATTCATTTTTGCACAAGTTTATTTATATGATATTGCGGTGAGCTTGTGGTATGTTGTTTGAGCGTACTTTACTGACGTAGCTATACCATTTTGTATGTAACTATACCATGTTGCCCCCATACCATGAGCTTACTGCAATATCGTATACTTTGAGGGGACTTGCACTCTCATCTTCTGAAGAATAATTACTTCATTCTCGAAGAGAATTTTCGTAGAGTGCAACTCCCTTCATATGAGTTTTTACGCTTTTTCGTTCAAAGAAATCACTTTTTCCTTTTGCGTATGTATACATTTTGCCAAGTGAATTCTTCTATGTGGTGAAGCGGGCCTCTGAAGGGTACTTTAACTTTAATTCTTCCTTTGAAAGTTAAAGTATGCCCTTGATGAGGATTTTTTTTTTTTTAAGATAGAAATTTGTGCCTCTGAGGAAGGATTTCTTCACGTTTCAACACTTGGAAGTTTTATTTCAATCTTGGTGAAACGTGGGCTTCTGAAGAGGTCTTTCCTTTGAATTGTGTCCCCGGAAGGGGGTTGTACCTCTAAGGAGGGATTTTTCACGTTTTAACACTTGGAAGTTTTATTTCAATCTTGGTGAAACGTGTACCTCCAAAGAGTTGTGCTTTCGAAGAAAGCCTTTTCACGTTTCAACACTTGGAAGTTTTATTTCAATCTCGGTGAAACGTGGGCTTCCAGGAAGGTCTTTATCTTGTTTTGCATTTCAACTTTGGTGAAGTGAAATCCCGAAGAGCGGTCATGACACTTCAACTCTTGGTGAAATGGGCCTCCGAAGAGGGCTTTTATTTTGTTTGCATTTCAACTCTGGTGAAGTGTAATTCCGAAGAGCGGTCATAACACTTCAGCTCCTGGTGAAATGGGCCTCCGAAGAGGGCTTTTATTTTGTTTGCATTTCAACTCTGGTGAAGTGTAATTCCGAAGAGCGGTCATAACACTTCAACTCCTGGTGAAATGTGCCTCAGAGAGGGTTTTCATCGCCTGGAAGTTACTCTCTCATGGTTGGAGGGTCATGACTCCTCCAATCTTTTTTGTTGAGTAGAGAACTTTCTTTTTTGTGGCGTATGACCCATTAGAGGTCTTTATCCTCCGAAGAGTTGTGCCTCCGAAGAGGACTTGTGCTGCCGATGATGGCTTTGGTTGTTCCTCTGTTCACTTGCTTATGCCTTTTCAATGATCCTCTGCCCCTTTTTCTTTTTTTTTTTTTACAAGTAACTTGTTTAATCCAAGGAAGTGTGCTTCATTGTCAGGCAATTTCGTGAGAACGAGCACTAGCTTTTTAAGTGGATGTTTGTTTGTTCAAACGATCTTAATTTATTAGCAAAGACCCGTTTCTGTCGAAATCATAGGCCGTTCAATTGAAGTACTTCCTATCTAGGATTTGAATTCGGGGCTCCTGTGACTTGAAATTTGGCGAGAATCACTTGGTCTTTTTATGTGCAAGTTTCACTTCCATTGTCTGCAAAAATTCAAATCGACATTTCAGCAATACATTCTATGTACTTTTTATATCGAAAATAAAGCAAACATGTAATAATAATAAGGAACACAAGATTTATAGTGGTTCGGCCAGGAATTTGGGCCTACATCCACTTTATATTTTTTCATTATTCACTTGCATCAGTTTTACAATTGCTTTCAATTACAAGAATCATACATTCGCAACTCTTTTTACAATATTTCAACAAAATTTTCAAGTAAAGTATGGACGCAAGTGATTGCTGTTCCATGCCCTTGGAATTTGATCTCCTTCAATAGTAGTGAGTTTGAATGTGCCGTCAAGAAGCTTCTGACCTATGACATATGGTCCTTCCCAATTTGGCCCAAACACACATGTTGCTGTCATAATTCTCTTCAGGACTAGATCTCCAATCTCAAAGCTGCGTTGGCGAACTTTGGAATTGAAATGTCTGGCTATCCTTTGCTGATGAGCTGCAATTCTGAGATTAGCTTCATCTCTTTTTTCATCAAGGAAGTCTAGCGCTTCAAGCTGTAGCCTTTCATTTTCTGCTTGATTGAAATGGATCCTTCTGTGTGAAGGAACCTCTGTTTCTACCGGGATCATTGCTTCCGATCCGTATGCTAATGAGAAAGGAGTATGCCCAGTCGCAGTTTTGTGAGTGGTTCTGTATGCCCATAGTGCAAGTGGTAGCTTATCGACCCAACCACCTTTTGCTCTTTCAAGTTGCTTTTTGATGGTTGATTTGATGATCTTGTTTACTGCTTCCACTTGACCGTTTGCCTGCGGATGAGCAACTGCTGAAAAGCTTTTCTGGATTTTGAATTGCTTGCAAAAATCTTGGAATTCCTCGCTTTCAAACTGAGTACCATTGTCTATGATTATTTTCTGAGACACACCATACCTGCAAATGATATTCTTGGTCACGAAACTTATCATCTTCTTAGAGGTGATAGTAGCCAATGGTTCAGCTTCAGCCCATTTAGTAAAATAATCAACTGCAACAATAGCATATTTAATCCCTGATTTGGCAGTCGGTAGCGGCCCAATGAGATCCATTCCCCAAATTGCAAACGGCCATGGACTGACCATTTGTGTGAGTTCAGTTGAAGGCGCTCTAGGAATTTTGGCAAATCTTTGGCATCTGTCACACTTTCGGGAATAGCTTGCAGCATCATGATTAATTTCTGGCCAAAAGTATCCGTATCGGAGAATTTTCTTTGCTAATGTTTGGCCACCTGAATGATCGCCACATTCTCCTCCATGTACCTCAGCTAGGATTGTTTTGGACTCTTCCCTGGATACACATCGAAGCAATGGCATTGAGAATCCCCGTCTGTATAATCGGCCATCCTGAATTACATAGCGAGAGGCTTTCCTTAGTAGCTTCTGTCTCTCTCTCGAATTTTCTGGCAGAGAACCTCTGAGTAGGTAGTCCAGTATTGGAGTCATCCATGACTCTTGTTCTTGAGATACATTCATAATCCAGTCAATATCCATCTCGTGTATACTTGGTGCTGAAAGGACTTCTACGGGGACTAATCCCAATAGTTGAGCTTCACCAGAACTAGAATACTTTGCGAGGGAATCTGCCTTCATATTCTCTTCCCGAGGAATGTGGCTTATTGAATAGTGATCGAGCTCACATAGAAGTTCCCAAGCCTTTGACAAGTAAGCGGGCAGGTTTCCCCCTTTCGTTTGAAATTCCTTCTTGACTTGGCATACAATAAGCTGAGAATCACTAAAGATCTGTAATGCTCGGATGTTTAGTTCTTTAGCGATTTTCAGTCCTGCGATAAGAGCTTCATATTCTGCTTCATTGTTTGTTGAAGGAAATTCCAATCTTAGTGCATAGCATAATGACCGACCTTCAGGAGTTTCAAGTACCACCCCTGCTCCAGAATAGTAGTCATTTCTTGCGCCATCAACATATAACTTCCACTGGATTGGGGAATCATTGATCGCTTCTTCCTCACCATTACCTTTCTCTGTGAATTCTGCAATGAAATCAGCTAAAGCTTGTCCGTTGATTGCTTTTCGGGGGTGATAAGTGATGTCATATTGACTGAGTTCAATGTTCCACTTTAGAAGGCGACCCGAAGTTTCAGGGCGAAACAGGACTTGCTTTAGAGGTTGATCGGTGAGTACTCTGATAGGATGAGCTTGGAAATATTGCCTCAACTTCCTTGATGCAACTAGTAGACAATAGGCGAGTTTTTCCAACTTGGAGTAATTCAGCTCTGCCCCAGTGAGTCTTTTGCTGATATAGTAAACCGGATGTTGAATCCTTTTGTCTTCCCGAATCAACGCTGCACTTAGAGCATGAGATGATACTGCCAAGTATATAAGAAGATCCTCACCATTGCTTGGCCTAGAAAGTATTGGAGGCGTTTCCATATGACGGATCAATTCATCAAAGGTTTTTTGGCATTCGGGAGTCCATTCAAAGTTCTTCTTTCCTTTCTTCAGAGCGTCAAAGAATGGGATGCATTTATCAGTAGCTTTGGAAATGAACCGACTCAGGGCGGCGACCTTTCCGTTCAGACTTTGCAATTCCTTCTTCGTTCTAGGAGCTTTAACTTCTTTTAAGGCAGTAATTTGAGCTGGACTAGCCTCAATGCCCCTAGCGCTGACGATAAACCCTAAGAACTTTCCGAACTCGACCCCAAACGTGCATTTCAGAGGGTTAAGCTTCATTCTGTATTTCTGGAGGACTGCGAACATTTCTGCTAAGTGTTCAATGTGATCCGCTGCTTTCTTAGACTTTACTAACATGTCGTCGACCTAGACTTCCATAGTTTTGCCCAATTGCGGTTTGAACATAGCATTAACAAGTCTTTGGTAGGTTGCCCCTGCATTTTTCAATCCGAAGGGCATAACTTTGTAGCAATAAAGACCAACATCGGTGATAAAGCTCGTGTCCTCCTGATCCGGTTCATGCATCATGATCTGGTTATATCCGGAGTAGGCATCCATGAAAGATAACAATTCATGCCCCGCTGTTCCATCTACCAGTTGATCGATCCCGGGTAAAGGGAAGCAATCTTTGGGGCAGGCCTTGTTCAGATCTGAAAAATCGATGCACACTCTCCATTTTCCATTAGCTTTCTTAACCAGCACAGGTTTGAAACCCAATTCGGATATGTAGATTCTTTGATGAAGTTATTTTCCATGAGTCGATCAACTTCCTCTTTTAATGCTGCTGACCTTTCTGGACCTTGGGTTCTTCTTTTCTGTTTTACTGGTGTAAACTTTGGGTCAATATTCAGAGCGTGTACTGCAACTTCTGGAGATATTCCACACATATCAGCATGAGTCCAAGCGAAGACATCCAGATTTGCTTTCAGGAAAGATATCAAGATATTCTGAATTGACACATTAAGCTGTGAACCCACATTCAACACCTTATTTGGGTCCTTCGGGTCAACAGGTACCGGTACTGTCGTTTCCACCGGCACTACTCTATTCTCCCATGCACTGGCTTTTCTGGGATCCATCTCTTTCCGTGCCCCGCTATGCTCGCCAGTGTAGGGTCTGCCCCGTAATTGCTACAAGGCTGGCTCTTTGATGCGGACCGGGGCTGCCGCATCCTTTCCCATTTCCCTTTTTCTTGACTCTCGCAACTCTGTCAAATAGCACTCTCGCGCAGCATTTTGATCCCCTTTTATAACTCCTACTCCATTGTCTGTAGGGAATTTAATAGTGAGGCACCACGGGGCTAGGATAGCTTTGAACGCTGCGAGCGTTGGACGGCCAAGGAAAGCATTATAAGCAGAAAATTCATCGACAATCACAAATGTTTGCTTGCGGACTACTTTCCTTTCTCCTTCCCCAAGTTCTACAAGCAGATCGATGGTTCCTATTGGTTGCTTTGGCTCCCCAGTGAAGCCAGCGATCTTCTGCGATGAGGCTTGTACATCGACCATAGGGATTTTCATTTGGTCGAATGTCTTCTTGAAGAGGATATTACATGATGCTCCGCAGTCAATGAGAACTCTTCTGATAATGGCCGGTCCGATACCAGCTGAGATGACCAAGGGATCTAGGGTAGGAGCTTCGATACCTGTGGAATCTCTGGCTCTGAAAATAATATCATCACTGAAAGTTTTCTGTTGTTTCAGGGGCGTAGTGTCTTCTAAAACAAAGACATCTTCTTCGGCTGGAACATATTTCAAAGCCCTGGTATATCTCTCCATCTCACCCCAGCTCTTGCCAGCTGGGTGAGGTCCTCCTGTAATGACATTGATAATGGGCCTTCCAGATTCATGCCCCGTAGCTTTCTCACCTATCCTAGGCTGATGAACAGGAGCCTGTTGCCCCTGACTTGACGATGCAGGATTGTTGCTATTCTTTTTCACAAATTGCTGCAGCTTGTTTTCTCTTAGCAACTCTTCAATCAGATTTTTCAACTGGCGGCATTCATCGGTCTCATGACCGGGTTGATTATGGAAGCGGCAGAACTTCCCACTCTGTATAGCCTTTTTCCCGGTCCTCAAAGGGATAGGTTTAGGCAAATCAACAGAATCTTTAGTGGCAAGGTAGATGTGCTCCGGCGTATGTGATAATGGAGTATACTCTGATGGCTTGAAGGATCGGGGCTTCTTCAGATTATCCTGTTTCTTCCCATTATTATTCTCCCTTTTTTGCCCCACCGATTCATTCTTGCGTGGAGCGACAGTGTTATCTTCAACTTTCTCCAACACTGCCTTTACTGGTAAAGGACGGCTTTCCAGGCGTATGAATTCATCTGCCTTTTTGTAGAACTTTTCGAGGGAGGTTGGCTCCTTCATGCTTAGCCATTTCCCGAATTCGCTCGACTTATCAATAGCCCTCATCAGATAAGTCAATATCATTCGCGGTTCAGCATTGTCCACCTCAGCCAGCGCTATATTAAAGCGGTTCAAGAAAGATCTGATAGATTCACCAGGATTCTGTTCTATACTCGACAACGACATGATGTCCTTGGCCTTTGAAGCATATAGTCTGAACTGCTCCTTGAATTTTCGAGTCAAGTCTGAAAACTGATCAATAGATCGGACTGGCAACTTGGTGAACCACAGTAGAGCCACACCCTCAAGGTATACGGGGAAATATCGGCACTTTATCTCGTCAGAGGCTCTGGCACCTGTCATGTGCCAATCATATTTATACAAGAATTCATTCGGATCACTTGTCCCTTTGTAAGCTGGGATAGTTGGAGGGACAAACTTCCTTGGAAATTCCGCCTTTAAGATTTTCTCAGTAAATGGAGTTTTACTTGGGGCGAAACCCCATTCTTTCTCATCTTCAACCCTTTGCATACTTTCTTTCATGATTTGCCGGACCATTCCAGAAAGATACTCCTCATCATGTCGAGTTCCAGATCCACCAACCTCAGGAAGCGTTTGCTCAAAGGGACTGGCAGCCCTTTCAGGAGCATTCCTTTCATTAGCATCATGAATGTTGCCAGCATAATTCCTTCCATTACCAGCCGGTTGATTGTTTGCCCCGAGCAAATCATTCAACTTATTCAGAATTAGAGCATTTTGAGCATTCTGAGCCTCTAATTGTGCATTCTGGGCGTTTATCTGCTGGTTCAGCCCTAATATTACAGCATCCAACTCCGCTTTCGTAACCCCAGCAGACGGAGTGGGTTGATTAGGTACAGGGGAAGCAGATGTTCCCTCTTGAACGTTCCCAGATCTGAAAGATCTACTCTTCCTTCCACGAGCCATAATCTCAGATAGACTTTTGGTTTTCAAAGAAATTCTCTCTACAAATCTCTGCGAAGCAATGATGATAATTTTTCCTGAGTTCAATTCTCAGTGAAAGCACCAAAAATGTTAATGCTAAAATTTGAACGCTAACACCCCGGTGTATGAGTTATAGTTGTGAAAGCACCACCCGATAGCTCGGGAACAGATTACAAGCAGATAATAGCAGAAAAGCAGTAAACAACAGCAATTTTATAGTGGTTCGGCTTAAGGGTATAGCCTACGTCCACTTTAAGTACTTTTATTAATGATCTCGTTACATGCTGATACAATTCTTCCCAAGTACAATACACTTTGAATTACAAGAGACTTAGAACAAGTAGCCTAAACTTCGATGAAGATGAGAGTTTTCGAATCCATGTTGGATGCATGTGATCTCTTCTTGAAGTTGTTTGTAGCGTTCTTAGTGTCTTGAGAGCTTCAAGTGTTAGATTGGTTCGGAATGCAGCAGAGTATCGGCGCTTGAAGAGAGTGAGCCAAAAGTCCCCTCCTAGTTCGAGTTAGGGCTTTATTTATAGGCTTTTATCGGAGTTAGGTCGTAGGTCGTGACCGACCTAAGTAAGGTCGTAGGTCGCAGTCGACCTAAAAAGCACTGGCCTTCCTTCCATAAGAACATACGTGCTGATTTGTACAAGTCCAAGGTCGTGAACGACCTATCCCCTAGCGGCGTGGCATAGGCGGCTTCTTTATTCATGCAGATAGGTCAAGAGCGACTTATCCTAGGTCGTTAGCGACCTATCATAGGTCGTGAGAACTTTCCTGTAGTCATAGCTGGAGTTCTTAAGTCGTTGAATCTCTTAGGTCGTGACCTTCCTTAGGTCGAAGTACTCCGTTAGGTCGTTGGGCAGTATTTTTATCTCCAAGTGCTAGGTCGTCTTCGACCTAAAGTAGGTCGTAGGTGGGCAACGACCTAGGGGATGGGATCTGACTTATCTCAATTGTGCTCGGCTCTTTTCTCAGCGAGTTGATAGGTCGCGTACGACTTGTTTTAGGTCGTAAGTCGGCTGAGATTTAGGTCGCTGAGACCACTTCATTCTCAGGTCGGTAGGCTATGGCTTTGTTTAGGTCGCATATGATTTAGGTCGTAAGTTTGGTGAGCCTGTAGGTCGCTAAATTCTATAGGTCGCTGTGTTATTGGAGAAGTTAGGTCGCTTCTGTAGTTAGGTCACGACCTTCCTTAGGTCGCTGCTGCCTTTAGGTCGAGACAATCTTTAGGTCGCAACACTTTAGGTCGCAGCTACCTTTAGGTCGCTGGGTTACTTCAGTAATTAGATCGTCCCCTTTTTTAGGTTGCTTGTTCTTTTAGGTCGTGGCCTTTTTGGGTCGCTGCTGCCTTTAGGTCGAGACAGTCTTAGGTCGCAACACTTTAGGTGGCAGCTACCTTTAGGTCGCTGAGCTTGATAGGTCGCTCTCCTCTCTAGGTCGAGACATCTTTAAGTCGCTAGACCATTCCTATAGCTTGGTCGTTCCATGTCTTTAGCTCTTAGGTCGCTAATGAAGGGGAGTTAACATTGTTAATATTAGTATTTTCCCCTTCTTTTCTTGACTGAAATTTTCCTAATGACTTCGAGTATCAAAAGATTTTTTGTTACTCTATATAGTCCTTTCCCAGTTTAAAATTAATAAAGTAATCAACGTTTCATTCATATGTGAAATTCGCTTCGCATTGGCTCCGTACAGTCTTCTCTACGAATAATGAAATATAATTACAAAACCGGTAAAAGTTTTATTTATACATGAATCATCATCAGCAACACAACTAAATTTGTTTCTGATTTTCGCACGTTGCAGCAAAAGATCAGAGACCTGAAAACATTAAGTACATATCAATCCATTGTTTCTGAAATTATGGCCAAATTCATCTGTTGTTGTCTGAATACTATTGTACACCTATTCTATACCTCAATAAATGTGAATTGCTAAATGTTTATTGTTTCCTCTCAGTATGACCTTTAACTGAACATAGTTCTCACTGACATAAATTTCAAGAAAGCTAACTAGTTGTTTTTTTTTGTGAAAATACAAAATGCAAGGGAATAATAATATAGTGGTACAAAGGAACATAATTTGCATGAGATTCTTTTCTCATCTTTCTCTTCATCCCTTTTTCTTTGTTTGATTGCTTGAATTATTTTCTTTTGCGTCTCACCAATAAAACATACTTCATACAACACTAAAACATACATCAGTTGGAATTTCGATGTTCGATTTCTAGGCAATATAATATATAACTGGCTTTCGGATGGATTTGTCGGAATGATGATAATGTTGGCGTAATTAATAATGAAAAGGCAGAAAAGATATTCAAGTCTAAGAATTTGGACGCAGAGAGGAGGAGAAGTAGTAAGTTAGCAGCAAGATCTTTCAACTTAATCCTTGGTACCTACATTGCAAAGGTAATTAAATCACCCATCTCAAGAAATCTTAACATAAATCAAAAGAACATGCAAGTATTATCTCAAATTTAGCATTTTGGAAGCTTCTTGTGAGAAACGTGCAAAAGTAGTTAATAAGTAAAGATCTGAGAAACAACTATTTGTTACTTATGACTCATGAAGCAATTTCATGAAAAAATTAAAATTGATTAAGCATTTTTATTTAAAAGTTGAATTACATTTAAACTCCTCTAGTTACTGTTTAAATCTTATTTTAGGAAGATTTAAAATAAGCCATTACCAAACGGGCTCTAACTCTTGCTTGCATTATACCGATTTGATTGATTAAATGTAGAAGTCTTAAGAAACAAATTTCTGAATTGAAGCTTGAACTATCACACAGTAATGATATTCCCGATTAAAACCATGATAAAGTAATGTAAGCAGTTGTAGTAATACTCCTGTCATAATCCAATGTCTGGTGAGTAATTAACTTCATAACCTCTCTCTGGTTTGTAATTAATTCACTTCTTATTACGAGTTCTTTATTTTGAACTTCAATTGGGTTATTGGGCCATTGCAGGGAAAGGTTGATGTTTTGTAAATTGCAAAAAATAAATTTCATGTGAAGATAATATCCAAGAAAACCCTTGGAAATTTCACTAAATTGCTACAGGCCATTGCAAGACGTGGCATTGGCATAGCTGAAATTAACTTGTTAGACTTCTATGGCTTCACCCAAACAGTGTGTTGCATTAAGGTATGCATACAGTTAGTTATAACATATCTATTAGGTACTTCAACCTTAAAAAAGTGAATTAATATAAATTTTATATCTTTATTCTGTAGGTAAAAGAAGTAGACAAACTTTTTGGTGTGGAGCTAAAGACACTTGTTATGTCAACTGTTGGCGACTTCAAAGAAAACTAATAGATAATAACATCAGAGAAATCCTAATGATTATATATTTTGAATTGTACACTTAGTCTTTCTTCTAGTAAAACTGAAGAAAACTAATAGCTTGTTATTACAAAATTCTCAAAGAGGATGTCTTTATTCTCATTTTTTACATTATCAGAAAAATGTTATTAACATAGTCATTGATATTACTTCAGAAATAATAAGTGATCATGCAACATGGCTAATCCAACCCATTTAATCCGTTGATAAAATGGATCAATCCAACCTAGCCCATTATTGAATGTGTTGGTTCAACCCAATCCATTAAGCCCGTTTATATTGAAATTGTATCATACAAATAACTCAATTTTCAGCAAGACATATGAAAATCAACCCGAGATTATTGCTAAAACCGCGTTGACAATGCAAAAACAACACAATAAGAAGCCAAATCAACTGGGCAATACAAAAACCAGCTTCAAAAGCAAAGAACTGCACATAATAACATCAAAAACTATAGAAAATTGCATGTAATATCAAAAATATCTGCAGAAACGAATGAAGAACTGAAAATGGAATGCATACTATAAATCATATTACAAAATTAACATGTTCACAAAATATACACAAAATACTATCATAGAGAAGTTCAAAAACTTATTTCAATTAAAATATCATAGAAATTCCAACAGATCCAGATTTAAAATTCATTTTTCGAATCAAAACGATTTCCCAATCAAAAACATCAGTTTATAGTATTTCAAAATACTAAACGAGATCAATAGCCACTGTAACACTTAACCAATGTTGTTACTCCATTTTCCACTAAATAGGTTCAACATTTAACATGTGTTGGTGTCACATCCGAATGATCAAACTGTCCAATTTTGACATTTAACTATCTATATATCAAGTATATAATTGAAATTAAAATCAATTGATATATACCTAAAATTAAAAATCACAACAATGTGAAATCCGGATTTCTATACAAATTTTCTTTGTATTTCATTTTAAATGTCATTCGCTTTTCAAAAGCAGGTATTTAACCGTATAAGGCCAATAAATCATTTCAACACAAAACAATAATTTTATCTACTATATATATATATATATCATTATAGTAATCATTTAGATGCGAGATAACTCAACGTAATTTCATCTAATGGCAAAGCATTCCGATTTGGTCTAAAATTGATTTTAGCTCAAAATTCTACTTGCTCCAAATTCAACAAAACCAAATCCAATGTATAGCTATTACCATTATGAGTGCAACGTAAAAGACCGCGTCTTGATTACATCGTATGAAGAAGTTACACATTTTATAAGATTTTGAGAATTAACTAATTATTAATAAACTAATTACAACTCAAATTTTTAATTGTCCCTCCTAATCTTTCTTCCCTCCCACTAATCTAATTTCTGGATATGAACACCATGCACGAACCTATCCCTCGCCGTGTACCTTCCCATCGTTCTCCCTCTATGATTAACAAAATCAAAATTCTCCTTTGCCTTTGAACTACATTTCTCCAAAGCTTCCAATCCGTCACACCCAAGTCACACCCGAAGGACCAAAGGAAAAAGCGACAGGGCTGCGACCTGCAGCACCCCTAGACAATGCCTTCTGCTACCCATGATCATATGCCTCAAAATTCTCCTCACATGACTATATGCCATCGCCTAATTCGCCCTAAATCATGAGGAAACCTATAGCTTAGCTCACTATGCTTTACGCTCATCACCCCAAACATGACCGCAACATCCAATGTTAACATAGAAATGCAGATCTACTACCCATGAGTTTAAAGATTTAAACTTCACATATTTTCAATTTGTAAATCTTTTGTTTTGAATTTTTCAAAGAGGTGGAGATCTTATTTTTCTTTTACCGGTAGCTTGAAAATGAAAGTAGTAAGGAAATAATTCCATATTTGTATATTTGATGGAAATAATATGTCAATCTTAGCATAATTTGATTTTTCTGTTTGTATATTTGATGGAAAATTTCTTTTGCTTATATGTGATGGATAATTAGGCGTGCGCACTGTAGCAGTTAGGCACTACTCTACACAGGATTGTTCCTGTGCTTCATCATTCTCGAAAGTTCCATCTTCTCTCTATTTTGTTCAGCAATTAGTTACAACCACTATTTTAATACATTCCTCTAATTTAGAGTGACCATCATAGTGAAATAATTGTGAACAATTTTACTAGTATTATTTTATTTCTTGCAATTCGCAAAACATCAACCTTTCCTTGCATTGGGCCAATAACCCAATCGAAGTTCAACTTATAATAAGAAGTTAATTAATTACATACCAAGACATGTTTTGAAGTTAATTACTTACTGGGCATTGGATTAAGATAGAAGTATTGCTGCTGCTACTAACATTACTTTTGTCGGTGCTAATATCATGCATGACCATATCATGATTTTGTGCCGATTGCAATTTTGAAATGCGCAAGCTATATATACGAATATCGCAATCTATATATAAACGAATATAGTTTGCGTATTTTTGAAATGCGCAAACTATATTTAGTAATATAGCTTGCGTAAATCAAAAGTGCGCAAGTAATAATATGCCCTTGTCAAAGACAGAGAGCTGCTGCACCTTCGTCCTATACACAACCCATCAACATTACATATCATCAACATTACATAAACATCAACACAAAATATACCATCCATAATTCCATTGGATATCATCAACATAACCGAATATCATCAACACAAAATATACAATCCACAACTTCATAAACATCAACAACCACCTTTTCGACTAATGAAACATCAACAAGATATATCGGCCAAACAACAAAACATCTCAATCGTAAAGCCTTCTAACCTCAAGAGGGGTCTCTCTTCTTCTTCTTCCTTTTGTACACAATTGGAGATGAACTTCGGCCTTCGTCAAATGTTGGAACAGGTGTTGGAACAGTTTTTGAGTGAGACCAAAAATTAATTCTTCTGGTTGTCTCTCCCACTACGGCAACTCTTCCGTTGGCTCTTGAGTGGATTGACCAAGATACCCAAATTATTGTTCTCCTTTATGCCAAATGGACCATTGAGTTTGAACTTCTCCGCCATAGAACATGATCGTTCTTCTACAATACGCAAAGGTTTTGGTGACCTCCCTAACTAGTTTCGATGTAGAATCGTATCGAGGATACATCATAGGTCAATACATTTACTTTTCACCTTGTCCGATTCCATACGACTATCTTCGATTTCGTTGACCACATCCAAAGTGCTATATATCATGCTTACCTATGCGAAATACAAAACATAGTAACAATGAATATGATCTAAAGAAATGAATAATTAAAATATATAAATTAAAACACTAACCACGTCACGCTTTAGTGGAGCTCAGGGAATATACGCAGCCAATTTTCTAGCCGACCTTTACAAAATACAACAGCGAGTAATTTTCTAATACCAATACTCATATTTGCTCAATGGTGTCGGGTGATCACGTGCATGTTCGATATGATCAATTCTGGAATTCTATAATGCTATACTTTCCTGCAGAAAGTCCATCTAACGAGTGGGCACTTGGTTTAATGGCACCACAGGATCAGAAATGTGTTGATATTCAATGCCAAACTGTTTCATTACTCGGTTAGGAGCATATAATTCAAAGTTCAAAAAAGGAATCAGTCTGCTCTTAGCGATCCAACCCGCGTATATATACTCAATGTCAGGATGCTCAAATTTCATCAACAAAGATATGGTTCCCAGGTAATGGCGTCATCCGCTAACAAATCTAGTTTATTTTGATAAAACTGTACACTTTTTGGAGTTTCACGCCAACTCCTAACACAATTGCGCCTACACCTGAATGGAAGATAATGACCATATTTGCAACAATATTGCAGAACCCCCTAAAACTTTTCTTCTTTGTAAGGCAACGTTTGACAACCCACTGTACAAATAACAAAGTACAACACTGCCCCATGAATGGTAACCAGTTTGCTAAATCTTTCAGAAATGGTAAAAATTTCAAATTCAGTCTTCCTTTCGAATATCTGAAAAAAGATGACAATTAAAAGGTACAATATGACCGCATGACTACGATGAAGTATATCTAAATCCATCGCTCTTTCAGGTAGTGATTCAGGATTAATTTTAAGCCATGTCATTGCTAGCTTACTTTTATACTTTATAGCCTCTTTTGGTAGAAAAAACCAAGCAAATCATGACACAATTTCAAATAATCAATATCCATATTTTTTTAACATACCTATGCCCAGACCAAACATAAAGTAAACATCGGCTAGACACCCAGTCTTGGATTAAAAATATCTGTCTCCGGTCTCCATCTATCACATAATGCCGTAATAAGGTGATGATCTAGTCGAATGTAGTCAACTTGCATAGCTTTCCTAATCCCGATAATTCTTAGCTTTTGTTCCAACCTAGGATCTTTAAAGTCCATTTCCTTTAGCTTGCTTGAACGGTCGCAAAGCTTAACTGTTTCTACATCCTGATTTATAACAAAGAATTGCAACTAGTAACAATAATTCGTTGTGTTTAAAATAAATACCTCCATAAGCGCATCATTTTGGCTTCTATGCTTCTCTTGAAAAAAAAGAACACTTCTATCTTCGGGTCCGGGAGGCGGGTCTACGATATATACATCAACCAATTAACCGTTAGAAAAAATCAATTTTCTAGTTAGGGTTTAGGACTGATCTATTACTATTTACATTTTCAACTATGACAATAACCATAGGCGTAAATTATCGTCGAGAGCAACATCAATATTTAGTACATTATCAACAACAATCATTTGTTAATTTAACATCAGTTTCAACTAATTTTTTTTACCTCTAATCACCATGGATGAAGAAATTCCTTCAATTTTTAGCTAAATCAATTAGTTGCTTCAAGGTAGACTTGAGAATAAGGTAATTAAGAAGTTTAGATTTGGGGAAAAATGGATTGAGGATGGAATTTGGGAGAATTTTGAGGAGGGTTTTTGATAAATTGAGAACAGACCTAAGCAAACTGGAATTTTGATGCCCTAAATAATGCTTGCGCAACCCATATTTGCACAAGCATTCGATATATAGCTTGCGCAAATATGGATTGCGCAAGCCTTTTGTTAAAAATTGCGCAATCCATATTTACGCAAACTTATTTCAAATGGAGGTCTATTTTTGCATTAATTTTTCAATGAGGCCTAAATTTGTAATTTGTTTTTATCTCGAAGTCCTGTTTGAAAATTTGCCCTTATTCTTTTCTAGGAAGCATCAAAACTTGTAAAAATGTTGTTCCAAAGTGTGAAGAAGAAAATTAGTTTACCTTCTTTAGGCAAGTATTTCCTTTTGAAATCCTGTCTTCAATTATTAAGCTTTCAGCATATATGGATCCTTGTCCTAAAGCTAATAACAAAATATAAAACAAAAATCGGTATATCATGAATAACGTTTATGAAGATGATGTCTCAAACATGATAAACATGTTCCTATAACCAATTTAATGTATCCTTTCATTCTAATTTACCAAAGCATCATTATTAACTCACTATGCATGTTATACAAAGGTACTTGGGATGAAAAAATGTAAACAAATCCACATGAATTATTACTGTAACATTAGAAATTTGTATAACATAACAATTCCTTCTCTATAATAACCTTTATGCCTTACCCAAAAATGTGATTTTTCATTCATATTGTCATCTTGAGGAATATATCAAAAATAGTGGAGCACAAGTAATATGGTTAATTAAACTATCAGTAATGTTTAGATGATAGTTAATCAAAAGAGTGATATTTGCTTAAGAAACATATTAATCAAGGAAAGAAGGTGTCATTGTTAATAAGCACACTTCTCTCTTGTTATATTGTAATTAAACTGAAGATAATAGACTCATGTCAGATAAGTACTTTACCACATATCTAAGAAGTCTTGAACCAAATGCAGTACAACTATGCTCATAACCTGCAGTAATGATCCTTTTGCACCACCATTAATGTTCTTCAAATTTTGAGAGAAAAGAAAGAACAAAATTTAAGATGAAAGATTATTCAATGAATAAGCCGAACAAATTTTGTTAACATTTAATGTCACAATTGTAATTGTATCATGAGATAACCAGACAATTTAGAGATAATACTATAGTTGACATCTTTAGTTTTGGAATGAAAATATGTTGTGCAAAAATTTCACAAATGTGGGAAAAAACAATGAACAAGATCAAGATTTTCCAATTTGAACATCACTCAATCTAGAAACAATTATTCTATTGCTCCAAATAAATAGTAAATAACTATAAAGAAAAAAAGACGCACAATATTTATACTGGTTCCATTATCATCAATGTAGTGTACGTTTAGTCCAAAGGAGAGAGATTTTATTACACATGAGAGAGTTATAAGCGATTACATACCAAAGCCCTAAATTAGGGATAACAAGAAGAGACACTCTATTTGGAGATCGCTGGCTGAATGCTAGGATGGGCTTACAATAAAGTCAACCCTCAATGTATAGCCAGTGCAAATCCACAAGAGCCATTGATTAAATTATCAAGATGTGGTAAAAAGATAATGGATGTGTAAAGACCCGTAAATCCGTACTCTTTGAATAGACACAAATCTTCATTGATTAACTCAAGATGAACGGAAATACGAACCTTTAGGGTTGAAGAAGAAGAAGAAAAAGATAGAAGAAGAGAGAAAAAGATAGAGTAGAACGGAAACAACAGAACAATATCAGAATCTCACAATCGCAGCGGAACAACATATAATAAATAAATGAATAATCTTTAAACAAAGAACTATATCAGTTATTACACTACATTACATTTCATTACATCATCGGAGTGTACAACAACCAACAACATCAACTGCGGAAAAGAAATATCATATACTAGTAATACGCCATGCCATCCAGCTTGCCTCCACCAACTCATGAATTCCAGAATATCCTGAATAAACCTTAACTCTTGACTGCCCGTGTGGAAATTGGTGGGCACCCAGAGTTTTGGAAGGAAAACAATAAACTCCGAGTCAGTCATGTGACTGGTGTGAGAACTCAAAACAGTTTATCTTTAAAATCAAAATAGAGGAATATTTTAAAGTCAATTCGCAATGCTTTTAAAAATGAGACTACCATAAGGCCTCCCGCACACACACACAATGCAAACGCAGAATCGGAGGAGATTTCTCCTTATGATAGTCAAAGATGCTTGATACGGATTAAAAAAAGAAACATTGGATATTATTACTAGCGCATAGTGTAGGAAAAATTCATTTCGAAAGTAAAGATATAAATCTTAGCCAACATACGACCATTATCGTATGCCTACTATAGCTACCATCCAAACAGTGGGGCGCCACCATAAGTGAATGGCAGGCTCTACAACTAAAACCGTACAAGTCTCGTATTGTTTCTTTGGATTTCCAACAAATGGTCAGGCCAAGGAACTTCCCATTGCCATATGGAAACGCCTCTAGAATGACGTCCCGAGAATCAAACAGGATCTCTGCCAACACAAGGCCGGGTTACCCCTGATTGGGTAACTACTGACACGAATACGTCATCCCCCGATCGTAACCGATCTATCCGAGGATCCTCGATTTCCAACAACCACAAAATTTGCAGCAACAACATAGGTTAAGTATCTGGGCTCCATACCATGATACCACCTCTATCCAGAAGGAATGACATACACTAAAGGGGTGCTACCCCCTAATAACCTTGCTGCATCCTTCCTGTTTTGACCATTTCCGGGGTGTGAGGTCCGACGAAGTCTCGTCCACAAAGCCACGCTTTATACAAAAGCCGTGCTTTGGGTCAACAAATGATCATAGAAATGATCACCAAGATAAATGATCAAATAAATGATCCTATCACAAATGATCAAACAATGATCATTTCACAGCAACACTCGGCATGCCACACTACCAAATTGGGAGTATATCACTAATAACCTTCAACTATATAACCTCTGAGCTCGTACGTCTCAGTGAAGGGTGTTAAGCTAAGAGAATAAATTCTCCGCCACCAACAGAAATATATTTGAAAGAAATCAGCTTTATATCTCAACTTGTAATGTCAGACATACAATCCATACAAGTCTGTTCCGGGATCGAACAGAACCGAAGGCACTTCCAAAAAAGTCCTTGCAATCCGGACATTCACTAATCACGATCGGACTTCCCGTCAATAAGGGTGATAAAACCTCTATATCGGAGATCAGCCGATGTAGAGTAACTCGACGGTAATCCTTCCATTTTCACAAATATCCGGCCTTTAACAACGGTCATCAAATGCAATCCATAACGACGTATCACATATTTGGAATGGGTTATACGACCCCAAGGTCCTTTCCCAGCTAACCCGAATAGTGAGCGCTTATATTAAAAATAAGTGTGGCATTCAATTTCAAACAATCACAACAAATACCTATTTAAAGGTAAATAATGATAGTCGGATTATTTTAACTATCAATTGGCGTGCTCAACATCACCAAATTCCAAATAATTTTCTACATTATTTACTTTCCAAAATATCTTTACTAGATATCAAATTTCCACACTTCAACCATTTGAAAACAAATTTTCAAACCACTTTTCACCTTTATCACTTTTGAAACAAATTTCAAACATTTTCCTTACGCGGAATTTCTTTCATTTCAACATGGTTCATTTAAACTAATTTAATAAATCCTTAACGATTTACTCTATATTTACGTTCCAAGTCCGTAAATTAATTCCCACACTTTAAAAATAAATCAACATTTATTTTTAAATTAATTCCCCTTTTCATTTATAAATTCCATAGTGAATTTACATTCCAAAATATTTATGAATATACGATTTCAATTATTCATTTTCAATTTATCTTCAAAAAGATAAATTCTCAAAACATTTCATTTCACGTTGGAAAAACATTTCCATACTTATTTATTAATAAGTAATTCACAAATCCATTAATTTTCAATACTTAGAAAATATTCCATATACTTAATATCGAAATTAAGTATATATTTCATTCTTTAAGGAAAACATTCACTTAACACATTTATTGGGCTAAAACGAATGTTGCGTAAAACATCGTTACTGCGACCCAAAATCACTAGTATAGGGATACGAAATTTAGATAGATATATAAACCCCAATACTATATAACACATTTCCTTTCAGAAATCATTTACTATAACAACAGTGTTATAGTCCACCATTTCCTTCTTTCTCGAAAACGTCTATTTCAACAATAAATGTTGAAATCTATGGCTTCGATTCATAATACATTTTAAAACATCTTTAAAATAATTAACTTCATTTTATAATATTCATTTTGCCAAACATGACCATTTTATTCAATAAGGTATTCACTGTCCAAAATCGTGAATATATTTCCTTTAATAAACTTCAATATTCAATTTATCAAATTCAATTGATTTCGAGTTTATAAACAATGTTTATAAATTCCATTTCTATTTATATGCTTCGATTTATAAATCTCATTATTAACAAATTCCATTTATATCTCATTTAAATGCCAAAATCCGATTTATAAGATAATTACTTATAAATCATCTATTTTACAAAATCTATTCATTTTATAACTTCACAATTTATAAATCTATAAATTCTCATTCACTTATGAATCCATTATACTTCATTTTAACACTTACAAAAAACTTCGTTTTATAATTTCAATATTTTTAATTTATAAATATCCATTTTATAAATCTTTTATAAAAATTGTTTGTAATAGTCCAAAAATTCCAATTTAAACCATTTCATAAATTTATTAACTATTTATTTCAAAAATCACTTTTCACTTACATTTCATAAAAACCAAACTTTTATAACATTAAAATTTTAACATTCATTATTTTTAGCAATTCAAAATTTAATAAAACGTGTACTTTCGAAAATCACTTTAAAATTCCTTTTAAAACCAAAATCATTATTTCAAAACTTCAGAAATGGATCCGATGATGCAACAGCACCAAATAGTCAATCACGACATCCAAATATCATATATCGATATGATAATCAACAAATATCAAAATATCTGTAAATAAATCAATACAGTTGAGGAATCCAGTTGGATCCCTCCAACCTATTTCCCTGCATCCACAAACATTAGCACAATACCAATTCCGCTCCAGTACGGAATTACCACGATATATGAGATTTATAAAATATTATCCGCTTAATAGGCGGCGCAATAGGGGCTCATCCGCTATATACAGCGGGAAATCAATTCCAAGTACAGAAATAATACCAATTTCACTGTTTATGAAATATTCGCGGTATATGTTTTTAGTAAATAACATCCGCTTACTAACGGCGCATAATGTCTATTTTAACAATCAATAGATAAAAATCATTATTCAACATACATTCAAGAATTTTAAATCTAACTATTTAAAATTAAAATCGAAACCGATTCGATTGAGTGAGAAGTTCTCACCTTGATTTCAATTCCGTTTCAGCTTTTATTTCGAATATAATTAAACGCACGTTTAATTTTATCCAAAATTTTCACTGACTCCAATCGACTCCAATCTAGCTCCATTGCGTAGTGCTCAACAAAACGAAGCTAACGCAATCCGTTTCATCCAAAACGGACCTCGTATGACAAAGATACACAGTTTTAAAGTTAATAGGAATTTAAATATAATTAATTTACATATTCATTTAAATTTCTTAACCCAAAACAAATCTCGGCCGTAGATTTCAAGTGCCTAGATCGTGGCCGCTTGTTGATGCATCTTCCTTCCCTTTCGTTCCCAGACAAGGTCGAGCACGAGAAACCCATCCACGTTCGAACTAGGGTTCGTAGCCGCACCCTCTACGACCATCTCCTCCTCGATCAACTTGCGCCATTGAAAAGCACGTACTCTCCTCCACTCTCGGCCTCAATGGCCTTGAACTCGGTTGCACCATCACTGTGAAAATCCTTCTCGAACGCGCGTTCTTGAACCTCGAATTGCCGTCGATCCTCTAACCCAAACGCGATCATGACCGTTGATATCGAAGTACTCTCGATGCTCTACACTTTTCCAGTTGGAAGTTTTCTCTAATTGTTGATGGATTGAAGGAAAAATGAGGAGGAAGGGGAGATAGTTTCGGCCGTTGAAAAGGAGGGAGACGGCGGCTCCAACCTGAAACCCTAATTTTTTTTTATTGTGAAGAGAATGGCCTATTTATAGAAGTTTGAACGACACTATTCATTCGGCTTTTCCAAACTCCGATTTACGCGCGGTGACAAGCATTTCTAGGGTTTATCCCGCGTTCCGGACGCAATGGAATAGGTTTCGGAAGCTAATTTGATCATCTGTGCAAGATATGGCAATAAACGATCGATTTAAAATTAAACCGATTAAACGATTTTCTAGACGTTTTGGCTTGCACCGGACAAACAGTAAATCCAATTGACACGAAATTTGAAACCATATAATAATATTACATTACGGATCCGATGAAACTGGTTTCGTCGAAATCCGAGACTGTTTGAAAAATGGCTATTTTAACTCGCCAAATTAATATTAAAACAATTTCGATGCGTTTCGAGCTGCCACGGTCAAATGAAAACTCCGATTGCTACGAAAATTGAAATGAGGTAATAAAAAACTATGGATCCAATGAAACTAGTTTCGTCCAATTATGAGACTGTTCAAAAGTTGGCTAATTTCACTAGTCGATTAAATATTAAAATATTCAATTTTTCACAAATTAACTTTTAATTCGATTTTAAAACTTCTAAAATATCATTCTAACTCCAACATGATAAAACAAAATTTTACAAATCATTTTCAATCATATTAAACTCGATTATTCAATTATTTCTGTAATTTCAATTATTAAATTATCGATTTAATTATCCAGTTAAATCCAATATTCGAAAAATAAATTATTCGACTTAAAAATTTCACTTATTAATATTTAAAATTAATTAAATATTCAAATTTAAATTATCAAAAATTCTGGGTCGTTACAAACTTCCCCCCTTAAAAGAATTTCGTCCTCGAAATTACCAGGTAAGAAAAGTTACAGAATTCATTAACTTTCCCAAACAAATTTAAACTTCTTACCATACTTTACTAAGTTTCAAATCTATACTTAGTTATCTTTTCAAAACCAAACCATATCGTTTAATTTCCAATTCCAAACCCAAAATTATAGTTTTCACAAATTTCCCAAATTTTCTCAAAATATTTCTTACGCCTTAAATTTTCGAAAAAATTCGCCATAGTCTCCTTTGCGCTGCTCGATCCAAAAAAAAAATGACAGTGTATATATCACAAATATACATCTCATCAAGTGATAAGGCATCCTGCAGGGAAAAAATGTAAAAGTATGATATTTAATCCGAGATATGTACCTTATATATTATTAGGGAGCATATACGGCTAATATAGCACGAAAGCGAGCTCCAAATGCGAAGCAAACGCGATCCGCACCTACTAAACACTCAACAACAACATGATAACATGCATATATGAAAATAATATCAATATACATCATATAGCAACATAACAACTGCATAATATAGCAAATGCAACAAAACAACAAATGCAAACATCAACCAACTATCATCCATAACCAAATCAATATTCATTCATATTCTCATTAATATTCAATGAATTGCTTTTCAAATTGATTCACTAACATTGGAATTTTACTAACATTCATTCATATTCAATTTTAATTAGTTTGCATTTACTAATTTTCATTCAAGTTGGTTCACTTCCAAATCAAATTCAATTCTATTCAAGTTATTTTTCTTCCAAGTTGGATGCAATTTCTTTAGCTTCCAATTTCGCTAATTCACTTTCATTAACACTAAATGAATTTATATACAATCAACTAACAATCATATAACAACCAATGCATATTCAACATAACCAAATTATTAATTTTACATTCAATTTGGTCCATCACTTTTAATTCCAATTGGTTCAACATTCAATTAACTTTCATTCAATTCATTAGTTCAATTCATTAGTTCAATTCAATTGCTAATTCCTTTAACAATATAAAGTTGAATTTCACTCATATAACTCAAGTTCAAATTCTTAATGACTTCATTTCATTAATTCACTTATTAATTTACTTTGACACCAAAATCAACTTTATTCAACATCACTTAAGTTATATTCAATTCCAACATCATTTATTTCAATTTAACTTAAGTTTCCACTTATAAATCCAATTTAAATTTCAATTCTAAAGTAAATTCTATTTAACCTTTACCAAAGCTAAATTTATTAACACATAATATAAGTTCAAAACTTATCTCACTTATATTCATCAATTTACAACTTGGATTTTATTGATTTACTTATACTTCCTTTAATTAAACTTCATCCTTTAAGTTAAATTTATTCTATCAAAATTCAAATTGTATAAGTTATCAACTCATTTATCATTCCCAAATTACTATGGTAGCAAATCTATCACATGGAGACTCGAAAATGATACTGATGATGCTGCAGTCATCACCCTTATTATTTCCCAGTAACAATAGTGAATTCAGTGCTTAATATTCTTTCAAAAATTTTCCTTTCATTTATAAATGACATTTATAAATCTTGTTCTTATAGAGTTTCACTTTATATGTATACAAGATTATTTCACAATTGTAATCATATTAATTATAGTTCCATACTTATAATTCATTTGCTTATACAATTATTCTTTCACAGCTGTTGTTTTTATTTAACTTATTCAACAACCAAACAATCAATTCATATACACTTTAATAATTCTGAAAAATTGTTCCTTTATATATAAAATATAATCAAGGTAAAATTAATTCATTTACCCTATTAAAACAATACTGTGTCGAATCGTTCTATTCAAGTGTTTAGAGATCCCTATCAACAATGTTAATTACTCGTGTTGACCAAAATCCATATACCACTCAACAGACCAATCATCACAATATAAAACAATTTATATTCACTAACAAATACGCGCTCATATCTATTATTACACTCACACTCATTCTAGAGTACTACTGACTCTATCCCTAATGAGTAATACCCAACAGAGCCATAGTTGTCGCTTAACCATAAGCTCTGATACCAAATGTAAAGAACCTCATTTCCGTCTGCAGCGACCGGTAGGATTTGCAACCATCCCAGACCCACCGTGGCTTACATTGATATCCCAAACTTGCTTTTACGGCCAGCCTCTCGACTGTCTCAGCTTACGCCTAACCAACCCCGTAAAGAGGACGTGTGGGGGCAAGAGTCTCCCGTTCGCCACCAAACTGCGAAGCGAGAACCCCCCCATCACGTTTCACCTAGACAAAGCAAGACTGGTGTGAGAACTCAAAACAGTTTATCTTTAAAATCAAAATAGAGGAATATTTTAAAGTCAATTCGCAATGCTTTTAAAAATGAGACTACCATAAAGCCGGCCTCCCGCACACACACACAATGCAAACGCAGAATCGGAGGAGATTTCTCCTTATGATAGTCAAAGATGCTTGATACGCATTAAAAAAAGAAACATTGGATATTATTACTAGTGCATAGTGTAGGAAAAATTCATTTCGAAAGTAAAGATATAAATCTTAGCCAACATATGACCATTATCGTATGCCTACTATAGCTACCATCCAAACAGTGGGCGCCACCATAAGTGAATGGCAGGTTCTACAACTAAAACTATACAAGTCTCGTATTGTTTCTTTGGATTTCCAACAAATGGTCAGGCCAAAGAACTTCCTATTGCCACATGGAAACGCCTCTGGAATGACGTCCTCTAACGACCCGCAAATCCGTACCCCTTGAGTCAACACTATTCTACCTAAATCAACTCAAGTTGCACAGAAATACGAACCATTTGGGTTAAAGAAGAAGTGGTAGAAGAAGAGAAACAGAAAACAACATCAGAATCTAACCATCGCAGCGGAATAAAATATAATATATAATTAACAGATCTTTACACAAATCAAAACTATAGCTGTTTATTTATACATTACCAGAGTACATCATCAGAGTCCACACAACATCAATCACATTCAACTGGATACACAGTAACTCAACACAGCGGAATATATATATATATATATATATATATATATATATATATATATAAAGCAAGTACGAAGAGCACGTATCGTCATCCAGCTCGTCTTCTAAGCTCCACAGCGTCAAATCTGTATCCTATGATACTTGGTCTGACTCGAGCATTATAGTTAAATAACACCCGAGTCAGTCTGGAATACCAGCGTGAGAAAATCACACCCAATTGATTATTAAAGTTTTAAAAATCCTTTGAAAACAAAAGCATCTCGTAAGACCACGCCACAAATAAACATGTCGGGTTTTTACCTTACGATAGCTAAAACAATTTTTATAGAAATCCTCTGATATTATAATAGGGTCTATATACAAATACTTATAAAATAGCCGAAATTGTTACATGATTAAATTCCAGCTACTAGCCATAGAGTGGGTAATACAAACAAAACTCGTAAAAGGCTCGTAGGGAGAATGGATTTCCAACAATGACTAAGCACTGGGGTACCACCTGTCACAGTACGGGGCCTAGATCACCGTACCGAAGATTACTCCCTTCATCCCCTGCAACACAAGGCCGGAACCATTCCTTACTGAACAGTCCCGAACAAGATAAACCCCGTGGTTGGCGCGACCAACCACCCACTAAGCCGAAATATATAAGGGACACATAGACAGACGAATTATCTTGTCCTGCTTGGGCATGACCCACCTAACCTTGCTGCATATCCCCTGATTTTCAGTCATTCCCGGTTGATGAGGCTTGAGGCTAAGCGTTACCTTTATAACGTTTTCACTTAGAATGCCCATCGTCCACCTGACGATGTTTCGCAAGCATTCATCCATACAAGTCCGTCCCAGGTTCGAACGGACCCGAAGGCACTACTCCTACTACATCCATTTTGGAAATATCCTCGGGATTAGTAGCGACTAGCCCTTGCACTTCATTGCTCCATCTTCGACTCCGAACACGTTTTTCGCACGAAACGTACAAACCGGATCGAAGTGGTTTTCGAGAAATAAATCTCGATCCCGGTCTCTTCGAAACGATCAACGCAGTTGGCCAATATTGATAGTCGGTTATTTAACTATCAATTAACATTCACAAACATCCATCAAACAATAAATAATTTCCCAAATTATTTATTAACCTCAAAATATCTTCACAAGATATATTTCTATTTTCAATCCTTTGAAAACAGTTTCAAAACCATCTTTCTTTTCAGAATAAAATTTCCCAAATATTTTCTATCTCCTCTGAAATCACCAAGCACAAAACTAGATTTTGAAAATAATTTTAAAACACTTTACTTTAAAATATATATTTATAAAACATTTAAATTAAAGCTACTTCATTAATTTGTCAAAAATACATACTATGTGAATATTTGAAAATAAAGTTACTCAGTAAATATAAAACTAGACTTCTTCTTTTTTTTTTAAAAACAAAATACTAAGTTACTTCTTAATAATTTACTACTAAAATAGGTTAAAAGAAAATCTTACCTCGGACTTTAAATATTAGAAATAATAAATTTTACAAAACCTGCTTCCTTTAAAAACTATTTTAAAACATTTAATTTATATTTAAAAATTTAATTTTTAAAAACACGTACTTGGCTATCCAGAGAAAATTCCAACTTCAATCACTTAAATCAATTTTCCCAAATTGATTTCCAAATTATTTTATTTGAAATAAATTCTTTTACTTATCAGTTCATTTCCAAATTCAGTAGATATGGACTTTATTATTATTATTATTTTATTTCTTCTTTACTCTTTCAATAATCCAAATCTTAAATTCTAAATATTTGTTCTTTTTAACTAATATACTACATTTTAAAATTCATTAACTTTCTGTTTACTCAAATTTTCATTTCCATTATCAAGGTTCATTTATTAAAATTTTAAAGTCACTTTATTTTTTTTTCCAAGTTATTCTTAAATTTATTCTATAATTATTTTACTTGCAATTTTCACTTCTTTATTTTCATTTCCAAAATCAAATTTATATTTTGGTAATTCATCATACCCAATTATATCAAACAACCCGTAGCATTCAATACATTTACATACTTCATTATAGAATATCAAACAATCAGAACAGAGAATATAAAATAATTTAAATAAAAGTTGAGGGGTCCAGTTGGATCCCTCCAACCTGTTTTTCCTGCATCCACAGACGTTAGCACAATATAAGTATCAATCCCAACATATACCATACTATAGCACATCAACTCATTCAACCACTCAAACGATTATTTAAATTTAATTATTTAAATTTAAATTTAAACTGAGTGAGATTAACTCACCTTTATCGTTACGCAGTCCATTCCAAACTGGCTTGCTTCCGTGATTTACAACCTTGTATAAACATTTTTCGGTTTATCAACACTTGACATAAATTAACCACTTACTATTTTAATAAATTAACTTAACGAACATTTACCCCAATACTTTCTATTTCCAAAATCTTTTCTGTATATACATATTCACTGTTTAGCTATGAGTATGTCCATATTTATTTTATTATTTATTAAATTTTATTTTAAACAAACTCTTAAACATTTCTAAACCCCTATACATACTCTCTAGACCTTGCCTATATATATAAACTTTATCACTTTCCAACATTTAGGATTTTTCTTACTGTATAAACTTATGTAGATATATAAATAAATTACTTAATATACCCTACTGTTATTATATTTTCCCACTGATAAAACTATCCCCATATAATAATTACTCAATTAAACCTACCAAATACTTTACTGTTTAGTTTGAAAACAATCCTTCCAGACTAACATAAATGTTATAATAAGTTATATATACTCATCTCTATTAAAAAAAATCTAAACATTTCCATATTTATAATTAAATCAATAGATTTCATTTACCAGATCTCTTTTTTTTATTCAATCCATATTATATTCAAGTAGAACGAAAAGAAGAAGTACAGATACCTCACTCGAGCGATTCCATTTCCCACTGCTGCCTTCTTGATTCGCGAATCCCCAAAAACAAAGAACAACCGGCCTTGGCATCTTCTACACCGAGTGCCCTCCCATTCCACGAGCCCAGGTCCTCCATCCCAATCTCTCGTCGAAGGTCAAAAATAGAAGAAATCGAACCCTAGGTCAACGACTTCGAACACGATTCCCAAACCTAGACAGCATCGCCACCTTCTCAAACATCCTTGCCTGCACGCACGATGCCCAACAACTCAGCCTCCTATCACCGATTCACGATAGAACCTAAGGAGCGATTGAACTCGAACTGCCCTTATTCGATTCCAGAACGAACGCGATGTAGATGGGTTGATTCGCTTATCAATTGCCTTCTTTTTATTTTATTTTTTTTATTTTTTTACAGAGAAGGAACGTTTCGATTTAAAAACAAAATGGAGCTGAGGGAAGATTTCGTTCGTTAATATCCTTATATTTTGTTTATTATTCCTACGGATTGGCTTCTGAACAAAGGAGAAAGGAAGATGCGACTTTAAAAAATGAGAGCGAGGTGATGTTTGCGTGTACGATAAAAGCTACAGTAACCATGAGAAGAAAGAAAAAGGCTTTGATGTGAAATTATTTCGGCGAAAGGTTGAATGGTTAAAGAAATAGTTATATTTTATTTAAGATCAATTTGCCTCGATATAATTTCAACGCGTTAATTTATCGTACAAGCACAGAATAACTCCAATCACTACGAAAATTAACATCCGATAATAATATAATATTACGAACCCAATGGAACTGGTTTCGTCGAATTCCGAAACTGTGCCTCGAAAGGCTATTTTTAAATTCAATTTAAACAATAAAATTTTAAAAATGAACAAACCATTATTAAATTAAATTTCAACACTTCTATTATCTTCAGTACTATCCATATAAATTTTATAGGCCTTCAAAATATTTTTAACTAGCTTAAAATTCTAGGTTCAAAAATTTACCCAATTTCACTTATTTAATTCAATAATTTAATTATCAAATAATTGGTGATATTTGAATTCGAGTAAAAATTATCATTTAAATATTCAAATTCAATATAATATTCCAATTTCAATTGCTTAAAAATTTCGGTTCGTCACATTCCTCCCCCCTTAAAAGAATTTCGTCCCCGAAATTACTAGTTAGGAAGACTGGTCCAATACCCGTTTACTTATTCCCACAACCATCTATTCAACGTCTAACTAACTATCTTTTTATAAAAGACCCATTACCATGCTCACTAACTTCCCAAACTTCCCCATAATTTGCAATCAATATTTATTTGCTCAATTATTCAAGTTTTCAATTTAAAACCAAGTTTTGAATTATCAAAAGTTTCTCAAAATTTTCCAACTCTCTAAATTTTCGAAAAATTTCGCCAGCGTCTCCTTTGCGCGGCTAGCTCGGTACAACTACAAAATGGCTCTATGGCCTCCTAAATCCAAAAAGAAAACAAAAAGCTAAGTGGCTCGATCAAAACCCAATCAAATTTCATTCCGAAATTTAAATACATATCTTTTTGTCGAGCATTACAAATTTATACTTTGAAGTCAAAACCAATTCTCCTTTCCCTTTATAATACCTGCATATCCTACTTGACAATAATATCCAATCACAATATTCCCAAAACAGTTTATCAACTTTCTTACCAATGTCAATATTTATTCATTCAAATATCAACTTAGAATATATTTACAATATTCAATTTCCAATTAAAAATTTTCCATTTCTTACTTAAGTTTCGTATAAGCATTTTATATGCTTCTTATATTTATTCCCACTTTACTACTTTAGTTTATATCTAATTTCATTCAAATTGATTCTTTCATTTCCATATGAATTCAATTTATTTTTAATTCTGCATATATAAATTTTATTCGTCATTTATTACTAATTCATGTCATTACTTTAATTAGTTTCATTTACTGATTTATTTTAGTTTCAAATTCAAAATAGTTTTGTCGTTAATAAATTTTCCAAAAATTTACAAAAATTTTCTAACTCCCAAAATTTCTGAAATTTTTTGGCAGAGTCTCCTTTGTACGGAGGAGCTTTTGCAATTTGACAAAAGAGATAAATATATATACATCGACCCACACGGTCGAAAAAACCAAAAACAGTTCATATTTCCTATTTTTATTGCGTAGGCGTACCTTATTTAGCATTTTAAGCAAGCAGCTTATTATTTTTAGCAAATAGCGCAACTCAATCCTGCCACACGACTTCCAGGTACCTGTACTTACTCAACTTAAACATGTAAGTGCCAAATATATGAAGTTTAACAGCATATCACTTATTTGTAATAGTTAAAACATATGAATTCTAAAAGAAACTCATACCAAACATTTTCCTGTAAGTAATTTACATAGTTTCCATGCAAATTCAACTATTCCAATTTATTTTTAACCATTTTCACTCAATTCGGATGGTTTTCGATTCATTCGTATATAACTCCATCAATTTGAATGGTTTAGAACTCATTTGCTTACTTTTAATTTATTCTTAAGCAGATTGAACTCATATTTAATTCAGTTGCTTTCAAAATCAATTTATTTTACTTCTATCAACTCATAGAATTTTAATTACTTCCCTTTACATCCAACGACAATTTATTCCATGCAATTCGCGAGATTTATGTGAAAAAATAGGTATTTATGTTTATAACCAATTTAAATTGATTCCAACTCAATTTATACTTAATTCTATTCCATTTCGGATTTATTCACAATCCATATATTCTCGGTTTCATTGCATTTCAATTTTATTAACCAAAATTAGTTCATTCAAAACCATTAACAATTTAGGTACATCTCCATTACCAATTAAATTTTCCTTCTTATTTTAATTCATTCACATCCATTCATTTATATTTAAAACCATTCCGTAATTGTTTATTCCAAACTATTTTGTTTAGCTCGAAAACAATCCAGGTTATTTTATTCAATAACCATTTCAATTATATTCATGATCTATTCATTTGCATTTCATTTAAAACCATTCTATTTTTCTCATTGAATCCAAGTTAAATGGTTTACAATTTCTTATTTAAGAATTTCATTCCTTTGAAAATTATCGGCAACTCACCGAATTTTATTACAATTAAAACTTATTTTTACTTGATTTAAAACCAATCCAATACCTTAAACTTTGCTCAATTTGATTTCCATTCAACTCCTCATCTATTTGGCTTAAGTCAATTTACTTCAATTTATTCAAATTTTATACTTAAGCTCATTTTCATTTTCAAGTAAACCCTCTCTCAAGTAAATCTCATTTTTTTTTTAAATCTGAAATTTCATTTGATTGGTTATTATAAAATTTAACTTTCCAGATTCACTCATTCAACTTATTACAAGGCCGTTTCCAATTTACTTTCACTTATATGGATTTTATTTGTAATTCATTCCATCACTATTTTAATCCATTTCATTTTTATTCTATACTTCCCTAATTATATTTACTTTGTTTACACTTCAAGTCTAATTTTAATTACTAACTCAAGTTCTGATTCTATTATTCACTTTTAATTTACCATCCAATTTACTTTCCATTTATTCAGGTAAGAATTTAATTTCATTAATTAATTCAATTGAATTCTCATCCCAACTCAATTTTACTTTAACTCGGATTTATTTAACTCAATTCGATTTCAACTCAATACGAATACGTCTGAATATTCTTTCAGCTTATTCAATTAATTTCAATCCAGTCGAATTTTTATTTTCAAATCCAAGTTAATTTCATTTTCAACTTTTCTCTTTAAATTTTAATTCCAACATTCAAAGCCTATATTTCCTTCCTGATTTAAAACTCAACTCAATTTTATAAGCTTACAATTTATCTCATAAGGATTTTTAAACTCCCGGCTTTGGCTTCAAATCATTTTGAAATCTCCAATATCTCAAACCACATTTCTCAAAAATTTTAATCCAATCCTGGCTTTTATTTCCAACAAATTTCCTTTGAAATTTTCAAAAACATCTGCTTTCCTAAACAAATCAATTTGGTAGCAATTCTTCGCTTAGAAATTCGAAAATGAATACCGATGATGCGGCCGTCATCATCAGAATTCTTTTCCAATAATCCAAGTGATTTCAATGCTATATTACTTCCAAAATCCATTTATAACAATTCCCTTTCAGAAATATCTCCAAAACAATGCTATCATTTATCTTCAAAACACTTCCAAATTTTCGGGATTTAAATTCCCAAATCCTGCTTAAATCAATTTTTTTTCTATAATTCATTTGCATAGCTTATGTTCATACAAATTCTCATTTGATTATATTTCAATTTATAATTTTACATCTATAATTCATATTTACAAATTTCATTTTATCATGAATTTATTCCTTCAAACTTTGATTATATTTCCATTTTCTAGTTAAATTTTCACTTAACAATGATAATAATTAAATATTATCATTTCTAACATCTAAGCAACCATATATTAGCTACATAGTTTTCAAAAACTACTCTTTATATCAAAATATGTTTTTGGGTAAAATTATTTCATTCACCCACATTTAAAACAATACCGTGTCGATTGTTCTATTCAAGTGCTTAGAAACCCCTTCGATACAGTTGCGCAGACTATGTCGACGAAGGTTCATATGCCACTCAATAAACTAACCAACACAATATTAAAACAATTTATATTCACTAACAAATACGCGCTCATATTTATTAATACGCTCAAACTCATTATAGAGTACCATAGACTCTATTTTAAATGAGTAATTCCCGCCAGAGCCAAGGTTATCACCAACCTAAGCTCTGATACCAAGTGTAACGATCCGCAAATCCGTACCCCTTGAGTCAGCACTATTCTACCTAAATCAACTCAAGTTGCACAGAAATACGAACCATTTGGGTTAAAGAAGAAGAGGTAGAAGAAGAGAAATTGAAAACAACATCAGAATCTAACCATCGCAGCGGAATAAAATATAATATATAATTAACAGATCTTTACACAAATCAAAACTATATCTGTTTATTTATACATTACCAGAGTACATCATCAGAGTCCACACAACATCAATCACATTCAACTGGATACACAGTAACTCAACACAGCGGAATATATATATATATATATATATATATATATATATATATATATATATATATAAAGCAAGTACGAAGAGCACGTATCGTCATCCAGCTCGTCTTCTGAGCTCCACAGCGTCAAATTCTGTATCCTATAATACTCGGTCTGACCCGAGCATTATAGTTAAATAACACCCGAGTCAGCCTGGAATACCAGCGTGAGAAAATCACACCCAATTGATTATTAAAGATTTATAAATCCTTTGAAAACAAAAGCATCTCGTAAGACCATGCCACAAATAAACATGTCGAGTTTTTACCTTACGATAGCTAAAACAATTTTTATAGAAATCCTCTGATATTATAATAGGGTCTATATACAAATACTTATAAAATAGCCGAAATTGTTACATGATTAAATTCCAGCTACTAGCCACAGAGTGGGTAATACAAACAAAACTCGTAAAAGGCTCGTACGGAGAATGGATTTCCAACAATGACTAGGCACTGGGGTACCACCTGTCACAGTACGGGGCCTAGATCACCCTACCGAGGATTGCTCCCTTCATCCCCTGCAACACAAGGCCGGAACCATTCCTTACTGAACAGTCCCGAACAAGATAAACCCCGTGGTTGGCGCGACTAACCACCCACTAAGCCGAAATATATAAGGGACACCTAGACAGACGAATTATCTTGTCCTGCTTGGGCATGACCCACCTAACCTTGCTGCATATCCCCTGATTTTCAGTCATTCCCGGTTGATGAAGCTTGAGGCTAAGCGTTACCTTTAGAACGTTTTCACTTAGAATGCCCATCGTCCACCTGACGATGTTTCGCAAGCATTCATCCATACAAGTCTGTCCCAGGTTCGAACGGAACCGAAGGCACTACTCCTACTACATCCATTTTGGAAATATCCTCAGGATTAGTAGCGACTAGCCCTTGCACTTCATTGCTCCATCTTCGACTCCGAACACGTTTTTCGCATGAAACGTACAAACCGGATCGAAGTGGTTTTCGAGAAATAAATCTCGATCCCGGTCTCTTCGAAACGATCAACGCAGTTGGCCAATATTGATAGTCGGTTATTTAACTATCAATTAACATTCACAAACATCCATCAAACAATAAATAATTTCCCAAATTATTTATTAACCTCAAAATATCTTCACAAGATATATTTCTATTTTCAATCCTTTGAAAACAAGTTCAAAACCATCTTTCTTTTCAGAATAAACTTTCCCAAATATTTCCTATCTCCTCTGAAATCACCAAGCACAAAACTAGATTTTGAAAATAATTTTAAAACACTTTACTTTAAAATATATATTTATAAAACATTTAAATTAAAGCTACTTCATTAATTTGTCAAAAATACATACTATGTGAATATTTGAAAATAAAGTTACTTAGTAAATATAAAACTAGATTTCTTCTTTTTTTTTTAAAAACAAAGTACTAAGTTACTTCTTAATAATTTACTACTAAAATAGGTTAAAAGAAAATCTTACCTGAGACTTTAAATATTAGAAATAATAAATTTTACAAAACCTGCTTCCTTTAAAAACAATTTTAAAACATTTAATTTATATTTAAAAATTTAATTTTTAAAAACACGTACTTGGCTATCCAGAGAAAATTCCAACTTCAATCACTTAAATCAATTTTCCCAAATTGATTTCCAAATTATTTTATTTGAAATAAATACTTTTACTTATCAGTTCATTTCCAAATTCAGTAGATATGGACTTTATTATTATTATTATTATTATTATTTTATTTCTTCTTTACTCTTTCAATAATCCAAATCTTAAATTCTAAATATTTGTTCTTTTTAATTAATAATGCTACATTTTAAAATTCATTAACTTTCTGTTTATTCAAATTTTCATTTTCATTGTCAAGATTCATTTATTAAAATTTTAAAGTCACTTTATTTTTTTTCCAAGTTATTCTTAAATTTATTCTATAATTATTTTACTTGCAATTTTGACTTCTTTATTTTCATTTCCAAAATCAAATTTATATTTTGGTAATTCATCATACCCAATTATATCAACCAAGCCGTAGCATTCAATACATTTACATACTTCATTATAGAATATCAAGCAATCAGAACAGAGAATATATAATAATTTAAATAAAAGTTGAGGGGTCCAGTTGGATCCCTCCAACCTGTTTTTCCTGCATCCACAGTCGTTAGCACAATATAAGTATCAATCCCAACATATACCATACTATAGCACATCAACTCATTCAACCACTCAAACGATTATTTAAATTTAATTATTTAAATTTAAATTTAAACTGAGTGAGATTAACTCACCTTTATCGTTATGCAGTCCATTCCAAACTGGCTTGCTTCCGTGATTTACAACCTTGTATAAACATTTTTCGGTTTATCAACACTTGACATAAATTAACCACTTACTATTTTAATAAATTACTTAACGAACATTTACCCCAATACTTTCTATTTCCAAAATCTTTTCTGTATGTACATATTCACTGTTTAGCTATGAGTATGTCCATATTTATTTTATTATTTATTAAATTTTATTTTAAACAAACTCTTAAACATTTCTAAACCCCTATACATACTCTCTAGACCTTGCCTATATATATAAACTTTATCACTTTCCAACATTTAGGATTTTTCTTACTGTATAAACTTATGTAGATATATAAATAAATTACTTAATATACCCTACTGTTATTATATTTTCCCACTGATAAAACTATCCCCATATAATAATTACTCAATTAAACCTACCAAATACTTTACTGTTTCGTTTGAAAACAATCCTTCCAGACTAACATAAATGTAATAATAAGTTATATATACTCATCTCTATTAAAAAAAATCTAAACATTTCCATATTTATAATTAAATCAATAGATTTTATTTACCAGATCTCTTTTTTTTATTCAATCCGTATTATATTCAAGTAGAACGAAAAGAAGAAGAACAGATACCTCACTCGAGCGATTCCATTTCCCACTGCTGCCTTCTTGATTTGCGAATCCCCAAAAACCAAGAACAACCGGCCTTGGCATCTTCTACACCGAAGTGCCCTCCCATTCCACGAGCCCAGGTCCTCCATCCCAATCTCTCGCCGAAGGTCAAAAATAGAAAAAATCGAACCCTAGGTCAACGATTTCGAACACGATTCCCAAACCTAGAGAGCATCGCCACCTTCTCAAGCATCCTTGCATGCACGCACGATGCCCAACAACTCAGCCTCCTATCACCGATTCACGATAGAACCTGAGGAGCGATTGAATTCGAACTGCCCTTATTCGATTCCAGAACGAACGCGATGTAAATGGGTTGATTCGCTTATCAGTTGCCTTCTTTTTATTTTTGTTATTTTTTTTACAGAGAAGGAACGTTTCGATTTAAAAACAAAATGGAGCCGAGGGAAGATTTCGTTCTTTAATATCCTTATATTTTGTTTATTATTCCTACGGATTGGCTTCTGAACAAAGGAGAAACGAAGATGCGACTTTAAAAAATGAGAGCGAGGTGATGTTTGCGTGTACGATAAAAGCTACAGTAACCATGAGAAGAAAGAAAAAGGCATTGACGTGAAATTATTTCGGCGAAAGGTTGAATGGTTAAAGAAATAGTTATATTTTATTTAAGTTCAATTTTCCTCGATATAGCACAGAATAACTCCAATCACTACGAAAATTAACATCCGATAATAATACAATATTACGAACCCAATGGAACTGGTTTCGTCGAATTCCGAAACTGTGCCTCGAAAGGCTATTTTTAAATTCAATTTAAACAATAAATTTTAAAACTGAACAAACCATTATTAAGTTAAATTTCAACACTTCTATTATCTTCAGTACTATCCATATAAATTTTATAGGCCTTCAAAATATTTTTAACTAGCTTAAAATTCTAGATTCAAAAATTTACCCAATTTCACTTATTTAATTCAATAATTTAATTATCAAATAATTGGTGATATTTGAATTCGAGTAAAAATTATCATTTAAATATTCAAATTCAATTGAATATTCCAATTTCAATTGCTTAAAAATTTCGGGTCGTCACACGTCCCGAGAACCAAACCGGATCTCTGCCAACACAAGGCCGGGTTACCCCTGGTTGGGTAACTACTGACACGAATATGTCATCCCCCGATCGTAACCGATCTATCCGAGGATCCTCGATTTCCAACAACCAAAAAATTTGGAGCAACAACATAGGTTAAGTATCTGGGCTCCATACCATGATACCACCTCTATCCAGAAGGAATGACATACACTAAAGGGATGCTACCCCCTAATAACCTTGCTGCATCCTTCCTGTTTTGACCATTTCCTGGGTGTGAGGTCCGACGAAGTCTCGTCCACAAAGCCACGCTTTATACAAAACCGTGCTTTGGGTCAACAAATGATCATAGAAATGATCACCAAGATAAATGGTCAAATAAAAGATCCTATCATAAATGATCAAACAATGATCATTTCACAACAACACTCAACACGCCACACTACCAAATTAGGAGTATATCACTAATAACCTTCAACTATATAACCTCTGAGCTCGTACGTCTCAGAGAAGGATGTTAAGCTAAAGAATAAATTCTCCGCCACCAACAGAAATATATTTGAAAGAAATCAGCTTTATATCTCAACTTGTAATGCTAGACATACAATCCATACAAGTCTGTTCCGGGATCGAACAGAACCGAAGGCACTTCCAAAGAAGTCCTTGCAATCCGGACATTCAATAATCACGATCGGACTTCCCGTCACTAAGGGTGATAAAACCTCTATATCGGAGATCAGCCGATGTAGAGTAACTCGTCGGTAATCCTTCCGTTTTCACAAATATCCGGTCTTCAACACCGGTCATCAAATGTAATCCATAACGACGTATCACATATTCGGAATGGGTTATACGACCCCAAGGTCCTTTCCCGGCTAACCCGAATAGTGAGAGCTTATTTTAAAATTTAAGTGTGGCATTCAATTTCAAACAATCACAACAAATACCTATTTAAAGGTAAATATTGATAGTCGGATTATTTTAACGATCAATTGGCGTGCTCAACATCACCAAATTCCAGATAATTTTCTAAATTATTTACTTTCCAAAATATCTTTACTAGATATCAAATTTCCACACTTCAACCATTTGAAAACAAATTTTCAAACCACTTTTCACCTTTATCACTTTTGAAACAAATTTCAAACATTTTCCTTACGTGGAATTTCTTTCATTTCAACATGGTTCATTTAAACTTATTAAATAAATCCTTAACGATTTACTCTATATTTACGTTCCAAGTCCGTAAATTAATTCCCACACTTTAAAAATAAATCAACATTTATTTTTAAATTAATTCACCTTTTCATTTATAAATTCCATAGTGAATTTACATTCCAAAATATTTATGAATATACGATTTCAATTATTCATTTTAAATTTATCTTCAAAAAGATAAATTCTCAAAACATTTCATTTCACATTGGAAAAACATTTCCATACTCATTTATTAATAAGTAATTCACAAATCCATTTATTTTCAATACTTAGAAAATATTCCATATACTTAATATCGAAATTAAGTATATATTTCATTCTTTAAGAAAAACATTCACTTAACACATTTATGTGGGCTAAAACGAATGTTGCGTAAAACATCGTTACTGCGACCCAAAATCACTAGTATAGGGATTCGAAATTTAGATAGATACATAAATCCCAATACTATATAAAACATTTCCTTTCGGAAATCATTTACTATAACAACAGTGTTATAGTCCACCATTTCCTTCTTTCTTGAAAACGTCTATTTCAACAATAAATGTTGAAATCTATGGTTTCGATTCATAATACATTTTAAAACATCTTTAAAATAATTAACTTCATTCTATAATATTCATTTTGCCAAACATGACCATTTTATTCAATAAGGTATTCACTGTCCAAAATCGTGAATATATTTCCTTTAATAAACTTCAATATTCAGTTTATCAAATTCAATTGATTTCGAGTTTATAAACAATGTTTATAAATTCCATTTCTATTTATATGTTTCGATTTATAAATCTCATTATTAACAAATTCCATTTATATCTCATTTAAATGCCAAAATCCGATTTATAAGATAATTACTTATAAATATTCTATTTTATAAAATCTATTCATTTTATAACTTCACAATTTATAAATCTATAAATTCGCATTCACTTATGAATCCATTATACTTCATTTTAACACTTATAAAAAACTTCGTTTTATAATTCCAATATTTTTAATTTATAAATATCCATTTTATAAATCTTTTATAAAAATTGTTTGTAATAGTCCAAAAATTCCAATTTAAACCATTTCATAAATTTATTAACTATTTATTTCAAAAATTACTTTTCACTTACATTTCATAAAAACCATATTTTATAACATTAAAATTTTAACGTTTATTATTTTTAACAATTCAAAATTTAATAAAACGTGTACTTTCGAAAATCACTTTAAAATTCCTTTTAAAACCAAAACCATTATTTTAAAACTTCAGAAATGGATCCAATGATGCAACAACACCAAATAGTCAATCACGACATCCAAATATCATATATCGATATGATAATCAACAAATATCAAAATATCTGTAAATAAATCAATACAGTTGAGGAATCCAGTTGGATCCCTCCAACCTGTTTCCCTACATCCACAAACATTAGCACAATACCAATTCCGCTCCAGTACGGAATTATCACGTTATATGGGATTTATAAAATATTATCCGCTTAATAGGCAGCGCAGTAGGGTCTCATCCGCTATATACTGCGGGAAATCAATTCCAAGTACAGAAATAATACCAATTTCACTGTTTATGAAATATTCGCGGTATATGTTTTTAATAAATAACATCCGCTTACTAACGGCGCATAATGTCTATTTTAACAATCAATAAATAAAAATCATCATTCAACATACGTTCAAGAATTTTAAATCTAACTATTTAAATTAAAATCGAAACCGATTCGATTGAGTGAGAAGTTCTCACCTTGATTTCAATTCCGTTTCAGCTTTTATTTCGAATAAAATTAAACACGCGTTTAATTTTATTCGAAATTTTCACTGACTCTAATCGACTCCAATCCAGCTCCATTGCGTAGTGCTCGACAAAACGAAGCTAACGCAATTCGTCTCGTCCAAAACGGACCTCGTATGACAAAGATACACAGTTTTAAAGTTAATACGAATTTAAATATAATTAATTTACATATTCATTTAAATTTCCTAACCCAAAACAAATCTCGGCCATAGATTTCAAGTGCCTAGATCGTGGCCGCTTGTTGATGCATCTTCCTTTCCGTTCGTTCCCAGACAAGGTCGAGCACGAGAAACCCATCCACGTTCGTACTAGGGTTCGTAGACGCACCCTCTACGGCCATCTCCTCCTCGATCAACTTGCGCCATTCAAAAGCACGAACTCGCCTCCACTCTCGGCCTCAATGGCCTTGAACTTGGTTGCACCATCGCTGTGAAAATCCTTCTCGAACACGCGTGCTTCAACCTCGAATTGCCGTCGATCCTCTAACCCAAACGCGATCATGACCGTTGATATCAAAGTACTCTCGATGCTCTACACTTTTCCAGTTGGAAGTTTTCCCTAATTGTTGATGGATTGAAGGAAAAATGAGGAGGAAGGGGAGATAGTTTCGGCCGTTGAAAAGGAGGGAGACGGCGGCTCCAACCTGAAGCCCTAATATTTTTTTTATTTTATTGTGAAGAGAATGGCCTATTTATAGAAGTTTGAACGACACTATTCATTCGGCTTTTCCAAACACCGACTTACGCGCGGTGACCAGCGTTTCTAGGGTTTATCCCGCGTTCCGGACGCAATGGAATAGGGTTCGGAAGCTAATTCGATCATCTGTGCGAGATATGGCAATAAACGATCGATTTAAAATTAAACCGATAAAACGATTTTCTAGACGTTTTGGCTTGCACCGGACAAACGGTAAATCCGATTGACATGAAATTTGAAACCATATAATAATATCACATTACGGATCCGATGAAAATAGTTTCGTCGAAATCCGAGACTTTTTGAAAAATGGCTATTTTAACTCGCCAAATTAATATTAAAACAATTTCGATGCGTTTTGAGCTGCCACGGTCAAACTACGACTCCGATTGCAACGAAAATTGAAATCCGGTAATAACAAACTATTACAGATCCAATGAAACTAGTTTCGTCCAATTCTGAGACTGTTCAAAAATTGGCTAATTTCACTAGTCGATTAAATATTAAAATATTCAATTTTTCACAAATTAACTTTTAATCCGATTTTAAAAGTTCTAAAATATCGTTCTAACTCCAACATGATAAAATAAAATTTTACAAATCATTTTCAATCATATTAAACTCGATTATTCAATTATTTCTGTAATTTCAATTATTAAATTATCGATTTAATTATCCAATTAAATCCAATATTCGAAAAATAAATTATTCGACTTAAAAATTTCACTTATTAATATTTAAAATTAATTAAATATTCAAATTTAAATTATCAAAAATTCTGGGTCGTTACAGGATGTAAGTTACAATGGTAACAAATCGTGCAAACATAGCAAGTAATTCACTCATTTCAAAGATGGAATAAAATATTTGCAAAGCAATGCGATTACAAAGAAAGAAATAATATGCATATCTTTTTTGCATAGATATTATAACATAACGTGCGCATGCATTTATTTCTTTGCCATCTAATGGAAATGCAATCCAATAATTAATGCAATTCCATAATAAACATACATGATTACTTTCCTTTTTGCATATTTGTTTCCTTCTGTTTATGTTTTTGCATCACCAAAATTTAACACTCCACCTTGATGCAAAATCACAAATCTCTAATACCCCACATCGAATCAAATTATCTTTTCAACATAAAACTCTTAAAAATGAACTCCACCTTCAATCAAAATCTCTTAATAGATAAAAACCTAAATGAATATATACCCAGTGGGTTCCAACAAGGCCACCCCCCACCACACCTTACTAACGAGCTCAGACTATGTCCCCGCCCGCCAATAAAATGTTGGAAATATCCAAAATCAAAAGAAGGTAGATACCGAAATAATCTGTGACAACCCTGTATTATTTTTATTTTTTTTATATATTTTAATTATTTTGATTTAAAAAAAACTTATTTTACTTATTTTAAATGATTAAATTTTATTACTTAAATATAAATCTTGATTTTATATGAAATTATAATTCCAAACTTGTGTAATTTGAATATGTTCCTGAAATGTTGATTTTGGTCAAAATAGTCAAACTTCGACTTTTGACTTAAAATTTTAAAAGTTTAAAATTATAAATTTTATCTTTTATTATGAAATTACATAAAATTCTAAGAACACCACTTTTCGTTTCGTTGAAAACGGAGTTAAAATGTAAAAGTTATGTACATTTCAATTTCTAGTATAATTTGTTTTATTGTGCAATTTTGCCTATTTTAAATTTTATAAATCATATTTTTCTTTCTTATATTTCTTTTAATATGGGTAGATATGTTAATTTATGTATATTTTCATCTCTAAATATTTTAAAAATAATAATAGGATTTTTCTAAAATTTACTATGATGATTTCCTATTTTTAAAAGGCTGTTTCCTTTTTCTGCTATTTTCTTCGTCTAAACTATATTTTAATTAAAATTTATTTATTTATTTTGTGAATTCATTTTATTTTGTGTTATTATATTTATTTATAGATATTTTTAAGTACATAAAAAATTTTCCAAGTTCATTGCACTTATTTTTCATATTTTCAGGACTAGTTGTAAATTTTGCTGTTTTATTTAATTAAACTATATATAATTAATAATTTATTTATTTATTATTGTTTATTTACTAAATTTTCGTATTTTTATCTGGATTTATATATATATTTCAGTTATTTAAAATTAAAAAGAATTTAGTGGAAATTTGAAAGGTTTTGTGACTCTTTAGTTGCTTAAGTCTCTTTGTTTTCCCACCTTTTCATTTTCTAACTCTTGCATTCAATTGAGGCCAACCATATCTCATTTCTTTCAGCTGATCACATATCATTTGCACGTAAACAAATGTCCTCCTTCATCTCCTAAAAACTCACAGCACTTCAAAGAAAAATATGGCTTCCATTCTCCTCTCATCTTCTTCCTTTTTCCATTTGTTTGCCTTGATTTTTGCCCTGCTTCTTCATGCTTTGCTCAGCCTAACCACTCCACCATCAGCTCCACCATCTCCTCCACCATCTACAGCAGCTCCTCCTCCCTCTCCTCTGACATTAACCAAGTTTTGCCCATCCATTGAGGTTAGCATCACAAACTTTGCACCAAACCCCTTGAAATTGCCTAGCCTAGCCATATACTCCACTATCTCCTTCATATCTTGCCTTGGCCACCTCCTATTGTTCCACCACCACCACGATACAACCTTTGACCCTCCACCTACCCACTGTCCAGACCTGAACCAGATCAGGCCGTGGCCTCCCCATGTTGAAAACTCCACAAAAATTGCAAGCAAACCCTTAAAACTAGCCTAGCCGAGCCTTAATGCCAATATCCTTTCACATACTCCTCTTGGCCACCCCTAGAACCACCACCACCAGCAACCACATGACCTTTGGGTGCTGCTATACCATCACTCTCCACTGTCTAGATCTGGAGTAAGTATAGCCAGCCCAAGTGTGCCATAGGTCGAGCCAAATATGGACCAAAATCCTTGTTTATGCCTTGTAGTCATAGTTTCATGTACACATACCTTTGCACCATCATCAAATCCATGATACGCTGACCTGTTGCATCCAAACCTGATCCAAAACCATTCCATTATAGTGCTTTTCCAGTCCATAGCTGAAGCATACAAAGGTGAATGCAAGTGCAAAAGTTCTAGCTTTGAATTGTGTACTTATTCCTAGCATTGTTTTGTAATATCTTGGTTTATAATTCATGTTTGTTATTGTTTGTTTGATTTGTATTCAAGGGAATTAATCCTTGGCTCCTCCATTCGTATCTGTGTCGTGCTTTTGTGCTTGTGTAGATTCCGTTCGTGAAATTCGTTGTTGTGTCTCCAGCTCAAACCGGTGAGTTATTCTCACCAGACAATCTGTACCTATATAACTGATAAACCGACACCATTTGAATCTGTAAATGTATTGCATCATGTTATAACTGCTATATTATGATCATATGATGTTTACACCTGTTATTACACCTGTTATATCACTTGTTACTGTTTATTATGCTATTCTGTTTATTTATATCAGTTTATCACACTGCAAGTTCCCTTTTGATTAGAATCACTATGGGTTGAAATGATATATACCCGAACGGACTTTGGAATAAGGGAAAATTGTTATGGGCTGAAATGATAGGCCTGAATGATTTTCAAATCATTTATTTAACTTGGGATTGCGGGTTTGAAATGATAAAACCCGGATTTTTCTTTTTAAACTGCGGATTGAAATGATACATATCCGTATCACTTTACCTAGCGTAGAAAATTATATATAGACCCGTAGTTAATATATGTTTTCCTAAAATCTTTAAAGTAATTTTAGAAATGTAAATATTATATTATTTTGATTTAAATATAATTAAAAAGGATTTTTGTAAAATATTATTGATTTTATGAATAATTGTAAGTGAATTGAATTAATGGAAAAGTTAGAAATTTTGAACGTAAGTTATTTTGGAAAAATTGATTTAATTATAATTGGAAATTTAATTGAATATGAATTTATGATAATTTGAATATAAATTGAATTTAAAGTGATTTTATATCATATTAATGATTTTTAATAAAGCTGAAATGTGAAATGAATGAATATTTTAAGTTGAAATTTTGAAATATAACTAAAATTGGAAATTTATGAAATTGACTTGAAAGGGAAATTTTAGTTAAGTAAATAAAAATTAAAATAAGTTATATTTGAGAATTTTAACATAAATGTTAAGTTGAAATTTAATGTAGTGAATCTAAAATTGAACATTGCATTTTGATAAGTGAATTATTATTAAAACTTGATTTTTGAATGGAAATTTAACTTTATAAATTCATGAATTTGAGGAAAATTAAATGATGTTTATAAATGTGAAATGTATGATTTTATAAGTTAAAAAATGTTTTAAATAAAAATATAATTGGTTGAGAAATTTTATTGAATATTTGAAGTTAATTTACTGCATTTTTGAAATTCTATTAATTACAATGTGAATGATATTACAGCATTGTAAATGCTGTAGTTGACGATAATGAACTAAAAAGCTAAATTGAATTAAAAGCTATTATAGAAAAATTTTGTAAGTGCTATAATTTTTGAATTTAACTAAGTTTATTTGAAATTTAAGTAAACCCTATTACAACATTTTAAAATGTTGTCTTTTGTTAAAGTGAACTGTTTTGAATGTACTTTTTCCGTAGCATTTTCTAAATGCCACGAAAAGTGAATCTTTACTGTTTTAATAAACTTAAGTGAATAAATGAACATTGAAAGTTGAAAATGTTGGAAGTTTAATAATGTAATTATTAAACATAATAACTTCATTTTAGTGATTAAAAATGATTTTTGGAATATAAACTGTTTTGAAATATGAATTGAAATGGTATTTTAAATTGAATAAAATGAATAATGATATTGAAATGAATGTGGTTGTGAAAAGAGATGATATTTTGATATATTAAATGATTGAAATGTGGTTTCGAAAAGATATGATATATTGAAATGATTTGAAATGAAGTTTTGAAAGATATGATATTCTGGTATATATTAAATGATTCGAAGATGAAGTTTTGAAAGTTATGATATTTTGAAATTAAGACGATTTGAAAATGAAGTTTGAAAGATGTGATGTTTATGTATTAAAAATGATTTGAAATGACTTGATAATTATTTTGATAAATATTGAATTTGGAAGATATGATGTTTATGTATTAAAAATGATTTGAAATGACTTGATAATTATTTTGATAAATATTGAATTTGGAAGATGTGATGTTTATGTATTAAAAATGATTTGAAATGACTTGATAATTACTTTGATAAATATTTGAATTGAAAGATATGGTATGATGATATATTGAAATGGTTTGGAAATGATTTAATCTTTATTTTGATAAAGATTTGGGTTGAAATGATATTTTATTTTGAAGTATAAAATATGTTTTAAAGTTATAACTATGGGTTATAATAACGATTGGTTGTTAAAGAGACCGGGATCGGATATTGTCTTATAGCCGGCCAATACCGAAAACCACTTTAATAACTATGTACGCGGTGGGGATTCCAGAATGAAGTAGGATGTTGGCGACGTTCTCGAGGTATATTACGTGGACCCAACTCCCGTGAGTTGGCATATATGACTAAAACAGGAGCTATACCGGGCTACACAAAGGGTCGCACCCTTTCATCGAGCATGCTCCATCGGAAACCATTCTATTACTTTTGTGATTCGATTCGGTGGCGCCACATTTGATTCGGGGGTATTGTTCGAGGTGGGCGGAAGCTGCTGGCTTGCCGTCACCACCGGTCCGGGAGTGCAAACGGTGTATCCACCCTGGCATTGCCTCGCGTGCCGTGTCATATCCTTATATCGAGCCCACTACGATTTTGGTTTTAAAGATTCGACAGCGTTAAGGTTCACCATCCCCTTAACGCTATTTTCTATATGATTATACTTTACTGATTAGACACTACTGTATATAGCGCAATATACTACATAGTAAATAGTTTAACGGATCCTTAGAGGATGGGCGGTCCCAAGCATCTTCTAAGTTACTTGTACCTTTACTACAGTTCACTTGAGTTGGTTTACATTGTATAAGTATGTATGTCCTGACTCGAGAGTTTGTATTTTTATTTACGCTCGGGTCAGCCTGAGTTGTTCACAGATTTGGATTTCCACTTTCTGGAGATTGGAATCGCTGGAGATTTTCTACTTGTCATGTTTATCTTTTGAAACCTGTTGTTCCTTTCAGCGCTTGTATTAGTTGACTTCTACGAAGTGAGACTTCTTTTGTACCTTATTTCCTCTATTGTATTTTATGTAACTCTGATATTTTTATATAGTAGCTTCATGAACTACTATTTCTTTTGCTTCCGCTGCACTATTATTACTCTGTGTCTGTGATTCTATGATTTTTATTTACTGTATATTCTGAGATTTGCCAAAAAATTTTTTACAACGCGGTATTTTGAGCAATTTAATTCCGGCATGAGTGTCTACCTATACACTTATAATGGATGCGAATGGTTGAAAATACCACGATTGTTACAGTTGGTATCAGAGCTTTGGTAGCTCTAGGCAAAACTCAGCATATGGAGTAGATGTATTTATAGAATCCCTTTCATTCGAGTTGAATCTCTTTCTTTTGACTCGATTCCTTTGAATTTTGGAACGTTCCCTGTGGTTCCAAAATCCATTCTTATTCCCCGCTATTCATCTTCATTTGATTCTGGAGTATCCCATAACTCCACTTCGAATGATCTTTATAGTGAATTGGCGGTCTCGCTAATCTCAAAAAATTTCTTGTAAAAGTGGTGAAACTCCTTTACAACAGCATCGATTCACCAAAGATTTTATATCCTCAGTTTAGATGCTAGTATCTCCTATTATCCAAAACTCTATCTTATGAGGTTGAATGTAGATTTACCCCAGAAAATCCACTTCGACCTTATACTTTAAGTCACGGTTGACCCGATTAAGGTTGCCCGTGATTTATATTAGCTAATCCACCTCCCTACTCTATATTCAATCATCTTGTCTTTTGTTTCCAACATATTTTCAAACATTTTGAATTGTATTTGTCAATCTATATTTTTTTATATATTGTGTTGTTTGAGTTGTTGATGTTGATTTGGGTTTCCGATCGATTCGTCTGATCGGCGCTATCGATAGGATTTCTAAAACACTTTGATAGAACAAACTGACACAATATTATTTTAAAAATTTGGTTAATGAAATAAAATTTTGATATATATATCTATGGAACTTAATGAAATGATTCAAATTGATAATTTGAAATGATAATACTTGATTTATCATTTATTGTTCTATAAATGAATTTATAAATAATTGTTTATAAATTGATTTGGGAACTTAAATGAATTTAGAAAAGAAATCTGAGAATTTATTTTCCGATGATCTCGAACTTTGGTTTAAAAGTTTTAAAAGGGTTATATTATTTAAAGTATGTTGAATAGAATTTGTTTTCAAAGAATTTTAAAGGTTTAAAATTAGTGCTCTTCTCTTTGTCGCTGGAAAATAACTTCGGTGATGATCGCGACATCATCGACGTTCATTTTCGAGTTCGAAGTTAAGAAACTGTTATGTAGTCTTGCTACAGCTTTGTTTTGGGGAATTTAATTGATTTGAATTTCTAAAATATGACTGGATTTATAATAATATAGATATATGATTGAAATTTGATTTGACATATTATATATATTATGACTTATCTCTAAATGGTTTGAATGTAATCGAAAATTTAATTCTTAAATTTTATTTTTAAAGAATATTTTCAATTATAAGAAATTTTTTGTTAGTTTAAGATGATTGGATAATAAGATAATGAAACTTGATATAGTTAAGATTTATTTAACTTGTGTAAAAATATTAATTATCAATTTAAGTTGAAATTTCCATGCTTTCAAATCTGTTTCCTTATTTTGCTTTCCAAACTATATTTTGGTTGTCCTTATCATCCTTATCTTGATATAGATTGGTATAGGCATCTTTCTACAATCTTTATGTTAGAAATCTTTCTATAATCTTTGATAGATCTTTGGTAATCATTTTGAATCTACCTTTTTGTGCCTGTGTTCTTAATTTTGGAGAATCTTGGAAAGATCATCTCCACCTTGTTAAACTTACCTATAACAACAGTTATCAGGTATAATTCAATCTTCTTGTCATCTTATCTTAATCCTATTTCACTCTATCTTTTTTCTGTACTTTTCCGTACCTCGTTCCTTTTCGAGGACGAAAAGATTTGAGTGGGGGAGAGTGTGACAACCATGTATTATTATTATTATTATTATTTTTATATATTTTAATTATTTTGATTTAAAAAAAAACTTATTTTACTTATTTTAAATGATTAAATTTTATTACTTAAATATAAATCTTGATTTTATATGAAATTATAATTCCAAACTTGTGTAATTTGAATATGTTCCTGAAATGTTGATTTTGGTCAAAATAGTCAAACTTTGACTTTTGACTTAAAATTTTAAAAGTTTAAAATTATAAATTTTATCTTTTATTATGAAATTACATAAAATTCTAAGAACACCACTTTTCGTTTCGTTGAAAACGGAGTTAAAATGTAAAAGTTATGTACATTTCAATTTCTAGTATAATTTGTTTTATTGTGCAATTTTGCCTATTTTAAATTTTATAAATCATATTTTTCTTTCTTATATTTCTTTTAATATGGGTAGATATGTTAATTTATGTATATTTTCATCTCTAAATATTTTAAAAATAATAATAGGGTTTTTCTAAAATTTACTATGATGATTTCCTATTTTTAAAAGGCTGTTTCCTTTTTCTGCTATTTTCTTCGTCTAAACTATATTTTAATTAAAATTTATTTATTTATTTTGTGAATTCGTTTTATTTTGTGTTCTTATATTTATTTATAGATATTTTTAAGTACATAAAAATTTTTCCAAGTTCATTGCACTTATTTTTCATATTTTCAGGACTAGTTGTAAATTTTGCTGTTTTATTTAATTAAACTATATATAATTAATAATTTATTTATTTATTATTGTTTATTTACTAAATTTTTGTATTTTTATCTGGATTTATATATATATTTCATTTATTTAAAATTAAAAAGAATTTAGTGGAAATTTGAAAGGTTTTGTGACTCTTTAGTTGCTTAAGTCTCTTTGTTTTCCCACCTTTTCATTTTCTAACTCTTGCATTCAATTGAGGCCAACCATATCTCTTTTCTTTCAGCTGATCACATATCATTTGCATGTAAACAAATGTCCTCCTTCATCTCCTAAAAACTCACGGCACTTCAAAGAAAAATATGGCTTCCATTCTCCTCTCATCTTCTTCCTTTTTCCATTTGTTTGCCTTGATTTTTGCCCTGCTTCTTCATGCTTTGCTCAGCCTAACCTCTCCACCATCAGCTCCACCATCTCCTCCACCATCTACAGCAGCTCCTCCTCCCCCTCCTCTGACATTAACCAAGTTTTGCCCATCCATTGAGGTTAGCATCACAAACTTTGCACCAAACCCCTTGAAATTGCCTAGCCTAGCCATATACTCCACTATCTCCTTCATATCTTGCCTTGGCCACCTCCTATTGTTCCACCACCACCACGATACAACCTTTGACCCTCCACCTACCCACTGTCCAGACCTGAACCAGATCAGGCCGTGGCCTCCCCATGTTGAAAACTCCACAAAAATTGCAAGCAAACCCTTAAAACTAGCCTAGCCGAGCCTTAATGCCAATATCCTTTCACATACTCCTCTTGGCCACCCCTAGAACCACCACCACCAGCAACCACATGACCTTTGGGTGCTGCTATACCATCGCTCTCCACTGTCTAGATCTGGAGTAAGTATAGCCAGCCCAAGTGTGCCATAGGTCGAGCCAAAAATGGACCAAAATCCTTGTTTATGCCTTGTAGTCATAGTTTCATGTACACATACCTTTGCACCATCATCAAATCCATGATACGCTGACTTGTTGCATCCAAACCTGATCCAAAACCATTCCATTACAGTGCTTTTCCAGTCCATAGCTGAAGCATACAAAGGTGAATGCAAGTGCAAAAGTTCTAGCTTTGAATTGTGTACTTATTCCTAGCATCGTTTTGTAATATCTTGGTTTATAATTCATGTTTGTTATTGTTTGTTTGATTTGTATTCAAGGGAATTAATCCTTGGCTCCTCCTTTCGTATCTGTGTCGTGCTTTTGTGCTTGTGTAGATTCCGTTCGTGAAATTCGTTGTTGTGTCTCCAGCTCAAACCGGTTAGTTATTCTCACCAGACAATCTGTACCTATATAACTGATAAACCGACACCATTTGAATCTGTAAATGTATTGCATCATGTTATAACTGCTATATTATGATCATATGATGTTTACACCTGTTAGTACACCTGTTATATCACTTGTTACTGTTTATTATGCTATTCTGTTTATTTATATCAGTTTATCACACTGCAAGTTCCCTTTTGATTAGAATCACTATGCGTTGAAATGATATATACCCGAACGGACTTTGGAATAAGGGAAAATTGTTATGGGCTGAAATGATAGGCCTGAATGATTTTCAAATCATTTATTTAACTTGGGATTGCGGGTTTGAAATGATAAAACCCGGATTTTTCTTTTTAAACTGCGGATTGAAATGATACATATCCGTATCACTTGACATAGCGTAGAAAATTATATATAGACCCGTAGTTAATATATGTTTCCTAAAATCTTTAAAGTTATTTTAGAAATGTAAATATTATATTATTTTGATTTAAATATAATTAAAAAGGATTTTTGTAAAATATTATTGATTTTATGAATAATTGTAAGTGAATTGAATTAATGGAAAAGTTAGAAATTTTGAACGTAAGTTATTTTGGAAAAATTGATTTAATTATAATTGGAAATTTGATTGAATATGAATTTATGATAATTTGAATATAAATTGAATTTAAAGTGATTTTATATCATATTAATGATTTTTAATAAAGCTGAAATGTGAAATGAATGAATATTTTAAGTTGAAATTTTGAAATATAACTAAAATTGGAAATTTATGAAATTGACTTGAAAGGGAAATTTTAGTTAAGTAAATAAAAATAAAAATAAGTTATATTTGAGAATTTTAACATAAATGTTAAGTTGAAATTTAATGTAGTGAATCTAAAATTGAACATTGCATTTTGATAAGTGAATTATTATTAAAACTTGATTTTTGAATGGAAATTTAACTTTATAAAATCATGAATTTGAGGAAAATTAAATGAGGTTTATAAATGTGAATTGTATGATTTTATAAGTTAAAAAATGTTTTAAATAAAAATATAATTGGTTGAGAAATTTTATTGAATATTTGAAGTTAATTTACTGCATTTTTGAAATTCTATTAATTACAATGTGAATGATATTACAGCATTGTAAATGCTGTAGTTGACGATAATGAACTAAAAAGCTAAATTGAATTAAAAGCTATTATAGAAAATTTTTGTAAGTGCTATAATTTTTGAATTTAACTAAGTTTATTTGAAATTTAAGTAAACCCTATTACAACATTTTAAAATGTTGTCTTTTGTTAAAGTGAACTGTTTTGAATGTACTTTTTCCGTAGCATTTTCTAAATGCCACGAAAAGTGAATCTTTACTGTTTTAATAAACTTAAGTGAATAAATGAACATTGAAAGTTGAAAATGTTGGAAGTTTAATAATGTAATTATTAAACATAATAACTTCATTTTAGTGATTAAAAATGATTTTTGGAATATAAACTGTTTTGAAATATGAATTGAAATGGTATTTTAAATTGAATAAAATGAATAATGATATTGAAATGAATGTGGTTATGAAAAGAGATGATATTTTGATATATTAAATGATTGAAATGTGGTTTCGAAAAGATATGATATATTGAAATGATTTGAAATGAAGTTTTGAAAGATATGATATTCTGGTATATATTAAATGATTCGAAGATGAAGTTTTGAAAGTTATGATATTTTGAAATTAAGACGATTTGAAAATGAAGTTTGAAAGATGTGATGTTTATGTATTAAAAATGATTTGAAATGACTTGATAATTATTTTGATAAATATTGAATTTGGAAGATATGATGTTTATGTATTAAAAATGATTTGAAATGACTTGATAATTATTTTGATAAATATTGAATTTGGAAGATGTGATGTTTATGTATTAAAAATGATTTGAAATGACTTGATAATTACTTTGATAAATATTTGAATTGAAAGATATGGTATGATGATATATTGAAATGGTTTGGAAATGATTTAATCTTTATTTTGATAAAGATTTGGGTTGAAATGATATTTTATTTTGAAGCATAAAATATGTTTTAAAGTTATAACTACGGGTTATAATAACGATTGGTTGTTAAAGAGACCGGGATCGGATATTGTCTTATAGCCGGCCAATACCGAAAACCACTTTAACAACTGTGTACGCAGTGGGGATTCCAGAACGAAGTAGGATAGTGGCGACGTTCTCGAGGTATATTACGTGGACCCAACTCCCGTGAGTTGGCGTATATGACTAAAACAGGAGCTATACCGGGCTACACAAAGGGTCGCACCCTTTCATCGAGCATGCTCCATCGAAAACCATTCTATTACTTTTGTGATTCAATTCGGTGGCGCCACATTTGATTCGGGGGTATTGTTCGAGGTGGGCGGAAGCTGCTGGCTTGCCGTCACCACCGGTCCGGGAGTGCAAACGGTGTATCCACCCTGGCATTGCCTCGCGTGCCGTGTCATATCCTTATATCGAGCCCACTACGATTTTGGTTTTAAAGATCCGACAGCGTTAAGGTTCACCATCCCCTTAACGCTATTTTCTATATGATTATACTTTACTGATTAGACACTACTGTATATAGCGCAATATACTACATAGTAAATAGTTTAACGGATCCTTAGAGGATGGGCGGTCCCAAGCATCTTCTAAGTTACTTGTACCTTTACTACAGTTCACTTGAGTTGGTTTACATTGTATAAGTATGTATGTCCTGACTCGAGTGTTCGTACTTTTATTTACGCTCGGGTCAGCCTGAGTTGTTCACAGATTTGGATTTCCACTTTCTGGAGATTGGAATCGCTGGAGATTTTCTACTTGTCATGTTTATCTTTTGAAACCTGTTGTTCCTTTCAGCGCTTGTATTAGTTGACTTCTACGAGGTGAGACTTCTTTTGTACCTTATTTCCTCTATTGTATTTTATGTAACTCTAATATTTTTATATAGTAGCTTCATGAACTACTATTTCTTTTGCTTCCGCTGCACTATTATTACTCTGTGTCTGTGATTCTATGATTTTTATTTACTGTATATTCTGAGATTTGCTAAATTTTTATTTACAACGCGGTATTTTGAGCAATTTAATTCCGACACGAGTGTCTACCTATACACTTATAATGGATGCGAATGGTTGAAAATACCACGGTTGTTACATAATCTCAAAACACCAAGACCTAAAAATTCTTTTAATCACCAATTCAAATACAGAGCCAAAAAACAAAAGCCAATGGACATAACAAGGCTAATACAAATCTCAGTATGTAAGACAAATCTCTCTCCTTCCACATACCTTATCTGCCAAATAGCAAATTTCCCATGGAAAACAACATAATACTCTTACAACAGCATTGAGCCATGAAGTAGATATCGGTTCTTAAATCCAGATGTCCCTTCAACACACTAAACTCCTTATCATCAAAGTTCCAAGACTGGAACGCTCTTCTCTCTCAGCATAATCTCCTCCGTCTTTATCTTCGATATTGCATAAAATATCTTTTTGCATCCAAATGAGTAATAAAAAATTACTACCGGATCTACCGCTCTTAAGCCATTGATGCAAAAATTTAAACAAATCGCCTTGCTCGAATACTAATCTATTGTGCAAAAATTGCATAAATACAGAAAAATAATAAAATGGATCTAGATTTACCGATTTGAACATCACTCAATCTAGCAGCAATTATTCTATTGCTCCAAATAAATAGTAAATAACTATAAAGAAAAAAAGCCGAGCAATATTTATACAGGTTCTATTATCATCAAGGTAGTGTACGTCCAGTCCAAAAGAGAGATTTTATTACACATGAGGGAGTTACAAGAGATTACAAGTTAAGAGTTTACATACCAAAGCCCTAAATTAGGGATAACAAGAAGAGACTCTATTTGGAGAACGCTGGCTGAATGGCCGAGTGAGTTTACAATAAAGTCTACCCTCAATATATAGCCAGTGAAAATCCATAAGAACCATCGATTAAATTACCAAGATGTGGTAAAAAGATAGTGGAGGCAAGTTATAATGGTAACAAATCGCGCAAACATAGAAAATAATTCACTCATTCCAAAGTTGGAAGAAAATAGTCCCAAAGCAACGCGATTACCAAGAAAGAAATAACATGATAACTTTTTGGATATATATATATATATATATATATATTATTCCATAACGTGTGCATGCATTTATTTTCTTTCCATCTAATGGGAATTTAATCCGATAATTAATGCATTTCCATAATAAAATATATGTGATTGCTTTTCTTTTTGCATATTTATCTCCTTCTATTTGTGATTTTGTATCACCAAAATTTAATAAAATATACAAATGACGCAAAGGTAACACTTTACATAGGCTGATTGTAACGATCCGTAATTTAATCATTTTAAATATGAATATTTGATATATTTTGAAATAATTGATTAATGGATTTTATAACTCAAATAAACTACTTTTAAGTAATAACTAATGATAATTGAGTAAATTTAAAATTTGGTTTATAAAACTAGTTAGTTAGGGGAAAAATCGAAAATGTAACCAAAAACCGTTTTTCGAAGTTTCAACTTTTCATTGTCTGGAAGTTGTTGGAACACCATGTGTGCAGTGGAGTATATGTATATACACACATACGTATATACACACATATACTTATATATAAATACCATATGCTTTGATCAAGAAAGTGGTCAGGGTTAAACAAGTTTAAATTTATACTTAAATAAATAAAATAAGTTCTAATTTTTCTTTTAAATTTTAAAATGAAAATGGTACAAAATGACAACACATCAAGTTCATGTCAGAAGATGTGAAGTGATGGTGATGAGAGGGAGTGATTGGTGGCATGTGCAAGGTGGGAAAGGAGAGGGTGATGTGGCATCATGATGTGGAGGTATTGTACATTTTAATAATTAAGGCATTTAGTAATTTCCTTTTTTCATTTTATATAAAAGTATTTTATTTTTTATCATTTCTTATTTCATTTCACTCTCTTCATTTTCAAACTCTTATCTTTTCTTTTCCAAACTTCCATGGCTTCCTTAAAATTTTCAAGTTAAAAAATATCTCATTTTTCCACTTAAAATCCTTAAAACCTAGCTAAAAACACCTTATTCCTCCCTACTTCTCTTATCTTTCAAGACAAAACCAAAAATTCCTTCCTCAAGCATGGCGGAGCCCTCCACCACCTAGGCCGAGCCCATCTCCCCTGTTAGGGTCCTAAAAATCAAGTTTTCAAAGGGCAAACTAAGTCCCTATGTCAGTGTAGAAGGTGTGGTAGCTTTGGTTTGTATTCATGTTGATTTTGGTAAGTAAATCTCACTTTTAAAAAGAAAGATTTAAACATTATTATTTGTAACAATAATATTAGTTAGTTTCTTGTGTTATAACTTATAAGTGTTTGGAAATGATGCTGTTTAGTTTGTTTCCTGCTTGTAACGAATGGTATATGTGATGTTTTGTTGATGACTTGAGATGTAGTCGAAGTGCTTTAGTAATTATTTACAAGTGATGATCTTTCCTTGCCTTATGAATGTCATTTACATACATACATACATATATGTATGTACGTATGTACATATGTATATACGTATGTATGTATGTGCTTATGTATATGGATGGTTGTATGTTTGCTGGAAAGTTAATACTTGGATTGGTTTATGTTTCAATATCGAGATCCCATGTTCTTTTAAAACAAAGTTTACTTTCTTGTTTTCTATAATGTTTCTAAAAGGTTTTCCGAACTTTTCTTTTGCTTTCAAAACCTTTATGCAAAATTGTTTAAGTAATTTAAATATAGAAGCAAAGGATTTAAAAGGCTATTTTGATTTATAAAACAAGTTTAAAAGTTATGTTTCATATAGCGATAGTCCCTATGGATGCAGTTTGTGAATCGATAATTTTTGTGTAAACTAAAAATAGTTTATACTTTAGATTTTTTAAGTGGTCTTTTCCAATATTTTATAAATATTAAAATAATTTTTAAATATTAACAATATTTTCAAAGATTATTATTTAATTTAAATAAAAGTTATAATGTGATTATTTAACTATTTAAAATGTTTAATATCATTATTTAGTTATTTAAATAAAAGTTCTATTATTATTAATTAAATATTTAAATAAAAGGTTAAAAAATTTAAATTGCTTTATTTCCCAAAACTCGGGTTTGTTTAAAAGGAACTATCTTTTCCAAATGATTTTTTAATACAAGCGATCTCTTTGTCCGTGTCATTAAGTAGCCAAACAAACATGATAAGTGGTGCTAAAACGTTGACATATTGTGACGATCTGTCTTTCTCACTCCTAAACATGACACTTAATACACCCACCGCGTTCGTGTGTCGGTCATCTAAAAGTCCAAAAGACAAGCCATTGGAGTAAAAAAAACAAGAAGAAAGAATCACAGAATCTAACAATGTAAAGCAATCACATATGATAACCAACATAAGATAGTAACATTACATCATTCCCAATGAACATCAGTGTTACATAAATACAACTTCAGCCAGGGATGATTATAACCGTCTCTTCCCATCAATGCTGACACAAAATATACACATGCACATTGGAAAAATATAAAATAGCTAGATAACAGCGAAGCCACCTGCTCCATGCTCCTTCAAAATGCATCCGTAGAAACCTGGACTATTTGGCTACTTATACAAATTTGGGCAACCAAGAGTTTTACGAAAGAATTAAAAAATTCAGGTCAGACATAGGTGTGAGCAAACTCCAAATAACTTAATTACCAAGCTTATTAAAATCTGTTAAAACAAAGATATCTCTTAAGACCATGCCATACATGAATATGGATAAGCTTTTACCATACGATAATTAAAACATTTCTGTAGAAAAACCAGTGATATTATAAGAATATCTAGGGTTTAAAGTAAATTAAGAATATAGCTTAGTGCTTGCATCTCACATTCCAGCATATTTGGGCACAACTAAGTCTGTAAATCACTTATTGAAAGTTTAGTTCCATCAATGATAAGGCTACTACGGTACTGCCTACCACAGTACACCTTTAGATAGAATGTAACGAGACCCTCACATGAACCACCACCAACACAGGACGGGCTACCTGTAACATCCCGGAATTTTGGACAATATAAATTTAATAATCTGGATTTAAATTTATATTGAATTGATATTTTTGTTAATAAATTTGTTATTTATTCAATAATCTTCTTTGTTTAAATATTTAATTTGTGAAATTATTTTTGATAAGTTAACAAATTGTTTTCTATTTAATAATGTATATGTATTTATATATTTTAAATAGACAATTTGTTTTATTTAAATTAGTATAGTAAAATTTTAATATGTTTTGTAAATAGAAATTTTGATTTATTTTTAATTTGAGCTTTTCAAAAATATTTAATTAAATACTATATGATTTTATATATGAGATAAATGTCTTAATTGGTTTAAAAATTCATTTTTCATTCAAGTTGTATATTAAAATATTTTACAAACTCTTTTATAAATTTGTTTTAAAGGTTTCTTTTCAAATAAACTACTTGTATATCATTTTATTTATAATAGTAATACTTGCTTTGTTCTTTAGAAATTTATTTAATTCATAATTATGTATAAGATTTAATTAACTAGGCTTAATGCTTATTAACTTTAATTAAACATGTTTTATGAAGACAAGTGTACATATATTAAGACTTAAAGCTAACAAATGTAATCTTATCATCTATTTAAAATGACATGTGTCAATTCTATTTTCTTTTTCTTTATTTCATTTTCTGAAAATACATTCATATCATTTGTGTCTTCATTCATTTACATTATTTTTTTCTCATTCCTTAATCAAGAAAACCCAAAATCTTCATTCTCAAACCATATTCAAGTTTGCATATACATTGCATTCAACTCTTTTTCACCAAAATCCAAAACTGCATATCTTAAAACTGTAAAACTTTACATTCAAAACTCCTCTTTTCCAAAATTCTCACCTGCACAACAAATTGGAAGCCTGCATTTTCTTTGGCATCTGCATATCATTTGCAAAACAATGAAGACCTGCCTGCATCAATATGAAAGGGCTCTGCAATTTCAAGCATTAGAAACCTGCACATCAATTAACAAGCCTGCATGTTGAATACTGAAGCATTATTCAAGTTTTAAAAGAGCATTCAAGCCTGCATTTCAATTTAAAAACAAGTGAAAGCTTCTGCATGTTCAATCTAGAACCTGCAATGTGCTCTGCATTTGGAAAATGAGGTGAGTAACACTTAATTTAAAATAAATCAAGTAGGAATGCATGCTTGTTTTTCTTGTTAAGTTAAATCTTTGAATCTGTTTTTCTTTTATCTGCCTGTGTATATATGAAATGCCATGCATGTTTGATTTCCAATGTTCTGATTATCATAGTTTAAGTTTAAATTTGATAAATGGTTTTCTTCCTTGATCTGATGACTATCTTGTATTAGCACTTGAATGGAATTTGCTCATTCCATGATAAGATGATTTTTTTTAGTTTTTACAGGCTTTAGTTCTGAGTTGTCTGAAGCATAAATACACAACTAAATTTTGTAAAAATTAGAAGATGTAGGTATCATGAATTCATGTTTCAAGTTCATGAATAGGATCATTAAGTGAATTCAAGAACTTTTAAAAAAAAAAAACTAAAATTTACAGTGTTAAATATAATAGGCAGTTCCAAACTGTATTTTACACTTTGGCCAAAATTAATTGAAACTTGCAATTGATTTGAGTAAAATTGCTTCTGGAGATAGATATCTATCATATATTATAGTAAAAATATCAAATTGGTTTACAAATAAAATTTGGTGAAGAGATTGGGAAATGATAGTATATAACCTAGTTTCACCTGGGTTAATATGTTGGGGTGTTGTGGCTTCAAGGGTGCATCGAGTTCTAAGATGTTTTGGGAATTCGTAGATGGTGTAGTGGTGAAGCTTTTGCCGGAGTATGGTGTGTAATGGTGATCAGAGGTGGAAGAGATGGGTGTTGCCAGGTTAGACATTGAGGGGGAGGGGAGGATTTCCAGGTTTGGGCTTTAAAAACTTGAATTTAATTCAAGTTGAAATCTAGATATTGGGTTGTTCAGGTGAGTTGTGGGTTTACTGACCGGAGAGAAGATGGCCAGAGGTGATGGACAGAGATGGTCTGAGGTGGTTCAGGTGGTGCACAAGGGAAATGTGCATGTTGTGAAAAACTGTGTGTTACAGGGTTTTGTCTCGAGTCAATTTAGTGGGGACTCGAAGCAAGGAGGCTTTTAACTCGAAGCAAGATCACTAATGGCTCGAAGTAATTTATAAAAGTGCTCGGGAACCATTTTGTTTCAGATTTTTATAAAAACAGAAGCTTGTCTGTTTCAACAATTTTAAAAATCAAGTTTAAAATTAAATCTAGAAATGGAACTTAGATTTAAAACTTGAATCTAAGATGAATTCAAATAGTTTGAATTCTAATTTTGAAATGGTGTGAGTTAAGGAATTCAAGTTTGAAAAAAAAAAAAAAGAAACTGGAAACTGTTTTTTTCAGTTTTATAAATTGTGAAGTAAATGCAAACTAAATTTTAACTTAGGATTTCAAACTGAATTTGAATAGGAATTCAGATAAGTTTCAATTCTGGTTTTTGAAATAATTTAAATTCAAAAAGAAAGATTTTCAATGTTTGGTTTTTAAACAAAACAAAGAACAGTTTTCTGTTTTTTTAAGAAAGTATAGGAAAGTTTAAATTTGCAGGTGAAGATTTAAACTGATTTGAAATCTGAAATTTGAATGTGAATTCAAATTTAATTTTCTGAGATTTGAAATCATTTATGTTTTAAATTTAAATTTGGAAATCAAACTCTCAAGGGTAAATGAATATGTGATTGGAAGGTTAAATATTTTAATTAGAAATTCAAAGTGAATTCAAATCTAAGTTTTTAAAACTGGAATAAAATTTAAACTTCAGCTTTTAAATAAAGGTTTAAATTTAAATTGCTTTTAAATGATTAAATAATTTGCATTTGAATTGAAGGTGTGAATTGTAGAAAGAATTTTAAAGAGTTAAAACTAAATTGAGTTTGGAAGTTGTATTTAAATTTTGAAATTTTAAAAGTAATTTTTAAATTGATTTGAATTTAAATTTAATTGAAATTTAAATTGTTTTAACTTATTGATAAGGTAGATGTTTTAACATATAAGATTAAGTTTTGAATTGTTTTAAAATTTCTTTAAGTTAAAATTGAGTCTTAAGTTTAAAGGAAGATAAATAGAATTTAATGTAAATTTAAAAACATTTTGTTTTTAAATGCTTAATTTAAATAAGAAATATTTATCTAAAAGATAAATAAATGTTTAATGATTGGATTCATTAATTATGAAGGTAATTAAGATGAATATTAATTTTTAATTAATTAATAGTGTGGAAGTTTAATTAAATAATTAATGATATTTAATTTAATTTGAGATTAATTAATTAGGTTTAATTAATCTATGATTAAGGATGATTAATTAAATTTTAATTTATGATTAAGATTTATTTAATCAAGTGATTAATGGTAATTAAGTTTTTAATTAACACTTAGTTAATTAATAATTAGAGATTAATTAAATGGTAATTAAATATTAATTACTTAGTAATTAATGATGATTAGTATAAGTTAATTCTTAATTAAGTAATTAAGAAATGATTAATGAAGTCATTAACAATTAATTAATGTGATTAATTTTGATAATTAATTAATTAATTAATTAATAATCAATTATTTAGGTTTAATTACTTAATGAAAGTAATTAGTGAATTAATTACTTAATGTAATTAATTAAGGTTAATATGATTTGTTTAGATTAATTAATTAAGTTTAATTAATTTAAACAATTGTGGATTTTTTGATAATTACTTATGTAATTAATGAATTTGTAATTACTTAAGGAAGTAATAAATTAATAATTACAGAATGTAATTAAAGATATTTGATATGGAAGTAATTTGGATTTAAATTACTTTGAAATTAATCAAGGGGATTAATTTAGATAATTAATTAATAATAATTAATTATTGGTTTGAGAAATTAATGAAGTTAATTACAGAATGGTTATTTATCAAGGGTGATTAATATATATAGGGTTTAATATAATTAACTTGGGTGATTAATATTAAATGCTAATTACTTATTGTAATTAGAGATAGTTAATTAATATTAATTGAATATTGAGATGATGATTTATAATTGATTTGAAATCAATTGATGGTTTAGTTAAGTAGGATTTTATGATGAAGTAATTAATTTAATTCATTTTAAATTAATTTGAGATTGAGTAATTAATTTAATTCATTTTAAATTAATTATAGAGGTGTGATCATTAGACCATTTGCTTATGTTTGATGAATGGTATTGGTTGTTTGGTATAGTTTGTAATCTCAGTTGTGAGACGAATGGTGTATGTGATATGGATGCATTGGTTGCTTTTGGATGATAATATGTATTATTTGATTATGATATGATTATCTGTTGATAATGATAATGTTGATTATCTGTTGTGTTGTGAATTATCTATCTGTATACATTTAGATAATGAATTGAATTGTTTTAAACTTAAAACAACTTGGCCTTAAAAGACACGCTTTGGTTTTCGATGAGACCGGGATCGGGTTTCCATATTTGGATATCCGAAAACCACATCGATTCCAAATAACGTTAGGTCGTGAATCTAAGTGGAGCAAGTGAAGACTCGAGGTATAAGGGCTATACGTCAGTATAACTCTGTGGGTGATTCCGTAATGAGTTTGACGGAATAGATCTTATAGATTCGAGATGGAGAATCAGAGTGCAAGGGTTATTGTCGTTAACTCTGAGGGTGATTCCAAAATGAGTGTAACGAGATAATGCCTTCGGTTTCGTTCGAACCCGGAACGAACTTGTATGGATTGAATGCTTTCAGAACATCGTCAGGTGGACGATGAGCATTCTAAGTGATATGTCCTATAAAGGTAATCGTAACCTCAAGCCTCATCAACCGGGAATGGCTAAAACAGGGGAGGTGCAGCAAAGCTTCGTGGGTAGCCCCCACTTGAGAGTAAGATTTACCCCTGTCTAGAGGTCCCTTTATATTTCGGCTGTGTGGGACGGTTGATCATGACAATCGTCGGGGTTGTCTTATTTGGAACTGTTCAGTAAGGAACGGGTCCGGCTTTGTGTTGCAGGGGAGTTAGGGTGGCTCCTCGGTACGGTGATCTAGGCCACGTACTGTGACGGGCGGTACCCCAGTAGCCCTGCCATTGATGGAATCCAAAATCCAATAAGTGCCGTACGTATTAGTTGTGCCCAACTATGTTGGAATGTGAGATGTAAGCATTTCAGCTATTTCTGTATTTTATTTGAAAACCCTAGACACTATTATAATATCATCGGATTTCCTATCAAATGTTTTGGTTAGCGTAAGGTAAAAACTTTTCCATGTTTATGTGTGGGAAGTCTTACGTGATACCTTTTCTTTCAAAGGTTTTTCAAAGTTAAGCAACTTTAACCTGTTACTCACACCAGACCCATGTCTGACCCGGAGTTATTTCTGTTTTTCTTTAACTCTTGGGTACTCAAATTTTTATGAGTAGTCAAGGGAATTCAGGTTAGGATTCAGGATTGCTTTGACGATTTGTGGAGGAGCATATGGAGCAGGAGGCTTCTGCGTATAGTTATTTAGTTCCGCTGTGTTTGGTATCTCTGAGTCTTGTGTTTGTATTGAGTTGTAATAACTAGACAGGTGTTTATAACTGTCTAGTATGTGTTGTATATGTCTGTGTAACTCTGATAATTGATGTATACTATGTAATACTTTGTTATTAATATAATTTATTCGTTTCCGCTGTTGAGATTCTTGTGTTGTTTCTTTCTTCTCTTCTTTCTTTTCTTCTTCTATCCCTTTCTTTCTTAATTCATGACGCGATTTTCTGGGAGTGAAAGTCGGGTCGTGACATCTTGGTATCAGAGCTGTAGGTTGAGTGAATACCTAGGCTCTGAAGTGTGTCTTTCTTTAGGGAGCGTTAGGTTGAGTGAATACCTAGGCTCTGTAGTGGTGTCTATCTTGAGAGAACGTATTTGTAATTTTTAATATATATATATATATATATTTATTATTTCTACCTATTTGTTGGATTACCTGTTCAAGTTTTCCAATATAAGTTATAAAGGTAGATGAGGTAGAAGTGTGTGTAACACGACTACCATTGGTTGGAGTTTGATGGATGATGTTGGAAGTGTATTTGTCGAGACTGTAGACCTAATACCGTCTCGAGTGAGTTCTGTTGTGATGAGTACTTCATCGATCTCTGAAGGTAACCCGTAAAGGTTCGGAGTTCATCTTTGAAGTGCAGTATTGAGTTTGGCTCTGTCGGTTGGGCAGAAGCAAGCAAGTGATGGTATCTTGATATCTCAGGAATTAGTAGCTGCGTGATGAGATGCAGTGACTATGGATGTTTCCGAAGATGTTTTCTTTGGAACAAGAATAAGAAGTGAGTCAGCACGGTGATGTGGCTGAGTTTAGCAGAGTATTCTGAGATGATAAGGAGTCTTCTGGCTAGATAGTTTTTTTGAAGTGGAGTTCAGAAGCAGCAGAGTAGATCTTTTCTCTGGTGAGTTGGCTAAGTCAGCATAAGCTGTTCTGTTTGGTTGAGAGAGAGCAGTTTTCTTTGGATTTAGGCTGAGTTGATCGCAAAAGTGACTTGCGATAGTATGTTCTCTTGTGTTTGTTGGAGATTGTCTGGATGTTTTCTGGAAGTCAGAGTTTGTCTGCATCTGGAGATCGAGATTTCTTTTCAGGATTGGAGCTGGTGGTTCAGTTAGTAGATGGATGGTTCCTTGAGATAGAAGTTGGTGAAGTAACTCAGGTTTGGGAGGAACATCTGAGTTTTTCTTGTGGATATGTGGAACCATATTTTCTGTGCTGGGTTGTCTGGTCTGTGCTTGTGCTCTTCTTTAGCATTTTCTTCTGTTTCGGATCAGAGTTGGCAGCGGAAGCAGTTTGGAGATGTTTCTGTTTTCTTTTCCGGATAAGGAGAAGTTTGTTCTGTCTTCTGTTGTTGAGAAGCAGAGTGTTTGTTCTTAGTTTGGTGTGATCTTGAGGAGATCATTGGATTGTTTTGCTTCAGTCTGTTTCTTTCGGAATCAGCAAGAGTTGAGCTGATTAGGATGGATGTTGATAGCCCAGGATCGTCCGAAGAATTTTTATGGATAAGAGACAGAGAATTTGGATTCTGGAATTGGAGATCTGATTTTGGTTAAGTTTTCTCTGATCCAAGGAGCTATAAGTTTGGGATGCTAGCTCCGTAGTGTTTTGGTTTCTTCTGTGATTGGTAAGATCAGTGTTTGATTTTCCTAGAACTGGATTGTCAGTTTGGATAACTGGGATTCAGGGTGTTTCGCGTATCTCTGAGGGAGTTCGTGTTTGATATTTCTGGTTTTAGAACTAGCAGTTTAGGATGGTTTGTTTGTTGAGTCAGACTCGTTTGTAGTCTGATATTCTGTATAGAATTGTTGTTAGGAGCTCTATAGTTTAGTAGTATTGATTGATTGTATTTTATAGAGCGAGTATCCCGATATATATATATATACCGGGGAAACTCGTGAAGTTTTATCCGAAATTCTTTTTGGATAATTAGATTTGTTCGGATTGTGTGAATTGATTGCTTTGGTTGTTGGCATATGGTTAACATATGCTGTATTTTAAAATAAAATCTGTAAATAGATTATTAAATTGCCTTTGTTTTAAATTTCGGGGACGAAATTCTTTTAAGGGGGAAGGATTGTAACATCCCGGAATTTTGGACAATATAAATTTAATAATCTGGATTTAAATTTATATTGAATTGATATTTTTGTTAATAAATTTGTTATTTATTCAATAATCTTCTTTGTTTAAATATTTAATTTGTGAAATTATTTTTGATAAGTTAACAAATTGTTTTCTATTTAATAATGTATATGTATTTATATATTTTAAATAGACAATTTGTTTTATTTAAATTAGTATAGTAAAATTTTAATATGTTTTGTAAATAGAAATTTTGATTTATTTTTAATTTGAGCTTTTCAAAAATATTTAATTAAATACTATATGATTTTATATATGAGATAAATGTCTTAATTGGTTTAAAAATTCATTTTTCATTCAAGTTGTATATTAAAATATTTTACAAACTCTTTTATAAATTTGTTTTAAAGGTTTCTTTTCAAATAAACTACTTGTATATCATTTTATTTATAATAGTAATACTTGCTTTGTTCTTTAGAAATTTATTTAATTCATAATTATGTATAAGATTTAATTAACTAGGCTTAATGCTTATTAACTTTAATTAAACATGTTTTATGAAGACAAGTGTACATATATTAAGACTTAAAGCTAACAAATGTAATCTTATCATCTATTTAAAATGACATGTGTCAATTCTATTTTCTTTTTCTTTATTTCATTTTCTGAAAATACATTCATATCATTTGTGTCTTCATTCATTTACATTATTTTTTTCTCATTCCTTAATCAAGAAAACCCAAAATCTTCATTCTCAAACCATATTCAAGTTTGCATATACATTGCATTCAACTCTTTTTCACCAAAATCCAAAACTGCATATCTTAAAACTGTAAAACTTTACATTCAAAACTCCTCTTTTCCAAAATTCTCACCTGCACAACAAATTGGAAGCCTGCATTTTCTTTGGCATCTGCATATCATTTGCAAAACAATGAAGACCTGCCTGCATCAATATGAAAGGGCTCTGCAATTTCAAGCATTAGAAACCTGCACATCAATTAACAAGCCTGCATGTTGAATACTGAAGCATTATTCAAGTTTTAAAAGAGCATTCAAGCCTGCATTTCAATTTAAAAACAAGTGAAAGCTTCTGCATGTTCAATCTAGAACCTGCAATGTGCTCTGCATTTGGAAAATGAGGTGAGTAACACTTAATTTAAAATAAATCAAGTAGGAATGCATGCTTGTTTTTCTTGTTAAGTTAAATCTTTGAATCTGTTTTTCTTTTATCTGCCTGTGTATATATGAAATGCCATGCATGTTTGATTTCCAATGTTCTGATTATCATAGTTTAAGTTTAAATTTGATAAATGGTTTTCTTCCTTGATCTGATGACTATCTTGTATTAGCACTTGAATGGAATTTGCTCATTCCATGATAAGATGATTTTTTTTAGTTTTTACAGGCTTTAGTTCTGAGTTGTCTGAAGCATAAATACACAACTAAATTTTGTAAAAATTAGAAGATGTAGGTATCATGAATTCATGTTTCAAGTTCATGAATAGGATCATTAAGTGAATTCAAGAACTTTTAAAAAAAAAAAACTAAAATTTACAGTGTTAAATATAATAGGCAGTTCCAAACTGTATTTTACACTTTGGCCAAAATTAATTGAAACTTGCAATTGATTTGAGTAAAATTGCTTCTGGAGATAGATATCTATCATATATTATAGTAAAAATATCAAATTGGTTTACAAATAAAATTTGGTGAAGAGATTGGGAAATGATAGTATATAACCTAGTTTCACCTGGGTTAATATGTTGGGGTGTTGTGGCTTCAAGGGTGCATCGAGTTCTAAGATGTTTTGGGAATTCGTAGATGGTGTAGTGGTGAAGCTTTTGCCGGAGTATGGTGTGTAATGGTGATCAGAGGTGGAAGAGATGGGTGTTGCCAGGTTAGACATTGAGGGGGAGGGGAGGATTTCCAGGTTTGGGCTTTAAAAACTTGAATTTAATTCAAGTTGAAATCTAGATATTGGGTTGTTCAGGTGAGTTGTGGGTTTACTGACCGGAGAGAAGATGGCCAGAGGTGATGGACAGAGATGGTCTGAGGTGGTTCAGGTGGTGCACAAGGGAAATGTGCATGTTGTGAAAAACTGTGTGTTACAGGGTTTTGTCTCGAGTCAATTTAGTGGGGACTCGAAGCAAGGAGGCTTTTAACTCGAAGCAAGATCACTAATGGCTCGAAGTAATTTATAAAAGTGCTCGGGAACCATTTTGTTTCAGATTTTTATAAAAACAGAAGCTTGTCTGTTTCAACAATTTTAAAAATCAAGTTTAAAATTAAATCTAGAAATGGAACTTAGATTTAAAACTTGAATCTAAGATGAATTCAAATAGTTTGAATTCTAATTTTGAAATGGTGTGAGTTAAGGAATTCAAGTTTGAAAAAAAAAAAAAAGAAACTGGAAACTGTTTTTTTCAGTTTTATAAATTGTGAAGTAAATGCAAACTAAATTTTAACTTAGGATTTCAAACTGAATTTGAATAGGAATTCAGATAAGTTTCAATTCTGGTTTTTGAAATAATTTAAATTCAAAAAGAAAGATTTTCAATGTTTGGTTTTTAAACAAAACAAAGAACAGTTTTCTGTTTTTTTAAGAAAGTATAGGAAAGTTTAAATTTGCAGGTGAAGATTTAAACTGATTTGAAATCTGAAATTTGAATGTGAATTCAAATTTAATTTTCTGAGATTTGAAATCATTTATGTTTTAAATTTAAATTTGGAAATCAAACTCTCAAGGGTAAATGAATATGTGATTGGAAGGTTAAATATTTTAATTAGAAATTCAAAGTGAATTCAAATCTAAGTTTTTAAAACTGGAATAAAATTTAAACTTCAGCTTTTAAATAAAGGTTTAAATTTAAATTGCTTTTAAATGATTAAATAATTTGCATTTGAATTGAAGGTGTGAATTGTAGAAAGAATTTTAAAGAGTTAAAACTAAATTGAGTTTGGAAGTTGTATTTAAATTTTGAAATTTTAAAAGTAATTTTTAAATTGATTTGAATTTAAATTTAATTGAAATTTAAATTGTTTTAACTTATTGATAAGGTAGATGTTTTAACATATAAGATTAAGTTTTGAATTGTTTTAAAATTTCTTTAAGTTAAAATTGAGTCTTAAGTTTAAAGGAAGATAAATAGAATTTAATGTAAATTTAAAAACATTTTGTTTTTAAATGCTTAATTTAAATAAGAAATATTTATCTAAAAGATAAATAAATGTTTAATGATTGGATTCATTAATTATGAAGGTAATTAAGATGAATATTAATTTTTAATTAATTAATAGTGTGGAAGTTTAATTAAATAATTAATGATATTTAATTTAATTTGAGATTAATTAATTAGGTTTAATTAATCTATGATTAAGGATGATTAATTAAATTTTAATTTATGATTAAGATTTATTTAATCAAGTGATTAATGGTAATTAAGTTTTTAATTAACACTTAGTTAATTAATAATTAGAGATTAATTAAATGGTAATTAAATATTAATTACTTAGTAATTAATGATGATTAGTATAAGTTAATTCTTAATTAAGTAATTAAGAAATGATTAATGAAGTCATTAACAATTAATTAATGTGATTAATTTTGATAATTAATTAATTAATTAATTAATAATCAATTATTTAGGTTTAATTACTTAATGAAAGTAATTAGTGAATTAATTACTTAATGTAATTAATTAAGGTTAATATGATTTGTTTAGATTAATTAATTAAGTTTAATTAATTTAAACAATTGTGGATTTTTTGATAATTACTTATGTAATTAATGAATTTGTAATTACTTAAGGAAGTAATAAATTAATAATTACAGAATGTAATTAAAGATATTTGATATGGAAGTAATTTGGATTTAAATTACTTTGAAATTAATCAAGGGGATTAATTTAGATAATTAATTAATAATAATTAATTATTGGTTTGAGAAATTAATGAAGTTAATTACAGAATGGTTATTTATCAAGGGTGATTAATATATATAGGGTTTAATATAATTAACTTGGGTGATTAATATTAAATGCTAATTACTTATTGTAATTAGAGATAGTTAATTAATATTAATTGAATATTGAGATGATGATTTATAATTGATTTGAAATCAATTGATGGTTTAGTTAAGTAGGATTTTATGATGAAGTAATTAATTTAATTCATTTTAAATTAATTTGAGATTGAGTAATTAATTTAATTCATTTTAAATTAATTATAGAGGTGTGATCATTAGACCATTTGCTTATGTTTGATGAATGGTATTGGTTGTTTGGTATAGTTTGTAATCTCAGTTGTGAGACGAATGGTGTATGTGATATGGATGCATTGGTTGCTTTTGGATGATAATATGTATTATTTGATTATGATATGATTATCTGTTGATAATGATAATGTTGATTATCTGTTGTGTTGTGAATTATCTATCTGTATACATTTAGATAATGAATTGAATTGTTTTAAACTTAAAACAACTTGGCCTTAAAAGACACGCTTTGGTTTTCGATGAGACCGGGATCGGGTTTCCATATTTGGATATCCGAAAACCACATCGATTCCAAATAACGTTAGGTCGTGAATCTAAGTGGAGCAAGTGAAGACTCGAGGTATAAGGGCTATACGTCAGTATAACTCTGTGGGTGATTCCGTAATGAGTTTGACGGAATAGATCTTATAGATTCGAGATGGAGAATCAGAGTGCAAGGGTTATTGTCGTTAACTCTGAGGGTGATTCCAAAATGAGTGTAACGAGATAATGCCTTCGGTTTCGTTCGAACCCGGAACGAACTTGTATGGATTGAATGCTTTCAGAACATCGTCAGGTGGACGATGAGCATTCTAAGTGATATGTCCTATAAAGGTAATCGTAACCTCAAGCCTCATCAACCGGGAATGGCTAAAACAGGGGAGGTGCAGCAAAGCTTCGTGGGTAGCCCCCACTTGAGAGTAAGATTTACCCCTGTCTAGAGGTCCCTTTATATTTCGGCTGTGTGGGACGGTTGATCATGACAATCGTCGGGGTTGTCTTATTTGGAACTGTTCAGTAAGGAACGGGTCCGGCTTTGTGTTGCAGGGGAGTTAGGGTGGCTCCTCGGTACGGTGATCTAGGCCACGTACTGTGACGGGCGGTACCCCAGTAGCCCTGCCATTGATGGAATCCAAAATCCAATAAGTGCCGTACGTATTAGTTGTGCCCAACTATGTTGGAATGTGAGATGTAAGCATTTCAGCTATTTCTGTATTTTATTTGAAAACCCTAGACACTATTATAATATCATCGGATTTCCTATCAAATGTTTTGGTTAGCGTAAGGTAAAAACTTTTCCATGTTTATGTGTGGGAAGTCTTACGTGATACCTTTTCTTTCAAAGGTTTTTCAAAGTTAAGCAACTTTAACCTGTTACTCACACCAGACCCATGTCTGACCCGGAGTTATTTCTGTTTTTCTTTAACTCTTGGGTACTCAAATTTTTATGAGTAGTCAAGGGAATTCAGGTTAGGATTCAGGATTGCTTTGACGATTTGTGGAGGAGCATATGGAGCAGGAGGCTTCTGCGTATAGTTATTTAGTTCCGCTGTGTTTGGTATCTCTGAGTCTTGTGTTTGTATTGAGTTGTAATAACTAGACAGGTGTTTATAACTGTCTAGTATGTGTTGTATATGTCTGTGTAACTCTGATAATTGATGTATACTATGTAATACTTTGTTATTAATATAATTTATTCGTTTCCGCTGTTGAGATTCTTGTGTTGTTTCTTTCTTCTCTTCTTTCTTTTCTTCTTCTATCCCTTTCTTTCTTAATTCATGACGCGATTTTCTGGGAGTGAAAGTCGGGTCGTGACACTACCCTTTACCGGATAATACCGAACATATCACCACCTCGGTTGTGATCAACAACCGTACTCGGGTCACTAGCATACAAAATCTGAAATGTCAATCTAGATCTGGTGGTGACTATACCCAAATGGGTGCGACCCACGCAGCCATGTCGCATATCCCATGTTTTAATCATTCCTCATTGTGAAGCTTAAGGCTACGCTTTCCCTTATTTTTAACAATCACACTTGAAATGTTAACATTGCCCTCTAGGTGACAATGCAATGCTAGCATTCGTTCACACTAGTTGATTATGATATGAAAAAACTGAAGACACTACTTGTATTACATTCATTTTGGAACCACTCTCAGGAATAGTGTCATGTTGCCCTTGCACTTCAAAGATCTTCGTCTTCTATTCCATCATCTTTTAGATGTTACCAATTCGAACACTTACGTTGATTTGAAGTGGTTTCTGGTAACTCATGCTATCCGATCCCGGTCTCTTTGAACCAACATTTGACAATTTAAAAAAGGTCAAGTTATAGATGGTGGACAACTCTACAATCTGGAATGTGTATAGATCTTCATATGAAAAATAAGACATCTTGTATTTATCCTCACTTTTCAATTTCAAACTGTATTATCTCTTGATTAACAATAAATCAGACAAGCTAGAAAACTAAACTTGACTCGACATACATTCCTACTTCTCGGGATAGATATGAGATTCATACCTCGTAATTTGGTGTTAAGTATACGATGAAACATCTTACATATACTTAATTTATCCTGACCTATTTATAGAAATTAACTCCCTTGTATTTATTACATTTTTGACATTTCGAATTCTCCATCCCTCCTTAGAAAATCAAGTCCAAGATCTCATAGATAAGCCTACTCATCAGCTTTTAGTACTAAATACAAGATGAATTATTTCTAATAAAACGTGTCAATATTCTAGTATAACTTATTCATATTTGTTTGGCTGCTTAGTGGCATAGGCAAGGAGAATCCCTTGTATCTAAACTATTCTTTGTAAAAGAAAGCTGCTTTTTAAACAAACCAATCCTTGAAAATAAAGTAATTAAAAATAAAATATTTATTTAATAATAAGTAAATCTTAATTAAGTCTTAACTTGATTAATAATTAAGAAATAATTAAACCCTGCCTGATTAATAATTAATTAATAAGTAAACCTAATTTAATTAAAGGTTGACTAATAATTAAATCTTACTTAAATAATTATTAATTTAATAATTGAGTTTTTTTTAATTTATAAATAATCAAATCTTTCTTAATTAACTAATTATAATTATCTTACTTAATTAATAATTAAAATCTAATTACCTTTACTTAATTAATTAAGTATTAATAATCTTTACCTTAATTAATTAGTTAAAAATCATTCAAATTGACTTAATCAATAAGTAATAATTCCTTTCTCATACGTATGGAATGTTTTGAAAATACTTTTCAAAAGTAAAGGTGAAAACACTTTTAATTTTAAAAATAGTGTTCGATTTCACGAATTGCATCCGTATCGATACTGCATCCATAGTGACAGTCGCTATGGATACCATACTTTTAAACTAGTATAACATATCCCATGCTCTTTAAGGATTTTTGTTTTTACATTTAACTTACTTAAAACTTTTTATAAAGTTTTATGGAAACCAAAAGGTAAAGTTTTGGAAACTTTGTAAAACATTTTTAGAAATTCATAATAAGCAAAACTAGTTAAATTTAAGGGATCTTAATGTCACACAAAACAAGTGCTAGCATTCCTTAAACTTACAATAACCCAACATAAGCTCATACATAAGTAATAAAAATCATTACTTTAAAGCATAACTTCATTTTTTCACTTCATTTCCAAGTCCATAACAAATATAACAATAAACACGTACAAATACAACACAAAGCACTACTTTCAACCATACAACCAACAAGAATCTATTGCTAACTTATAAAGTTTAAATCTTGCATAATGAGTGAGCTTTACTCACCAATGATAGAGTTAAGGGTATGCCATAAGGGGAAATTATGTATTTTTTGTTACATATATCTAACTCGTTGACCAATCTTTTTTGAAATAAAGGTGTTTTCTTTCTATTATGTACTTGATATAACGTAGTTATATTAATTTATTTAATTAATAGTATATTTAATAGAAATTCATAAATGATATGTTTTGTGATAGTAATTATAAAGTATTGTATCCATGAGTAATTTATCACAATGAAAAATGTTTCATTTGATGTTCGTAGTAAAGATGCATCGAGACTAGAGATCGATGTATCCGTTGAGACTAGAGCATGTTTGACTCTCTAAATGTTGGATAGTGTGTTACTCACGACTACTGGAGGCACCTAGGGATTACATCCTAAGAGTTATTAGATAACTATGGAATGACTCACTCTGTAGTTTTCTGTTGGTTAATATAAATAAGGTCAAACAGAAAACATAGACGTGACTAATTTACACAGTTCTTTCAACTTGAGAATACTATGAATCTTCAATATAAAAGCTCCACTTTAATTATCAAATCATGTCACAGTGTCCATCGAGTGACTACAGTTGGGTCGAGTGGAAGTACTGAAAGTGAAGCACTATTCAAGAGAGGATTCGTCTCCTCGGTTATATGGAGTTAGTGTCACGGTCAACTCAAGTCAACTCAAGTCAACCCAAAGTTAAAATCTCTGGTCAGTGTAGTTCGGTTGATAATAATTGTTACTATTGAACCAAAGACTTTGTGTTTGGATTATAGAGTTAAATGTGGATGAAGTTGGAATTTTGACCATTACCAAATTCAACAAGTCCAAAGTGACATAGTTTTAACGAAGATAATTGGTGTAAATAATTGTCACAACTGGGTAACGCTTGTTAAATTAAAATGAGATTTTTTTGGAAAATGAGTAAGTGATAAATTTGGCCATAATATCACACCACCTGCTACTTGAAGTGTGAACGTTAACGTTCGAATAGTTCGTTAGGAGGTGCACTTTATTAATTATCATTGTTCTTAGAAGAGAAATCATTGCTCAACGTGGACTCAAAGGCTTCATTAGGAGGTGTACTTTTATTAATTATCATTGTTTTGATTTTAAGTTTATCATATAAAAGTTGATTTACATCCAAATCCTCTGTTTATATTCAGATCTGTTTATTGTTCGGATTATGTGAGATTTTTGTGGGAACATGTGTTTGTTACAATTAGACTAGTTATGTGCCTGTTATAATATTTTATTTATTGATTTATTGTTTCTATAAAAAGATTTTTATTTTTATTTTATTTATGTTTATATATATATATATATATATATATATCTAGATTAAATATGTATATCTACAAATTATGAATGTGTAATTATTTGTGTTCATATTTCATATATATTTAATCCTAAAATTTTCTTTTGATGATTTGTACCTATTATAACTCATAAAATATAAAATATTTCATTAAATATGCATATGCATATTTTATTATTATTTAATGATTTTGTGAATTGTTTATTATGAATAAAATAATTAACTATTCAAAATTTAAATTTTACATTTTTTATATTTACTGCACCATGTAATTTTTATTATAGTAAAATTTTGTGATTTTTTAAACTTAATTTATTATTTTTAAAAATTAATTTACTTTAGGCCGGCAATCGATTATTTAATTAAAAATAAAATTACAAATGAATTTTTTTATAAGTTTTTACCAAGGTTTATATTTATATATGGAACCTTTTGAAATTGAAAACTAAATTTATTAAATTTTTTAAATAAATTATTTTTGAAATGCAATTGTTATTTAATTAAAAATATAATTTCAATTGATAAAATTTCAAAAATATTTCTAAGGCCAAAATTTGTATCGGAGACATCTAGAATTTTTTTAAAAAAAAAATCAACTTGATTTCTTAATTTTAAGAATTAATTTGATTATGGGATATTATCAATTATTTAATAATAAATATTATTTTAATTGTAAAAGATTCCCTAAATTAATCTTAAGCCCAAACTGTGTTTTCATTTCCTAAAATTTTAAAAACTTGTATTATTAACATATAATTATTTTACATTAATTTGTTATGGCGGAACTGTTTTATCAAGTAAATTATATATATATATATATATATATATATATATATATATATAAATGTGTGTGTGTGTGTATGTACACACACAACACTCTTATGTTAACATACATATATTAGTATTTTGTTTTGACATGTTATACAAGCAAATATTTGGACAACTTACAGTACATACAAAATGAGCTAATATGTCTGTTGCAATGTAAATCCTAATATCAATATACCAGCATACTATACCCTTCAAGATTATGTTGTTACACATGCGCGCGCACAAACACATATATGTATATGATATATATATATGTATGTATGTATGTATGTATGTATGTATGTATGTATGTATTTATATACTTGTATAAATAAATAAAATAAAATAAATCTCAAACTACAAATTGTATAGTTAGAATACATATGACATAGTAATAAATATTGCAATGAATAAATTATTATTAATGAAATTTAATGAATCAATCAATTCAAATTAAAGAAAGAAAAAGAAAGTTTTCTCTCTATTTAAAACAATTAATCCTCTAATTAATTCTTGTTTTAGGGAAATAAATGAAATGTTTCATTCCCTATACATTAACACTTATAAATAAATGTTAGGTGTATATGATACACTGTACATTTAAAATTAAATTTATTTAAACTTCCCTTTAACTATTAATAAATATAATACAAAATTTTATTTGAATCAAATTATAAAAGGTTCTAAACGGAACGTGGACTTCATAGACCCATTAATGATCCAAAACAGTATTTTTTTTTGAAATTCACTCATTTCTTCCGCTACACGTTAGCCTAGTCCATTCAATGGTACTAGAGCTCAATAGCCTATGTAGTCTAAATTAGTCATGTTAGGGCTAACTAATTAAATTTGTCCACTAAGTACGGTATATAAAAAGGTAATATCTAATCTTAGAATTGGGTAATCGAGTACCCTGTCCTACCTAGTTACCAGCCTGGCTTAAAAGGCGAGTGAGTCCAAGCGTTACCTCTAATAGAAAAGGCCTAATTTGAATTGGGCCTTGGGCTAGTTTTCTAAATTGTTTTGAAAATTAAAATGAAACATTTATTATAAAATTCATAATACAACATAAGTTTTTAAAATGTTTGAAAGGATAACAATATTTCCAAAAATGTTTGAAAATATGTACGTACTAATTTCAAATTATGAAATTTATTAATAACATAAATAAAATGAATTAATTAAATAGTGTAATTAATTAATACATATATGCATACCATATATGCTGATATATGTTATGTTATTTTAAAATGTTTAGGATAACATAAGTTTACATGTATGAATGTGTCGATGCCAAAAATAGGCATTAACACCCAATAGAATCTAACAAAGATTAAACGAAGAATGAAATTAAAACACACGGATTTTTATAATGATTCAGCAATCTTGGCTATGTCCACTTCATATTTTTATTTATCTTTCACTTAATTATGATTACAAGAATGTTTGGATCTGCGAGGATCTATTAGTACAGGAATAAAGAATAAAAATGGAAGAGCCTTTTCATTAGAAAGAAGGATCTCTTTTCTAAAGTCGTACCTACTATATTTATAGGGGAAGATGTTCACGTATTAGACTTGATTACAGTTGAGTCTAACTTGTCCAGTCAGTTCGAATATAGCCGGCTCAAAATGCTGGATGACATTTGCCCCTCCAAAGTACAACTTTTTGCGTTCATGACGTGTTTTGAATTGAAGCAAGTTAGAGTCGCCAGAAAGAAAGCTGTATAGTTTCTTGAATAATTATTATCCTTTCCTTGAATTAACTTCCCAAAGTGTTGTATCCCTCTTTGATCGCCATGACGCTTGGTCGATCCAATACTATAAATTTAGGATTGTATTTCATTAGTTGCTATCTGTGTCCGGTTCTACAGGGATAATTAGCTTTGGCTATCCAATTTAGTCTTTTCTTTAATAACTCAAGGCGAAATTCAATTTCTATCGATTTCAAGAAACCGAATTTTTTGAATATACACGTGCATGTTCTGGTACACGTTCTTATCACTGTCTACCGGATGCGTTGGTATGCTCACGAGTCGTCGCCAATACCTTCTAGTTTAATTGCATTTGGATTAAAATTCCTTGTTTATATATTATTTTATAATGAAATAAGGATTGTAATAAGTCATTCAATGAGAGAGGGCTTCAAGTTCTATAGGGATGGTGGCCTCGGAGCCGTAAGCAAGGGAGAATGGAGTATGGCCAGTCGTAGACTTTTGGGTGGTTCTGTAAGCCCATAATGTTGTTGGGAATTCATCCACCCACTTGCCTCTAGACTTTTCCAAACTTTTATTTAGAATAGACTTTATGATTTTGTTTACAGCTTTAACCTGTCCATTTGCTTAAGGGGAGAAACTGCCGTAAATCACTTTTAATATGATGCCGACGACAGAATTCTTTAAATTTAGCGTTGTCGATTTGGGTTCCATTATCTGTTATAATGGTTCGTGGGAAGCCAAGACGACAGATGATGTTTCGGACAATGAAGTTTATTATTTTCTTCATTGTGATAGTGGTTAAAAGTTATGCTTCATCCCATTTTGTGGTGTAATTAACTGCTACGATAGCGTATTTCGCACCACCTTTAGAATTGAAAAGAAGCTGATGATGTCAATAACCCAAGTGACAAACACCCATGGACTGGCCATTTGAGTAATTTCTGTTGGGGGGGCTCTCGTAATATTTGCAAACATCTAGCGCTCATCGCATTGTCTTGCATGATCAACTGCATCTCGATTGACAATTGGCTAGTAATACCATTAGCAAAGTATATTATTTGTCAGGGTTTGCCCCAATGTGAACACTGCATTCTTCTTTATGGACTTCTCTCAAGACTCGTTTGATTTCTCATGGGAAATACACAGAAGTAGAGGAACAAAGAAATCCTTTCTATACCTCACTCTTTGGAAGATGTAGCATGAAGCTTTTGGGAGGATCTATCATTTTTCATTCCTCCATCTAGGAAGGATCCTCTATTATAAATAGTCTTTGATAAGAGTCATGCATGACTCCTTTTCTGGTTCTATCTCCAAGATCTAGTCGATCTCCATCTGTCAACGCTTGGAATATTAAGTGCTTCAGTCGGGACAAAGTCTATTTGTTGCACATTCCCGAAACTGGCTAGCATGGCTAGTGACTTGACTTTTTCATTTTGTTCTCCGAGGATGTACGTAATGGTGTAATTCTCAAAGTCAGCTAGTAGCTCTTGGACCCAGCCAAGCTAAGGAGTAAGACGCTGCCCCCTAGTAAGACAATCTTCCCTAAATTGGCATACTATTAACTAGGAATCAGGAAAGGAAATTGGCAAGCCCAAAATACACACCAAGAAATGGACGCGGTTCAACCATTCAGCAAATAACTCTGGCTTCCTATGTGGATTAGAGTATAAACACAAATTGGGTGCGGTTCAACCACCTGCTAACAAACTCTTATCCTCAAAGTGCAGATATGAGTATAAACAAATAGATGAGTGTAGTTCGACCACTCAATATTCCATAAACTCCAACTTGAACTCGACAGGAGGAGTATAAACTCACTATGGATAAAATTTGACCATCCACAAACTAATTTTGCTAACCCGAGAATGGAAATGAAAGTATAAAGTACTACAAGCTGAGTACGACATCTCACTATAGCTTCGGTTGGGTGATCTATACAACTTAAGACAACGACTATAAGGAGACCTCAATGGAAAACCAATCGGAACAACATCCAAAGTTACGCGTTACCGACTATATCGTGCCATTAGACCGAGTGTCAATAACGATCCTGCACCAACCACAAATAGACGTGACCCGGATGTTCATCGAATAACTCTGGCCAGCGGAGCATGGGTAGGAGAATAAACCACGAATAAGTGAGCAACCGTCTTCGATCCATCGGGAGGAGTATGAAAATAGATGAGCATGACCCGACTGCACTTGAGCCAACTCTATCCGTTGACCTAGCAGGAGAGTATGAATCAAAATGGACATGACTGACCGTCCAGCTCTAAATGAATGCGGTGCGATTATTCGTTCGTTGACTCTTAGCATTATTCGATTGGAAGAGCAATACAAAACATACATTGCTCGACCGTCCGCACACTAATCTTTCCCCTTGGTACGGTAGGGAGAGCAACAATCACTGGTTGAACATAACCTACTTTCCTACTTATCGATATATGCCCCAGACTTGGGGGAACGAGTGAGAAACAAGATGAACGTGAACCGACCATTCATCGATCAACCCTAAGTCTTTAGAGCTTAGGTGGCAGTATAAACACGACTAGGACAAGTCTCGACCGTCCATACAGTACATTTATCAACCTAAAACCAGGGGTGGAAGTGTGATCGTTCAAAGACCGACTACGATAGCTAAATACTATGATTCATACTAGTGTTTACAATGACTTGAGGTTATGACAGAAAGGATTCCAAGAGATAGAATCATCGATTCAATGCCAAAGATCATAGGAAATTTGTAACGACCCGCCTTTCCAACCCTAGAAAGACGTTTCATCATTAAGAAAGAAAGGGATAGAAATAGAAAAGAATAGAAAGAAAGAATAACAACATCAAAATCTCACAGCAGAATGGAACAAAATATAATACATCACATAACCGTTACATAGTTATACATACATCAGAGTTATACAATATCATATAGCAGGACTGTCATATACATATGTGTCCATACATACATCCAAAATACAGCATACACTAACTACACAGCGGAACTACATATATAGATACATACGTCTAGTCTTCTTCCCAAAAGCTTCTCTAGAAAATCAACACTCCCAAATACCTATCACTTGGCTACTCATAAAAATTTGAGTACCCAAGAGTTTATGAAAACACAAAATATAAACTCCGGGTCAGACATGGGTCTGGTATGAGCAAACAGGTTAAAATTTCTTAACTTTGAAAATCATTTGAAATAAAGGTATCACGTAAGACTCCCCAAAAATAAATACGGGTAAGTTTTTACCTTACGCTAACCAAAACATTTTATAGGAACTTCAGTGATATTATAATAGTGTCTAGGGTTTTCAAGTAAATAGAAAATAGCCGAAATTGTTACATTCATTAAATTCCAACTACTAGCCACGAAAGTGAGTAATACATATCAAAACCGTAGGGTCTCGTAGGGAAAATGGGTTTCCAACAATGGCAGGGCTACTGGGGTACCGTCCGTTATAGTACGGGGCCTAGATCACCTACCGAGGATCACTCCCGACCCCCTACAACACAAGGCCGGAACCATTCCTTACTGAACAGTCCCGAACAAGATAACCCCGCAGTTGTGGCCAACAACTGCTCACACAGCCGAAATAAAAAGGGACATCTAGACAGGGGTATACCTCGTCCTGCTTGGGCATGACTCACCTAACCTTGCTGCATCTCCCCTGTTTTAGCCATTCCCGGTTGATGGGGCTTGAGGCTGCGATTACCTTTATTGAACATTATTCTTAGAATGCTCATCGTCCGCCTGACCATGTCCTGAAAGCATTTAATCCATACAAGTTCGTTCCAGGTTCGAACAAAACCGAAGGCATTACCTCGTTACAATCATTTTGGAATCACCCTCAGAGTAAACGACGATAACCCTTGCATTATGAAATACCATCTCGATCACCAATTGACAAGTCATGACCTATCGTTTAATTTGGATCGATGTGGTTTTCGGAGGATCAAAATTGATTCTTCCGATCCCGGTCTCATCAGAATCCAAACGCCATTTTTAAAGGCCAAGATGTCTATTTAGTCTTAATAGTTCAATTCAATATCAAGAATTCACATAACAGATATCACAGATAAATCATATACAGTTATCATAGATATATTCAGAACATATCACAGAATATCATCGAACAGATATCAGAGTAAATCAGACAAGAATCATCAATTCATATCAAACTGGTATGATTAACTTAACTTAATTAATTACTTAAGAATACACTACTTATTCTGCTTAATTAATTACTGATTAATTAACTTATTAATGGTCAATTAATTACTTAGTTAATCATTGATTGTTAATTTAATAATCATCTAATCTTTAATTAATTTTTTAATTACTAAACTTTTATTTATTAGTTATTACTTAATTACCGGTATAATTGATTGATTCTTAATCATTAATTAATAACTTTGATTATTAGTTAATAAGATTTAATTACTTATTTAATTATCGCAGATTACTTTAATTAATCAATTATTAACAATTTATTAATCATGTAATCCTTAATTAATCACCTAAATTAATTACCATTTATTAATCCTTTAATTAAATTTTCTTAAGTTGAATAGATTAAACACAAGGTTAAATTTTTAATTACAAATTTAATTTTAAAGTTTTTAATTTAATTACAAGTATTTTATATTCTTAATTACCTTAAACTTTACCATTAATCATCTTTTTTCATTATAAGCCTTCCTATAAATAAATTTTAAACAAAAATTAACTTAAAACAACTAATGTTATTTACTAAATTAAATGTTAATCTTTGTTAATTCATACTTTAAGTACTTAGGTAAGACCTTAGGGCGAGAACTCGAGACAGGCCCCATTCCACTCGAGTAACTCTCGAGCCATCCCTCTCCTTTCCCGCGTCTCCCTCTCACTCCATCTTGTTCTTTTGCCTGTTCTTTCTTCTTCCTCTCTCCTTTTTTTAGTTTAAGTTTCAGTTATAAATCAAACTACAGTAGCCCACTCACGCAAATGAACCAGAGACAACCCTGAAGCAAACATCCACATTTAACGAGTATGAGCACGCGTCACTCCCAGTAAATCGACCGACATCTCCTCACCACCGTGCACGTGCATGGTGGTTCGCTTCGCCTCCGACGACTTGCATCATCACCTACAAACTCCAATTCGACCACACACTCGAATTCAAGAGCTAATTTGATGCGAAAAACTCGAAGTAAAAAAAACCCTCGGGACGAACTGTAACTCGAACAGTAGAAGTGAAAACCCCTCTTCCTCCTAGCGCCGACCACCGTTTGAGTCGCGATTCTTGCCACGCGTCGCCGATGTCATCCCCCTTCATCCCTCAAAAGCACTACCAGCTCGATCGTTCCATGATGATGAAATCATCGAGCAAACAGACCCATCGGAAAACGTGAACTAAACCCTACCTTTACCTCAAACTAACAATCTATACATTCAAAAATTATATTGACATTTTTCTTATGTTAAATTATCTTCAAGCTTTCTTTATATCAAATTACAACCATTAAAATTTACCCAATCATCCAGAATTGACAAAAACCCATTTTAGCTTTCTTTTAAAACTTCTCGTATGATCTTTGCTTAAAAATCATAATTTTTATGTTAAAAATCCTAACTATGTGTATGAAATCTAAATATGTTATTGAATTTACAAATTGAAACATTCAAATTTTGACCTTTGATTTCTTTACCTATAACTTGAAATAACAGTATTTATGAAATACTGTAAAACTTCAAACAAGGTTGCAGGCCTATGATTTGAGATAATCAACTTGAATTAGCAACAATACCAAAGTTCAAAACTTTATATGCAGAAGTGTTTACAAATTTCTTTGGTTACTTTGTTCAGATACTCAAATATTTCTAAAGAACAACTACATATGCTACTAGAGCAACAGAAAGTACTCAGGGCTATTATTCAAGCAGATATCAAAGCACATACCAATTGTAAGCTAAAGATACAAGTTTAAATTGAAAATAATAAGTTTACTCACCAGAATAAAAATTTAAACAGAAGGCAAGGTGTTGATGAAACTGCAGAAGAAATTTCCCTGAAACTTTCTTTAGTTTTTTTTCTGTTTTGAGTTTTATTTAAGTTTAAAAAGCAATAATGTTCTCAGGTTTGCTTTTAGGTTTAGTTAAGTTTTTATGAACGAACATAAAAATATGATGGATATATATAGAAGTAACTGAACAGCTGGTTGTATCTAGACAGTTTCTGTTTATAATGCCATGCTTTTTAATTGGCTAAGAATTATATACTGCAGAAGGAAATGTCACAGAATTTCGGCTGCAGTACTTTACTTAAACAAGAAGTTGTGCTAACTTAATGCTTATGTTTCATTTATGATAACATGTAATTAATGTTTCAGATTCTTGTTTATTTTTGTACAAGACAATGATCTGTTTTATTTTATTTAAGTGAATAACTTGTTTTCTTATGCACATAAAATTTATAACAGCACATAAGTTTTGTGTTTATTTTACTTTTCTGGACAAAGACATATGTATGTAACAGATTATGCATAAATATATTTTACATGTAATTTGTATACTTGACTCCTTTGCACACTAGTTCCAATAGCAACTTAATATGATCTTTATTAAAATTTATGTATTGTATAAATGGGTTTCACAAGTTAATGTTTTAGGCTAACTTCCCCATATATATATATATATATATATATTGAGTAAACTTAATATAGTCATTGTTAGTATATAAATTTTATTTTATTTATATTGTTCATGTATAATTATTATGGTTATGATTTCTAAATTTATCCTATTTGTAGTTTAATTATCAAACATTGATTCATAATATAAACTTGCATTTTTATATTTCAAGTTATAATTTATATTTGTATATTCATCTCTTTAGTTACATTTTACAATTTATAATTATGTTTTATACTTGTTTTGTATGTTTATGTTTATAACCATTAATATTGTTTTATACTTATGTGTTAAATTTCCATGTTTATGTTTAATATTACTATGTTTGTTTATTTTTAAGATTTATCATTTTAAAAACTACAATTGTATTCATACGTATATTTATCGAATAATAAAAATATGGAGTCTTTGATTTTTATTGAATAAGAGAGATTCTGTTATAAATAATTTTAAAAGATTACATTTTAAATTTTCAAATCCGAAATTTCTTTACAGACACATATATAACTGGTAAATAATTAAGATCTTATCAGTTTACAATTTGAGAAACCAGTATTTAATTTAAATTAGATTAAATATTTATTAAAATATGCTTTCAAAAATTCCGGGTTGTTACAAAATTGATCATCACTCCAACCTGAACGATGAGTAAAGAATCATGAGTGCGTTGAATTGTAAGCGCATTACTCGAATATACAAGCAGATTCAAACTTAAAGCAAGATCCAGCTATGCGGTTGAACGTAACACGAGGCTAAACCCTACTTGATATTTGATTTAACATGCTTCTAAGCCTTATCTTCAATTGTCTGCAGATAATCGCTCAAAGTGTTTAGAGCCCTTCACTATCAGACTCAATAACTCATGACAAGATTTTGGGATTTGATCGGAGTAACTGTAATCATTGATCGTCCCAAAAAGATTTTACGTTGATTGTTACGCAAAATAGTTATGTTTGGACTCAAAGAATCCAAGGTTGCTCCTGCTGAACTGATAATCGACATTATAGTCAGCCATAATGACCCATCATAGGTACTGAAGATCGGATCGTAGCTCAGTGTAATGATGATGAAGCAATTTTCTGGCTTTCTCCGAATGAATCTTGATGTGATCGCTTTGACCCATTCTGACATGCATGTGATCTCACCAACTATCGTGAGCCATGCATTGAATATCGACCCGAGTATATCCCAGTGAAACAAAAGCAACACGGAATGGATCCAGAGGGATTTGTTGGACGTAAAGATGTGGATAAACTCAAAACTAATAGGTTTGCCTATGATGCCTCTACCAGAAATGGGTATCCAATCCAGTTCTTGTGAGAGAACTAATGGAAAGCAGTGGTCACGCATCGACTACTAAGATCTGAACAAGGTATTCTCGGAAAACCACTTTCCACTTTGAAGGATCAACCAACTGATGGACTCAACAACTGAATATGAACCGCTTTCACTTATAGATGTGTATTACGTATACAACAAGATCTCGACGCACGTCCCCAACCAGAAGCACTCCATCTTCGTTACTGATCTAGGGCTATATTGTTATGTTTTGATGTCTTTTGAATTAAATAATGCTAAAGCTACTTACTAGAGACTGGTCAACAGGATGTTCAAAGACTAGATTGGGCGATCAACAGAAGTATATGTAGATGACATGCTCATGAAGTCACGACGATCAAATGACCACATTGATGACTTAGCATACATATTCAGTGATATACGAAATTGTGGAATGAAACTAAATTCCTTGAAAGCTCTTTCGACGTTGCGTCAGAAAAATTTCAGGGTTTCATCATGCACTCACATAGAATCCAAGCCGATCCTGAGAAGATTCAAGCAATTCGAAACATTCAAGCGCCAAAGATGATTAAGAAGGTACAAAACTTAAATGAGAAGGTTGCCGCCCTCGGCCACTTCATCTCCAAGGCCACTAACAAGTGTATCCCTTTCTTCGACTTGATCAGCAGAGGGAAGAGGAACTTTGAATGGACGTATGATTACATATATGCATTTGATGTTCTAGTAGATCACTTAAAGAGACCACTCATCATATCCAAGCCACTGGATCGTGAAGACTTATACATCTATTTAGTGGCGCCAGTACACGCCATAACTGCCACAATGTTGCATGAAGAGAATAGATCTAGAGGCCTGTATATTATATTAGCAAGCGATCGATAGGTGTTGATAGAAACTACCCAAAGCTGGAAAAGATCACGTACTGCCTATTGTTCGCATCATGAAAGCTTTTCCATTACTTCTAGGCTTACCCCATTAACATCTACACTGACCAACTGTTACAACATGTTGTACAGCTACCTTAGACGTTTGGAAGGTTCCTCAAATGGAATCTCGAGCTAATCCAATTTAATATCACTTATCTCACTCGAAGAGCTATCCAGTAATAGACATTAGCAGACTCATATATGAATTCACTAGATCAGACGACTATGGAAGAGCAGTGGAGAACCGACCAACCAATGGAAAATGTACATGAATGGAGCTATCAATGATCAATGTTCTGGCGTTGGAGTTGTGTTAATGACTCTTGAGGAATGGTCAATCTGCTATGCCCTGAAACTCGACTTCCACGCAACAAATAACAAAGCTAAGTACGAAGCCTTGATCGCTAGGCTCAAACTTGCTAGAGAATTGGAAGTGGAAACTCTATATACCTTTCCTGATTCCTAGTTAATAGTATGCCAATTCAGGGAAGATTATCTTACTAGGGGGCAGCGTCTTACTCCTTAGCTTGGCTGGGTCCAAGAGCTACTAGCCGACTTTGAGAATTACACCATTACATACATCCTCAGAGAACAAAATGAAAAAGTCAAGTCACTAGCCATGCTAGCCAGTTTCGGGAATGTGCAACAAATAGACTTTGTCCCGACTGAAGCACTTAATATTCCAAGCGTTGACAGATGGAGATCGACTAGATCTTGGAGACAGAACCAGAAAAGGAGTCATGCATGACTCTTATCAAAGACTATTTATAATAGAGGATCCTTCCTAGATGGAGGAATGAAAAATGATAGATCCTCCCAAAAGCTTCATGCTACATCTTCCAAAGAGTGATGTATAGAAAGGATTTCTTTGTTCCTCTGCTTATGTGTATCTCCCATCTTTCAAAAGCTTCATGCTACATCTTCCAAAAGCTTCATGCTACATCTTTCAAGCAAGGTTGCAGGCCTATGATTTAAGATAATCAACTTGAATTAGCAACAATACCAAAGTTCAAAACTTTATATGCAGAAGTGTTTACAAATTTCTTTGCTTACTTTGTTCAGATGCTCAAATATTTCTGAAGAACAACTACATATGCTACCAGAGCAACAGAAAGTACTCAGCGCTATTATTCAAGCAGATATCAAAGCACATACCAATTGTAAGCTAAAGATACAAGTTTAAATTGAAAATAATAAGTTTACTCACCAGAATAAAACTTTGAACAGAAGGCAACGTGTTGATGAAACTGCAGAAGAAATTTCCCTGAAACTTTCTTTAGTTTTTTTCTGTTTGGAGTTTTATTTAAGTTTGCAAAGCAATAATGTTATCAGGTTTGCTTTTAGGTTTAGTTAAGTTTTTATGAACGAACATAAAAATATGATGGATATATATAGAAGTAACTGAACAGCAGGTTGTATCTAGACAGTTTCTACTTATAATGCCATGCTTTTTAATTGGCTAAGAATTATATACTGCAGAAGGAAATATCACAGAATTTCGGCTGTAGTACTTTACTTAAACAAGAAGTTGTGCTAATTTAATGCTTATGTTTCATTTATGATAACATGTAATTAATGTTTCAGATTCTTGTTTATTTTTGTACAAGACAATGATCTTTTTTATTTTATTGAAGTGAATAACTTGTTTTCTTATGCACATAAAATTTATAACAACACATAAGTTTTGTGTTTATTTTACTTTTCTGGACAAAGACATATGTATGTAACAGATTATGCATAAATATATTTTACATGTAATTTGTATACTTGACTCCTTTGCACACTAGTTCCAATAGCAACTTAATATGATCTCTATTAAAATTTGTGTATTGTATAAATGGGTTTCACAAGTTAATGTTTTAGGCTAACTTCCCTATATATATATATATATATATATATATATATATATATATTGAGTAAACTTAACATAGTCATTGTTGGTATATAAATTTTATTTTATTTTATTTATATTGTTCATGTATAATTATTATGGTTATGATTTCTAAATTTATCCTATTTGTAGTTTAATTATCAAACATTGATTCATAACATAAATTTGCATTTTTATATTTCAAGTTATAATTTATATTTGTTTATTCATCTCTTTAGTTACATTTTACAATTTATAATTATGTTTTATACTTGTTTTGTATGTTTATGTTTATAACCATTTATATTGTTTTGTACTTATGTGTTAGATTTCCATGTTTATGTTTAATATTACTATGTTTTTTTATTTTTAAGCTTTATCATTTTAAAAACTACAATTGTATTCATATGTATATTTATCAAATAATAAAAATATAGAGTCTTTGATTTTAGTGAATAAGAGAGATTCTGTTATAAATAATTTTAAAAGATTACATTTTAAATTTTCAAATCCAAAATTTCCTTACAGTCACATATATAACTGGTAAATAATTAAGATCTTATCAGTTTATAATTTGAGAAACCTGTATTTAATTTAAATTAGATTAAATATTTATTAAAATATGCTGTTAAAAATCCCGGGTTGTTACATTCCTCCCCCTTAAAAGAATTTCGTCCCCGAAATTTTAAAACAACAGTTAATTAAAAAGCTTTTATATTAACAATCCAAACATACATACCATTCATATAATAGCAAACAAACAAACAGACAACTCTAACTAACACCACTAGTTATCTGAACATAAATCCGGATAAGCATTCCTAAAACTATCGAGAGTTTCCCAGGTACAATCTCTGGGATCCTCACTCCACTGCATCTTGACGAGCTTCACCATTTTGTTCCTGAGTTGCTTCTCGTCTCGATCCACAATCCGAACTGAATTCCTGACTACAGTTAAATTGGGTTCTACTTCCAAATCTTATTGAATTGTCGGTTCTACAACCAGTGATGGATCATGAACAAATTTCCTCAAATGCGATACATGAAACACATTATGAATCCCATACATCCGCTCTGGCAATTCAATCCTGTAGGCTACAGCTCCGATTCTTTCCGACACTCGAAATGGTCCATTGTATCTCGGAACAAGTTTTCCCGTCTTTCTGAATCATGTAGCACCTTTAATTAGGGAAACTTTAACAAAAACCAAGTCTCCGACCTCAAATTCCAATGGTCTTCGTCTTCTATCAGCATATTTCTTCTTACGATCCTGAGCAGCTTTCATTCTTTTCTTGATAAGCTCAACCTTCGCAGAAGCTTCTCGAATAAGATCGGGTCCGAGCACAAGACGATCCTTCGACTCAATCCAAGAAGATGGGGATCTACACGGTCTTTCGTATAAAGCTTCATAAGGAGCCATCTTAATACTTGCTTGATAACTGTTATTATAAGAGAGTTCCACTAGATGAAGATGGTCTTCCCACGATCCTCCAAAATCTAAAACACAAGCCCGCAGCATATCCTCAAGAATACGATTAAGCCTCTCCGTCTGTCTGTCCGTTTGAGGATGATAGGCTATACTCAATCTAAAATTTGTTCCCATTGCCGATTGCAGAGCTTCCCAGAATTTGCTAGTGAAAATAAGATCACGGTCACTTACTATGCTGACGGGAACACCATGCAATCTAACTACCTCCTTCAAGAAAATTTCTGCCAGAGAAACTGCAGTACGGGTTGCCTTTACCGATATAAAATGGGGCACTCTTAGTTAAACGATCCACAATAACCCATATACCATCATTTCCTTTCCTGTTTCTAGGCAAACCATCGATAAAATCCATCGAGATCATCTCCCATTTCCAATTCAGAATTTCCAGAGGCTGCAATAACCCGGTAGATTTCTGTTGATCACCTTTAACTTGTTGGCGGATGGCACAACTGTTCACAAAAGCAGCTACATCTTCCTTCATGCCCTTCCACCAAAAGACTCTCCTCATATCTTTATACATCTTCGAAATTCCTGGATGAATATTCAATTTGGAGCGGTGACTTTCAGACAACACTTCCTGCCTTAGATCCCTATCATTAGGAACACAGATTCTCCCGTTGATCCTTAATGTTCCTTGGCCATCAATTTCAAAACCGGGACACTGACCCTTCATGACTCTTTTAATGATCCTCCTTAACATCTTATCTGATTCTTGCTTGCTTGAGATCCTTTCAATAAGAGATGGAACTACTTCAAGAAGAGATAGAACCGCGTTCCTACTGAGAGCATCAGCTACGACATTCGCTTTTCCCGGAGTGTATAAAATATCCAAATCATAGGATGCAAGAAATTCAACCCACCGCTGCTGTCTCAGATTAAGATCTTTTTGAGAGAACAGATATTTCAACGGTTTGTGATCCGTGAACAATTTGAATTTCTCTCCTAAAAGATAATGTCTCCAAATTTTCAAAGCAAAAACAATGGAAAGCAATTAAAGATCGTGCGTAGCATAGTTCTTCTCATGAGGCTTCAACTGCCGACTAGCATATGCAATAACCCTTCCGTTTTGCATCAGAACTGCTCCCAAACCCACCATACAAGCATCGGTGTAACCCTCGAATTTGCCCTTCCCATCCGGAATAGCAAGCACTGGTGCACTAGTTAACCTTATCTTTAATTCCTGAAAGGCTTTCTCACATTGGGGTGTCCATTTGAATTTCGCTCCTTTTCTAGTTATCTTATTCAGATGTGAAGAAATCTTGGAATAATCCCTGATAAATTTCCTGTAGTAGCCAGCCAATCCCAGAAAACTGCGAACTTCCGTCGGTGTCTCTGGCTGTTTCCATTCCAGAATAGTTTCAACTTTCGTTGGGTCTACAGAAATGCCTTCACCAGAAATAATGTGCCCAAAAATTTAACTTCCGATTTCCAGAAATGGCACTTCGAAAACTTCGCCTGCAACACATGCTTCCTCAGAGTCTCCAATACAATCCTTAAATGCTCCCTGTGCTCTTCTTCAGATTTGGAATAGACCAAGATATCATCAATGTATACCAGCACAAACTTATTCAACACATCCCTAAAGACTCGATTCTTGAGGTCAACGAAGTAGGCAGGAGCGTTGGTTAACCCGAAAGGCATAACCAACCACTTATAGAAACAATTCGGTCCCCTAAATGCAGTCAAGGGAATATTGTCTTCAGCTACCCTCAACTGATGGAAACCTGAAGCTAGATCTAATTGAGAAAAGATAGAAGCACCATGCAACTGTTCAAAAAGATCATCGATGCGAGGAAGAGGATATTTATTACGGATAGTCACTTTGTTCAATTCTCTATAATCTACACAGAACCTCAATGATCCATCCGATTTAGTCACAAACACTGCCGCCGAACCCCAACAAGAAAAACTGGGTCTAATCAACCCCTTTTCTAAAAGATCCTGAGTCTGCTTAATCAACTCTTCTCTCTCCCTAGGAGCCATTCTCCTACTGGGCTGAATCACCGGCGCAGCTCCTAGAATCAAATCAATTCGGAACTCTATTTCTCGATGTGGTGGCAGACACTTAACTTTTTCAAAAACATCAGCAAAATCTTGTACCACATCAATATCTTCAATCTTCTCTTCAGAAGTCTCAATTCCATGCAAAAGACTGCTCAAGTGAATCCCATAATTATCACACGACACTCTGGCAATTGTACCCAGATCAGTTTCCAACGAAACTGTTCTTTCATCACAATTCAAAATTGCTTTATACTTATCCAGCCAATCCATTCCAAAAATAAGATCAAATCCCTTAAAATCCAACACGTACAGGTCACAAGAAAAACTGAGGGATAGATAAGAGATCTTCAAGTCCTTACAGATAGTATCTAATTTGGTCACCCCTCCTATAGGATTAGACACCAAGATAGTACTATCTACAGAAGTAGGGGTAAGAAAGAACTTTTCAACAGAGTCCAAAAAAATAAAACTCAAGGAAGCACCCAAATCAAATAAAACTTTAATGTATTTTCCATCTAAAAGTAAAGTACCTTCTAATACTCCTTTGCGCATCGAAGAAGAAGATGGTCCTGCTTCCAAAGAAAAAACTTTATTCTGAGGTGCCCTCTGCAGAAGTGGACAATTCTTGATCATGTGTCCTGGCTGATGATAAGTAAAGCACAATGATCTCTGTACCATAGCTGATCCTGGGCCACTCTGATGCGGTTGTTGCTGCTGCTGCTGAAATCCTTTCCTAGGACATTTATTTTCCAAATGACCCTCATGTTGACAAATGTAGCACTTGTGAGGTCCATTGTTATTCCTAGGTTTCTTCTTGTTCGGCTTTCACCATTTGGGATCGAACTTTCGCTTATTCGAATTAGTGAAATTCCCACTTGAAGCTGCAACTGGAGCCCCCGGCTTCTTACTCATCAAACTTTCATACCTCAATGCCATATCAATCAAATCAACAAAAGATCCTTTCAGAAGCACCGTCAATTTTCCATGGAATTCAGGCCTCAATCCTTGCACAAATTTCTCATTCTTTTTAAAAGGAGTATCGATGAGTCCTGGTCCATAATAAGAGAGTTCGTTGAATCTGGTTTCATACTCCGAAATATACATACTACCTTGCTTCAAATACAGAAAATCCTGATACAATTGGGTTCTCCCTGCCGTCGGCATAAACTTCTCTTCAAACAACTCCTTAAATCTATCCCATGAAATGTCATCCTCAGAAATATTTGCAATTTTTGAATCCCACCATGCTGCTGCACCACCCTACAGTTGCCATGATGCCATTTGCCTCCTACGCTCATCCGACAATTTCATGCTCTTGAAAATACGCTCACAAGAGCGTAACCAGGCTTGAACTTCAATTATTGACTCTGAAACTTTGAATGGTTGGCCTCTGAGATTTTTGAAATCTTTGCATAAAGCTGCAAAACTAACTTGAGGTGGTACTAGATTGACAGCCTCACTAGCATTTTGACTCCATCCATCATCTATTGAAGTACTGGTCCAAACTCTACCTCTTCTCCGGGAACTCATGTCGGTCACCTGAACAGGTAACTCAACAAATTTAGATCGATACATATATAATTGTACGAAAATAAAAATACGCACTCTCAAGATAAATATAACACAAGAGCCTAGGTACTCGCTCGACCTAGCGCTCTGATACCAACTGTGATGACCCGCCTTTCCAACCCTAGAAAGACGTTTCATCATTAAGAAAGAAAGGGATAGAAATAGAAAGAAAGAATAACAACATCAAAATCTCACATCGGAATGGAACAAAATATAATACATCATATAACTGTTACATAGTTATACAGACATCAGAGTTATACAATATCATATAACAGGCCTGTCATATACATATATGTCCATACATACATCCAAAATACAGCATACACTAACTACACAGCGGAACTACATATATAGATACATACGTCTAGTCTTCTTCCCAAAAGCTTTTCCGGAAAATCAATACCTATCATTGGGCTACTCATAAAAATTTGAGTACCCAAGAGTTTATGAAAACACAAAATATAAACTCCGGGTCAGACATGGGTCTGGTATGAGTAAATAGGTTAAAATTTCTTAACTTTGAAAATCATTTGAAATAAAGGTATCACGTAAGACTCTCACAAATAAATACGGGTAAGTTTTTACCTTACGCTAACCAAAACATTTTATAGGAACTTCAGTGATATTATAATAGTATCTAGTGTTTCAAGTAAATAGAAATACCGAAATTGTTACATTCAATAAATTCCAGCTACTAGCCACGAAAGTGGGTAATACAAATCAAAACCGTAGGGTCTCGTAGGGAAAATGGGTTTCCAACAATGGCAGGGCTACTGGGGTACCGCCCGTCACAGTATGGGGCCTAGATCACCGTACCGAGAATCACTCCCGATCCCCTACAACACAAGGCCGGAACCATTCCTTACTGAACAGTCCCGAACAAGATAACCCCGCAGTTTTGGCCAACAACTTCTCACACATCCAAAATAAAAAGGGACATCTAGACAGTGGTATACCTCGTCCTGCTTGGGCATGTCCCACCTAACCTTGCTGCATCTCCCCTGTTTTAGCCATTCCCGATTGATGGGGCTTGAGGCTGCGATTACCTTTATTGAACACTATTCTTAGAATGATCATCGTCCGCCTGACGATGTGCTGAAAGCATTCAATCCATACAAGTTCGTTTCAGGTTCGAATAAAACCGAAGGCATTACCTCGTTGCACTCATTTTGGAATCACCCTCAGAGTTAACGACGATAACCCTTGCATTCTGAAATACCATCTCGATCACCAATTGACAAGTCATGACCTATCGTTTAATTTGGATCGATGTGGTTTTCGGAGAATCAAAATTGATTCTTCCGATCCCGGTCTCATCGGAATCCAAACGCCATTTTTAAAGGCCAAGTTGTCTATTTAGTCTTAATAGTTTAATTCAATATCAAGAATTCACATAATAGATATCACAGATAAATCATATACAGTTATCATAGATATATCCAGAACATATCACAGAATATCATCGAACAGGTATCAGAGTAAATCAGACAAGAATCATCAATTCATATCAAACTGGTATGATTAACTTAACTTAATTAATTACTTAAGAATACACTACTTATTCTGCTTAATTAATTACTGTTAATTAACTTATTAATGATCAATTAATTGCTTAGTTAATCATTAATTGTTAATTTGTTAATCATCTAATCTTTAATTAATTTTTTAATAACTAAACTTTTATTTATTAATTATTACTTAATTACCGGTATAATTGATTGATTCTTAATCATTAATTGATAACTTTGATTATTAGTTCATAAGATTTAATTACTTATTTAATTATCAAAGATTACTTTAATTAATCAATTATTAACAATTTATTAATCATATAATCCTTAATTAATCACCTAAATTAATTACCATTTATTAATCCTTTAATTAAATTTTCTTAAGTTGAATAGATTAAACACAAGGTTAAATTTTTAATTACAAATTTAATTTTAAAGTTTTTAATTTAAGTACAAGTATTTTATATTCTTAATTACCTTAAACTTTACCATTAATCATCTTTTTTTATTATAAGCCTTCCTTTAAATAAATTTTAAACAAAAATTAACTTAAAACAACTAATGTTATTTACTAAATTAAATGTTAATCTTTGTTAATTCATACTTTAAGTACTTAGGTAAGAGCTTAGGGCGAGAACTCGAGACAGGCCCCATTCCACTCGAGTAACTCTCGAGCCATCCCTCTCCTTTCCCGCGTCTCCCTCTCACTCCATCTTGTTCTTTTGCCTGTTCTTTCTTCTTCCTCTCTCCTTTTTTTAGTTTAAGTTTCAGTTATAAATCAAACTACAGTAGCCCACTCACGCAAATGAACCAGAGACAACCCTGAAGCAAACATCCACATTTCACGAGTATGAGCACGCGTCACTCCCAGTAAATCGACCGACATCTCCTCACCACCGTGCACGTGCATGGTGGTTCGCTTCGCCTCCGACGACTTGCATCATCACCTACAAACTCCAATTCGACCACACACTCGAATTCAAGAGCTAATTCGATGCGAAAAACTCGAAGTAAAAAAAACCCTCGGGACGAACTGTAACTCGAACAGTAGAAGTGAAAACCCCTCTTCCTCCTAGCGCCGACCACCGTTTGAGTCGCGATTCTTGCCACGCGTCGCCGATGTCATCCCCCTTCATCCCTCAAAAGCACTACCAGCTCGGTCGTTCCATGATGATGAAATCATCGAGCAAACAGACCCATCAGAAAACGTGAACTAAACCCTACCTTTACCTCAAACTAACAATCTATACATTCGAAAATTATTTTGACATTTTTCTTATGTTAAATTATCTTCAAGCTTTCTTTATATCAAATTACAACCATTAAAATTTACCCAATCATCCAGAATTGACAAAAACCCATTTTAGCTTTCTTTTAAAACTTCTCTTATGATCTTTGCTTAAAAATCATAATTTTTATGTTAAAAATCCTAACTATGTGTATGAAATCTAAATATGTTATTGAATTTACAAACTGAAACTTACAAATTTTGACCTTTGATTTCTTTACGTGTACCTTGAAATAACAGTATTTATGAAATACTGTAAAACTTCAAACAAGGTTCCAGGCCTATGATTTAAGATAATCAACTTGAATTAGCAACATTACCAAAGTTCAAAACTTTATATGCAGAAGTGTTTACAAATTTCTTTGCTTACTTTGTTCAGATACTCATATTTCTGAAGAACAACTACATATGCTACCAGAGCAACAGAAAGTACTCAGGGCTATTATTCAAGCAGATATCAAAGCACATACCAATTGTAAGCTAAAGATACAAGTTTAAATTGAAAATAATAAGTTTACTCATCAGAATAAAACTTTGAACAAAAGGCAAGGTGTTGATGAAACTGCAGAAGAAATTTCCCTGAAACTTTCTTTAGTTCTTTTCTGTTTTGAGTTTTATTTAAGTTTGCAAAGCAATAATGTTCTCAGGTTTGCTTTTAGGTTTAGTTAAGTTTTTATAAACGAACATAAAAATATGATGGATATATATAGAAGTAACTGAACAGCAGGTTGTATCTAGACAGTTTCTATTTATAATGCCATGTTTTTAATTGGCTAAGAATTATATACTGCAGAAGGAAATATCACAGAATTTCGGCTGCAGTACTTTACTTAAACAAGAAGTTGTGCTAATTTAATGCTTATGCTTCATTTATGATAACATGTAATTAATGTTTCAGATTCTTGTTTATTTTTGTACAAGACAATGATCTGTTTTATTTTATTGAAGTGAATAACTTGTTTTCTTATGCACATAAAATTTATAACAGCACATAAGTTTTGTGTTTATTTTACTTTTCTGGACAAAGACATATGTATGTAACGGATTATGCATAAATATATTTTACATGTAATTTGTATACTTGACTCCTTTGCACAATTGTTCCAATAGCAACTTAATATGATCTTTATTAAACTTTATGTATTGTATAAATGGGTTTCACAAGTTAATGTTTTAGGCTAACTTCCCTATATATATATATATATATATATATATATATATATATTGAGTAAACTTATTATAGTCATTGTTAGTATATAAATTTTATTTTATTTATATTGTTCATGTATAATTATTATGGTTATGATTTCTAAATTTATCCTATTTGTAGTTCAATTATCAAACATTGATTCATAATATAAACTTGCATTTTTATATTTCAAGTTATAATTTATATTTGTATATTCATCTCTTTAGTTACATTTTACAATTTATAATTATGTTTTATACTTGTTTTATATGTTTATGTTTATAACCATTAATATTGTTTTATACTTATGTGTTAGATTTCCATGTTTATGTTTATTATTACTATGTTTATTTATTTTTAAGCTTTATCATTTTAAAAGCTACAATTGTATTCATACGTATATTTATCAAATAATAAAGATATAGTCTTTGATTTTTATTGAATAAGAGAGATTCTGTTATAAATAATTTTAAAAGATTACATTTTAAATTTTCAAATCCAAAATTTCTTTACAGACACATATATAACTGGTAAATAATTAAGATCTTATCAGTTTATAATTTGAGAAACCTGTATTTAATTTAAATTAGATTAAATATTTATTAAAATATGCTGTCAAAAATTCCGGGTTGTTACAAAATTGATCATCACTCCAACCTGAACGATGAGTAAAGAATCATGAGTGCGTTGAATGGTAAGCGCATTACTCAAATATACAAGCAGATTCAAACATAAAGCAAGATCCAACTATGCGGTTGCACGTAACACGAGGCTAAATCCTACTTGATATTTGATTCAACATGCTTCTAAGCCTTATCTTCAATCGTCTGCAGATAATCGCTCAAAGTATTTAGAGCCCTTCACTATCAGACTCAATAACTCATGACAAGATTTTGGGATTTGATCGGAGTAACTGTAAACATTGATCATCCCAACAAGATTTTACGTTGATTGTTACGCAAAATAGTTATGTTTGGACTCAAAGAATCCAAGGCTGCTCCTGCTGAACTGATAATCGACATTACAGTCAACCATAATGACCCATCATAGGTACTGAAGATCGGATCGTAGCTCAGAGTAATGATGATGAAGCAATTTCTTGCTTTCTCCGAATGAATCTTGATGTGATTGCTTGGACCCATTCTGACATGCATGTGATCTCACCGACTATCCCGAGCCATGCATTGAATATCGACCCGAGTATATCCCAGTGAAACAAAAGCAACACGGAATGGATCCAGAGGGATTTGTTGGACTTAAAGATGTGGATAAACTCAAAACTAATAGGTTTACCTATGATGCCTCTACCAAAAATGGGTATCCAATCCAGTTCTTGTGAGAGAACTAATGGAAAGCAGTAGTCACGCATCGACTACTAAGATCTGAACAAGGTATTCCCGAAACACCACTTTCCACTTTGAATGATCAACCAACTGATAGACTCAACAACTGTATATGAACTGCTTTCACTTATAGATGTGTACTACATATACAACAAGATCTCGACGCACGTCCCCAACCAGAAGCACTCCAGCTTCGTTACTGATCTAGGGCTATATTGTTATGTTATGATGTCGTTTGAACTAAATAATGCTAAAGCTACTTACTAGAGACTGGTCAACAGGATGTTCAAAGACTAGATTGGGCGATCAACAGAAGTATATGTAGACGACATGCTCATGAAGTCACGACGATCAAATGACCACATTGATGACTTAGCATACATATTCAGTGATATACGAAATTGTGGAATGAAACTAAATTCCTTGAAAGCTCTTTTGACGTTGCGTCAGGAAAATTTCAGGGTTTTATCATCCACTCACATAAAATCGAAGCCGATCCTGAGAAGATTCAAGCAATTCGAAACATTCAAGTGCCAAAGATGATTAAGCAGGTACAAAACTTAAATGAGAAGGTTGCCGCCCTGGGCCACTTTATCTCCAAGGCCACTAACAAGTGTATCCCTTTCTTCGACTTGATCAGAAGAGGGAAGAGGAACTTTGAATGGACGTAGGATTACATATACGCATTTGATGTTCTAGTAGATCACTTAAAGAGACCACTCATCATATCCAAGCCATTGGATCGTGAAGAATTATACATCTATTTAGTGGCGTCAGTACACGCCATAACTGCCACAATGTTGCATGAAGAGAATAGATCTAGAGGCCTGTATATTATATTAGCAAGCGATCGACAGGTGTTGATAGAAACTACCCAAAGCTGGAAAAGATCATGTACTGCCTATTGATCGCATCATGAAAGCTTTTCCATTACTTCTAGGCTTACCCCATTAACATCTACACCGACCAACTGTTACGACATGTCGTACAGCTACCTTAGACGTCTGGAAGGTTCCTCAAATGGAATCTCGAGCTAAGCCAATTTAATATCACTTATCTCACTCGAAGAGCTATCCAGTAATAGACATTAGCAGACTCATATATGAATTCACTGGATCAGACGACTATGGAAGAGCAGTGGAGAACCGACCAACCAATGGAAAATGTACATGAATGGAGCTATCAATGATCAATGTTCTGGCGTTGGAGTAGTGTTAATGACTCTTGAGGAATGGTCAATCTGCTATGCCCTGAAACTCGACTTCCACGCAACAAATAACAAAGCTAAGTACGAAGCCTTGATCGCTAGGCTCAAACTTGCTAGAGAATTGGAAGTAGAAACTCTATATACCTTTCCTGATTCCTAGTTAATAGTTTGCCAATTCAGGGAAGATTATCTTACTAGGGGGCAACGTCTTACTCCTTAGCTTGGCTGGGTCCAAGAGCTACTAACCGACTTTCAGAATTACACCATTACATACATCCTCAGAGAACAAAATGAAAAAGTCAAGTCACTAGGCGTGCTAGCCAGTTTCGGGAATGTGCAACAAATAGACTTTGTCCCGACTGAAGCACTTAATATTCCAAGCGTTGACAGATGGAGATCGACTAGATCTTGGAGACAGAACCAGAAAAGGATTCATGCATGACTCTTATCAAAGACTATTTATAATAGAGTATCCTTCCTAGATGGAGGAATGAAAAATGATAGATCCTCCCAAAAGCTTCATGCTACATCTTCCAAAGAGTGATGTGTAGAAAGGATTTCTTTGTTCCTCTGCTTCTGTGTATTTCCCATGAGAAATCAAACGAGTCTTGAGAGAAGTTCATAAAGAAGAATGCAGTGATCACACTGGGGCAAACCCTGACAAAGAATATACTTTGCTAATGGTATTACTAGCCAATTGTCAATCGAGATGCAGTTGATCATGCAAGACAATGCGATGAGCGCTAGATGTTTGCAAATATTACGAGAGCCCCCCCAACAGAAATTACTCAAATGGCCAGTCCATGGGTGTTTGTCACTTGGGTTATTGACATCATCAGCTTCTTTTCAATTCTAAAGGTGGTGCGAAATACGCTATCGTAGCAGTTAATTACACCACAAAATGGGATGAAGCATAACTTTTAACCACTATCACAATGAAGAAAATAATAAACTTCATTGTCCGAAACATCATCTGTCGTCTTGGCTTCCCACGAACCATTATAACAGATAATGGAACCCAAATCGACAACGCTAAATATAAAGAATTCTGTCGTCGGCATCATATTAAAAGTGATTTACGGCAGTTTCTCCCCTTAAGCAAATGGACAGGTTAAAGCTGTAAACAAAATCATAAAGTCTATTCTAAATAAAAGTTTGGAAAAGTCTAGAGGCAAGTGGGTGGATGAATTCCCAACAACATTATGGGCTTACAGAACCACCCAAAAGTCTACGACTGGCCATACTCCATTCTCCCTAGCTTACGGCTCCGAGGCCATCATCCCTACAGAACTTGAAGCCCTCTCTCATCGAATGACTTATTACAATCCTTATTTCATTATAAAATAATATATAAACAAGGAATTGTAATCCAAATGCAATTAAACTAGAAGGTATTGGCGACGACTCGTGAGCATACCAACGCATCCGGTAGACAGTGATAAGAACGTGTACCAGAACATGCACGTGCATATTCAAAAAATTCGGTTTCTTGAAATCGACAGAAATTGAATTTTGCCTTGAGTTATTAAAAAAAAGACTAGATTGGATAGCCTAAGCTAATTATCCCTGTAGAACCGGACACAGATAGCAACTAATGAAATACAATCCTAAATTTATACTATTGGAAATCGACCAAGCGTCATGGCGATCAAAGAGGGATACAACACTTTGGGAAGTTAATTCAAGGAAAGGATAACAATTATTCAAGAAACTATATAGCTTTCTTTCTGGCGACTCTAACTTGCTTCAATTCAAAACACGTCATGAACGCAAAAAGTTGTACTTTGGAGGGGCAAATGTCATCCAGCATTTTGAGCTGGCTATATTCGAACCGACTGGACAAGTTAGACTCAACTGTAATCAAGTCTGATACGTGAACATCTTCCCCTATAAATATAGTAGGTATGACTTTAGAAAAGAGATCCTTCTTTCTACTGAAGTGTTCGAATTGGTAACATCTAAAAGATGATGGAATAGAAGACGAAGATCTTTGAAGTGCAAGGGCAACATGACACTATTACTGAGAGTGGTTCCAAAATGAATGTAATACAAGTAGCGTCTTCAGTTTTTTCATATCATAATCAACTAGTTTGAACGAATACTAGCATTGCATTGTCACCTAGAGGGCAATGTTAACATTTCAAGTGTGATTGTTAAAAAAAGGCAAAGCTAGCCTTGAGCTTCACAACGAGGAATGATTAAAACATGGGATATGCGGCATGGCTGCGTGGGTCGCACCCATTTGGGTATAGTCATCACCAGATCTAGATTGACATTTCAGATTTTGTATGCTAGTTACCCGAGTACGGTTGTTGATCACAACCGAGGTGGTGATATGTTTAGTATTATCCGGTAAAGGGTAGCCAGTCCTGTGTTGGTGGTGGTTCATGTGAGGGTCTAGATACATTCTATCTAAAGGTGTACTGTGGTAGGCAGTACCCTAGTAGCCTTATCATTGATGGAACTAAACTTTTAATAAGTGATTTACAGACTTAGTTGTTCCCAAATATGCTGGAATGTGAGATGCAAGCACTAAGCTATATTCTTAATTTACTTTAAACCCTAGATATTCTTATAATATCACTGGTTTTTCTACAGAAATGTTTTGATTATCGTAAGGTAAAAGCTTATCCATATTCATGTATGGCATGGTCTTAAGAGATATCTTTGTTTTAAAAGAGTTTTATAAGCTTGGTAATTAAGTTGTTTGGAGTTTACTCACACCTATGTCTGACCTGAATTTTTTATTTCTTTCGTAAAACTCTTGGGTGCCCAAATTTGTATAAGTAGCCAAATAGTCCAGGTTTCTACGGATGCATTTTGAAGGAGCATGGAGCAGGTGGCTTCACTGTTATCTAGCTATTTTATATTTTTCCAATGTGCATGTGTATATTTTTTGTCAGCATTCGTGGGAAGAGACGGTTATAATCATCCCTGGCTGAAGTTGTATTTATGTAACACTGATGTTCATTGGGAATGATGTAATGTTACTATCTTATGTTGGCTATCATATGTGATTGCTTTACATTGTTAGATTATGTAATTCTTTCTTCTTGTTTTTTTAATCCAACGGCTTGTCTTTTGGACTTTTAAATGAACGACACACGAACGCGGTGGGTGTATTAAGTGTCATGTTTAGGAGTGAGAAAGACAGACCGTCACAATATGTCAACGTTTTAGCACCACTTATCATGTTTGTTTGGCTACTTAATGACACGGACAAAGAGATCGCTTGTATTTTAAAAAATCTTTTGGAAAAGATAGTTCCTTTTAAACAAACCCGACTTTTGGGAAATAAAGAAATTTAAAAATTTTAACCTTTTATTTAAATATTTAAATAATAACATTAAAACTTTTATTTAAATAACTTAATAATGATAATAAACATTTTAAATAGTTAAATAATCACATTATACCTTTTATTTAAATGAAATAATAATCTTTGAAAATATTGTTAATATTAAAAAATTATTTTAATATTTATAAAATATTTTAAAAGACCGTTTAAAAAATCTAAAGTATAAACTATTTTTAGTTTACAAAAAAATTATCGATTCACAAACTGCATCCATAGGGACTATCGCTATACGGAACATAACTTTTAAACTTGTTTTATAAATCAAAATAGCCTTTTAAATCCTTTTCTTCTATATTTAAATTACTTAAATAATTTTGCATAAAGGTTTTGAAAGCAAAAGAAAAGTTCAGAAAACCTTTTAGAAACATTTATAGAAAACAAGAAAGTAAACTTTGTTTTAAAAGAACACGGGATCTCGATATTGAAACATAAACCAATTCAAGTATTAACTTTCCAGCAAACATACAACCATCCATATACATAAGCACATACATACATATGTACATATGTACATACATACATATATGTATGTATGTATGTAAATGACATTCATAAGGCAAGGAAAGATCATCACTTGTAAATAATTACTAAAGCACTTCGACTACATCTCAAGTCATCAACAAAACATCACATATACCATTCGTTACAAGCAGGACACAAACTAAACAGCATCATTTACAAACACTTATAAGTTACAACACAAGAAACTAACTAATATTATTGTTACAAATAATAATGTTTAAATCTTGCTTTTTAAAAGTGAGATTTACTTACCAAAATCAATATGAATACAAACCAAAGCTACCACAACTTCTACATTGACATAGGGACTTAGTTTCCCCTTTGAAAAACTTGATTTTTAGGACCCTAACGAGGGGAGAAGGGCTCGGCCTAGTTGGCGGAGGGCTTGGCCATGCTTGAGGAAGGGAGTTTTTGGTGTTTTCTTGAAAGATAAGAGAAGTAGGGAGGAATAACGTGTTTTTAGCTAGGTTTTAAGGATTTTAAGTGGAAAAATGAGATATTTTTTAACTTGAAAATTTTAAGGAAGCCATGGAAATTAAAATGGAAGTTTGGAAAAGAAAAGATAAGAGGTTTAAAATGAAGAGAGTGAAATGAAATAAGAAATGATAAAAACTAAAATACTTTTATATAAAATGAAAAAAGGAAATTACTAAATGCCTTAATTATTAAAATGTACAATACCTCCACATCATGATGCCGCATCACCCTCTCCTTTCCCACCTTGCACATGCCACAAATCACTCCCTCTCATCACCATCACTTCACATCTTCTGACACGAACTTGATGTGTTGTCATTTTGTACCATTTTCATTTTAAAATTTAAAAGAAAAATTAGAACTTATTTTATTTATTTAAGTATAAATTTAAACTTATTTAACCCTAACCACTTTCTTGATCAAAACATACGATATTTATATATAAGTATATGTGTGTATATACGTATGTGTGTATATACATATACTCCACTGCACACATGAGGTTCCAACAACTTCCAGAGAATGAAAAGTTGAAACTTCGAAAAACGGTTTTTGGTCACATTTTCGATTTTTCCCCGAACTAACTAGTTTTATAAACCAAATTTTAAATTTACTCAACTATCATTAGTTATTACTTAAAAGTAGTTTATTTGAGTTATAAAATCCATTAATCAATTATTTCAAAATATATCAAATATTCGTATTTAAAATGATTAAATTACGGATCGTTACAATCAGCCTATGTAAAGTGTTATCTTTGCATCATTTGTATATTTTATTAAATTTTGGTGATACAAAATCACAAATAGAAGGAGATAAATATGCAAAAGGAAAAGCAATCGCATATATTTTATTATGGAAATGCATTAATTATTGGATTACATTCCCATTAGATGGAAAGAAAATAAATGCATGCACACGTTATGGAATAATATATATATGCAAAAAGTTATCATGTTATTTCTTTCTTCGTAATCGCATTGCTTTGGGACTATTTTCTTCCAACTTTGGAATGAGTGAATTATTTTCTATGTTTGCGCGATTTGTTACCATTAAAACTTGCCTCCACAATCTTTTTACCACATCTTGGTAATTTAATCGATGGTTCTTATGGATTTTCACTGGCTATATATTGAGGGTAGACTTTATTGTAAACCCACTCTGCCATTCAGCCAGCGATCTCCAAATAGAGCCTCTTCTTGTTATCCCTAATTTAGGGCTTTGCTATGTAAACTCTTATCTTGTAATCTCTTGTAACTCTCTCATGTGTAATAAAATCTCTCTTTTGGACTGGACGTACACTACCTTGATGATAATAGAACCTGTATAAATATTGCTTGTCTTTTTTTCTTTATAGTTATTTACTATTTATTTGGAGCAATAGAATAATTGCTGCTAGATTGAGTGATGTTCAAATCGGTAAATCTAGATCGATTTTATTATTTTTCCGTATTTATGCAATTTTTGCACAATAGATTAGTATTCGAGCAAGGCGATTTGTTTAAATTTTTCATCAATGGCTTAAGAGCGGTAGATCCGGTAGTAATTTTTTATTACTCATTTGGATGCAAAAAGATATTTTATGCAATATCGAAGATAAAGACCGAGGAGATTATGCTGAAAGAGAAGAGCGTTCCAGTCTTGGAACTTTGATGATAAGGAGTTTAGTGTGTTGACGGGACATCTGGATTTAAGAACTGATATCTACTTCATGGCTCAATGTTATTGTAAGAGTATTATGTTGTTTTCCATGGGAAATTTGCTATTTGGCAGATAAGGTATATGGAAGGAGAGAGATTTGTCTTACATACTGAGATTTGGATTAGCCTTGTTATGTCCATTGGCTTTTGTTTTTTCGCTCTGTATTTGAATTGGTGATTAAAAGAATTTTTAGGTCTTGGTGTTTTGAGATTATTTCGGTGTCTACCTTCTTTTGATTTTGGATATTTCCAACATTTTATTGGCGGGCGGGGACATAGTCTGAGCTCGTTAGCAAGGTGTGATGGGGGGGTGGCCTTATCGGAACCCATTGGGTATACATTCATTTAGGTTTTTATCTATTAAGAGATTTTGATTGAAGGTGGAGTTCATTTTTAAGAGTTTTATGTTTAAAAGATAATTTGATTCGATGTGGGGTATTGGAGATTAGTGATTTTGCATCAAGGTGGAGTGTTAAATTTCGGTGATGCAAAAATATAAACATAAGGAAACAAATATGCAAAAAGGAAAGTAATCATGTATGTTTATTATGGAATTGCATTAATTATTGGATTGCATTTCCATTAGATGGCAAAGAAATAAATGCATGCGCACGTTATGGTATAATATCTATGCAAAAAAGATATGCATATTATTTCTTTCTTTGTAATCGCATTGCTTTGCAAATATTTTATTCCATCTTTGAAATGAGTGAATTACTTGCTATGTTTGCACGATTTGTTACCATTGTAACTTGCATCCATTATCTTTTTACCACATCTTGATAATTTAGTCGATGGCTCTTGTGGATTTGCACTGGCTATATATTGAGGGTTGACTTTATTGTAAGCCCATCCTGGCATTCAGCCAGCGATCTCCAAATAGAGTGTCTCTTCTTGTTATCCCTAATTTAGGGCTTTGGTATGTAAATTCTTATCTTGTAATCTCTTATAACTCTCTCATGTGTAATAAAATCTCTCTCCTTTGGACTAAACGTACACTACATTGATGATAATGGAACCAGTATAAATATTGTGCGTCTTTTTTTCTTTATAGTTATTTACTATTTATTTGGAGCAATAGAATAATTGTCTCTACATTGAGTGATGTTCAAATTGGAAAATCTAGATCTTGTTTATTGTTTTTTCCCACATTTGTGAAATTTTTGCACAACATATTTTCATTCCAAAACTAAAGATGTCAACTATAGTATTATCTCTAAATTGGCTAGTTATCTCATGATACAATTACAATTGTGACATTAAATGTTAACAAAATTTGTTCGGCTTATTCATTGAATAATCTTTCATCTTAAATTTTGTTCTTTCTTTTCTCTCAAAATTTGAAGAACATTAATGGTGGTGCAAAAGGATCATTACTGCAGGTTATGAGCATAGTTGTACTGCATTTGGTTCAAGACTTATTAGATATTTGGTAAAATACTTATCTCACATGAGTCTATTATCTTCAGTTTAATTACAATATAACAGGAGAGAAGTGTGCTTATTAACAATGACACCTTTTTTCCTTGATTAATATGTTTCTTGAAGCAAATATCACTCTTTTGATTAACTATCATCTAAACATTACTGATAGTTTACTTAACCATGTTACTTGTGCGCCCCTATTTTTGATATATTCCTCAAGATGACAATGTGAATGAAAAATATCATTTTTGGGTAAGGCATAAAGGTTATCATAGAGAAGGAATTGTTATGTTATACAAAGTATCTAATGTTACAGGAATAATTCATGTGGATTTGTTTATATTTTTTCATCCCAAGTACCTTTGTATAACATGCATAGTTAGTTAATAATGATGCTTTGGTAAATTAGAATGAAAGGATACATTAATTTGGTTATAGGAACATGTTTATCATGTTTGAGACATCATCTTCATAAACGTTATTCATGATATACTGATTTTTGTTTTATATTTTGTTATTAGCTTTAGGACAAGGATCCATATATGTTGAAAGCTTAATAACTTAAGACAGGATTTCAAAAGGAAATACTTGACTAAAGAAGGTAAACTAATTTTCTTCTTCACACTTTGGTGCAACATTTTTACAAGTTTTGATGCTTCCTGGAAAAGAATAAGGGCAAAATTTCAAACAGGACTTCGAGATAAAAACAAATTACAAATTTAGGCCTCATTGAAAAATTAATGCAAAAATAGACCTCCATTTGAAATAAGTTTGCGTAAATATGGATTGCGCAATTTTTAACAAAAGGCTTGCGCAATCCATATTTGCGCAAGCTATATATCTAATGCTTGTGCAAATATGGGTTGCGCAAGCATTATTTAGGGCATCAAAATTCCAGTTTGCTTTGGTCTGTTCTCAATTTATCAAAAACCCTCCTCAAAATTCTCCTAAATTCCATCCTCAATCCATTTTTTCCCAAATCTAAACTTCTCAATTACCTTATAATCAAGCTACCTTGAAGCAACTAATTGATTTAGCTAAAAATTGAAGGAATTTCTTCATACATGGTGATTAGAGGTTAAAAAATTAGTTGAAACTGATGTTAAATTAACAAATGATTGTTGTTGATAATGTACTAAATATTTTTGTTTCTCTCGACGATAATTTACGCCTATGGTTATTGTCATAGTTGAAAATGTAAATAGTAATAGATCAATCCTAAACCCTAACTGGAAAATTGATTTTTTCTAACGGTTAATTGGTTGATGTATATATCGTAGACTCGCCTCCCGGACCCGAAGATAGAAGTGTTCTTTTTTTTCAAGAGAAGCATAGAAGCCAAAATGATGCGCTTATGGAGGTATTTATTTTAAACACAACGAATTATTGTTACTAGTTGCAATTCTTTGTTATAAATCAGGATGTAGAAACAGTTAAGCTTTGCGGCAGTTCAAGCAAGCTAAAGAAAATGGACTTTAAAGATCCTAGGTTGGAACAAAAGCTAAGAATTATCGGGATTAGGAAAGCTATGCAAGTTGACTACATTCGACTAGATCATCACCTTATTACGGCATTATGTGATAGATGGAGACCGGAGACAGATATTTTTAATCTAAGACTGGGTGTCTAGCCGATGTTTACTTTATGTTTGGTCTGGGCATAGGTATGTTCAAAAAATATGGACATTGATTATTTTAAATTGTGTCATGATTTGCTTGGTTTTTTTTTACCAAAAGAGGCTATAAAGTATAAAAGTAAGCTAGCAATGACATGGTTTAAAAGTAACCCTGAATCACTACCTGAAAGAGCGATGGATTTAGATATACTTCATCGTAGTCATGCTGTCATATTGTACCTTTTAATTGTCATCTTTTTTCAGATATTCGAAAGGAAGATTGAATTTGAAATTTTTACCATTTCTGAAAGATTTAGCAAACTGGTTACCATTCATGGGGCAGTGTTGTACTTTGTTATTTGTACAGTGAGTTGTCAAACGTTGCCTTACAAAGAAGAAAAGTTTCAGGGGGTTCTGCAATATTGTTGCAAATATGGTCATTATCTTCCATTCGGGTGTAGGAGCAATTGTGTTAGGAGTTGGCGTGTAACTCAAAGAAATGTACTGTTTTATCAAAATAAACTAGATTTGTTTGCGGATGACGCCATTACCTGGGAACCATATCTTTGTTGATGAAATTTGAGCATCCTGACATTGAGTATATATACGCGGGTTGAATCGCTAAGAGAAGACTGATTCTTTTTTTGAACTTTGAATTATATGCTCCAAGCCGAGTAATGAAACAGTTTGGCATTGAATATCAACACATTTCCGATCCTGTGGTGCCATTAAACCCAGTGCCCACTCGTTAGATGGACATTCTACAGGAAAGTATAACATTATAGAATTCCAGAATTGATCGTATTGAACATGAACGTGATCACCCGACACCATTGAGCAAGTATGAGTATTGGTGTTAGCAAATTACTCGCTGTTGTATTTTGTAAAGGTCGGCTAGAAAGTTGGCTGCTTATATTCCCTGAGCTCCACTAAAGCGTGACGTGGTTAGTGTTTTAATTTATATATTTTGATTATTCATTTCTTTAGATCATATTCATTGTTACTATGTTTTGTATTTCGCGTAGGTAAGCATGATATATAGCACTTTGGATGTGGTTAACGAAATCAAAGATAGTCGTATGGAATCAGACAAGGTGAAAAGTAAATGTATTGACCTATGATGTATACTCGATACGATTCTAATTCGAAACTAGTTAGGGAGGTCAGCAAAACCTTTGCGTATTGTAGAAGAACGATCATGTGCTATGGAGGAGACACATACAACAGTGGAGGAAGCGGAGGGAGGACAAACGGCATGGTGGGAGCTACATACGAAAGAGGAGGGAACACAAGCCATCGGCGGAGAAGTTCAAACTCAATGGTCCGTTTGGCATAAAGGAGAACAACAATTTGGGTATCTTGGTCAATCCACTCAAGAGCCAACGGAAAGTTGCCGTAGTGGGAGAGACAACAAGAAGAATTAATTTTCGGTCTCACTCAAAAACTGTCCCAACACCTGTTCCAACATTTGACGAAGGCCGAAGTTCAGCTCCAATTGTGTACAAAAGAAAGAAGAAGAAGAGAGACCCCTCTTGAGGTTAGAAGGCTTTACGATTGAGATGTTTTGTTGTTTGGCCGATATATCTTGTTGATGTTTCATTAGTCGAAAAGGTGGTTGTTGATGTTTATGAAGTTGTGGATTGTATATTTTGTGTTGATGGTATTTGGTTATGTTGATGATATCCAATGGAATTATGGATGGTATATTTTTTGTTGATGTTTATGTAATGTTGATGATATGTAATGTTGATGGGTTGTGTATAGGACGAAGGTGCAGCAGCTCTTTGTCTTTGACAAGGGCATATTATTACTTGTGCATTTTTGATTTGCGCAAGCTATATTACTAAATATAGTTTGCGCATTTCAAAAATGCACAAGCTATATTCGTATATATATATATATCTTGCGATATTCGTATATATAGCTTGCGCATTTCAAAATTGCAATCGGCACAAAATCATGATATGGTCATGCATGATATTAGCACCGACAAAAGTAATGTTAATAGCAGCAGCAATACTTCTATCATAATCCAATGCCCAGTAAGTAATTAACTTCAAAACTTGTCTCGGTATGTAATTAATTAACTTCTTATTATAAGTTGAACTTCGATTGGGTTATTGGCCCAATGCAAGGAAAGGTTGATGTTTTGCGAATTGTAAGAAATAAAATAATACTAGTAAAATTGTTCACAATTATTTCACTATGGTGGTCACTCTAAATTAGAGGAATGTAGTAAAATAGTGGTTGTAACTAATTGCTGAACAAAATAGAGAGAAGATGGAACTTTTGAGAATGATGAAGCACAGGAACAATCCTGTGTAGAGTAGCGCCTAACTGCCACAGTGCGCACGCCTAATTATCCATCACATATAAGCAAAAGAAATTTTCCATCAGATATACAAACAGAAAAATAAAATTATGCTAAGATTGACATATTATTTCCATTAAATATACAAATATGGAACTATTTCCTTACTACTTTCATTTTCAAGCTACCGGTAAAAGAAAAATAAGATGTCCACCTCTTTGAAAAATTCAAAACAGAAGATTTATAAATTGAAAATATGTGAAGTTTAAATCTTTAAACCCATGAGTAGTAATGAGTAGTAGATCTACATTTATACGTTAACATTGGATGTTGCTAAGGTATAGATTTCCTCATGATTTAGGGCGAATTAGGCGATGGCATATGGTCATGTGAGGAGAATTTTGAGGCATATGGTCATTGGTAGCAGAAGGCATCGTCTAGGGGTGCTGCAGGTCGCAGCCCTATTGCTTTTTCCTAGGGTCCTTCGGGTGTGACTTGGGTGTGACGGATTGGAAGTTTTGGAGAAATGGAGTTCGAAGGCGAAGGCGAATTTTGATTTTGTTAATCATAGAGGGAGAACGATGGGAAGGTACACGGCTAGGGATAGGTTCGTGCATGGTGTTCATATCCAGAAATTAGATTAGTGGGAGGGAAGAAAGATTAGGAGGGACAATTAAAAATTTGAGTTGTAATTAGTTTATTAATAATTAGTTAATTCTCAAAATCTTATAAAATGTGTAACTTCTTCATACGATGTAATCAAGACGCGGTCTTTTACGTTGCACTCATAATGGTGATAGCTATACATTGGAATTGGTTTTGTTGAATTTGGAGCAAGTAGAATTTTGAGCTAAAATCAATTTTAGACCAAATTGGAATGCTTTGCCATTAGACGAAATTACGTTGAGTTATCTCGCATCTGAATGATTACTATAATGATATATATAGTAGATAAAATTATTGTTTTGTGTTGAAATGATTTATTGGCCTTGTATGGTTAAATACCTGCTTTTGAAAAGCGAATGACATTTAAAATGAAATACAAAGAAAATTTGTATAGAAATCCGGATTTCACATTGTTGTGATTTTTAATTTTAGTTATATATCTATTGATTTTAATTTCAATTATATACTTGATATATAGTGACGCGGCGGATTAACAGAAAATCGATGTAACGATGAAAATGTAGCAATCAGTGAATTGATAATCCTGTAATGCCCGAATTCGTTGATCCGAAGATACCGAATTCTAGCTATCTCTATCACGTTGATCGCGCACGATTCCGTGAAGAAGGATCTACAATTCTTTGAGCGTTGATCAAGCGCACTTGATTCCGCGAATTAGCTTCAACGTTCGTTGATTCGAGCGCACTCGAATGCCGAAGTGGAGATAGGAGTTAACACTCGACTACCAATTTTAAGATGGAGGCACAAAGCACAAACCAAATTTTTATTCAATTTTCAACAACCTTTACAAGTGACTCAACACCCCTATTTATAGAAATTTACAACACACACTAACGACTTACATCTCAAAACACAATACAGTACAACGACTTAAAACAAACACACAGTAACGACTTAAAGAACAACGCACGCGACTTAACAAATGTCTTTCGGAGAACTTCACGCGACCTAAGAATCCTCTGCTCTGCTTCGCAACTTAACTGGAGAAGGAGCGACCTAAAATTTTGCCATGACCTAAAATTAACTCGGCAACGACCTATGGTAACTCGTTCACGCGATTTTTGGTTCATGGGAAACTCGGCAGCGACTCATTGCTCGCGACTTAAGAAGATGGTTGCGCGACCTATGGAAAGTCACTGCAAATTTGGGGGGGGGGTGAATTTGACTTGCTCGCGACCTAGGTAGGTCGGGGAAGGTGTTAAGTCGCGGTGGCGACTTAGATTTAGGTCGTGGATGATGGAGCTCCGCGACTTACGATTAGTTGCCTTGCGACTTAGGGTTTTATCTCGGTAGGTGGTATCTCGCTTGCGAGATATGGACAAGGTCGCGGTAGGGGATTTGGAGCAGGCCGATGGCACTGGAGTTGACTCGCGAGTTGGGTGAAAGTCGTGGAGAGGCAAAGTTAGGTCGACGAACGACCTACAGATGAAATTCCCTATTTCTTTTAATTGATGCTCTGCATCATCCTCCCTGGGTACGAAAGAATTCGTCCTCGAATTCGCATTTTCTTGATTATCAGCATAATACGGAATCAAGTGTTTCACATTAAACACATTAGAAGTATGAATATCTACCGGTAACCTTAATCGATATGCATTATCATTGATCTTCTTCAAAATTTCTACTGGACCAATCTTTCATGCTTTTAATTTGTTGTAAGTTCCAACTGGAAAACGATTTTTCGTTAAAACCGCATACACAAAATCTCCCTCTTTGAAGACAACTCTTCTTCGTTTCTTATCCGCTATTTGTTTATACTTCTCATTTGATTTAAATAATCGTTCTTGTACAACCTTGTGGCATTCCTGTAACTCATTCACCAAGTCACTAGCCCGCTTAACAACTCCTTTCGGTTGTGGCACTATTGTCAAATCCAGCGGCCCCTTTGGTAAGCTTGAATATATAATCTGAAATGGACTGAAACCTATACTTCGGTTATTTGCATGATTTTGAGCAAATTCAGCTTGACACAACTTCAAATCCCAACTCTTCAAATTATCTTTCACAAGACATCGTAACAAGTTTCCCAACGATCTATTCACCACCTCTGTTTGTCCATATGTCTGCGGATGGTAAGCGCTACTAAAATTCAGCTTCGTTTCGACCATCTTCCACAAACTCAACCAAAAATGACTTAAAAATCTGGTATCCCTGTCTGAAACAATAGACTCCGGCAACCTATGTAAACGATAGATTTCTTTAAAGAATAACTATGCCACTCGAACTACATCCGCTGTCTTCTTACAGGCTATAAAATGTGCCATCTTCGAAAACCTGTCCACCACAACAAGTATAGAATCATTCCCCCTTTGAGTTCTAGGCAAACCCAAAACAAATCCATGCTGATATCAACCCATGGTCTAGTAGGCACAGGTAACGGCATATATAATCCTGCATTCGTAGACGTTCCTTTCGAAACCTGACAGATATGACATATCTCCACAAATCTCTCTACCTCTTTCCTCATTGACGGCCAAAAATAAGATTGAGAAATCAACTGCAATGTACGATCTCTACCCACATGGCCCTCTTCATGTAATTCTTTAACAATCTTCATTCTCAAGCTACAGTCTGGTATACATAATCGATTTCCCTTGAACAAGAATCCATCAACCAACACAAATTCACCAGTATCACCATCCTTAACTTTCTCAACAAACTTTGCAAAGTAAGGATCCTCCTCAAACAACTCAGGCAATAATTCGAATCCTGTCACTTCAACCTTCAACGTTGTCAACAAGTGATTCCGCCTACTCAAAGCATCAGCCACACGATTCGTCACCCCTGATTTGTGTTTGACAACAAAAGTAAACTGCTGTAAATAGGCAATCCACGATGCATGTCTTGCTGAAATCCTGTCCTGCCCTTGCATATGCTTCAACGCCTCATGATCAGTGTACAGAACAAATTCTTTCTGAAATAAATAGTGTCTCCAATGCTTAACAGCCTGAACAATTGCGTAAAACTCCACATCGTACGTGCTATACCTCATCTTTGCTCCTGATAATTTCTCGCTGAAATAAGCAACGGGTTTCCCACTCTGACTCAAGACTCCACCAATTCCCACCTTCGACGCATCAGTATGCAATTCAAATAACAACTGAAAATCTGGTAAAACAAGAATCGGTGCTGTCGTCAATAGTTCCTTGATCTTCTCAAAAGCAACCCCCGCTTCCTCTGACCATACAAACTGTTTCCCTTAAATGCAATCAGTAGCTGGAGCCATCACGCTACTGAAGTATGGAATGAATCTTCGGTAGAATGACGCTAGCCCATGAAAACTTCTCACTTCCGTAATTGTCTTTGGCTGTGGCCAATTCCTGACTGCTTCAACTTTATTCTGGTCCACCTGTATACCTTCTCCTGACACAACATATCCCACAAATAAAACACTATGCGTCATGAACACGCATTTCTTCGTAGCAGCATAAAATTGTTCCTCACGAAGAATAATCAACACTTCCCTCAAATATTGAACATGCTCCTCCATACTCCTGCTATATATCAGAATATCATCGAAATAAACCACCACGAACTTCCCATTGAATGGTCTAAAGATTTGATTCATCACCCGCATGAATGACTAGGTGCATTTGATAAACCAAATGGCATAACCAACCATTCGTATAACCCCTCTCTCGTCTTGAAGGTTGTCTTCCATTCGTCTCCAGGTCTAATCCGAATTTGATGATATCCGCTTTTCAAATCAATCTTTGAAAAGATAGTAGCCCCACTCAATTGATCTAGCAAGTCATCCAACCTCGGCATTGGAAATCTATATCTCACAGTAATCTTATTCAATGCTCTGCTATCAGTGCACATCCTCCACGTCCCGTCCTTCTTTGGTACCAACAAAGCTGGCACAGCACAAGGACTCAAACTTTCCTGCACACGTCCCTGCTCAAGTAACACTTCCACCTGCCTTCTCAGTTCTTCATGCTCCTTCGGACACATCCGATAATGTGGTCTATGCGGTAATACTGCTCCCGGAACAAGATCGATTTGATGTTGAATGTCTCTCAGTGGCGGTAACTCCTTGGGCAATTCTTCTGGAAATACATCCTCAAATTCTTTCAAAACTGGTTTCGCTTCTTCTGGAATGTCAACCTCTTCACTACAATCTCGTCCAATCAACAAGAATACTTCAGGCTCCTCTTCAACTTCCTTAACAAACTCTTTCAACGATAGCAAAGTTTTTAGCTCTTCAATCTCCTCAGATTTACTCTCTCCCTGCTGTCTCTTCTTTGGAACTAAAATAATCTTAACGCCTTCAAACATAAAACTATAACTATTGGTTCGACCGTCATGCTGCACTGCTCGATCATACTGCCACGGTCTTCCCAAAAGAAAATGATAGACATCCATCTCAACTACATCACACCAAATCTCGTCTTTATATTTCTTTCCAATAGAAAATGGAACTCGAACTCTCTTATCCACCTTCACCTCTCCTCCTTTTCTCAGCTACGCTAACTTATAAGGATTTGAATGTTTTTCCGTTTTCAATTTCAATTTTCTTACTACTTCTGTAGAAATAATATTGTCACAACTCCCTGCATCAATTACAAACTTACAAACTTTCCCCAATATAGTGCATGTCGACTGAAAGATATTACTTCTCAACCAACTAGCTTTATCCTCTTGTTTTGGTGTTAAACAAGACCCCCTCATCATTAGATTACACCCTTCGTCTCCCGATGCGATATCCTGTTCATTCTCCTCAACCGGACTATCTTCACCCTCAACAGCATCCTCACTTTCAACTTCAGCTATCATAGCTCGTTTCTTTGGTTTTGGACACTCATTGCTTTTATGACCCATCTCCTGGCAATTGTAGAATTTGAAACCATTGTTAACCTTCATCTTCTCACCCTCCTTTACAACTGGTTTGGCAACAACCTTAGGAACATTAGAACTTCCACCGACACCCTTCATTTGATTGTTAGAATTAGTAAACACACCACCTCCATGCCTTCCCTGCTTCTCCCAAGCCAATGCTTTTTGATGTGCCTCTGCCACAGATCTTGGATCAAACATATTAACCATATCCTGGATCTGCATCCTCAATCCTCCAACAAATCTAGCAGTCAGCTGTTCCTCTGTCTCCATAATGTCATTTCTAGCAATGAGTTGGTAAAACTCGTCGGCATAATCATTAACTGACTTCGTCCCCTGCCTTAGATTCTGCAATCTCTGGTACATAAGTGACTGATAGTTGTATGGTAAAAATGTAGCTCTCATCATTTTCTTCATCTTATCCCACTCAACAACCTTTGACTTCCCCATCCGTTCTCTCGTAAGTTTAGTTTGCTGCCACCACGCCAAAGCTCTCCCCCTCAACCTAGTAGCAACTAACTTCACCCTTCGATATTCCGAAACCTCTTTGAAATCAAAGATCTCTTCCACATTTGACAACCAGTCTAAGAATTCTTCAGCAACCATTCCACCTTTAAATTCAGGAATTTCCGTCTTCATTCCCGATTCCCATCGACGATCATCATCTACATCTCGAGACTGGCGTCGTGCTTGTTCTCTATCTCAGTAATGAACACTTCTCCTATCACCATCAAACTCTTCATCAAAGTCTGAAGTATATCGATGTCGATTACGAGCTCCAACATCTCTACTACCACTCCTTCGATCAACATTCCTATCACGATTATCAACACTTCTATGATCTTGATCTTCTCTTCTCTCTCGATCTAAATGTATCGAAGCTCTACTTCCCCCATGGTTCGATTCAGGTGAAACTCTTCTTCTACTTTGATTCATTTCAAGCATCATTCTCTCTAATCGACCAATTCCTTCGTTCAACTTTTCAGTAAAACTCTCGTGGATTCGTTGTTCCATTTCATCAGCTTCTTCTCTTCCATACAAATCATTAATATTGCGATGACGTTGAGCTCGTCTCGGTGGCATGATTGAACTTCACAAATAATTCAACAAATCTCCAAACTTCAACAAATCAAAACTTCAACACAAAATCAAACAAGACACGGCTCCTTAGCTCGGCTTCAAACTTCAAAAACAACTTAACAAGGCTCGCTACTTTCACAAGTATACTCGGCCTACTCTTCAAACTCTCGGCTCAACTAAAACTTCAAATTCTTGGCTCCAAGACCCAATTTAGCTATGATTGGCTAAAACAAGCTCTGATACCAAAACTGACGCAGCGGATTAACAGAAAATCGATATAACGATGAAAACGTAGCAATCGGTGAATTGATAATCCTGTAATGCCCGAATTCGTTGATCCGAAGATACCGAATTCTAGCTATCTCTATCACGTTGATCGCGCACGATTCTGTGAAGAAGGATCTACAATTCTTTGAGCGTTGATCAAGCGCACTTGATTCCGCGAATTGGCTTCAACGTTCGTTGATTCGAGCGCACTCGAATGCCGAAGTGGAGATAGGAGTTAACACTCGACTACCAATTTTAAGATGGAGGCAAAAGCACAAACCAAATTTTTATTCAATTTTCAACAACCTTTACAAGTGACTCAACACCCCTATTTATAGAAATTCACAACACATACTAACGACTTACATCTCAAAACACAATACAGTACAACGACTTAAAACAAACACACAGTAACGACTTAATGAACAACGCACGCGACTTAACAAATGTCTTCCGGAGAACTTCACGCGACCTAAGAATCCTCTGCTCTGCTTCGCGACTTAACTGGAGAAGGAGCGACCTAAAATTTTGCCGCGGCTTAAAATTAACTCGGCAACGACCTATGGTAACTCGTTCACGCGATTTTTGGTTCATGGGAAACTCGGCAGCGACTCATTGCTCGCGACTTAAGAAGATGGTTGCGCGACCTATGGAAAGTCGCTGCAAATTTGGGGGGGTGAATTCGACTTGCTCGCGACCTAAGTAGGTCGGGGAAGGTGTTAAGTCGCGGTGGCGACTTAGATTTAGGTCGTCGATGATGGAGCTCCGCGACTTACGATTAGTTGCATTACGACTTAGGGTTTTATCTCGGTAGGTGGTATCTCGCTTGCGATATATGGACAGGTCGCGGTAGGGGATTTGGAACAGGCCGATGGCACTGGAGTTGACTCACGAGTTGGATGAAAGTCGTGGAGAGGCAAAGTTAGGTCGGCGAACGACCTACAGGTGAAATTACCTATTTCTTTTATTTGATGCTCTGCATCATATAGATTGTTAAATGTCAAAATTGGACAGTTTGATCATTTGGATGTGACATCGACACATGTTAAATGTTGAACCTATTTAGTGAAAAATGGAGTAACAGCATTGGTTAAGTGTTACAGTGGCTATTGATCTCGTTATATTATTTTGAAATACTATAAACTGATGTTTTTGATTTGGAAATCATTTTGATTCGAAAAATGAATTTTAATTCTGGCTCTGTTGGAATTTCTATGATATTTTAATTGAAATAAGTTTTTGAACTTCTCTATGATAGTATTTTGTGTATATTTTGTGAGCATGTTAATTTTGTAATATGATTTATAGTATGCATTCCATTTTCAGTTCTTCATTCGTTTCTGCAGATATTTTTGATATTACACGCAATTTTTTGAAGTTTTTGATGTTATTATGTGCAGCTCTTTGCTTTTGAAGCTGGTTTTTGTATTGCCCAAATGATTTGGCTTCTTATTGTGTTGTTTTTGCATTGTCAATGCGGTTTTAGCAATAATCTCTGGTTGATTTTCATATGTCTTGCTGAAAATTGAGTTATTTGTATGATACAATTTCAATATAAACGGGCTTAATGGATTGGGTTGAACCAACACATTCAATAATGGGCTAGGTTGGATTGATCCATTTTATCAACGGATTAAATAGGTTGGGTTAGCCATGTTGCATGATCACTTATTATTTCTGAAGTAATATCAATGACTATGTTAATAACATTTTTCTGATAATGTAAAAAATGAGAATAAAGACATTCTCACTGAGAATTTTGTAATAACAAGCTATTAGTTTTCATCAGTTTTACTACAGGAAAGACTAGGCGTACAATTCAAAATATATAATCATTAGGATTTCTCTCTGATGTTATTATCTATTAGTTTTCTTTTTAGTTGCCAACAGTTGACATAACAAGTGTCTTAAGCTCCACACCAAAAGTTTATCTACTTCTTTTACCTACAGAATAAAGATATAAAATTTATATTAATTCACTTTTTTAAGGTTGAAGTACCTAATAGATATGTTATAACTAACTGTATTCATACCTTAATGCAACACACTGTTTGGGTGAAGCCAGAGAAGTAACAAGTTAATTTCGGCCATGCCAATGCCACGTCTTGCAATGGCCTGTAGCAATTTAGTGAAATTTCCAACGGTTTTCTTGGATATTATCTCCACATGAAATTTATTTTTTGCAATTTACAAAACATCAACCTTTCCCTGCAATGGCCCAATAACCCAATTGAAGTTCAAAATAAAGAATTTATAATAAGAAGTGAATTAACTACAAACAAGAGAGAGGTTATGAAGTTAATTACTTACCAGACATTGGATTATGACAGGAGTATGACACCAACTGCTTACATTACTTTATCATGATTTTCATCAGGAATATCATTACTGTGTGATAGTTCAAGCTTCAATTCAGAAATTTGTTTCTTAAGACTTCTTATGTATTCGGTTGCATCCACAAGGGTAGCTTCCTTGCTCATCTACATTTAATCAATCAAATCAGTATAATGCAAGCAAGAGTTAGAGCCCGTTTGGCAACGGCTTATTTTAAATCTTCCTAAAAGGAGATTTAAACAGTAACTAGAGTAGTTTAAATGGAATTCAACTTTTAAATAAAAATGCTTAATCAATTTTAATTTTTTCATGAAATTGCTTCATGAGTCATAAGTAACAAATAGTTGTTTCTCAGATCTTTACTTATTAACTACTTCTGCACGTTTCTCACAAGAAGCTTCCAAAATGCTAAATTTTAGATAATACTTGCGTGTTCTTTTGATGTATGTTAAGATTTCTTGAGATGGGTGATTTAATTACCTTGGTAATCTAGGTACCAATGATGAAGTTGAAACAACTTGCTGCTAACTTACTATTTCTCCTCCTATCTGGGTCCAAGTTCTTAGACTTGAATATCTTTTCTGCCTTTTCACCATTAATTACGCCAACATTATCATCATCCCGACAAATCCATCCGAAAGCCAGTCATATATTATATTGCCTAGAAATCGAACATCGAAATTCCAACTGATGTATGTTTCAGTGTTGTATGAAGTATGTTTTATTGGTGAGACGCAAAAGAAAATAATTCAAGCAATCAAACAAAGAAAAAGGGATGAAGAGAAAGATGAGTAAAGAATCTCATGCAAATTATGTTCCTTTGTACCACTATATTATTATTCCCTTGCATTTTGTATCTTCACAAAAAAAAACAACTGGTTAGCTTTCTTGAAATTTATGTCAGTGAGAACTATGTTCAGTTAAAGGCCATGTTGAGAGGAAACAATAAACATTTAGCAATTCACATTTATTGAGGTATAGAATAGGTTTACAATAGTATTCAGACAACAACAGATGAATTTGGCAATAATTTCAGAAACAATGGACTGATATGTACCTAATGTTTTCAGGTCTCTGATTTTTTGCTTTAATTTGTCAAAAAGCTCTGCTGCAACCTGCGAAAATCAGAAACAAATTTAGTTGTATTGCTGATGATGATTCGTTGTATTGCTGATGATGATTCATGTATAAATAAAACTTTTACCGGTTTTGTAATTATATTTCATTATTCGCAGAGAAGACTGTATGGAGCCAATGCGAAGCGAATTTCGCATATGAATGAAACGTTGATTACTTTATTAGTTTTAAACTGGGAAAGGACTATATAGAGTAACAAAAAAGCTTTTGATACTCAGAGTCATTAGGAAAATTTCAGTCAATAAAAGAAGGGAAAAATACTAATATTAACATCAACTAGTACAATAAGATTATAGGAAATAAGAAATGGGAAAACGACCAAAATGCTCAGAAAGTAATGGTGCATCTATATTGGTGTTTCGCCAGTTCTCAGAAAACTCGAACTTCAAATTTTGATAAAAGGTTCTTGTCTTATTTTAAGACTGTAAAGGATTGATTTGACAAATGTGAACGGTCCCAAAATAAGAGTTTTTTTTCGACTTCAGGGTATACAATAAACCGGTAATCGGTGCAAACTTATTACCTGATATGCACGTAAAGGCCCAACACATCTAGGCTAGCAGGAGTCATCTAAGAATTTATCGTGATCAATAGGTTCCCCGTACACCCTAGAAAAAATGGTGGTTATACATCAGTGTGAAGGAAACGAATCGTTTCATTACCATAAAATTGTTATGAAAATAGTAGCGCTTTGCGGAAGCTTTTATCAATGGATCTTTGTCACTCAAATCACAAAGAGATAACTTTGATTGAAAACAAGACGTAATTGAAATCAAAACGCAATAACACAAAATATTTCATTCAACCATCCACTTTATTTAATCACCAAAATTTTGTTTACGATTAATTGAACAAATCTAAAGTAAACAAAATATTATTGAATCAATAACCAAATTGAGAAAGCGAGCAAATATCTATATGGATAAAATTGTTGCAGAAAAAGAACAAAGACGAAGAAGAAGAAAAATTAGCAAATAGATTTTCCATCGCATTTTTACCCTCTCTTCTAGTCTCTATTTATATAATCAATTACTTAATGCCCAAGTTAATATTAGATGGCAAAAAATAATTTATTAGCCAATTAGAGAGAGAAATAAACATACTTAAATATGTCTATTAATTTGAGGAAACAAAATCTTCTCATTCTTTCTTTTGCATATTTATTTCCCTCTATTAGTGATTTTGTATCACCAAAATTTAACAAAAACATGTACTTAAGCTATTTATTCAAACAGCACTACAAATAAGAAACTTTGTGTGCATTACATAGAAGCCATTTCTTGGTTAAAAGTTGTAGTGCACTACACAGGCAAAAATTCATGTATACAAATGTACATACACATGTGTGATACACACATGCTTACATATGAATACATACATGATACACAACATACATATATAGATGTTGATAGGATGTCAATGGATATGGTATGTCATATCATCATCCATATATAGAATCATTTTCAGATTTCTGATATCTGTGTTTGTGGGTGCTGATTTTTTGTCTATCCGCTCAAATAATTTTCTGCTTCATGCATCCAATGAACCTACATTTTGACCAAGGTTTGAGGATTCAACCGAAACACTGAGATTGCGATCATTCCGTTTAAGTTTCAGTGGTGACCGAAACGAAACCAAATCGAAACTTAGATCCAATAAAAATAACTATTGAACTTTAAATTTTTCAGAAAGTCAAAAATTGAATAAAATTGAGTTTCAAATATATGAATATTCAAAATTTATAACTTTGACTTAGGAAACATATGATTTCACACGATATATAAATGGTGTAACTAAAAAAAGTTAATTAAGAAGTAATAATAAACATTTTTTTAGTGTTATAAATATTTGTAATTATTTGGTATTGTTCGTTTATATCTTACTTCTCAATTAAATATAAATTATATGTTTTGTTTCCATAAATTTAACAAATATAAATGTAATTATATGAAAAATAAATAACGAGATCTGAAGCCGAATCTGGAATTGACATTCATGAAATAAACAAATTAGATCGAAATTCCAAAAATAACAAAAGACTGGAACCGAGACCAAAACTGAGATCTCGAACCTTGATTTTGACATGATAACAAGTAATCACGAGAATTTAGATTATTTTTTTCGGTTTAGGCCACATTTGTAAACTTAAAGCGAAATTCATCAAGTTTGAAAGCATATTACTAATGTGTACAACTTTTGATCAGCTTGGCAAATATTATTCATTGGATTTACGTGTAGATTTTTAATAAGTTATTGGAACATGTAAAACGTAAAAACATTGATCCTTCCTACCAAGGTATTATCGATATTTTTGAAATTAATTTATATACTTGAGCTTCTCCATCTAAACCCAAAATTTATCTATCTTTATTTTGTTTAGAAACAACAGTGCTTAATATGTAGACTCAAACAAGTATCTTGATTTGTTTTTCATTACGAATTGATCTTTCTTTCAATAGTGGTTTTAATATGGTTTTAAATTGTCTTTTGAGAATCAAATCATAAATGGAGATATTTGGTTTGAACTGGGATATAAAACATGTCACTACAAGATTTTTGATAGCAAGAAGTCCATCCCAACATGGAACATTTCAAAAAAATGCTCGCCACAATTTGCACATCTAATTTTTGGGTAGTAAGCAAAATCAAATGACCAAGCTCTTATTCTCTCTGAATCAAAGTGCTGAAGAGCATTTGAAAGACTTTGTCCGAGGGTTTCATGATGAAGTGCGATTGAGAAAGAATTATTATGAGTCAAGTACCGCTGAATAACCATTCTACATGTTAGACAACAACATATCAATATTGTAAAATGTCCGATGTGGACATTGAGGGTGATGTGTGACACAATTAAACCCGCTCTGATACCATGTTAGAGAAACACATATTATCACAAAACCTCACATTACCAATCGGTAATGTGAAAGAAGGTCTCTTAGTATTTATGCATGATTTATATTGTAAATTGTCCGATGTGGGACTAATCTCAACACTACAACTTGCACCATATGGAACTTACTACCATTTTTGTAGTACCACCGTCCAAATCATATTCGAAACCTCTCAAAAGACTCTGGAAATATGCCAAAGATGAGCTCCATAATAAGTAGAAAAGGAAAGAACAGCCTCCTCGAAAAGAGGAAGCTCGTCATTGAAGCAAAAGAGGCATGGACCTTTTGCTAAAGAGAGTCCTAAGGACATCCTTTGCTCAAAAGCATACTAGCTGAGCCAATCATTAAGAAGGCGGCAGATGACGGCTTTAGATGCTGACTCGGTGAGCACCAATCCTAAAGTTACGGTGCTTTAACCCTGGATGTTTATTCAATGACCACAAATCCAAACATTTGAAGATTTTGGTCTTGAATAAAAATATGGACGAGGAACCAATTCTAGCACTTAACGGACTCTGGGCGTGAGCATAAAGCATTCTACCAAATGAACTTCAAAGTGCACCACATACTAAGAGTCCTAAGACGGTCCAACTCCAAAAATGAACCTTGCCGCGACTAAGTCCAACAATGATACCTAAGGGAATATGATCCTATGTTCATAAATCTCAAAGTCATAAGGTCTCTATACCACGTTTCCAAGAATATCAGAATCCGAACACCAAGACATCAGTTACCAATTTATTTATTAAAAATAATAGCAGTTGTTTTTTATTTTATTTTCTAAAATCAAAATATGTACAACAATTTTTGTTGGACCGGCTAAACATGGTACGAATTTGAGCAGGTATAATTGTTATCCCGCTTTTTGGCAAAGCCGTGATATCAAAAGATTGGTCGAAAACGGGAAACAGTCCGTCTTAGAGATTGGTTATACATCACTTAGCTATGGATATCGATGAATTTTGCCCGAGTCCGGATCAGGCCACGATTGATAGGACACGACAAGAAAGGTTGTAGGAGCCATCATTTCAAGTTTCAAGTCAATCCGAGTTCGTATGCTCAAGATATGATGGATTCAGTGTGAAGAGAAATAGTCATTGTCTGGTTCGAAACCATGATTTCGAACCCATCCTTTTCGAACCCATCCTGTTCGAAACCATCCACGCCCTCTCCTTCGAACCCACCTAGTTCGAACCCATCCACGTCCTTGCCTTCGAACCCATGATGCTCGAACCCATCAGCTAGTACCCAGCCTCGACTCCATCGCCTTCGACTCCATTACCTTCGAATCCACCACAGTGACCTACCTTCGAATCCACGACTTCCCTCGGCCTCACATCCTCACTTCGAACCCATCGAGTGACCCAGTTCGAACCGATCAAGTTCGAACCCATAAGAATTCCTGGATTCGAATGTCACGTTCGAAACAAAGAATGCTTCCTATTTCGAATCCACCGAGTCAATTGGTTTGGATGACGTGTTCGCCGTAGTTCACGGAGTCGAAGCGGTCCATTCGGAGATAAGTTAGGATCGATTCGAATATTGCGCGCCACGTCACTGCAAGCTCACGTGCACTGATGGATTCGAAACGAAGGGTTCGAAATGATGGGTTCGAACGCCTCAGCCAACCGAAGATGTCGATTTCGAACCGAGCATATCTCCTTAACCACCAATCCAGATGCAACCAAATTTTCACAGTAGCTTCCATGTGAGGTAAAGATTGTTCCTGCCAAGTTTCAGCTCGATAGGACCATTTCTTGATGGGTTCGAAATCACTTCGAACCGATGTCAGATCGAGACGAAACTTGGTGGGGTCGGTCGCGTGGGCCCACTCACGTGCCAGAGGGAGTCTCACGAAGTTTCAGCAAGATCTGGGCCTCCAACGCCTATAAATAGCACCCTGAAGCCTTCAGAAAAGGGGATCTTTCCGCCATTGAACGCCAAGACTCTGCCGGATTCAAGTTTAACTATCAGAGTTGCTGTTATATTCAGATTTCAAAGCAATTGTCAGCTGTAATCCATTGTAATCGATTGAATCGAGCAAAGCAATAAAGAGAAACCCTTCAAAGTGGACTTAGGCACGAACGCCGAACCACTATAAATCCTGTGTTTGTGATTGTTGCTTGTGAATTACTGTGATTTGTTACTTAGAGCTGAATTCTATATTGATTGTTGCTGAGTTTTATGTTAATCATTATTGATTTGAGTACGTAAACGGGTGCTTTCACGACTTTGGGTGTTTGTGACCAATTTTGGCGCAAACATTTTGGTGCTTTCACTGAGAATTGAACTCAGGAAGAAGTTGGATCTGAAAGTTCAGAAGTTCAGATCTAGGAATTATGGCAAGACAATCGAGTAGGAGGCCAAGGACTGAGAGAAGTGAACCACAAGGAAGCCAAGAGGCTTCCTCAGGAGCGAATCAACCATCGATATACATCACCAGGGATGAGATGGAAACTATGATGAAGAGGCAAGAGGAAATGATCCAGAGTTTACTCCAACAGATAGGACAGCTCGGAGCACAGAATAGGGAAGCCAATGGAGTCCAGAACGGAGCAGGACCATCCGGAGTAGCACCTGGATTAGGGGGCACACCCTTGGAGAACGTTGATCCAGTTTCGGAGAGAGAAAGGGGAGCATCTGCGCAACCCGGTTGTAGTAGAGATGCAAACGCTCAGTCAAGGGGGCAGATCCCGGAGTTACCTCGTGAACTCGGGGGGCAGGTTGGAAGTAGTGAACAAGGATTACGTCTCGGAGACAATGACCGATTAGCAGAGATAGTTAGGAGAGCTTTGAGAGGCGGTATGGTGAACAAAGATTTGGAAGATGTTAATAGAAGCCCTTTTACTTCAGCAATCAGGCAAGCTAAGAACCCGCCTGATTTCAAACTACCATCATTGGATATGTATGACGGGAGAACGGACCCCACGGTCCATCTGACAAAATATATGAGGCATATGGAAGTACTGGGGGCGTTATGGCCCGGTGTTTTCCATTATACTTGACAGATATCGCTGCACTATGGTTTAGACAGTTGGAGAACGGATCCATCGGAACTTGGAATGGTTTAGTAGAGAGATTTATGAGGCAATTCAGGGTTCATATTACAAGACCCAAGAACGTGATGACCCTGGCAACCCTAAAGCAGAAGGCCGGAGAGACCTTGAGAAGTTATCTAGCACGATTTAATGCAGCAGCAGCTTCAGTGGATAGAGCGGATCCATCCATGGTGGTAATGGCAGCTGTGTCCGGAATAGCTGACGGCACAGAGTTCAAGAATTCATTGACTAAAGATCCACCCACAGATCTGGAGGAATTCTATCATGAAGCAGAAAAGTTTTTACGATTAGAAGATGCGAATGCCGAGAGAGAAGAAAGAGATGGGATAGAAATTTTTGCATTTAGAGACGAAAAGCCTCTTAAAAAGGATTCGGACAAGGATAGAGGTAAAAGAAAGATTGAGAATGACAGAGACAGATCGAAGCGGCAACGGAGGGAGCCGCGATTCACCACCTACACTGAGTTGAACGAGAGCCTGGAACGAATTTATCAGGATACCAAAGAACAGATTCCGTACCGTAGGCCGATGCGAAGGGACCCTACCTCTGACGAAAGGAAATCAGATAAGTTCTGTGTATTCCATGAATTAAATGGTCATAATACTAACGATTGTAGGCACCTGAAGGATGAGGTGGAAGGGCATATCAGGAACGGTATGCTACTTCAATATGTAAGGAGACGAGCCCCTGTGGCGGAACCAGAACGACCACCGTCCACATCAGCTAGGGGCGACCCCGAATCAAGGCACCGTATGGTTATCAATTGAGTAAGATAACGATGAACAAGTTGTAAGCTTCCACTAACGTAATTAAATCATTTACACATGTGCGAGATCGCGAACGATCTCCAGACATGCTCTGAATGATCGTTGACCGTTTCGTAGTGGGAACTTACACTTTGACATCCATGCTTTACTTTCGTTTCATTTTGATTTGAACGTTTGGACTTTGTTTATTTGGACATTGTTTTTGGAACTCATCTGTTTAATAATTATTTGATTTTGATAACTCTGGAATGACTAAGCTACGTACACATGTATGGGGGTCGCGAACGATCCTTAGGCATGCTCTGAGATGGCGATGAACCGCCCTGACAAACGATCCAGGATCTCACCCGAACGTGACCCTGGCATCGATAACATCAAGCCCTCCCGGGCACACACACAATCCGCCTCAAACGGCACCCGACTTCGAACAGTCATAACTCACCTTACCTCAATGGCTTGATCGCGAACGGTCGTCACTTGAGGTCCGACATCCGACCACGAACGGTCACGAATTCGCCTCGAACGGCACACGATCGCGAACGATCACTTCCTGCCTTGAACGGCTCAGACCGCGAACGGTCACAGATTCGCCTCGAACGGCACACGATCGCGAACGATCACTTCCTGCCTTGAACGGCACAGACCGCGAACGGTCACAGATTTGCCTCGAACGGCACACGATCGCGAACGATCACTTCCTGCCTCGAACGCCATCAATCGCGAACGGTCATGGCTCACTGATTATGAAATCCGACCTCGAACGGTCACCACTCGCCTTGAACGGCACTTGGTCGCGAACGATCATCATTTGCCACGAACGGCAGTCGACCGCGAACGGTCCCATCTCATCATTCGCCGCGAACGGCATCGACCGCGAACGGTCCTATTCCATCTTATGCCACGAACGGCACGGACCGCGAACGGTCCCGATTCACTTCAAGCAGCATACGATCCCGAACGATCGAAGCATGCATTTGTACGCTCGACCGCGCACGGTCGCACTTCCCCTCGAATGACTCGATCACGAACGATCGTCATTTGAAGTTGAGCGCTTGACCATGAACGGCCGCACTTCATCCCAAATGGCTCGATCCCGAACGATCGTCATTTGAGGACATATGAAACTATTGAGTTCTTTGCAGGTTGATAATCGGAAACGAACATCCAACTCAAGGCATTACAAAACACACCTTCCTACAGCAAGGCATGTTTTGGGGGGCAAAGTGTTATCCCGCTTTTTGGCAAAGCCGTGATATCAAAAGATTGGTCGAAAACGGGAAACAGTCCGTCTTAGAGATTGGTTATACATCACTTAGCTATGGATATCGATGAATTTTGCCCGAGTCCGGATCAGGCCACGATTGATAGGACACGACAAGAAAGGTTGTAGGAGCCATCATTTCAAGTTTCAAGTCAATCCGAGTTCGTATGCTCAAGATATGATGGATTCAGTGTGAAGAGAAATAGTCATTGTCTGGTTCGAAACCATGATTTCGAACCCATCCTTTTCGAACCCATCCTGTTCGAAACCATCCACGCCCTCTCCTTCGAACCCACCTAGTTCGAACCCATCCACGTCCTTGCCTTCGAACCCATGATGCTCGAACCCATCAGCTAGTACCCAGCCTCGACTCCATCGCCTTCGACTCCATTACCTTCGAATCCACCACAGTGACCTACCTTCGAAATCACGACTTCCCTCGGCCTCACATCCTCACTTCGAACCCATCGAGTGACCCAGTTCGAACCGATCAAGTTCGAACCCATAAGAATTCCTGGATTCGAATGTCACGTTCGAAACCAAGAATGCTTCCTATTTCGAATCCACCGAGTCAATTGGTTTGGATGACGTGTTCGCCGTAGTTCACGGAGTCGAAGCGGTCCATTCGGAGATAAGTTAGGATCGATTCGAATATTGCGCGCCACGTCACTGCAAGCTCACGTGCACTGATGGATTCGAAACGAAGGGTTCGAAATGATGGGTTCGAACGCCTCAGCCAACCGAAGATGTCGATTTCGAACCGAGCATATCTCCTTAACCACCAATCCAGATGCAACCAAATTTTCACAGTAGCTTCCATGTGAGGTAAAGATTGTTCCTGCCAAGTTTCAGCTCGATAGGACCATTTCTTGATGGGTTCGAAATCACTTCGAACCGATGTCAGATCGAGACGAAACTTGGTGGGGTCGGTCGCGTGGGCCCACTCACGTGCCAGAGGGAGTCTCACGAAGTTTCAGCAAGATCTGGGCCTCCAACGCCTATAAATAGCACCCTGAAGCCTTCAGAAAAGGGGATCTTTCCGCCATTGAACGCCAAGACTCTACCGGATTCAAGTTTAACTATCAGAGTCGCTGTTATATTCAGATTTCAAAGCAATTGTCAGCTGTAATCCATTGTAATCGATTGAATCGAGCAAAGCAATAAAGAGAAACCCTTCAAAGTGGACGTAGGCACGAACGCCGAACCACTATAAATCCTGTGTTTGTGATTGTTGCTTGTGAATTACTGTGATTTGTTACTTAGAGCTGAATTCTATATTGATTGTTGCTGAGTTTTATGTTAATCATTATTGATTTGAGTACGTAAACGGGTGCTTTCACGACTTTGGGTGTTTGTGACCAATTTTGGCGCAAACAATAATTATAGCTGCATGATATTTATGCCCCCATATTATCCACCTTTGAATTGAAGCTGTATGCCCCTTTCGTCCATTCTTCTAGCACAGCCTAATATGTATTATGCAATTTAATAGACAAACAAATCTATATTTCAAGTACAAAAGTAAATATCAATGTTTCAATTCACAAAATTCCCAATGTATAAATATTTATATAGCTAAGGTTTAGTATTATTACTTATGAACCATTATGTGTCAGGTCATGCAAAAGCAGTTCAAGCCTAACATCCAAAGTAAAATAGATGCAATTTCAATCGATCATTTAAGTTACTAGCTTTGGAAAGGAACTAAAATTAGTCAAAAGAGAAGCACGAGCAGAGGATACTTTGAGCTTGCAAAGGAAAATGGTGCACTATCATGATGATTCAAATTACGTTGTACATGCATGTAAAAGTCTAATAGATGAATTTTAGTAAACTAATTCACTTGTCTGGCAAAATTTTCTTGAACTGACTGCCACCAATAACTTCCTACCTTTAATCCTTAGAGAAGCGATTCTCTGTTTGGTAAAAGAATTCAAGTTGTCCTGCATTTTGTTGAGAGCAATGACTTACTAACCTGAATATAGTTTAAAACACTGAAGTTCCACAGTTCTCCCCTCTAAAACAGAAATAAGGTGCCGATAAATATGATGTTATAACAGATCATTGAAAAAAACAATAATTACAACATGCACAATTTTTACCACATTCATCTAAATATTATCACCCACCCAGGTTTAAACGTTATTCTTACTTTTCCAAGCAGCGTCATGAAATGTCAACATCCAAAACAAAAATGTACCGTACAAAATCATCTGGATCCCAAGCAATCTCATCTTCCAATAGTTGTTTTCTCCGATGCTGTTAAAAATCGAGATACTCAAAATCCTTACATAAATATTCATATTAAAAACAAGGAAAAATTAAAAATTAAAACAGAAACAAATATTGGTATACAGGAAATATGATGATTCAAAATACATGCTAATTCATATAAATTTTTTTTTTCTGAAGTATTGCTTAAGAAGCTTGCCGAAATATATTATTTATAGATGCCAGAATATGATAAAATGTAGAATTATCTTGAAAATTGAAATGCAAAGAACAATTGGCAGATCAACTATTGTAGATACATCATAAGAAGGAAATCACATAAGAGGCTTCAACATACCTGTCTATTCAAAACACACAATTATTTTAATGCTTGCAAACAAAAGAGAGGCACTGGAGACAAGATAAAATATCAGTCTCCCAACATACCCTTTTCCATATCTCTCTCCCACTCACTCCCCCACTTAGTAAGAAATAAAATGTTAACACTACTAATAGATAGATGTTTTCTCTGACGTCTGTAACTTTACACAGAAACACGATGGTCAGATTGTTTTCTTGATTCATATAAGAATATATTTTCCATATCATGTTCTAGTCGTTGAATATTAAATCATCTTGAACTCCAATGGCATACGGTGTACCATTCGACTATCATCAGAAAAATCTAATCCACAACACAAGGTAACTCGCTATTTGATGAAGAGTAACGGTCTGCTTCGTATTTAGTCCACCTGCGAGGATTATCATATTACTGTTCAAGTTTGAGTTTTTTGACCATGAGGTTTTGTTGAACTGATCATATTTATTAGTGGATATATGACATGCGTTAGATGTGGGTTGCATTGTATAAGTAGGTGCATGGGTTGAATGGATAAGTCCAGCATTGCAGGTTTGTATATAACGATCGTAGTATGTATATGGCATGTCAAAAAAGTAATGTAATCTATGAATTAAATGGATAAATACCACACTACAAGCTCATACAGAACATTCAATATAACGTGTATATACAGAAAACCTATTTGAACATAAATAGATGACACAATTTGTGACATGATAGATCTCAATCATTAGACATCCCCTTAATTTCAATCTCGTATGTAAACATAACAAGATACAATGGTCAATGTATATTATGTCACATTTTGTGTTTTATTTTGTATACAAATAGTCTTGTGCACACGCACTCATATTATATATATATGTGTGTGTGTGTGTGTGTGTGTGTGTGTGTGTGTATGTATATGTATATATTGAAAATAAAAGTGGTACTTTATTCAAGCAGAGCATTAAATTTTGATATCGTTGGATCGAACCCATGACCTCTAGAACCTCGGTCTAGAGCGTCTTATCACCAGCCACTTAAGTTACTGGTCCTTGTATATGTCTATTAGTTCATAGGAATTTACAGCTAATAGCGGTGATCAAATAGTCTCTTCAATTCTATGCGTAATAAATTAACATTTGACAAGAATGTTAGATCAAGGAAACTATCAGATCTCAATTCAGTTTGGCCAGTCTCTTTCCAGAGTTCCAAATAACGATGTCACGCTCGCTTTTGGTACTTGGGAAAAACAAATCTGGATCGAACCTAGATTTACCCAATTGATACAATTTGTTCATGGACTTTGTATGATTTAATTAATTTTAGCTTCATCAACTAGACTAGCATTTAATGTTGGTCAAAGCATATGATTACAAGGTTAATTAAATGATATTAATGAAACTAATAATTCACCCTTCTTAACAATAAATCCAGTAGAACTGTTGGAAATGTGAGTTATGGTGCATGCCAAAGCTTTGTTAAGTGGTTTCTCCCACTAAATCCACTTGGTGTTTTGTGTAGGATTGTCAAAAAGAAACATTACATATAGGTGATACCACGGTTTTCATTAGTGGAAATAGGATAGATATCCCACAAGCATGCAAGAGTTGGTGGTAAAAAATTCTTCATTATCAATGAGAAGATTACTTGTGGTATTATCAAACCTACTCGTTCCCTTTTTCTTAGCCATTGTGCTTGGTGTTGAGTATGCTCATCTAGATATAACATTTGTGGAAGTTAATGTTATCCCTAACATTTGAGATAACCAAAGATTTAGAAAACAGAAAATAATTAGGTTTTTGCTTCATTATCCATACATGCTATATCTTCTGAACCCATATAATTTCAATCTTTGAAATGCGATAACATTATATATCAAAATTCGAATTTTCTATTCATTTTCAACGTTAAAACATTAATTTTGTGTACTTCTCAATGGTATGTTCTGTTATTACATATAAACTTTCTAAAAGCATACAATTTAATATGTAATTTTAAACGCATCGATTTAATTCGGCTTTAGCTGTATTGAACAAATTGATGCTTCAAAATTTTAATTTTTGCAAATTTGACCTATACATATGGATGTCTATCACTAAAAAGAACATAAAATCTATGATTTAATGATGAAAACGGGTTTTAATCTGATGTTTCCACAAACAATCATTCCATATTAAAGATCCAAATTAAAATGAGATGGAAACGGCGAATAAAGGGTGTGAGAATGCTGATTGTATATGAAGAGAAAGACCTGATTCATAAATAATTATAGAGGAGAGTTTTCAGTCAAGATTAGTGATAAAGACCTACTGACGAATTTTCTTTAGAAATTTCACTGCATATGAAAATTGTTCCTAACATCTTATATTTTATACCGAATGCGACTTTTCTGCAATCAGATAACTATGCAAAAGTTAGGAAAAAAACACTAACAGCTAATAAATATTTTCTTGGCCTGGACAATGACATACAAAGTAAATGCTATAGATTAAACACTAATAGTATAATATCGGTATATACAATTTTACATACGCTTATGAACAAAGTCATAGCCAATATATAAGCATAACTAATATTTCAAAACATCATTTTAATGTCTAAAAAGTAAAAACATCAATCTAGTGGGAATAGAAAAGGTTATAGCGAAATAAGTAGAGGCATGCTAAATGGCACGATTTTATTTAAACATAAAAATCTATCATACATAATATTCTGCAAATTACAAGACAAAAGTTAAACAGATTTTGAAACTTCAAATACTATTAAAAAATTCCAGCACGTGATATGTTATCTTTTGCATGTAATTTAAATGCAACAAGACCTTTTGATCGACGCATATGATACCAATAATTATTATTTACTTTCACGACAGCAATATATCTAGTCTTGCAAATATAATTAACGAAAGTAAGTCTCGTTGTTTTAGGCATGAATCAAACATTAATGCATTACATTTTAAGTCAAGTTTATAGCAAAATATAAATAACTACATTTCAATTAACACATAATAAATGAGGTTTAAATGGCGAGAGTTTGATATTATATAGATAAAAGTCACTTCTTTCCTACCCAATTTGGTACTAACAGTTAACTTACGAAAAATGATTAAAATAACATATTTCAAAGTTAAATTATGTTGACTAATATCCACTCGCCTTATGATGAAATTTTTAGCGCCAAAACTCCTACATGTAAACGAAGAGATGTAGATTTATTTTAAATTTCTTACTTTATTTACGCCCCTCTATTTGATAAATAAAAAAATAAAAAAGCTTAAATTATCCACTACAATATCATACAGACGTCATACTGAGAAAATGTAAACACGATCCTTTTTTTAAGATTCAAATGTGCACATTACCTTGGGACTATATATCCACTAATATTTAGCGAATGAATCCACCTAAGTTTATGTAGATTTGTTAGTGGAAATGCATTTAGAAAAAAAATCATTAAGTTACTATTTTGTCTTTTATTAAGAACAATAATATCTTCTTTTTTCCTTAGTCTGTTACCGTCATGTATTTAAATTCAACTCATTATGTGAAAAGAAGATGTTTAGAGCCAATACGCCTATATGTGAATGGATAGAATTAGATTTGTTCTAATCTTATTGCAGTTCTTTATGCATTTTATTTTTCTAAAGAAATGAAAACTAAGCAAAGAGTTTCTTTTTCCAATGGGTGATTTACATGAAATAAAAGGCTAAATTTTAATGTTTACGTAGTCTTATGGAGAGAATATTCATCTTTTGTATTAAAATTTGAATGTACATACTATCTTAGCGCTAGCAAACTATTAAAGTAGTCAAGTACTCTTAGTCTAGTAGTAAGACTCTAGAATGAGAATTTAGATGTCTTTGGTTCCAAACTCAGAACATCGATTACCAATTTAAAACAAATATATCTTAATATATTTAGCACCACATAAATTCATGTTACTTAAAAATGAAGTTAGACTTGTTATTACAAATGCATTTAGGAACATTTGAAAACCCCTCAATCATCATTCAATCATTTTTAAAAGAAAATGGTAGTAGTTTTTCTTTTGTCTTACTTTATTAACAAACCATCACACATTGTGAAAAAACTTAATGTTACACTTATGGTGTAACGTGAACTTTCAAAATTGTCCTCATTTTTTATAATTAAAAATTCGATACGCCATAAGTTTGAATCCCAACCTTTACAAAAGTACCATTTTATTTTTTAATAAGAAAATTGTAAATAATTAAGGTTATCGATTCATAATCCTATTTCTAACAATGCTCTTATATTTTTTAGTCGAAAAACTGTTATACAAATGAGGTCATGAGTACGAATTTCGATCTTGACATAATGCTTCTTTATTTTTTGTCAAAAATAATACATAAATAAGGTCATGGGATTGACCCAAAGCTATAACACGAACTATGTTTTTTTTTCCTTTCACATTTTCAGTTTATTCATATTATTGATGTCATTGGTTATCTCTTCTAGAATATTAATTCCTAGCGGTTTATTTCACATTCGTACATTCAATACCTTAATTATTTAGCTATATATCTTCATGGACATCAATTCTTTTGTTGGAAATTACTTATGACTAATTGATATTCTCAACAAATTATTTATGGTTTATCGAAAATATTTTTACATAAAATTATCTTTCACGTGTCTGCCTAATTTATACTAATTATTTTGTCTATCATAATGGAGCGAATGTAGTTAGTACTAATTATTTATCCTTCATCGCTTAGGGCGCTTTCATTTGTAAGATAATTTTAACTTGAAAACACTCTAAGACCATTTGTAATTCATAATGATTTTTTAATAGTAACAAAATTATAAACAATGATCAACAAAACTAAACAAATAAGTTCAATTGTTAAAAAACGGTATTATTGATTACCACATAAAGTATAAAATATCCGTTAAGAAAGATTTAAGTATAAAAAACTGCACAAAATTAAATGAATAAGTTGTTAGGATGGCCGAGTGGTCTAAGGCGCCGGACTCAAGTTTTGGTCTTCGAAAGAGGGCATGGGTTCAAATCCCACTTCTGACAATTATTTTCTTTTCTTTACTAGTTTTCCTGCAATGTGGAGTGCATTGCTTATGGCACCACAATTTCCCCTTGATAATACCATATTTCAAAATATTAGTGTCTCCAAATTTTTCCACTTCACGATATGTTGTTCATCCAAAGATGTTATATTGAATGAATTAAAGTTCGTTTGGCAAAACCTCGTCAAACAAAATATTATCAATTTTTTTAGTAGTGTACCATTGAATGAGTAGAAGTTTGTTCAATGAATCTTTGTCAAACCAGTTTTTCATGTATAGATTTGGTATTATATCAATTAATGTGAAATGCATTAACTATGCTCTGAAATTTTGTATTTATCTTTACTCAAAATTGCAATAGGTTCATAATTTTCTGATCCAACAACGAATTTCTAAAATGCCACAAATTTCCTGATTCGACCACGAATTAACAGATCTTATTAACAATATGTTTTTAATAGTACCACGGGACAAAGGTGAAACAATATTATTTCAAAGGTCAAATTAGAAAATGTTGAATATGTATGAATGAATGTAAGTATCAATTCCATTGTAGTCCAGCCCGGTCAGGATAGCTGGCTTTCACCCAGGCGACCCGGGTTCAAATCCCGGCAATGGAATTCTTTTTTTTATCCCCATTATTCTCATCCCTTCGGTATATAAAAAATGTTAGAAACAAATTTTAATACAAATATAATAAATTGTTTTCTTTTGAAGTTAAATATGGTAAATGCAATTTCTAACATACCTCTATTTTTTTCTACTTTTTCCATTAGAAGTTCAACCTTTTGGAAGTTGGAAACATCATAAGAACACATATATAACTTGATGGAAACATGTTTCGCGTTTGATAAAAAAAAGTCCCAAATATATGAACACACATTTCTAACGAAAGCAATTATTTGAAAGAAATATAGATAAATATATTGATGTAAATATAATAAACTAGCATTTTAGTTTCTTTAATTGATTAAGTATTGTAAAATCACTTTTCTAACATAACTTTTGTTTCTCTTCCTGCTTTTTCCTGCAAAAGTTGGAAACTTTTAGAAAACAAGTGTTTCTCACTAAGAATTACAATTTGACGTTTTCATATTCAAAAAAGGATAGGATCCCGTTTGAAAATTGATGGAGACGCATGTCAACGAAAGCACGTCTCTATTGAAAATAATTCTTCAAAAGAAAATTATATAATCATTATCCATACACATATTGAATTGAATGAGAAAATCTTGTATACCAAGTGAACCGAAGTTGAATAGCGTTTTAATCATTCTCCAATTAAACTCAATACAAATCTATGTTAATATAGAAAACAATGCTACTATGTTTAAACTAAAATTTCATATCGGTTAATAGAGTAAATAAAGTAACATCTTAAACAATAATGGATATGACTATACTATTTAAAATACCCATTGTATTATTAATTAGTTATTTTGTAAATAAATTTATAACAAAGTAAAGGCTCTAAAAATTAAATTTTATATAGGTTTATAACAAAATAACTGAATAGAGTTGTTTGATATAGCACATTTACATCTCCAATTTTCGTGTATATTTCGCAATCGCGTTCTCTTATTCCCATGAACAAATCATAATCATACAGCTTCATAAATCAAACCTCACCCACGAAGACATTTTTTTATATATTCTTTGATCCATTAATACAAACAATTTAAACATTTTATCAGAACTCTTATAATCTTATGATTCAAATTTGCCTATGACCATACCTATCCAATTACGCTATGATTTTAAAATTCTAATTCAAAACTTAATTAGAACTGTAATTGAGATAAATCATTCAAGCCAAGCTGAAATAAGAATACGCTGTCCCAAATCACTGTCCCAGTAGTTACGTGCTCCTGCTTTGATCCGTAAAGTCATAAGTTCGAATCCTACATAGCATAATTCGAGCAATTGGACATATGTTAAATTGTAGTATGTAAAATCAAGTTTGAAATTTATATATAGAGCCTTAACCATTAAATCAATTTCAAATATATAAACTTTTACTATGAAAAGAAGAATTGATGCATTTGCATGCCTTAATGTCAATTTCCATACACAAATTTTGAATGCAACTTATCACAACACCCCTTAGAATAAATAAAACATAGCTAATAATTGCCAAGCTCTACGTCAATACAACATACGTACGGATTAGTAAATTTGCTATGCGATTTTTTTTAAATGCATGGTTTTGTCTAAAGAAGACTAAATGAAGTTGTGTGTGGTCTTTTTCAAATGCTTGGATTTGTCTAAAGTTTGTTATGGACAAATAAAATTGTTATGATGTTTACTTCTATATTCCGAAAAAAGTATGAAAACTTTTGTTATACGTAAATAAAGTTCGTTATCTTTCTCTAGCTATCCGCTCATTTTCCTCATAGATTTCCTTCTTACTATTATTTTTCTTCACAAAATCATGCAGTTTTGAAACTGTCAGGTTCTATAATGTAGAGGAAAAGAAAAAATTGTGGAAGAAACTATACGATGTAGATGCCTATTAAACATAATCTATGGTTATTAACAATAATATAGTTAAGTAGTATTCCAGGTTCAAACTCGCTCAATTCCATTGAATGAAGGTTTGCATCTGATCTCTAGATTTTGTTTTATTTAATGATATAGTTTTCTACATGGTAAGCTTATGCTTTGGCTTTCATTTTTTGAATCACATTCAGTCGAATAAAATAGCTTGTTGATAAATCTGAAAATTTAGAAATCCAAAACAATAGGAGGGAATAGAAGCTAAGCTACATTCAACAAGTTTTTGTACATGCAAAACTACATTAATAGAAAATGACTTGATAATAGAACCAAAATATGATGGTCACCGAACTGCTAATAAATAGTGGTAAAAAAAAGTGACGCTTGTTTTCTAATTCATTTGGCGTCTGTTGAAAAAAAATCAAAAAAATTGAGATATTAATGTTATTGGTTTTGATCGAATTCTAAGTTAATATGATATACAACGATGACTGTTGTTAGACGTATAAATAGTCTTTATATTTTAGTAACTTCTTTTAGTGTGAATTCATTGAAGAAGGAAAAAAAAACTAATCATGTATGCAATATGCAACAGAGATAATAAAAAAGAAAAGTAAAGTTCTTAAATAATCCATAAAATTGATCGAACAATATGGTCATTGTTAGTAAATTTAGTTTCCCTTAGTACAACATAAATCTAGCAATCCCAAAGTTCCCGATTATGTAGAAAGTCGTTCGACTAAGCAACTGGTAAAAGAAAAAAAATGTATATCATTAAGCAAAGCTACTTATTTTGTTCATATGGATAATAGGATAACAACATGGATGTCTAGGTTGAAAATTATTGTTTAAACTAGTTTAAAAACTGAAGGTAAATTTCATAAATTTAACATGCACAAGGAATGTACATTTATTTAAGTTGAGTATACCTTACAAATTAACAGTATGCAAGTATTGATGGAGAGCTTATTGATTATTAACATTGTTTTCTTAATTCCACCATGGTATTATGATAAGTAGTGTTTGAAATTGTAGTATGGAAATTGACTCTAAATATGTATAGGTGTATGTACAATATGCATAAGGCTGGTAGTGCTTGAAGAAGAAATAGAAAAGCAGCCCTTTTTTCCGTTTTCTCTTTTATCTTTTTATTGTATGGTATGTAGTGTTCAGAAATTGTAATTCCGGTTTGTCAAAATTAAAAATATGAAGGAGACATTTAATTTCACATGTATCTGACATTGACTAACAACTGCAAATTTTGAGCCATTAGCTATCAAAATCACACGCTGGAATTAAGGTATCCTCATTTTAAGGGTATTAAATTAATACTGGAACATTAATTCTAGAATTACTTAATACATGAACATAGTTTAGCACAATAATTAAGAAACATCACAACAACAAAAAGGACAGTACTTCAAAGTACATTGCACATAAACCATATTTAGCAACACATAGAACCAATCACTAAACTCTCAAACTTTTATAAACATGACATTATGTACTCCCATAGTGAAACTACACAATTGGCTTGGGATTTAATGATACTTGTTTTTTGGTGAATTTGAGATTTTAGTTGATTTAAAACAACATAAAGGCAAATATTAACCAAAAACAGGCTAAAAATTTTACGTACTTCATAATTGAACAGAAAATAAACACAAACAATGCAAAATCCTAAACACTTCCGTCCGTGCATAGTCAAAGCAAGCCATCAACGCCAAAAAAAAGAAGAAAGAATGGACATACATGGTCTTCTATATGTGTTTGCCGATGATCTCTAGGCGTTTCGCCGTAAAATACTCCAAGATATTATCCTCCGTGTGCAATGATTTCATCGCGTGTAAAATCCGCAAATTAGGATGTTTTTTCTTTGCATTTCAAGCGTGATGGGAGCTGACTGACAACGAGGAAGAGGAAAGGTTTTTCCTTCTCAACCATTTCAAGCATGGCGTCCCAAACAGGGAACACTAGGATGAGTGGCCCTATGATGTTTTCTAGATAGGTTAAATAAAGGATTTTTGTTCGATTTAGCCTCGTTTTAAAACTTATTATCGCAAATAGCCTCATTTTAAAACTAATATCACATATAGCCCTATTTTAAATGACTCAGTGGTAATTGGCCAAAATGCACTGGCGACTTTTCAAAAGTCGCCAGTGTAATATTTTTTTCTGGCGGCTTTTGAAAAGTCACCAGTGTTTTTTTTTAAAATTTTACACTGGCTCCTTTTCAAAAGTCGTCAATGTATTTTTTGAAATTTTTTTTTTACACTTGCGACTTTTGAAAAGTCGCTAGTACATTTTGGCCAGTTCAGCGCTGAGCTGGCCAAAACAGGGCTATATTTGATATTAGTTTTAAATCTAGGCTATTTGCGATAATAAGTTTTAGAACGAGGCTAAAATGAAAAAAAATCCTTAAACAAATGAATTTACATGAAAGAACGCGCTAACTAGTTTGGATTATAAATTTGGAAAGTTGTCCTGTGTCTAGGATATTAAAACGGTAAATTTATCCAAAGGCCTCTACGAATTTCGCATATCCATTTTTCTATAAGAGTAAAATGGATATTTAACTTAGTTTTTTTTTGTCATTTATTCTGAAACAATCATTGCTAACATATGTTTTTTGGACACATGATAATAAAACCCTTATAAATTTAACGTTCATCTAGATTTGCATTGAAATACTTAGAAAATGAATTTATACTATTGTTTTACTTATTATAATTGGATAGTTGACCATAATTATTAGTTGGCAACCAATTTTCTTTTTAAAGAATTTCAAAGTAACAGATGAATTGAGGGAAAAATTGTCTTTAAAAATAGAAATAACAATAATGCTTTAAATATTGTTTTAGTAGATCTTTTAGTGACGACTCGTTAGATTCTCTACTTTTATTAGAAAACCAACCTCGTTTTAGTAATGTTTATTTTCACGTATTGTCTCATTTGCTCCTGCTTAGTTTGTGATAACTATTCAAGCTTGATTGAAATGCATTTTTGCAATTCATTATTCCCCATTTGATTATACCGTGTTTTCCCCCTTTCTGGGTTGTTTACTCATGATTCATTTTTTAAATCTTTTCTTTCCCTTATGGTTCTACTTAGTTTTTCTTTGTTATTCTTGACTCAATCATGCTTGCATTTTTTAGGTCTTCACTTTTTAAATATAGGTTTTACTTAATTGTTTGCTTAATCAGATTTAGTTATAATGCTCTTTGTTTTCGTTTCAACGTACACACACATATATATGTGAGCCTAACTTTGATTATTGAGTCTTTGATAATTATATTGGATCATATTATTTGCATCTGTCTTATTGATGTTAGTGATGAGTGTTACTGTTGGAATATGGATTCTACGTAATTGGTTCCTCCGAGTATGGATATAATTGATTGGCAATGTCGTATAACTGTCATCAATGGAGGTCGTTGCTAAATTGATACTGAGGATTCGTTGGAGGCGGCCCTTCTTGAGAGTTTATTTCGGCTCTAGTTTTGGTATATTATATAACATTATGGACTCTAGTTATTATGTTGGAATGTTTATTTTTTATATATTATGTGAGTTTATGGTATACAGCTACCTACCTGACTTGTTGGTGGCTTCTTTGTAAGTGTACAATAAAATTATGTGAATCCTCTCCCCGATAGAGAACCACTCGTTTCCTTAGAAGTGCATTGAAATCTAGAGATTATTAGATAGATAATTTAACAAACTCGTATTTACATAGTACCCATGTCGTACAAAAGTTGTAGGGATCTGAATTTTGTTAAAATGTATGACAGAATGCAAAATGTATTCAAAAAATACAAAGATTATGAAGTTTAAAATACAACATTATCATTTATGTTTATGTTACTTGTTTACACTTAATATGGTAGTTAAGGTAAATTGAATTTTTAACATGTGCCAAGTGGGTAAACACTAATTTTTCTTTATAAAACATGTATTTTATAATAAAGAAAGTGAACAGATCATTACTTGTGAAAATTGGATTGCAATCTTAGAAAAGTTTGTAAAAGATTCTATAAAAATGATAATGGTTAAAAGTAATTGTTTCTAAAATAGCATACATAAATAACAATGTGGTACTATTTACACTCATCTAAATATTTACCAACGCCACTAAAATATTTAACAAAATTAAATTATAAAACCTATTTCAAAAACTCACGTTGAACTTAAAAGAGGATCTGCAAGTAAACAAGAACAGTTATGCATAAATAGAGAAATAAATGAAATTTAATCATCAAATATAATTATTTTCAATTCTATCAACCATTAGTGGTAAAAGAAAATGAGATGAACAACGGAAGAGGAATATTTTATCAATTTTAGATTAGGAGTTAATAAGCCGAGATATTTAATTATATTTAAAATATGCATAATGTCGTTAATTTTCTAAGGAAATAATAATAAATAATTATATTTGGTTATTTCATAGTATTTTTTTATTACAGCAGGTTTCGTTATTCTTTTTTGTATTCTTATCGAAATAACAACAAAGCAATAGTAATTAGATATTTTTGATCAAAATTTGGATATGGCATGTTCGGTAGTCGGTGAAACGGGTAAATTTAAAGAAAAAATCTTTATTTGGATCATAACAGGCTCATGTAAACTATTAGTATCTACATTTTAAAATAATGTCTTTTTTTATTTTAAACTATTTGTATTTATTTATTTGATATACGATACATACATTATAGATAATATCACAATATTTAATAATAGCAATAAATAATAATAGCAATAAACATATATATAAATGTATACATACACACAGATATTGAAATTTATACATATTGTAGATATAGATGATAATTTTTTATGCATATCAAAGGAATATATGCACAGCTATATAAGTGTGTTTAAATATACTAAGATATATGCATATGGTTGATATAAACATATTATTAGTACCACATATATATAGTATATACATACACATGTATATAATGTACTACCATATATATATATATATATATATATATATATAAGTTGTAAAATCATGAAACATATATATATATACATACATATGTATTTATTAAATTTATTAAAATCTATCTAATTTGACTAAGTAAAATATCCATTTTGAATTTGAAAATGTTATAATTGAAATTTTTAATTCGATTCAGTCAAAATATTTTATATATAAACCGAAGTATTTTTATTTCAAAATAATGCATGAATCGAAATTAAAACGACAAATATCTAATTTTATGATTAAGTCAAATATATGTACATACAATTTTATGAAATACTTAAAATATTTCTTTGGGCCAAAATATACATTATGTGTAAAATAAATATATTTATATTTTAAATCAGGAACATAATATATATAGATACATAATTTCTTATGAAGTTGAGAGTATATATATGTGTGTAAAATATTTATTTTATTTTAAATACACACACACACACATGAACACTTATTTTTAATTTAGGCTAAAATTATTTAATTTAAATAATAAACATATTTTATATCCCATACAGTTATTTTGTATAAAACTAATTTTAGTCTATGGTCAAAAATTATATTTTAGATGGATTAACAAATTTAACTTTTAAATGTATATCAATTTATGATACATATTCATATAAATTATTTTATCTAAAATAATAAAATGAAATTTGTTATATTCACGTGTCATTAACAATGCATACTATTGTTAAGGTGTGTACATATGCATATAGAATTAAAAATAAAATGAGTTTACCTAGTAGATCTTATCATTGGTGATTAAAGGTTATAAGTTCAAATCCTAAATTTTACAAAAATACCTCGTTACTTTTCAATAGGAAAATCGTAAACGATTAAGGTAATGGATTTAGGTCCTATTTCTAACCATGCTCTTATATTTTTTAGTTGAAATGCAATTATACAAATGAGGTCATGGGTACGAATTTCGACCTTAGGCAAAAATACATCTTTATTTTTTTCAAAATTAATACATAAGTAACGTCGTGGGATCGACCCAAAGCTATAACATGAAATATGTAATTTTTTAAAAGTTTTCTATCTATTCATTTATATTATTAATATCATTAATTATCTCTTTTAGAATAATAATTCAATGAGTTTTATTTTACATTCCTACATTTAATATTTTACTTATTTAATCATCTTTATGGACATCGATTCTCTTTTGTTGAAAATTATTTATGGTTAACTGGAAATTATTGTCAAGGACAAATTTTCAAAGCTTTTAGCCTTAAGGACAGACCTTCAATATTTTATCCTAAAGGACGACTTTCTATAGGTATCAGATTTTAGTTATTGATAACAGTTGTTAGGTATCAGGTTACAGTTATCGGTAGCAGTTTTTAGCTTGGTAGCAGTTTTGTTGTCCTTATGGATAATTTTGAAAAATGTTTGTCCTTATGAATAATTGTTAGAAGAATATTTGTCCTTGTGGTAAAAATATCGAGGTCGTGTCCTTGAGGCAAAAAATATACAAATCTTTGTCCTTTAAATTAATTCTCCCTTATGGTTAATTGATATTCTTGATAAAATGAATTCAATACATTACATTATGTTTGAAATAATTCCAAATAAAACTATCTATTTTTTTTGTTGAAAATCTTTTTATATAAAATTATGTTTCACGTGTCTGCCTCATTTACACTAATCATTTTCTCGTTCATAGTGGTGTGAATGTAGTTTGTACTAATTATTTGCCTTCACCACTTATGGCGCTTTCATTTGAAATGATTACTTTAACTTGAAAATGCTTAAATGATTTTTTTAATAATAAAAAATTGTAAACAGTGATTAACAAAACTAGATAAATAACTTCGACTACTAAAAAACGATACAATTAACTGTCATATAAAGAATGAAATATTTGTCAAGAAAGATTTAAGTATAAAATTATTGCACTAACATTAACAAATACATGGTCAGGATGGCCGAGTGGTCTAAGGCGCCATACTCAAGATTTGGTCTTTGAAAGACAGGGTGAGTTCACATCCCACTTCTGATAGTTTTTTCCTCTTCTTTACTATTTTTCCTGTAATGTACAGTGCATTGATAATGGCACCTAAATTTCTCCTTGATAATACAATATTTCAAAATATTAATGTCATCGAATTTTTAAATTTCGTAATATTTTGTCCATCCAGTGATATTATATTGAATGAATTAATGTTCGTTTGGCAAAACCTCGTCAAACAAAATAATATCCATTTGTTCAGTAATGTATCATCCAATGAGTAAAAGTTTATTCAATGAATCTTTGTCAAACCATCTTTCCATTATTTAGATTAGGTAGCTCAATATTAACAAATTTTATATGAATTAATGTGAAATACATTAGCTATGCTCTAAAATTTTGTATTTACCTTTATTGATAATTGTAATTGGTTCATAATTTTTTGATCCAACCATGAATTTCTCAAATGCTGTAGTTTTTTTCATTCAACCACGAGTTAGCAAATCTTATTAATAATATGCTTTTACTAGCAAATCTTATTAATAATATGCTTTTACTAGTATTACTGGACATAGGCGAAAAATATCATTTCGATGGTCAAACTAGAAAAATGTTGAATATGTATGAACAAATGTAAATATGAATTCCATTGTTGTGCGACTGGTTAAGATACATGGCTATCACCTAAGCGACTCGGGTTCAAATCTCGGTGGTGGAATGCTTTTTACTTCTATCCCTATTACGCATGTATCACTTTGTTATAAAATCCACAAGTACATAAAAAATGTTATAAAGAAATATAAATATAAATATAATAAATTGTTTGGTTGGCGTCGTTAATAATTTAAAATGCTAAAATGCAATTTCTAACATGCCTTTATTGTGTTTCTACTTTTTCCATTAGAAGTTTAACCTGTTAGAAGACATTTCTTACTAAGAGCAACGATCTGATTTATTTGGAAACATGATGTGAACACATTTATAACTTAATGGAAACATGTTTCTCATTTGACAAAAAACAAGTTCCAAAATATATAAACACGCATTTCTAGCGAAAGCAAATATAGATAATATATTGACGTAAATAAAACAAATTGGCTTTTTAATTTGTTATATACTGTCAAATCTAATTTCTAACTTAAATTTTTTCTCTTCTTGCCTTTTCTTTATAATTTGGAAATTTTTAAAAAGCTAGCATTTCTTGCTAAGAATTACCTCACTCACAAAGACATATTTTTCATATTTATTTTCTTATTAAAACATATATCGGCTTTTATCAGTTACGTTTTCATGACTTGTGTAAAACGTCACTAGTGATTCACAATGATTTTATTTTTATATAGTTAAATGATTGTTGCAAATCTCCCTCGTTGTAGTCAACCAGTTAGGATACTTGGCTTTCACCTAGACAAAATGGGTTTGAATCCCGATTAATGGAATTTTGTATTTACTCTATAATCCTTCTACACATGTATCATTAAGCCAAAGGAATAGAATATTAGTTAGCATAATTTATTTTTAAAAAGCCTATTAATTGATAGGACCATCAATAATAATCATGTTAACTTTTGAAGGAGATAATAGAAAGCTATTGAAATTAACTAGTATAATAAACAAAATACGTCTATGTTTTCCTTAGTGTTAGCAAAAAAAACTTGTTAACATCCCCAATAATATATGGTTAGCAAGAAATATTGTTCATGCTATAAAAGAAGATTGTTAGAAGCAATCACTTCTTTCGAAACCCCTCTTCCGATTGGGTTGATTTGGACACACTGCTTTTTGTGGATGATTTTATGAAAATATTAGTAGTAGTCAGTAGGTCTAATCAACCTTCTTGAAATGAAGGTTAGGAGGAAAGCACTCCTTTCGAAACCTCATTACTGGGTGAGTCGAAAGTAGTATATCAGACATTTATCCCTCTTGACCATGTTGAAAGGTCCATTTGGCCTTTAAAGTGAAGCATTTGCTTTCAACACCATGGTTTATGTTCTTCAGATTGAACCCATTCGAAAGGATAGTATATATTTTCATGGAGTATATCTTTCAAAGGAAATTATCCATATGATATTGCACGTATACAATTGCAAGCTCTATCGTATGCAATGGAAAATCATTTCATATAATGTTAAGTTTAGTGAACTTATTAAGGACAAAATATCAATATCGTCATCATTATTTATCATTATGTTTCAATAAGTACGATGATAATGTGATTCGTATGCATATTATCCAAGTTGATCCTATTGCATTGCATAAGAAAAGTAAAATAAAATATAAGCTAGCATCATGTGAAGTTGATCATTAGACTAGCTAATGATCTCCCTTATGATCAAAATCTTAAGTGAATCCATGCACTCCTTCTTTTCATTATTAATCTAAAATGAGTTACAAGTAATAAAGCCTTTTTTCAAATCAATTTAGGGTTACAAAGGTCTGATTGTGCTAAGAAGTAGAAGTAGAATAAGTTTTGGATTCCAAAATCCGGTCCCCAAAATCGGACCACTGGGGTCATTTATAGATGCAGATCGACCCCTTCCCACCTTCATCCTTTCGACGAGCTCGAAATGTCTTCATCCAGCCTTCCACGCTCATCCTTTCGAAGAGGTCGAAAGGTCTTTCTTCAATCTCACGTATGTATCCTTTCAACATAGTCAAAAGGTCTTCCTTCATCTTGCACGTGAGTCCTTTTGACATGACCGAAAGGTCTTTCTTCATCTTGCGTAAGTATCCTTTCGACCTAGTCAAAAGGCCTATTTCAGTTTTGATCATCAAATCTCAGAAATGGTCATCAAATCCATTATAGCCAGCTTAGCCTTCACCCTAATGGCCCGAGCGCAAATCTTAGAAATGGAACAGCGTATTACTCAGTCCTAGTTCACTCCAGTGGCTTTACATGATCTCTGTCAGCCTCCGAACTATACTGATATACTACCATGAAACAGTGTATTACTCAGTGGCTTTACACGATCTCCATCAGCCCCCATACCTTTCCATTCATACAATATGGCAACGAGTGCCTATAGGGGACTTCCAACAATAATACCCCGAAATATGTCCTTCGGACCACATAGCATCCCGTAACGTTCCTTGAGTGTGAGGCTCGTGAGGCTACGCTCCGTAAAGCCACACGTTGCTTTTCGCAAAGCCACGCTTTGATCATCACGTCTTCCACTTTTAATGTCACATTGCCATTCCTTTTATCACCATTGACTTCCATGAATATACAACCTATGAGCTCGTATGTCTCAGAGAAGAGTGTTAAGCTAAGAGAAGTTGTCTTCTCCGCCACCAAACAGGTGTATGTTTGCAAAAGTCAACGTTGTGATCTTTGAAATGCAATATTAGACATTCGTCCATACAAGTTCCTTCTGGAGCTGAACGAAATCGAAGGCACTCCTCCTACCACATCCTATCGGGAATTATCCCTAGGATTAGTAGTGAGTAGGCCTTGCAATCCAAAATTTTCATAACATAGCACTACAACCACATAAATATATGATATGGTAAATTTCACCTTGAGGGATCGGTGGCAAGCAGCTCTTCATCATAAAGATCCTCATCTTCAAAAATCATCATCATCATGTTTTCACTTCCGAACGTATACATTGGTTCGAAGTAGTTTTTAGATAGTAGTTACCCAAATCCGACCCCGGTTCCTCCAAACCAATCATCGATAAAGAGAAGTTAAGTTCACATGTGATTATCAATCATCAATCAATTTAATTCATCTTTTTATTCATTCATAGATATCTCTTAAAGATATATTTATTGAATTATTCCTTTATCTTCTTAATAGTATATGGAATCATTAAGCCTCTTTTATCAAATTATTTGGTTAATTTTACCCTTTTGAATCTTGGAATAACTCTTATCATTTCACCCTTTTTCTTAGAAAAACATTTCCAAATCATTTATTTAACCTTCATCAAAGATTTCTTAACTCCAAAACATAACTTTTTAATGGGTCAAAATGATGTTATTTAAGACATAATTTAATGCAAACCAATGGTTTTTAATTTCAAGTATATGAATTAAAATAATTTCAAATCGTTTATTTAAATCTCATATTGGAACAGCATTATTTTTAGGGCATCCGAGTTTTCCCTTCTATATGTTCCACCCCTCATCTAAAAGAGAAAACAGATGCCAAGTAAGTTCGGGACACTTGTTGCTCCATTCCTAACCTTAGTTATACATCTTGTTTTACCATTTAGATCTCACAGGCAGGATAAATGCACTAGTCATTTCCGCATACTCCTTTCATTTTTAGAAATGATTTATAAAACTTCCAAATCATTATTTAAAATACTTATTCATTTATTTAGCCATTCCATAAATCCATCAAAATCTCCTTTAAAATACTTTGTTAATCATTTGAAAACATTACAAAGGATCTGGAAAAGAACGGTTGCGCTTAAAACTATATTTCAAAAGTTATTGAAAAGTGATGCGAAAAGTGCTTTTTAAGCTATATCAATTAAAACGACTTTTTTTATTATTTGAAAATCCATTTTTATTACTGAATTCACTTTTAAAACATTTTAAATGATTTACAAGATTTATTTAATATTTTAAACAATTTAAAACATCATTTCCAAAGAAATCCACTTTTGAATTCCGAATTACAAAATCAGGATTTTTCCAAAAACTTGTTCTACTCATATTTCAAAATCTACTCATCGAAATCTTGAATTTCTTTTTTCTTTGGAAAACTATGGATATAGTAGTACGGAAAATTCTTATCTCATACAATTTCGAGCTATATTCCAACTTTTACACTCGTTTGACTTTTATGGCGCGAAATCGTGAACTAGCGTTACGCGATGCACCTATTTTTGACTAAATTTTCATTCACCTTTCAAACTTAACTAAAACACTTTCATATCTTTATAAAACATTTGTAAATCATTTTAAAATATTTAAATCAATATTTTTTCATATTAAATCTCATTTTCACTTTCAAATCATTTTATACTACTATATTATTATAATATTCATTTTCAACCTTTTTATATTTTCAAAACCATTAAGAGGTTAAATAAACTCCATAATGCATTATATGAATTCATTTCTATTAATTAACCATTTTATTATGATTTATCATAATTTATCACAACCAAGGTAACAACCATATCAACATTCATATAATCAACCATATAATCATTCAAGTTATAAACCATTCACACAAATCATTAAGAGATCAAATGGCCATATTATCATACATAAAAATATTTTTAGAGATTATTTGTTATTTAGTAAACATTGGGTACTCAATTATTTCTCCACTCCACTAATCTTTTCCGTAGCTTCCTGAATCGATTCCAGCAGCACTCCGGCATATACCTATTATATTTGTAAACAAAATTTTAGTAAAAACATTTTGTAACATTCATATAACATTCATATAACGTACATATATTTGTAAACCAAATTTTAAAAACATTTTTTACCATTTTAGATGAACTAAAATGATCATATTTGAATTATAAAACCATATAAATTCGTATTAAAAATTATTTACAAAAATCGCTACTATACCGATAAAGCGATATTGATTTTTTCCTTATATTTTCAAACCAAATATATACCTTTATAAAACTATTACAAATGATTTATTTTCTCTTTATAACTGTTCATAATGAATTATTATCATTTAAAAATAACTACTTGAATAATTGTATTAATTATTAATCATCAAATCTTTATTTAGATCAAATAAATCAATTATCAAATATGAAGGCATCATTGAGGATGTCATACACTCATTTAATTTACCAAAAATAAGTAAGTAAATTTTATTCCATATTCTTGTTCAATTATAAAAATAATGTATGTGTCCAATGCTGTGTGCAGCGTTTTACGATTATAGAGCTGTTTAGTAAAAACAGTTTTCAGCCATTTTATTGATTTAGATTTCGAGGAAAATATTTTTGTAAATATTTATTCAAAATAAATTACTATTAATTATTATCACTAAAAATAATATTATTTTTATTATCAACATTTTATTTAAAAATAAATATAATTTATCAAGGTGATATATTGGCGTGTCGTTACGTCGTGCGTTTTGGGCATTTAGGCCTTGCATTAAAGATTTTTGGACTGTCTGCCATTGTTATGTATTGACGGGATGCATTTGTATGATAAATAAAAAGGTACATTTCTTGTTGCTACTTCCGTAGATACAGATGATTGTCTCTTTCCTTTGGGTTATGTTGTTGTTGAATCTGAGTCATGTGATAGTTAGGGCAGGTGTTTTTGTATGCATGCGTGATTTCATTCATAGTGTCTATAATCAATGTATTGCTTTCATATCAGATAGAATGAAAGGAATTCTGAAAGCATTACATGAAAAATGAGGAGAACCACACAAGCATTAGTCTCGTGCAAGATATATAAAAACAAACTTTCAAGTAGTAGGATTTAAAGATAAACAATCAACAAGTTTATTGTACTTGGCAACATGCGCTTCAAAGGAAGCCAAGTACATGAAAATTAGAGAAGATATCAAAGCTATTAATCGATGAGCTCATCATTGGATTGAGAGAAGTTTAGAAAATTACAAGGAAAATTGGGCATTATGCAAAGATGATGGAGGACACTTTCATGTTATGACCACTAATGCCTCTAACGGTTTTAATGTTGTACTAAAAGCAGCTCGGTCTTTACCTATAAAGTCATTGATTGCACATACCTTCTTTTTATTGGTTGAATATTTTTATAAGAGACTTCAAATTGCAGTTGAACTAACAACATGATTGACTTCAAAGTGGGAAGCTAAAATAGCGAAGAGGGATAGTGAGACATGTTGATGTAAACTTGTATGGTTTAGCCAAACCGAATGGTTGGTGATTCATTACTTCGGGAATGAATACAAAGTAATAATTGACGGTAATAATTACTCATGCACAAGCAACATTCCACTAGTACAGAAGTTACCATGTGCTCATGTAATGGTAGCTTGTTCGACGTAGGCTAGTGGTGCTAATTGTGCATACCATGATTTTGCATCACGGTGGTACTCTGTTGAGAGTTACAAAGGTGCATATTAACCTGATAGTGGAGTGACTGACTCCCTCGAAGCCCCTTTCGAGCTAGATGGAGTAATCTTAGGTCATAACTTAATGGGAATCAAAGAGATTTAAATAAGTCTAAAGGGTCCTATTCCTTCAAAAGGAATCCCATCGGAAGGCATTGATATGCGTATTCCATAAATGAGTTCATATGCAAGCAGTGAATTAGACTTCATACATTCGAAAGTGACATGTATTTACTTTATTGATAATTGGTACGAATACAAGGGCTTAGATATTACAATGAAAACAAATCCCCAATTTGATTTAGAAATTATGGTTTACAAACTCAAGAAAAGTATAAATGTGGTGGCAGTTCAATTGGATCTCTCAAACAACACTCATTGGGTCTTATTTATAAGTGTAGGCAGGACCCTTTCGCATCAGTCCTTTCAACTTAGTCGAAAGGGTGCCTTTATGACCTTCCACCATCGTCGAATCCAGACCACCTCTCTAATGTTGCTTTCGAGTCAGGGTTGGATGCCTTCGACTCCATCGGAAGGTATAGGAGCGAATCTTATCCTCGATTAATGTGGAAGCCCATCTTCTAACACTTGCGGAAGCAATGCTAGTCACATGTTAAACCAATTCGAAAGGCTGGTCTTTGCAAAACAATGCTTCTAAAAGGGATATTTTGGTAGAATCTTCTCCCATGGATGGTAAACAGTGGCAGAACCAACCGTTTCGAAGGGTTTGATACATATGGAAAGGGTAACGTCATAGGAAACCCTTATTTTCATCCCTTGCAGAAGTATCCGATGTTTGCAGTGCCAATTTAGCAACTTCAATTCCTTGAAGGCGTTGTACTCCTTCGATACCTTTAGAAGGTAGCTTTCGCTGAAGTAGTTGTCTTTTGCAAAAATCTCTTTTAATGCATGCAGAATCAACTATTGCGGGAGGAGATCAATTGAAGCGAAAGGGTAGCTTTGTCCCCTTTCGGCCCCTTTAGAAATCCATGGTTCATCTAATACTTGTAGAAGCATCCCTTCAGCTCTTTCAAAATGCCTTTCTATCGCAATCATTCTTCAACAAGCTTTTTTTCTATTCTTTTGGGCTTCGATAGGGTTGAAGTGATTTTTGATGATAACATTTGCCCCCCAGCAAAAGGATGCTCTTGACTTTTCAAGTCAATAGTTTCAATACAGAACCTTCCACTACTTTGGCACATAATTTTCCCACATATTCTTATTTTTAATTGAATCTGATCGCTTATTTAAATCTTATCGCATGGTTTTCCTTGCATCCATCTTTCTTATAAGTTAATTTCCCCTTCCTCTTTTCCATTTACCTGTAATAAAATATCTTGGAGCAAGAATCAAATCTTTCAATCTCTCACTAAAATTCACGATTTTAAGAGACGAAAATTCAAATCTATGGTGAGTATCCAATGTCCCATATTAGAAACTGGGTTTTTATGATTAATTTCAATTTCAAATTTCTAGATTTTAACTCCATGTTATTGTTTTGAATTTTGAAATTGATTTAAGTTTGTCGTATGTGTAAGATGATTCTAAACTCATATTTTATGCTGATTTTGACTAATCTATGGCATCAATTAGGGTACGACTTGAATTTACCAAATTTGGGGTGATCTGTCGCTGTTGGACGCATTTGTTTGCATCTGTTTGCATTATTTCAATAGTGTTGACACTTCCAAAATTTTATTATGCCCTTCCGACTTATTTCAAACCCACAACAGTTAATTGGAATGTAGCTATCATCACCTCTCCAACATAAACATTGTCGAAACGTCTCAATGTCGTTTTGGTGTCAATGCCACTTTGTTTCAAGTCTTTCGACTTAATTGGAGTATGGAATTTCGGTAATGTATATTTTCAAATAGATATTGCATGGATAGATGCACTTAGTATAAAATAGAGTAAAATCCATGGGCTTTGATTTTGACAAAGGGTAACTCCTGGTGAATGTATTCCATAAAATGGGGGATGTTGATATTGGTTTCGACATTATCGAAAGCTCAATGATTCACGTAGTTCTAATTAACTTTGACCTCTTTTGAAGGCACGGAACCAAATACTACGGCGAGTATTTGATTCGTTGTAATAGGCTTCTGGCACCTTCGAAAGGTGTCAGTAGTGGGATAAATCATAACTTTGATGAAATTATATCGCGTAGCAGCATCATGGGTATTAAAAGAACTTCTAAAAAAATCTGATAAGGATATTGTTCCGGAATTAGAATCTTCTCCAAAGAAGATTGAATAGGTTTCAAGGCACTCTCTCATGACTTCTTAAGGTAAAGTAGATGCGGTCTTTGATGATTTTGGGATCATAGGACTTGAAGTTATCCCTTCTGGCGATAATGACACTATTTAAAATCCTCCCGAGAGATACTTATGCTTTTCTTATACTACCATCCATATTGGGCATGGAAGTTTTATCCCATTTTCAGAGTTCTTGTTGAGATTTTTAAGTCATCTTGGCATAGCTCCTATCCAGTTATCACCCAACATATACACATACCTCATCTCCTTAGATCTCATGGCCTTAAAGTTGGAAATTCCTTCTTTAAGTGCTGAAGTTCTTAACTATTTAGCATGCCTCATCAAACTTAGTAATTAGAGTAGCCAAATTTTCTGGACTAATCCTCTGAAAAAGTTGGTTTCAGAGGGAGCAAACAAGTTTAATGATTGAGAAAGCGGTTCTTCTATGTCAAATGCTTTTCGCATATTAGCGGAGCCTTTTTTATCCTCGTAAGTAGTCCATTGCCATTATTTCTGTTAACTTGTTTTCTTTTGCTGAACAATGCTTTCTTATTAGGCCCTGCTCCTAAGGATCACGACGATGAAGGCAAGAGAACAATAAAATTGATGACTGCTTCCTCAAATTGCATTGGGAATAGACTTACATTGTTGACTTCTAGCAACCTCCATAAACATTCCCTCATACCAAAAGGCCAAAGGATTCTTCAACAAACTCCTCTAATTCAACATACATCAAAAGGCAATGACCCTAAAAAAATTCATCCTTGTCTCAATTTGTCCATATCTACCTGGTAAAATTAATTGTATCGTTTGCAGCTTGTCGTTATTATTCCTTAGATTGTTTTGCTAATCTATGCCTTTTGATTTTAACAGCCACTCTTCCAACTAAATTAACTACAAGTGGTACACCTCCTCCGTCTTTGGAATTTGATGCTCTAGCTCTGACATAAGCCATTGCTAGGTCCAGAATTATTATGAAAAGGAAATTAAGCAGAGCGACAGCTGTAGGATCTACTCCTAAGAAAGCCAAAATTACCAATGTCAAGTCTTCTCTTACCCCAAAAGAAGGTGAATTTGTTGGTGCGGTCAAAGCTTTAGAGGGTCCTACTCTTGATCCCACTTCTTCTGTGGACGACTTACCTTTTGCATCGGTTGATCAAACCAAAATGGTTCCTTCGAAGGACTATTTTATGTCTCATATTGTTGTATCTGATTCTTCCAATGTCATTGAGCAAATGCAGAAATATCTAGACACTTCAACTCCTTTCTATGATTTGACTCCCTCAAGATTCTCATCACTAGTGCCTCCCAATGAATTTGAGAATGTCGTGCAATCAATTGTGTGCTCTCCATCAATTTTTTCTATTCAGCCACCCACTTCTATACCAGATCTATCAAGTCATTGTCGATCTCTTATTGAACAACAACTTTTGGTATATTTTATACTGCTTGATTTTCTTATTACAATTTTTATACTGAATCCAGACTCATGTTCTACTATTCTTATTAAATCACCAAAGCTAGTATTCTCTTTGGGAAAATGTTTCTAAGTCCTCTGCTGATATGTCAAAGCTCAACAAAGAAATCTTGACTTTAAATAATCATATCACTGCCCTAATTACTACCAAAGGTAATGCAGTAAGGAAATAAGAAAGGCTGAGTTCTTCTCTTGCTCAGGTAGAATTTATAATTTCTGATGAGAGGAAGGCTATACAGGTTTTAGCAAATGAGGTTTTGGCTTTGATGAGTCCAAGGATGAAACAACCAGGGTTAATGCTTGACATGTTCTCTTAAAAAAGAAGTATACTTCTTTTGAAAAGAAACTATAGAAGAAAAAGGATTCTTTATCCAAGGTTATCAAAACTATTTCAGAGGCTGAGCAAAAAGTGTCTCAATTTTCGAGCACATTCTTTGAATGATATTATTGTAAATTCTTATGAAGATGCATTAATGTTAGCCTATTCTGATAACATAGAAAAGTGCCTGGATTTAAGTTTTCCTTCTCTCGACCCTATGCTAGCCAAAAGATTTATGGTCAAAATCAAGGAAATGGAGCAAGGGATCGAGGTTCCTGACAGAGAGGAAATTAATGCCTCCTAGCTCCTATCTTTTGAAGTCCCTCTTATGGAAGAGGGTTCTAACTCAGATGAAGAAGAAGACAAAGAGGGCGACAAATTTATCATTCTTGAAGATGACAATGACGACGATAATGGCAATGATTACCCTAATGATGACGATAAAGGTTAGGGTGCTGGCGACAACAAGGGCGATCATGATGATTCTCACAGAGGGGATGGCAGTGACTTTAGGTAAAGTTAAAAATGATGTTTCTAGACTTTAAGTGTGATAGGACAAAGAAAGTACTTGATTGTACAATAATGTTGTACCCTCTGTTTTATTTCTTCTTAAGTTGTAACCCCTACAATCGTAATAAAATAAATTTGTTCTTTGCACATCAATTTGTCTTTTGTTTGTTTGAATAGGAAATACAGTCATCAGCCACATCACTCTCATCGGATCATTTATCCTGTTTCACCAATCTTAGAGATAGATTGATTACAGGTCTTAAAAAGAGGAGCTTATCTAAAGATCCTTTGTCTGTTAGACTCCAAGGCAATACTCAAGTGCTAGAATGACGTAGGAAATATTTGCTTCAATAGGTGGTCCCTAGAGACCTTAATGATCAAATTACTAGTCTTGAAGCGAATATCAAGAAGAAGGATGAGATGGTTTCTCAATTGAAATGTCAAATCAAATCAAATTCTTTGGTCAATTTTGATCATCGGATGTCCACGCTTTTCCAATAGGTCAGTGATTTGGAAATAAAACTAAAATATAGTCAAGCACAGTGTAAATCTTTGGAAGTTATCATGAGAGGTGATATTCTAAATATTAATTTACTAATTTCTCCAATCACCCCAATTATTGGCAAATCAACAATGTCTCATTCCTTAGCCATTTACAATTAACCCTCCTCCGGGTTTGGATGAAAAAATGGTAGGCGAAAGGTGTTGAAAAGTAAAATTTTAAATGATGAAATATTTCGACAATAAGCAAAAAATGATACTCACAAAACATTAATGAGTATGCAACCAAAATTCAAAAACTCAAATACGTAAGGTATCTTCTTCAAAAGCATATTGCCAATTTGGAAAGACAGAATATTACTCTTAAAGGTGCAAACAACGCTTTCAATCATGCTTTGAAGATTCATATCGAGTCTGTTGACAATACCGATGAGATTAGGAAAAAAGAAAAAAACTTAAAAACTCTTTTATAGCAATATGCCATATTATTGATCCTTCATCTGTAGAGAATCTAGAGAAGATTGCACACGATCTTTGAGGCACATACTTGTTTTTGATCTTTAGGTACCAACATTTTAATGTATTGTATAATATACTTTGTAAATAATCTATGTAACTTATGTAAATATCACTTGGCTTGTAGCCCTTATATGTCTTGTATTGTTGTTTCTGAATCTTCATTTTGATAACTTTGGCTATAGCTTTTCGTACACGTTGAATCATTTGATCTTCCTTATCACTCTTATTTTCCTACAAAGCACAAAGTAGATAACAATTCCTATCATTAATTTAAGATTTATGTAAGAATTATTCAGTAGTTTATCCATATTGTTGGAGATGGTAATAGAATTCTTAATAATAGAATTCCAGAAATCTAAATCTAGTAATAAAGGAAACTAATAGATCCACATCTAAAGATAGTAAGTGATGAGAAACCCCCAGACTGGTTATTCTTGTCTAACAATAATAGAAGTCCCGAGATCCAACTTTGGTAATGATGAGAGAAGACCAAAAAATCATCTTTGGCTGTATTAATGGAAGACTAGAAATCCAAACTAGGCATTAATTATAGAAGTTTAGAAATCCTCTTCAGTGAATAGCCGATAAAAGACTAAGTACAATCGTCTAATAATAACAGTCTAGAAATTATCATCTGGAAATAAGTCATAAAGACCAGAAATACCCATTTGGGGAGAAATAATTGGAGTCTAACAACCTTTATCTGGAAATAATAGACGACCCAACACCTAGATTCAGGTTTTGATAAGTGTAATCCAGAAGTTAATAATAGAAGACCCAAGACCCAGTTTCGGGTATTAGTAAGAAAGACGCATAAATTATTGTTTGGAAGTTAGTAGAGGACCGGAGATACATAATAATAGAAGACCTGAAACCCATATACGGGCATTAGTGAATGAAGTCTAGAAATCAATAGTATAAGACTTGAAATCAAGATTTAGGTATTGGTAAGCGGAGTCCAGACATCATTTTCATAATAGAAGACCAGAAGCCCATATTTCAGGTATTGATAAGTGAAGTTCAAAAATAATCTTCTAGAAATTAGCCGAAGGCCATAAATTCATATCAAATAGAAAATGTAATCCGGGAATTAGCGTCAGGAAATAAGATTCGAAATCAATTCCAGGCAATAAGAATGAACGTTTAAAAATCATTATTTGAATAATAGAAGTTCAAAAATTCCCATTTGAGCCTTTTATTATATGCCACTCTTTGAGCTTTGATCTTTCGAATCTTTTGCTTTGTGTTATCTCTCTGATTCCAAGTACCAATTCTTTCGATATGCATCATTCTTTACGCTTCGTATATTATTTATTCTTTGGTGCCAATCTTTGGGCTTGGACATCTTAGTCCAATGTTGTCCGGTGCACTTGGTTAGCTTATCCACAAGCAGGACCAAAGGCCTTATCCGACCTCACTCCAGGCGATGCTCCAGCCAGGCCTCAACCTGGCCATGGAGGCACAATCAAGAGCTTGCAGATGCTTTAACCTGGCCATTTTTAAAGCGGCTAAAGGCTCACTCCGACCTCCCTTCAGTAGGTGGTTTGATATGGCCATCTCGGCACAGACAAAGGCTTATAACCATTTAAGGTAACTTCCAACTTTAAGGAGAATCCTACTCCCGACCATGTAGATTTTCTTAAAAAAGACGCTTTATTGAATCGATTTACAATTCTTTACAAATCAATCGATCTTTCCTTGTTTGAAAATGTTGATGATCCTCCCTTCAAGAGCCCTGCATCGATTGGTTTCCTGTCCGTTCACCATGTGATAACGATAATAAGGTCCTCCCAGATTTCTTTCGTATTTGGGGTTTTTCTTTTTATATGGCCAGTAATTGAGTTTTTCTTTTGTGAGTAAGTAGATATTCTCGATTGATGTTGTCAGGCTGCATTCTTTAGGAAGTCTTGATTTGAAGCTTGTCTTTTGAGGTTGATTTATAGATCATTTGTTACTTAATTTAGGAGCTTCACCCTCAATGACCAATTTCCTTAGAATCTTTCAAAGCTCGTACGGAGATAATAGTCCACTTGTTACCGGATGCCATTTCTGAGCAAAAGTATAGTAATCGACCATAAATCCTTCTTCAAAGATAGTTCCTTTTAGCATAGGATTGAATAGTCTTCTTCATCTTAACAAATAAATTATCATCCCTACTCTTGCTCCTCCCAAAGCAAAGATAGATGTAGAGCTATTGTGAATGGATTTAGACTCTAATTGCCTTGATCATAAGATTCAGCTATCTTCTTTTCCATGATCCTTAAATCTTCCAATCTTAACATTTGTTCTTCATATAAATTCGAATCCTTAGCAGTTTCATGAGAGAATCCAACGAAATGTGGTTCTGAAGATACTTGCTCAAACTTCATGATTTTTTTAAGAATTATAGTTTTGGGTCTAAGGTTAACTAGGAATGGAATAGGGGTAGGGGAAAGTAATGTTGGGAATTTAACAAAGTCGAAGGTTCGATCCCCCTTCTAGCGCCAAAAATGTTAACAAGAAATCTTGTCAAAACCTGGTTGGTGGAGTAAGTGACTCGCTCGATGCCCTTTTCGAGTTAGTTGGAGTAATCTTAGGTCATAACTTAATGGGAATCAAAGAGATCTAAATGAGTCGAAAGCCTCATATTCCTTCGAAAAGAACCCCTTTGAAAGGCATTGATATACGTATTCTATAAATGAGATCGTATGTAAGCAGTGAATGTGACTTCATACATTCGAAAATGTCATGTATTTACTTTATTGATAATTGCTATGAATACAAGGGCTTTGATATTACAATGAAGAAATATCCCCAATTTGATTTAGAAATTAGGGTTTATAAACTCAAGAAAAGTATAAGTGTGGAGGCAATCCAATTAAATCCCTCAAACAACACCTCTTGGGTCTTATTTATCGGCATAAGCTAGACCTTTTTGCATCAGTTCTTTTGACTTAGTCGAAAGGGTTCCTCGATAACCTTCCACTGCTATTAAGTCGAAAGCGCCTCTCAAATGTTGCTTTCTAGTGAGGCTTGGATTCCTTCAACTCCACCAAAAGATATAGGAGTGACGCTTATTGTTGATTAACGTAGAAGCCCACCTTTTGAAGCTTGGGAAGTAATGTTGGTCACATGTTAAACCGATTTGAAAGGCTAGTCTTTGCAAAACCATGCTTTTGAAAGGGATATTTTGGTAGAAACTTCTCCTATGGAAGGTAAACAATGGTGAAACCAACTGTTTCAAAGGATTTTAAATATGCGAAAGGGGTAATGTCAAAGGAAGCCCTTATTTTCGTCCCTTGCAGAAGTATCCGATGTTTACAGCACCAATTTAGCAACTTTGATTCCTTCGAAGGCATTGCACTCCTTTGATACCTTTGGAAGGTAGCTTTCGCTGAAGTAGTTATCTCTTGCAAAATCCCATTTAATGCATGTAGAATCAACCATACGGAAGAGAACAATTAAAGACAAAGGGAAGTTTTTTCCTCTTTCGACCTCTTCGAAAGTCCATGGTTCATCTTATACTTGCAAAGGCCTCCCTACGAATATTTGGAAAGGCCTTGCTATAACTATCATTCTTCAAGAAGCTTTCTTTCGTATTTTTTTAAGGCTTCGACAGGGTTGAAGTGATTTTTGATGATAACAACAACAAAGGGAAAAAGAGAGTCAAAACTAGAGTACATATTTTTCTACATGCTCAATAGAACATGACATGTAATATTCTTTGAGGATATGAGCTCAACAGAACATGACATGTAATATTACTGAAAGACATGCGCTCAACAGAACATGACAAGTAATATCTCTCTACATCTATTTCTGGTAATGCATCAACTGTCAAAAATTGGATCGGCCCGAAAAAGGAAGTGAAGACCATTATAGAAAGCCTAGCTGGATACTGATTTAACGCTAGAACTTATATCGGTTACTTATTATTAGTAATTATAATGCTATTTATTAATGTAATTGCTTCTGTGTTAATTTATGTCACATAATACCTAAAGAACCATCCATACAGACAAGGAAAGACGGCTTCCAAGTGTGTAAACATAACCTAATGTCTGTTGAGTATTATACTAGATGAAGAACCTGCAGTCATAGATCCTTTTAATCCCACATGTGATTTAGGATCAAACAAAGGTGGCCCTTTGTATAAAGTCGGTACAATTGCTCTTGCTATGCTTCCAACTGTTCCAACTATCTTTGCTAGTCCATCTCTCCTTTTGGTATATCGATGGATTCTTACATGTTGATGGTTGTATATACAGATGTGTGTGTATATGTACACACACAAATAATATAAAAAATTATCTATATTTTCTTGCATACGTTGTCGGCCTTTGTCAAACTATATAGACAAGAAAACAACAACATAGGAGGAATCACACATAAAATTACCGCTTGAGTTACTATGTTTACATTAACTCTTACTTTACTTTTTGGCAAAAAGAGTTTCGAAATGCTAGCAAAGTTCATCGCTTATAGTAAAAGGTTAGAAACTTACCTACATAATGCGAGAAGAAAGAACTGAATGAGAAAGGAGAAGGTAAGAGGTGATCTGTCCTTCCTAAGCAATGGCACCAACCAAAATCAATCGAATTTTAATTAGGATCAGATTATGAACCAAGCATTTTAGTAAAGCCGGCTTAAAGCTTACTTCTTTAAAAAGTAGGAAAAGGGGCAGAGCGAGGCAAGAGTAATGAGATTTCTACAGACAGTAAACACAATTTTGCCAACACCCATATTTAGTGCTGCTCTTGAAACTATATGGAATCCAGCATAAATTATTAATACCTATATTTAGACAGAATATGACAACATGTACAAGATCATGCATGCATATTTTACATGATTAGTTCTAATATTAAATAATTAAGATGTAGGTGCTATGTAGAGTTTTTACATGATATCGGTTTGTAAATTATAGCTTTGCTGGTTCGTTTATATGAAAGAATCGAGTTTGTAAGTAAAAGTCTGATCGTCTATCACTAAATCAAATAATGTAAATTTTGTTCATATTAACTTCTTTCCTTTATATTTGGATTGTTTCTTTCAAAATTCTATTATTATAGAACACACACAGGGAGATAGTTATCAAGTTTATTCATCTATGAACATTTGTAATATATATGATAGAGTTTATGAAGAAACTAATAGGCCATCACCGCTTCAAGCAAACCAACCTCAAACTTTCTTTTTTCATATTTCTCAATAAGTTGTGTAGTAAAATCAATTATTTGAAGAACAAAGACAAGTATATGGTACTTTATTTCCCATTCAAAGGGAATTAGTAGATTAACTGGTACTCAAATGATTCATGGGACATCAACATTGTTTGAGAAAACTACTAATTAATAATTAAGATATACACTGTGATGAAACATTACAAAAATAATAACTAATCAGCATTTATAAAAAATTAGGAATGACAACTCAATATATGCAAAAGCAATCAAATAAAATGAGTAAAAGATGAAATTGTTTCAATATTTTTTCTTAGTCTGTAGATAGACATCGAAAATAGAGTATCATGAAAAAAAGGCAAATTTTTGACCTTTTAAAACAAAATATGATGAAGCTATTTGAAATCAGCCATCATAGTTTTGCCTTGAACTATCCTATGTGCACATCTGAGTTTGTAATTAATTTCAAAATTTGCACGTTTCAACCATTTATTTTCAAAAGTGACATACATGCATAAGTAATCATAATATAAAAGTTTAAGCTAGATAAAACCAGAAAGAAAAGATAAAACATCCCTAAAAACCAAATAATAAATTACCGCAAACGTTATACTGTTGTGCTCATGGGACAAAACCAAATGAAATGTTACAAAGTTATCGACATGCATGGTCAAAAAATTAATTTTCTTTATGAACATGGATCATTTTAATTACAAACTCTATTGATAATAGATAACTATGAAAGGCAACTCCTCAAAGAATATGAATTCAACATAAAGATATTTAACAGGTATGAAGATGCTTTTACTATTTAATGAGAAAAGTCATTAAATAATACTATCTTATTAATAGTCTTTTCATGTTGTCAAACTCTAATTTGATCTGAAGTTCTCGACTATAAAGAAATCTAATTATTTTCTTCATAAACATGTGTTTTTTAATAATGTTTAGATATCTTACAAAATAGCTTGTGTAAAGATGACAAGGTTTAAGTTTGCATCATTGCCCATCCAACTTAAGTGAGCTTGTGACATAATACAAAATTAGTCTTCTGTTAATTTGGATGCCAAAAGTGGATGCATCGAATCTTGAAAAAGTACATGCAAAAAAATTAAGTTCAATTAGACAAGTTGGTTCGGTTTATGTTAACCTTAGCAAGTAATTGTCTTATTTACACATGCACATCATGATACCTCTAAGCCCTATGCTTTTTTCAAATGAAAATTTATTATGAAATATAGTAAAATATGCATTTTTTAAACAAAGAATTTAAATTGCACTCAACTAAAGCAAAATAAGTCTTTGAATTTGTTTTACCGTACTTATCGAAGCACATTTTAGGTCGTTTGATTTATAATATCTTTAATCTCTTCATGTACGCATGAAAGAATATAGTCTAGACAAGCTTTTTCTTAAACTAAAATTAGAATGGCTAAAAATTAATAGACACTTACCGAAATGGATTGTAGCAATGGAGTTAGGGTTGTAGTGATTGAGTCATCAATGGAGTAGTCGTAGGGATCAACTGAAAGGTGGCGCTCAAAGGTGGAGCAATAGTCGAGGTCGATTGAGGAAGGATGGGATAGAAGTGAGAAGCGGAGTTGCCATCGAGGTGGATTGAGAAGGATGTGATAGAAGAAAGAAGCGGAGATCGAGTTTTAAGGATTGATTTTCTTGAAAGGGGAAAATACGAAGCGAGGTGGATAGAAAAGGAAAGCGGGGAAGTTAGAAATGGAACAGGTCGGGGCCCAAAAACAATTGCCAAGTCAATAAATGTAAATTACATTTGCTTTGGTTCTCTAGGAACTGAAGGAAATTGCCAATCCCTACCCATTCAAAGCCGAAATCCAAATCCATAACCTCTTTGGGTTTTTGGCAAGCGCAACCTACCCTCGACCACCTGTGTCAAGCAACACTTTGGTGTTCCCGGTTCAGTGTCCCTGAACATTGAGTAATGTCGTGGCTTAAGTCCTAAGTCGAATCTCGGTCGCTCTGGATCCTTGCCGAGCATAGTCTATGCTCGACGTCGCCATACATGAGCATGCCTAAGCCAAAAAGAAAAAATAGATTTCACAGACTAGAGCGTCATGGTTTATCATCATCTTAGAGCATGCTTAGGGGTTATCTCTGTCCCCATACATAAGCAAGCGACTTAGTTGTTAGCCCAGAGTTTGCTACTTATTCCAAACCATCATCATTAGTTGATGACTAATCGACCACCATTCCTAGGCCTCATGCAACGTCTTTCAAGGTTGGCGGTGGTTGCTCCTATTCCACGGTCGCATTTCGAGTTCCAACATATTGCCACAACTGACCATTCCTTGAATGTTCCTCGATTATATCCTTTAGATGCCTGCAGCTGTTAGTATCATGCCCATCCAAGTCACGAAAAAAATTGTGCCTTTCCGATACCCTTTCACGTTCTAAGGGTTCCATCCCTACCGGCCTTCGATAAGGAAGGCAATCCAGAGTATTCAAGTATATCCATTCCAACATCTCATTCAATCCTGCGTAAGTGGAGAATTTTGGTTCTCCCAGCGCTTCCTTGCCCTGCTAGATTTGTTATCCAACTTCCTCTTTCCTTTATCCTTATCTTTACCCGAGCTTTAAACCGGATGGTTATCCATCCTTAACCATGTTTACTTCTATTGACCACATATCCAAACATGCATCTTCTTGTCAAAGAAACCTCATAGCTTCGTGAAATAATTCATCGAGATCCATTGGTGTGTCCCATATCAACGATACTTTGAAATCCGAATTATCCCTGACTCCAAACACCGCCGCTATTAGAACCATTGAAGGATCCGGCCGATCCACCGAAGCAACTGCTACGTTAAACCAAGTTAAAAATAGTCCTAAGTGATTCTCCCCTCCTCTACTTCACCAACATCAATGTCATCACACTCTTTGGCCTTTTGATGTGAACTCGAAATTGTTTCAAAAACTTATCGCCCAATTCCATTCATGTTCTAATAGATCCATCTTCCAGCCGCCTAAACCACATAACAGTTATATCGGTCAAGTACAGAGGGAAACACTAGGCCATAACCTCCTCTGATGCCCCCCAGCACTTCCATATGTCTTGTCTACCTCATCAAGTGGTCGGTGGGATCCATCTTACCGTTTTATACTTCTAGATGGCATCTTGAAATCAGATGGATTACTAGCCATCCAGATGTTATGGGTAAACGGACTTTGGTTTACTCCCTCCAAATCCATGTTTGTCAGACCTCCGCGAATAGTTCGCCTGATGATGTCAACTAATCTAGTGTTACCTACCAAGGGTTGCCCCCATCTACATTTCCTAACTGCCCTCTAAGTCCTCGAGGAAATTCTGGTACATACTCCTCGACATGCGCTCTTATATTCCTGTTAGCACCGGGCTACACAGCATCATCCAGTATTCCTTCATGGATTGGTCCAGCATTACCTGGTAGCATGCCCCCGAGTGTAGGTCCATCCAGATTGATAGTTGTTTGCTGATTGGGGGCTGCCCCCTGCTGAACCGTTCCATCTGCTTGCCTGGTTAGTTCTTCTGATCTAGCTCCATGAATCTGACCTCCTACAGCTCCTGTTGTTCCTACCTATCCAAATTGTCTAGAAGGGGTTGCATAATTTCCTCTTGCCTTTTCATCAACAGCTCCTGCATAAAATCCAGCATAATAAAACTTGCCCCTAGTGATGTAGATAGATGCCTGATCTGATCCGGCACTAAAAGAGGCCTCTTGGCTTCCCTTTTGATTGCTCATTTCTATCACTTGTCTCCTTGTTGATAGCCTAACCATTACTTCCCAGAATCCGAGTTCTTGAGCCTTTAAATCCAAAATCCAAGCTTTAAAATCCCTGAGTGCTAGCTTTCTTAATGAAAGCGCCAAAATGTTAGCGCTAATATTGGTCACCATGCTAAAATTGGTCACCAATACCCAAACGCCTTTGAAAGCACCAATTCACAGTCATAGATAATAGGTAGAGTGTATGTAGAGAGTTTAAATATGAAGAATAATCAAAATTAAAATTAAAGCAGTAATAAAAAGGATTTATAGTGGTTCAGGTAACTTTGGCGTACGTCCACTCCAGAAATTTCCTTTCTATTGATATCAGGATCAATTATAGTTACAATCTAGAGTTTTCAAAACAATAATAGCGGAGTTGCTTTTGTGGAGAAGATGAAGAAAACAGAATGAAGATCCCTTTTCTGAATCCATGCCTGCTGTATTTATAGACAAAATCTTGGTTACTGGGCTTCCTGAATGATATGGGCCCACTAAAACCATAGTCGAGCCCATACCCTTCACCAATGCCGACCCCAAGCTCTTGATATGCCGACCTGATGTTGCCTTATGAAAGTGAAAATATTTTCAACTTTTACTAACTTGAATATAAAGATTTAATTGTTTATAAATTGATATATTTTGTTTAAAATCTTAATCATGTAAGTTTAAAATGTTTTTAAATTGGTTATTCTAAAACAAAATATATTAGTTTCTTAATTCCCCCTTTTCCATTTTCGAGAACGAAAAGTTTTGAGTAGGGGAGAGTATAACAACCTATAATTTTCGATAATTAAAATATTAAATTAAATAAGATTTTGAAATTTAATATTGTGAGAAATTAAAAATTTATGATTTATTAATGAGAAAAGTAACTAGAATACGATTTGATATTATTGTTTGAATATTATTGACAATTATTTATTGTAATTTCAGTCAAATTAAATTATTGTAAAGTTAGATTTGTTATAATTATAAATAAGTAATAAATTAATTTTTATATTAAAAAGAGAAATTATATGTAACTAATATGGTAAAAGATGATAACTGCAAAATAATGAATGTAATAAAATGTAAACTATGTTAATAAAATTCATAGGGTATTGCTGATTGAATAATAAGAATGTAAATCAAAATAAATGAATTTGTTGGAATTTAAATTATAATTAATGAATTTATTATAGTGCAATTGAATGTTGAATTTAGTTAAATAATTTAATGGTGAATTTAGCATAGAAAATTAATTTTGATGGATTATTAATCTCTGTCCAATTAGAAATGATGAAAATTGTTAACTACTAAATTTAAATTTAAACGTGATTAAATAAATTTAATAAAAATTTATTTAGTCAACATGAAATTTTTCCATTTTGGTCACTGTCTTGGATTTCAACTAAACTAGATTCATCTTATCCGTAACAGCGAATCCTAATTGGCGATTTGGGTATTTTTGATTCGCACGCTAATCGGTGAAATTGATTATGGGTACTATGGAAAGCGGTGTTGGGAGTCGATCTAAGGTGGTCGCATCGCCTATGGTGGCTGGAGGCAGTCGGAATTGGTGATTTAGGGTTAGGAATTGGTGATTTGGATTCGTAATTTGGCGATGGGGGCTAGAGAATTAGGCATCGACATGGGTATGAGTGGAAGCAGCTCGGCGAATGGATGACAGTGGCATGGCTCGATCTTGGCAAGGCAGCGCTTAACAACGGAAATCAATGGTCAAACGCATGGTGATAGGGTTAATGTTGTATGTCGCGTGTGTTAAGGGGGGAGAGAGTCTTATTTTATTTTAATTCAATTATTCAATTGTTCTAACTATCATAGCTTCTTCATACTAGCTTGGATTCACGCGCGGTTTTCTCCATTGCGAACGCATCGAAATTCTGAACATTATGGAACTAGTTTGGCTACATTCTGAGGCTGTTGGATTTTGTGTTAAAATTTGTAAATTGATTTGTTATCAAAGGTGAGTATTTTAACTCACTCACAACTACTAAACTATATTATGTTAGTTAAATTAAATTTACGATGTGATTAGAAATTGATTGATTGTTGTTTGGTACATTTATATTGTCACTTGAGTTTAATTTGAATTTATATTGAATTGAATTTGCCATTTAAATTAATATTGAATTAATTGTTAGCTAAATACCTGATAATGATAACCAGTTTATTTGTTGTGATTTATTGGTTGATTTGAATGATGATCATGATGGATGTTTTTTTGTTGATATTTTGACGATTGGATGTATGTTTATTTTATATGTTGTTATCACACTGCAAGTTCCCTTAGTTATTGTTAGGAAAATCACTATGCTTTAAATGGTATATACCCAAATGGACTTATAGATTAGGGATAAATCGTTATAGGTTGAAATGATAAACTCACGCGATTTTTATGGATTTCGAATTTTATTCGGGATTGTGGGTTGAAATGATATATACTCGTAAACTTAAAATTTATTACTGGTTGAAATGATATATGTCTATATCACCTGACCATAGGGTAGAAAATTATACATGGACCTTGGATTTTTTAAATTAAATGATTTTAAATCATTAATTTTTCAATCTAGTTAAATGATATTTTAAAATAAAATTTGATTTATATGAACCGAATTGTTTTTGAAATCCAAGCTTTAAATGTTGAAATTGAAATTGGTTTAAATGAATTGTTTAAAGAATTTAAATTGAAATCATAAAGTTAAATTTTGAAATATAAATGAAATTTATAAAATTGAGTTATTCTAAATGTTCGAATATTTAAACTTTGAAACCTATTGAATTTGAAGTGGTTTAAAATTGTAGTTCAAAAATGCATTTCAAATCGATGTAAATTTAAATGGTTTTTAATGAGAAATTAAATTGAAACCTGTAGCCTTTTGAAATTGAAATCGTTCAATTGTGATTGATTTAAATAAAATTTTGGAACTAAAGTTGATTTGGATTGTTTTGTGAAATTGGAAGAAACGATTCCAATTTGAAACATTTTCGATATAAACTCTTTTAATATACAAACCCTTTTAACATATAAACTATTTTCTCTTATAAACCATTTTCTCTTATAAACCATTTTTATATACTAATAATTTTAATAAATTAACTATTTTAATATATAACCTATTTTAAAAGGATAAACTATTTCTAAAATATATACCATTTAATCTATAACCTATTTTTAAATTATAAACTATTTTAATATATATTATTTTTAGTTTATAAACAACTTTCAATATATATATAGTAATGTATTACCTATCTTAATATATAAACTATTTCTAAAATTTAAATTATTTTAATCAATAACCTATTTTTAAAATATAAACTATTTTTAATGTATAACTATTCCAATATATAAACTACTATCAATATTCAAACTGTTTAAAGTTGGAACTTATGATTTTGATTTAATTGATTTAAAGGCAATATTTTGATATGAGGGTTTAACCTTTTTGTGGTTTCATTTTGAAACGAATATGATTTCGAAAGTTTGATTTTTAGTGAATAAGATATTTTGATATCAAATATGAATTGATTTTGAAAATGTAAAAGAACCAACAGGTGTGTAATAAGCGTTTGGTTGTTAAAGAGACCGAAATCGGATATTGTCATACTCTCTGTCGATACCAAAAACCACTTTAACAACAGTGCACATAGTGGATAATACAGAACGAAGTAGGATGGTTTGGGGAACAATTTTGTATGAGGTGTGAACGTAGCCCTGACCTCCTCGGGTCAGCAAGATGTGACTAAAACATGAGCCATGCCGGTCCAAGTGGGGTAGCACCCCCTATCGGGAACATTTCTTCGAAACCATATTATACTTTGTGATTGATTTGGCGGCCACCCTTCGATTTGATTTTAGGAGTGTATTCCGAGGTGGGCGGTAGTAGCTGCTATCCGTTACCACCAGTTCAGTTCCGTAAAATGGTAGTATCCTACATTGGGCATTGCCTTGCGTGCCTTGTCATATGCCTTATCGCGCCCACTTCAAGTTTGGTTTGTGTCGTACACTATAGAGTGCCCTCTGATAGCCCTTTAGTTTCGGAGGAATTACGGCGCTGTATAGGCTACGACATTTATGTATAACGTGTTAAAAAGGATATGGTAATGCCTTAAAGCTATTTTAATACTTTACTTTACTGTGACATATTATAATAGCGTATTGTACTATGTATGTAGATAGTTTAACGGATCCTTAGGAGATGGAATTATGAACATCTCTTAAGTTATTGCACGCACGTTAGGCACTGGATAAAAGATGAAAATCCCGTAAACATCTCTGAAGCTATTGCACTCATATTTATTTATTGTTGATTTAACTTACATAAGCTCTTTTAGTTCTACTCGAGTGCTTTGTCTTTTCATTACACTCAGGTCAGCCTAAGTGTTTCAGTACATTGAAGACTATCTTTCTGGAGGACGAAGACGAAGATTTAGCATGTTATCACCATTTATTATATTTATTCCACTGCATCATGTTGTTCCACTGCATTGTTTATTTATTACCGTTGTATGTATAGCTCTAATTTATATTGTTAAAGTGTAATCAAATGTTACTTGTAGAACAGCTTCTTAACTATTTATTTGTGTATTATATTTTATCATTCCACTGTGAGATTATGTGTTTGTTTTTCATTCTTTTCTCTTCTTTTTCTTATTTACCCTATAACAATCCACTCTTTTGAATGGGCTGAGTCAAACATGTGTGGTTTATTGTCGATTTAAACCATCCAAAAAGTTGGATCGTTATAAATAATGACGTTTGATTATCAATTGGACCACCTACGATCGGCTTTTACCTATGGAGGCTGGGGAAAGTAGAATATCAAGCATTTGACTCTGCTTCAATTATCAATAAGATTTATTTCATTTTCAATTATCTTGCGAACTATGACCAACTTGAACTAAACTACCTCCCAACGATGCAGGTGCCAAGCAATTAGATTTGGGTGTCAGCCAACCTCAACGGATCATGATCGGGACTTTGGAGGATCATCAAGATGATCTTGATTCAACTTCTCATCAACTACCATATTCCCTTGACTTGCGAGCAAGGACACGAAATGGAAAGTCGGTGTAACTCGATTATCAACTTCCTATTCTATGCTTCAGTTCTGACAGAACATCTATGCCTTACTCAGAGCCCAACAAGGTTAGAATCTAACACAAAATGGACATGACTGATCGTCCACTCACCAACCTCCATGCTTGACTTGAAGACTGGAGAAACACTTGGAGTGGATGCAACCCGACCATCCACTCTCAGCTCATACTCGAAGTTCTCCAAAATACTCATGCCTCTCTCGAAGCTCAGTACGATAGAGGTCCAAATAAAGTGGATGCGATTTGACCGTCCATACATTAACTCCTGCCCTGGAAACAGGAAATAGTCTAGAAGCTCGATTTAAAGTAGGCATGACTGACTACCAACTCATCAATCATCGCCCTTAACACATGGATACAACTACAGCTTGAGGTGGATGTGACTTGATCGTCCACCCAAAAACTTTTCCCTCGACTGTTTGGGAGGAGCACTAAGCAAATTGGACGAGACTTGACCATGCAGGCATGGATATGATCTAACCATTCATCACTTACTCCCTTCGTCGACTTGATTAGAGGCTACAATCACAAAGTAGACGTGAATCGAATATCCATTTGTCAAGTTTTTCCCTTGATGCTGGGGGTAGAATTCCATTCCATTGATGAACATGGTTCAACTGTACATTTCCCAAAGTGCGGCGCAACCATCCATCGACAAACTTTGGTTCCTAGAATGCGGACTAGAGTAGAAAAACTAGATGGGTGTGGCTGACCACCCATCGACCAACCCTCTTTCCCAAAGTGTAGCTGAATATTAACATCAAGTGGGTGTGATTGAACACTCATTATAAAACTCTGGTCCCCGAAGCATAAACAAAAGGATGGACGTGGTTTGACCATTTGTTGATCAACTCTGGTCCCTTAGAGGTCTGGAGAATAAATACCATAAAAATGGACGTAATTCGACCATCCACTCCTTAACTCTTGCCTTGACTTGGGAGGAAACACACGACTCAAAGTGGATGCGATCTGACCATCTCCTCCCTGCTCGACCTCAAAGTTCTACAGAACAGTCATCTTACTCCCAAGGCTCGATGGAAATGGATCCAACTGGAAGTGGACGTGGTACGACTGTCCATGCATCGGCTTCTACCTTGGGTGCAGGGCCACTTTGAGAGCCCAAGCCTAAATTGGACATAGTTCTACTATCTAATCCGAAGAGGATGTGATACGTCCATCCACGACCTTGTTTGCGCCTAAGGTGTGCCGAACTATCCAAGCTTTGCCAGGACATCGGCAAGCCCAAAATACAAACCAAGAAATGGATGCGGTTCAACCATCCAGCAAATAACTCCGGGTTCCTATGTGGATTAGAGTATAAACACAAATTGGGTGCAGTTCGACCACCTGCTAACAAACTCTTGTCCTCAAAGTGCAGATATGAGTATAAACAAATAGATAAGTGCAGTTCGACCACTCAATATTCCATAAACTCCAACTTGAACTCCATAGGAGGAGTATAAACTCACTACGGATTAAATTCGACCATCCAAAAACTAATTTTGCTAACCCGAGAATGGAAACCAGAGTATAAACTACTACAAGCTGAGTGCGACATCTCACTATAGCTTCGGTTGGGTGATCTATACAACTTAAGCAAATGACTATAAGGAGACCTCAATAGAAAACAAATCGGAACAACATCCAAAGTTACGTGACCGACTATATCATGCCATTAGACCGAGTGTCAATAAAAATCCTGCACCAACCACAAATAGACATGACCCGGATGTTCATCGAATAACTCCAGCCACCAGAGCATGGGTAGGAGAATAAACCACGAATAAGTGAGCAGTCTTCTTTGATCCATCGGAAGGAGTATGAAACCGGATGAGCATGACCTGACTGCACTTGAGCCAACTCTATCCCTTGACCTAGCAGGAGAGTATGAATCAAAATGGACGTGACCGACCGTCCATCTCTAAGTGAATGCGATGCGATCATTCATTCGTTGACTCTTAGCATTATTCAATTGGAAGAGCAATACAAAAAAGACATTGCTCGACTGTCCGCACACTAATCCTTGCCCTTGGTACGGTAGGGAGAGCATCAATCACTGGTTGAACATAACCTACTTTCCTACTTATTGATATATTCCCCAGACTTTGGGGCACGAGTGAGAAACAATATGAATGTGAACCGACCATTCATCGATCAACCCTAAGTCTTTAGAGCTTAGGTGGGAGTATAAACACGACTAGGATGAGTCTCGACCGTTCATACAGTACATTTATCAACCTAAGACGAGCGGTGGAAGTGTGATCGTCCAAAGACTGACTACGATAGCTCATACTAAGATTCAAAGTGTTTACAATGACTTGAGGTTATGATTGAAAGAATTCCAAGAGATAGAATCATCGATTCAATGCCAAAGATCATATGGAATTGATCATCACTCCAACTTGAACGATGAGTAAAGAATCATGAGTACGTTGAATGGAAAGTGCATTACTCGAATATACAAGCAGATTCAAACTTAAAGCAAGATCCAGCTATGCGGTTGCGAGTAACACGAGGCTAAACCCTACTTGATATTTGATTCAACATGCTTTTAAGCCTTATCTTTAATCGTTTGCAGATAATCGCTCAAAGTATTCAGAGCCCTTCACTATCAGACTCAATAACTCATGACAAGATTTTGGGATTTGACCGGAGTAACTGCAATCATTGACCGTCCCAACAAGATTTTACGTTGATTGTTACGCAAAATAGTTATGTTTGAACTCAAAGAATCCAAGACTGCGCCTGCTGAACTGACAATCGACATTACAGTCAGCCATAATGACCCATCATGGGTACTGAAGATCGGATCGTAGCTCAGTGTAATGATGATGAAGCAATTTGCTGGCTTTCTCCGAATGAATCTTGATGTGTTCGTTTGGACCCATTCTGACATGCATGTGATCTCACCGACTATCGCGAGCCATGCATTGAATATCGACCCAAGGATATCCCAGTGAAACAAAAGCAACAAGGCGTGGATCCATAGGGATTTGTTGGACTTAAAGATGTGGATAAACTCAAAACTAATAGGTTTACCTGTGACGCCTCTACTCGAAATGGGTATCCAATCCAGTTCTTGTGAGAGAACTAATGGAAACCAGTGGTCATGCATCGACTACTAAGATCTGAATAAGATATTCCCGGAACACCACTTTCCACTTCGAAGGATCAACCAGTTGATAGACTCAACTACTGAATATGAACTCCTTTCACTTATAGATGTGTACTCCGTATACAACAAGATCCCGACGCACGTCCCCAACCAAAAGCACTCCAGCTTCGTTATTGATCTTGGGCTATATTGTTATGTTGTGATGTCGTTTGAACTAAATAATGCTAAAGCTACTTACTAGAGACTGGTCAACAGGATGTTCAAAGACTAGATTGGGCGATCGACAGAAGTATATGTCGATGACATTCTCATGAAGTCACGACGATCAAATGACCACATTGATGACTTAGAATACATATTTAGTGATATACGAAATTATGGAATGAAACTAAATTCCTTGAAAGCTCTTTCGACGTCGCGTCAGGAAAATTTCGGGGTTTTATCATCCACTCACATAGAATCGAAGCCGATCCTGAGAAGATTCAAACAATTCGAAACATTCAAGCGCGAAAGATGATTAAGCAGGTACAAAACTTAAATGAGAAGGTTGCCGCCCTCAGCCACTTCATCTCCAAGGCCACTGACAAGTGTATCCCTTACTTCAACTTGATCAGAAGAGGGAAGAGGAACTTTGAATGGACGTAAGATTGCATATACGCATTTGATGTTCTAGTAGATCACTTAAAGAGACCACTCATCCTATCCTGCATATACATCTATTTAGCGGCGTCAGTACATGCCATAACTGCCACACCGTTGCATGAAGAGAATAGATCTAGAGGCCTGTATATTATATTAGCAAGCGATCGAAAGGTGTCGATAGAAACTACCCAAAGCTGGAAAAGATCGAGTACTGCCGGTTGATAGCATCATGAAAGCTTTTCCATTGCTTCTAGGCTTACCCCATTAACATCTACATCGACCAACTGTTACAACATGTCCTACAGTAACCTTAGACGTCTGGAAGGTTCCTCAAATGGAATCTCGAGCCAAGCCAATTTAATATAACTTATCTCCCTCGAAGAGCTATCCAGTAATAGACATTAGCAGACTTCATATATGAATTCACTGGATCAGACGACTATGGAAGAGCAGTAGAGAACCAACCAACCAGTGGAAAATGTACATGAGTGGAGCTATCAATGATCAATGTTCTGGCGTTGGAGTAGTGTTAATGACTTTTGAGGAATGGTCGATCTACTATGCCTGAAACTTGACTTCCACGCAACAAATAACAAAGCTAAGTATGAAGCCTTGATCGCTAAGCTCAAACTTGCTAGAGAATTGGAAGTGGAAACTCTACATACCTTTCCTGATTCCTAGTTAATAGTATGCCGATTCAAGGAAGATTATCTTAACTGGGGGCGGCGTCTTACTCCTTAGCTTGGCTGGGTCTAAGAACTACTAGCCGACTTTGAGAATTGCACCATTGCATACATCCTCAGAGAACAAAATGAAAAAGTCAAGTCACTAGCCATGCTAGCCAATCTGGGAATGTGCAACAAATAGATTTTGTCCCGATTGAAGTACTTAATATTCCAAGCATTGACAGATGGAGATCGACTAGATCTTGGAGATAGAACCAGAAAAGGAGTCATGCATGACTCTTATCAAAGAATATTTATAATAGAGGATCCTTCCTAGATGGAGGAATGAAAAATGATAGATCCTCCCAAAAGCTTCATGCAACATCAGCCAAAGAGTGATGTATAGCAAGGATTTCGTCGTTCCCCTACTTTTGTGTATTTCCCATGAGAAATCAAACGAGTCTTGAAAGAAGTCCATAAAGAAGAATGCAGTGATCACACTGGGGCAAACCCTGACAAAGAATATACTTTTCTAATGGTATTACTAGCAAATTGTCAATCGAGATGCAGTTGATCATGCAAGACAATGCTATGAGCGCTAGATGTTTGCAAATACTATGAGACCCCCCCCCCCCGGCGGAAATTACTTAAATGGCCAGTCCATAGCTGTTTGCCACTTGGGTTATTAACATCATTAGCTTCTTTTCAATTCTAAAGGTGGTGCAAAATACACTATCGTAGCGGTTAATTACATCACAAAATGGGCTGAAGCATAACTTTTAGCCACTGTCACAATGAATAAAATAATCAACTTCGTTATCCGAAACATCATCTGTCGTCTTGGCTTCCCACAAACCATTATAACCGATAATGGAACCAAAATCGACAACGCTAAATTTAAAGACTTCTGCCCTCGGCATCATATTAAAAGTGATTTGCGGCAGTTTCTTGCCCTCAAGCAAATGGACAGGTTAAAGCTGTAAACAAAATCATAAAGTCTGTTCTATATAAAAGTTTGGAAAAGTCTAGAGGCAAGTCGGTGGATGAATTCCCAACAACATTATGGGCTTACAGAACCACCCAAAAGTCTACGGCTAGCCATACTCCATTCTCCCTTGCTCACGGAACTGAGGCCATCATCCCTATAGAACTTGAAGCCCTCTCTCATCGAATGACTTATTACAATCCTTATTTCATTATAAAATAATATATAAACAAGGAATTGTAATCCAGATGCAATTAAACTAGAAGGTATTAGCGACGACTCGTGAGCATACCAACACATCCGGTAGACAGTGACAAGAACGTGTACCAGAACATGCACGTGCATATTTAAAAAATTCGATTTCTTGAAATCGACAAAAATTGAATTTCACCTGAAGTTATTAAAGAAAAGACTGGATTAGATAGCCAAAGCTAACTATCCCTGTAGAACCGGACACAGATAGCAACTAATGAAATACAATCCTAAATTTATACTACTGGAAATCGATCAAGCATCATGGCGATCAAAGAGGGATACAACATTTTGGGAAGATAATTCAAGGAAAGGATAACAATTATTTAAGAAACTATATGGCTTTCTTTCTGGCGACTCTAACTTGCTTCAACTCAAAATACGTCATGGACGCGAAAAGTTGTACTCTGGGGGGGCAAATGTCATCCAGCATTTTGACCCGGCTATATTCGAACTGACTGGACAAGTTAGACTCAACTGTAATTAAGGCCAGTACCTTAAAGCAATGATTGTGGGGTCCAAAAATCAAGCGTAGATGATAATATGAAGCAAAAGCATGAAATCTTACTACTTTGGGAAGATGGATCAAGTACGATCCATATTCAATACTATGGACCGTATCGCATCGATTCCACAACTCAATTTTGTAGTGATGATCGGTCAATGATTCAAAATCTATATATGCTATCAACATGAAACTTGGAGTACAAGTATACTACAACATGTGGAACACCCCATAGTGATCGCATTCCAATTGGAGGAAGTTCGAGGGATCGGCACAACTCCCTTTAGAGGGATCGACGGAAATAAGAAGTCAAGCAACATTACTTCACGGAATGCGATATCTCATAAACCGTACGTCGAAATTGCAAAAAATTGGGGGGAAAATAACTAACATTATAGGACAACCCTCATATAGATTGCATTTCATTTGGACGTACAATTAAGGATCAGTACTGATCCCTGTTGTGCGCCCTGATGGACATGGAAATTTTTGGGTGGCCTCGTCTTGGTCTCTTGAACCTGCTACCGAAATTTCAGTCTGATACATGAACATCTTCCCCTATAAATATAGTAGGTATTACTTTAGAAAAGACATCCTTCTTTCTACTGAAAAGGCTCTTCCATTTTTATTCTTTATTCTTGTACTAATAGATCCTCGTAGATCCAAACATTCTTGTAATCATAATTAAGTGCAAGATAAATAAAAATATGAAGTGGACATAGGCCAAGATTGCTGAATCATTATAAAAATCTGTGTGTTCATTTATGATATTTGCTCTATTTTAATTTCATTCTTCGTTTAATCCTTGTTAGATTCTATTGGGTGTTAATGCCTATTTTTGGCATCGACACATTCATACATGTAAACTTATGTTATCCTAAACATTTTAAAATAACATAACATATATCAACTTATATGGTATGCATATATGTATTAATTAATTACACTATCTAATTAATTCATTCTGTTTATCTTATTAATAAATTTCATAATTTGAAATTAGTATATAAATATTTTCAAACTTTTTTGAAAATATTGTTATCCTTTCAAACATTTTAAAAACTTATGTTGTATTATGACTTTTATAATAAATATGTTTTTATTTTAATTTTCAAAACAATTTAGAAAACTATCCCAAGGCCCAATTCAAATTAGGCATTTTCTATTAGAGGCAACCTCTGGACTCACTCACCTTTTAAGCCAGGCTGGTAGCTAGGTAGGACATGGTACTTGATTATCCAATTCTAAGATTAGATATTACCTTTTTATATACCGTACTTAGTTGACAAATTTAATTAGTTAGCTGTGACATCTCGGAAATTTGGGACAATATCAATTTAATAATCTACATTAAGAATTAAATTGATTTGATAATATTTGTTAATAATATTGAATTGATTTAATACTCTTCTTTAAAATAAATATTTAACTGATAGTTTATCTTTTAAAAGCTAATTTAATTTGTTCTCTATTTATAATGTATATATATATGTGTGTGTATATTGTAAATAGTTAATCTTTGTTTTAAATATAACAAATAAAGATATGTTTTCAAATTCTAATATTTTTGATAATTTGGAAAATTTGATTTAAATTTAATATTAAATGAGTAACAATTTGGCTTTAAAGATTAAGTTAAAATTTGTTTAAATGATTTTAACTTAAATTTAAATTTAACAAAGGTTGTTTTGTTCTTGTTTTAAATCTAGTTGATAAAATAAGAATTAATTTATATAGATATGATTTCTTTATAAATTTATTTTAATTTGATAATGAGATTTATTTATACTATAATATCTTTAAAAGTAGATTTTAAAATAAATAGAGATTGTTATATATATACATATATTTGGAAGGAACTACGGTTTGAAGTTTAAAATAAAATATTGCAAAAATTGTTTATAATAAAATAATAATAATCTGTAAACAAAAATACAGGCTTTGAACTAAAAAGAGAGATAATATAAGCAATCATGTTAAAAATAGAATTAAATACTTAAGTTAAATTTTATAACAAATGACTATAACAACTTTATATTTATAAGACAAAAGTATATATGTGAACTCTATAAACACACATACATAAATAGGACAAGTCTAAATGTATGTTACAGGCAAGTAATAAGTAAAAAGTAAAGTATTGCAGGCAATAAAACATAGGCAGGCAAGTATAGTTATAATAGATATGTATGTTGCCAGGTAAGAATGAAGATAGCCTGTAGGATAAGTATGAAAATACAAATGTGCAGGCTAAAGAACAAACTAAATAAAATATCTTAGGAGACATAAGTACATTAACATTAAATTCTTCATTGCTTAGCCTGCAAACAAGGTCATTTCGAATTGTATAAAAAAAAATCCTTCAGCCTCCAAAATGTTAAAATATCTCTGATCTAAGTACCTGCTTTTGCTAACCAATAAGCACTTGCCTCTGTAATAATCTTTTCTATATTTATTCTCAGTTCAATTCGAATCAACATAGCTAAATCAGAAAATAGTAAGTTTTCTTTTACAAACTTAAAACATGAAACAAACTTAAATAATATTTCCACTAAACAAGCAAGCCTGTACATTAGTTTTCTTCAACTTGGAAATTGTTACTACATACATGTAACGACCAAGAATTTTTATTAATTAAAATTTTAATATTTAATTAATTTTAAATATTAATAAGTGAATTTATAAGTCAAATAAATTTTATTTCGAATTATTGGGTTTAATTGAATAATTAAATCGATAATTTAATATGTTAAATTATGGAAATAATTGAAAATTGGGTTAAATATGATTGAAAATGATTTGTAAAATTTTATTTTATCATATTGAAGTTAGAATGATATTTTAGAACTTTTAAAATCGAATTAAAAGTTAATTTGTGAAAATTGAATATTTTAATATTTAAATCGACTAGTGAAAATAGTCAATTTTTGAACAGTCTCAGAATTGAACGAAACCAGTTCCATTGGATCCGTAATAGTTATTTATTACCGGATTTCAATTTTCGTGTCAATCAGAGCTATCGTTTGATCGTGGCAGCTCGAAACGCATCGAATTATTTTTAATTTTAATTTGGCGAGTTAAAATAGCCATTTTTCAAAAAGTCTCGGATTTCGACGAAACCAGTTTCATCGGATCCGTAATGTGATATTATTGTAAGGTTTCAAATTTCAAGTCAATTGGATTTACGGTTTGTCCGGTACAAATTAAAACGCCTAGAAAATCGTTTAAATCGGTTTAATTTAAATTGAACGTTTGTAGCCATAACTCGCACAGATGACCGAATTAGATTCCGAAACCTTTTCCATTGTGTCCGTAACGCGGGGTAAACCCTAGGAACGTCAGTTTCGGCGCGTAAATCGGAGTTTGGAAAATCGAAATGAATAGTGTTCGTTTTTTTCTCTATAAATAGCCCACCTCCCTTCATAAATTAAAAAAATAAAAACACTAAACCCTAATCTATAAACCTAGCCGCCACTTTAGTATTGAATGGCCAGAATTTGATTTCACTTCCTCCTCAAAATCTCTCAATCCATTCACAATCAAGCGAAGTGATCAACTACAAAGATGAAGAGCAAGGCGAGAGCTAGAAATCTATACGGTGATGATGGGTTTTGGTGCAACGTAGAGGGAGCAAAGTGGGGCCGTTTGTGGCAAGTTGCGCACGCAACTCGAGGAGGTAGGGGGGCCGAGCTTCATGCTGGGGGTGGTGGAGGTAGCTCTTGCAATGGGCTTCAACATGGCAGTGGTTTGATGAAGTTTAGTCGAGTATTGGCGGAGCAAATCGAAACCCTAGTTCGGCCTATATGGGTTCGTGTACGTAATTGTGTTCTGGAGAGAGGCGGCCTGTAGAGAACGTAGGGGGAGATGATGGTGCGCACGGATGTGATGAGGGGAGACCAGATCCAATGGCTCTGAATGAAGATAGGTTTAAAATTTATATAAAAGGTTGTAAATTGTTTATAAAAAATTAGTATAAACTTTGATAAATCATAACTTTTTCATACGAGGTCGAACACGCGCGAAACAAGAAGCTTTGGAATCGTATAGACGAGCACTACGCGATGAAATTGGATTGGAGTTGTTTGGAGTTAGTGATAATTTTGGGTAAAATTAAACGTCCGTTTAATTTTATTCGAAATAAATCGCTAAAACGGAAATAAAATCAAGGTGAGAACTTCTCACTCAATCGAATCAGTTTCGATTTTATTTTAAATAGTTAGATTTAAAATATTTGAATGCATGTTTGAATGATGATTGATATCTATTGATTGTTAAAATAGACATTATACGCCGTTAGTAAGCGGACGTTATTTATTAAAAACATATACCGCGAATATTTCATAAACAGTGAAATTGGTATTATATATAATAGCAATATATATATTGGCATATGTATATATTGGAGTTATTGATTTTCCGCATTTGTTTAGCGGATGAGACCCTATTGCGCCGTCTATTAAGCGGATAATATTTAAATCCCATATACCGCGATAATTCCGTACTGGAGCGGAATTGGTATTGTGTTAATGTTTATGGATGCAGGAAAACAGGTTGGAGGGATCCAACTGGATTCCTCAGCAGTTTTTATTTGATTTCAGATATTTTGATATTTGATGGATTATCATATCGATATATGATATCGTTGTTGTCGTGATTGGCTATTTGGTATGTAGCATCATTGGACCAAATTTTGGGATTTTAAAATGATTTCAAAGTGATTTTTGAAAGTATACGTTTATAAAATATTTTTTGGAATTGATCCATTTTAAATAAATAAACGTTATAATTTTTAATGTTACAAAAAAAATTAATTATGATTTTTGAGAAATATAGTTAAAGATTGATTTTTGAGAATATGATGCAAACGATTTTATAAAATAGTTAAATCGGAATTTTTGAATTGATTATAAATTGATTTTTTTTAAAGGAATTATAAAAAGTTGATTATTTTATGAATCAAAATGGTGAAATAATAAAGGAGTTTAAAGACGTTTTAAAGAATAATATAAATTAATTTATATTAAGAGATTAATAAATGGATATTTATAAATTGAAATATTGACATTATAAAACGAGTTTTTATAAGTGTTTGAATGAAGTGAAAATGAATTTTGTAAATGAATGGAATTCATAAAATTATAAATGTTGAAGTTATAAATGAAATTTATAAATAGTAAGATTTATAAATTTTGTGAAATTATTAAAGAATATATTTGGGTGAATAATCGAATCTTATAAGTAATAAGATTTATAATTATGAAGTTCAAAGAAACGATTTTGTAAAATAATCGTTTTATAAACATTTAACTTATAATGTGAACTTTTGGTTTATAATTGAGTTATAAATCGAATAGGTTAATAAAGGAGATGTATAAAAAGGAAGTAGTTATAAAATAAATAGAAATGGAATTTATAAACGTTGTTTTATAAATTCACAAACGACTTATTCTGATAAGTAAATTGTTGAAACCTATTAATGGAGTTATATTCACGTTTTTGACTGTGAAAAATCCTTTGAATTAAAATGAATAAAAGGATGAAATTTTTAACGAAGTTTATTCACATTTTTGAATAGTGAATAACACGTTAAAGAAAATGTTTTGGATTTGGTGTTTTAAATAGAATTAAAACGATCTAACGATGTTTTAAAATGTGTTGAGATTCGAAACCATAGATTTCAACATTTATTGTTGAAATAGACGTTTTCGAGAAATAAAAGGAAATGGTGGATTATAACACTGTTGTTATAATAAATGATTTCCGAAAGGAAATGTTTTGTATAGTATTGGGATTTATATATCTATTTTAATTTCGAATCCCTATACTAGTGACTTTGGGTTGTCGTAACGATGTTTTACGCAACATTCGTTTTGGCCCAAATAAATATGTTTAAGAGCATGATTTCCTTTAAGAATGAAATATATACTTAATCTCGATTTAAGTATATTTGAATATTTTCCAAGGGTTGAAAATAAATGGATTGAGAATTACTTAATAAGTAAGTATGGAAATGTTTTCCAATATAAAGTGAATATTTTGAGAATTTATCTTTTTGAAGATAAATTGAAATGAATAATTGAAATCGTACATGCATGGATATTTTGGAATATAAATTCACTATGGAATTTGTAAAAGAAAGGGGAATTTGTTTAAAAATAAATATTGATTTATTTTTGAAGTATTGAAAATAATATATCTTGTAAAGATATTTTGGAAAATAAATAATTTGGAAAATTATTTGGAATCTGGTGATGTTGTGCATATCCATTGATAGTTCAATAACCGACTATCAATATTTCCCTATGAATGGGTATTTGATGTGATTTGATTTAATTTGAATGCCACACTTATTTTTGAATAAGCGCTCACTATTCGGGTTAACCGGGAAAGGACCATGGGGTCGTATAACCCATTCCGAATATGTGATACGTCGTTGTGAATTGCATTGAAGATCGGTGCTGAAGACCCGGTATTTGCGAGAGCGATAGGATGACCTGTCGATTGACTCTGCACCGAGTAGCTACGGTATAGAGTTCTCCATATGTGATGGTGAATCCGATCAGGACTGTGAATATCCTGATTGCAAGGACTTCTTTGTAAGTGCCTTCGGTTTTGTTCGAGCCCGGAACAGACTTGTATGGATTGTATGCTTGACATTACAAATTGAGATATAAAGCAGATTTCTTTCAAATATATTTCTGTTGGTGGCGGAGAATTTATTCTTTTAGCTTAACACCCTTCTCTGAGACGTACGAGCTCAGAGGTTATGTAGTTGAAGGTTATCAGCGATATATTCCCAATTTGGTAATGTGACATGCTGAGTGTTGCTGTAAATGATCATTGTGTTGATTATTTGTGATAGGATCGTTTATTTGATCGTCTATCCTGGTGATCATTTCTATGATCATTTGTTGACCCAAAGCATGGCTTTTGTATAAAGTATGTTTCTGTGGACGTGACTTCATCGAGCCTCACACCCCGTGAATGGTCAAAACAGGAAAGATGCGGCAAGGTTATGAGGGGTAGCGCCCTTTAGGATGTGTGCATTTCCTTCTGGAAAAGGATGGTATCATGGTATGGAGCCCAGATACTTACTCATGTTGAAAACACTTTGTTATGATTGTGTGAATTGATTACGAGCGCCCGGTGAAAAGGTCCCAAAGGACCGGGGGATGGCATATTCGGTCAGTTGTTACTCAGTTAGGGGTAACCCCGCCTTGTGTTGGTAGAGATCCGGTTTAGTTCTCGGGGATGTCCATCCAGAGGCATTCTCATGTGGCAATGGGAAGTTCCTTGGCCTGATCATTCGTTGGAAATCCAAAGAAACCATACGAGACTTGTACGGTTTTAGTTGTATAACCTGCTATGGAATGTGGCGGTAACCTGCTATTGAACATAGTTAGCTATAGTAGGCATAGTCGAAATGTCTATGTTGGCTAAGATTTATATTCTACTTTCGAAATGAATTTTTCCTACACTATGCACTAATAATAATAGAAAATGTTCTTTTTAAATGCGTATCAAGCATCTTTGACTATCATAAGGAGAAATCTCCTCCGATTCTGCGTTTGCATGTGTGTGTGTGCGGGAGGCCTTATGGTAGTCTCATTTTTTAAAAGCATTGCGAATGGAATTAAAAATATTCTTCTATTTTGATTTCAAAGATAAATAAACTGTTTTGAGTTCTCACACCAGTCACATGACTGACTCGGAGTTTATTGTTTTCCTTCCTAAACTCTGGGTGCCCACCAATTTCCACACGGGCAGTCAAGAGTTAAGGTTTATCAGGATATTCTGGAGTTGCTGGAGGCAAGATGGACGGCAAGGCGTATTATTATGCATAGTATTTCTTTTCCGCTGTTTGATGTTATTTGTTGTTGTAACACTCTGATGTAATGGTGATATGATGTGATGTAATGTAATAACTGATATAGTTCTTTGTTTAAAGATTATTCATTTATTATTATATGTTGTTCCGCTGCGAATTGTGAGATTCTGATGTTGTTCTGTTGTTTTCTGTTCCGTTCTAAATTTCTATTTTCTTTATTTTCTATCCTCTTTTCTCTCTATCTTGTTCTTCTTCTAAATTTTTCTTAAACCCTCAGTGTTCGGTTTTCCGTCGTTCGATTTCTCGGCAGTCGATAAAGTGAGTATCGATGTCGAATTTTCGGAAGACGAAGAATCGGGTCCTGACAATGTGGTATCAGAGCATATGGTTAAGCGGCAACCATGGTTCTATTGGGTATTACTCATTAGAGATAGAGTCAGTAGTATTCTAGAATGAGTTTGAGTGCTAGCTATGAGAGCGTATTTGTTAGTGTATATAAAATTGTTTTATATTGTGATGATTGGTTTGTTGAGTGGCATATGAACCTTCCTCAGCGTGGTCTCGACAACTATGCCGAAGGGGTTTCTAAACACTTGAATAGAACAATTCGACACAATATTGATTTTTAATTGGGTAAATGAAATAATTTTACCTTGATTATATTTTATATATAAAGGAATAATTTTTCAGAATTATTAAAATGTATATAAGTGGATTTTTTAGTTGTTTGAATAATCTAAATTTAAGAATAATTGTATAAGCAAAAAGGATTATAAGAATTGAATTATAATTAAAGTGATTTACAATTGTGAAATAAACTTATATATAAGAAGTGAAACTATATGGATATTTTTATGAATATGAGTTGTAAAATAAAAATGAATCTAATGTTAAATGGAAATTTACTTTAGAATTTGGAATCTGAATTGATTTATAAGTTGGAATTTAAGTTAAGTGAAAACAAGTGATGTTTGTAAAATGGAATATAACTTAAGAAATGTTGAATGAAGTTGATATTAGATCAAAGTAAAATAATAAAGTGAAGTGATAAATATAAACTTGAGTTATATAAATGAAGTTCAACATTTGTAATTGAATTGAATTAATGGATTGAATGATGATCAATTGAATGAAAATAATTGATATGAAATAATGAATATAAGTAAAGGAATTTGGTTGTAATTGATATAAATTGATTGTTATATGGTTGTTAGTTGATTGATTGTATATAATTCATTAAGCATTAATGAAATTGGAAGCTAAATTAATTGAAATTCAATTGGAAGTTAAATGAATCTTAAATAAAATTGAATTTGATTTGGAAGTGAACCAACTTGAATATGAATTAGTGAATATAAACTAATTGAAAATGAATGTTAGTAAACATCCACTGTTAATGAATCAAATGTGATTAAATTGAAAGCCAATTCATTGAATATTAATGAGAATATAAATGAATATTGATTTGGTTATGGATGTTAGTTGGATGATTAGTTGGTTGATGTTTGCATTTGTTGTTTTGTTGCATTTTCTATGTTGACATATATAGTTATTAGGTTGCTATATGTTGTATATTGATACTATTGTCTACATGCATGGTTCTCATGTTGTTTGTTGAGTGATTAGTAGGTGTGGATCGCGTTTGCTTCGCATTTGGAGCTCGCTTTCGCGCTATATTAGCCGTATATGCTTGCTAATAAAATATAAGATACATATCTCGGATTACATACCGTACTTTTACATTTTTTCCCTTCGGGATGCCTCATTACTTGATGAGATTTATATTTGTGATATATATACTGTCATTTTTTTTCGGATCGAGCCGCGCAAAGGAGACTATGGCGAATTTTTTCGAAAATTTAAGGCGTTAGAAAAAAATTTGAGAAAAATTTGGAAAATTTTGAAAACTTTAACTTTGATTTTAGAATTGAAAGTTAAACAATAGTAGTTGTTTTTGAAAAGATAACTAAGTATGATTTAAAAACTTAGTAAAGTATTGTAAGAAGTTTAACTATGGATTTTGGGAAAGTTAATAAATTCTATAACTTTTCTTACTTGTTAATTTCGAGGACGAAATTCTTTTAAGGGGGAAGATTGTAACGACCCAGAATTTTTATTAATTAAAATTTTAATATTTAATTAATTTTAAATATTAATAAGTGAATTTATATGTCAAATAAATTTTATTTCGAATTATTGGGTTTAATTGAATAATTAAATCGATAATTTAATATGTTAAATTATGGAAATAATTGAAAATTGGGTTAAATATGATTGAAAATGATTTGTAAAATTTTATTTCATCATATTGAAGTTAGAATGATATTTTAGAACTTTTAAAATCGAATTAAAAGTTAATTTGTGAAAATTGAATATTTTAATATTTAAATCGACTAGTGAAAATAGTCAATTTTTGAACAGTCTCAGAATTGAACGAAACCAGTTCCATTGGATCCGTAATAGTTAGTTATTACTGGATTTAAATTTTCGTGTCAATCAGAGCTATCGTTTGATCGTGGCAGCTTGAAACGCATCGAATTATTTTTAATTTTAATTTGGCGAGTTAAAATAGCCATTTTTCAAAAAGTCTCGGATTTCGACGAAACCAGTTTCATCGGATCCGTAATGTGATATTATTGTAAGGTTTCAAATTTCAAGTCAATTGGATTTACGGTTTGTCCGGTACAAATTAAAACGCCTAGAAAATCGTTTAAATCGGTTTAATTTAAATTGAACGTTTGTGGCCATAACTCGCACAGATGACCGAATTAGCTTCCGAAACCTGTTCCATTGTGTCCGGAACGCGGGGTAAACCCTAGGAACGTCAGTTTCGGCGCGTAAATCGGAGTTTGGAAAATCGAAATGAATAGTGTTCGTTTTTTTCTCTATAAATAGCCCACCTCCCTTCATAAATTAAAAAAATAAAAACACTAAACCCTAATCTATAAACCTAGCCGCCACTTTAGTATTGAATGGCCAGAATTTGATTTCACTTCCTCCTCAAAATCTCTCAATCCATTCACAATCAAGCGAAGTGATCAACTACAAAGATGAAGAGCAAGGCGAGAGCTAGAAATCTATACGGTGATGATGGGTTTTGGTGCAACGTAGAGGGAGCAAAGTGGGGCCGTTTGTGGCAAGTTGCGCACGCAACTCGAGGAGGTAGGGGGGGCCGAGCTTCATGCTGGGGGTGGTGGAGGTAGCTCTTGCAATGGCCTTCAACATGGCAGTGGTTTGATGAAGTTTAGTCGAGTATTGGCGGAGCAAATCGAAACCCTAGTTCGGCCTATATGGGTTCGTGTACGTAATTGTGTTCTGGAGAGGGGCGGCCTGTAGAGAACGTAGGGGGAGATGATGGTGCGCACGGATGTGATGAGGGGAGACCAGATCCAATGGCTCTGAATGAAGATAGGTTTAAAATTTATATAAAAGGTTGTAAATTGTTTATAAAAAATTAGTATAAACTTTGATAAATCATAACTTTTTCATACGAGGTCGAAAACGCGCGAAACAAGAAGCATTGGAATCGTATGGACGAGCACTACGCGATGAAATTGGATTGGAGTCGTTTGGAGTTAGTGAGAATTTTGGGTAAAATTAAACGTCCGTTTAATTTTATTCGAAATAAATCGCTAAAATGGAAATAAAATCAAGGTGAGAACTTCTCACTCAATCGAATCAGTTTCGATTTTATTTTAAATAGTTAGATTTAAAATATTTGAATGCATGTTTGAATGATGATTGATATCTATTGATTGTTAAAATAGACATTATACGCCGTTAGTAAGCGGACGTTATTTATTAAAAACTTATACCGCGAATATTTCATAAACAGTGAAATTGGTATTATATATAATAGCAATATATATATATTGGCATATGTATATATTGGAGTTATTGATTTCCCGCATTTGTTTAGCGGATGAGACCCTATTGCGCCGTCTATTAAGCGGATAATATTTAAATCCCATATACCGCGATAATTTCGTACTGGAGCGGAATTGGTATTGTGCTAATGTTTATGGATGCAGGAAAACAGGTTGGAGGGATCTAACTGGATTCCTCAACAGTTTTTATTTGATTTCAGATATTTTGATATTTGATGGATTATCATATCGATATATGATATCGTTGTTGTCGTGATTGGCTATTTGGTATGTAGCATCATTGGACCAAATTTTGGGATTTTAAAATGATTTCAAAGTGATTTTTGAAAGTATACGTTTATAAAATATTTTTTGGAATTGATCCATTTTAAATAAATAAACGTTATAATTTTTAATGTTATAAAAAAAAATTAATTATGATTTTTGAGAAATATAGTTAAAGATTGATTTTTGAGAATATGATGATAACGATTTTATAAAATAGTTAAATCGGAATTTTTGAATTGATTATAAATTGATTTTTTTTAAAGGATTTATAAAAAGTTGATTATTTTATGAATCAAAATGGTGAAATAATAAAGGAGTTTAAAGACGTTTTAAAGAATAATATAAATTAATTTATTTTAAGAGATTTATAAATGGATATTTATAAATTGAAATATTGACATTATAAAACGAGTTTTTATAAGTGTTTGAATGAAGTGAAAATGAATTTTGTAAATGAATGGAATTCATAAAATTATAAATGGTGAAGTTATAAATGAAATTTATAAATAGTAAGATTTATAAATTTTGTGAAATTATTAAAGAATATATTTGGGTGAATAATCGAATCTTATAAGTTATAAGATTTATAATTATGAAGTTCAAAGAAACGATTTTGTAAAATAATCGTTTTATAAACATTTAACTTATAATGTGAACTTTTGGTTTATAATTGAGTTATAAATCGAATAGGTTAATAAAGGAGATGTATAAAAAGGAAGTAGTTATAAAATAAATAGAAATGGAATTTATAAACGTTGTTTTATAAATTCACAAACGACTTATTTTGATAAGTAAATTGTTGAAACCTATTAATGGAGTTATATTCACGTTTTTGACTGTGAAAAATCCTTTGAATTAAAATGAATAAAAGGATGAAATTGTTAACGAAGTTTATTCACATTTTTGAATAGTGAATAACACGTTAAAGAAAATGTTTTGGATTTGGTGTTTTAAATAGAATTAAACGATCTAACGATGTTTTAAAATGTGTTGAGATTCGAAACCATAGATTTCAACATTTATTGTTGAAATAGACGTTTTCGAGAAATAAAAGGAAATGGTGGATTATAACACTGTTGTTATAATAAATGATTTCCGAAAGGAAATGTTTTGTATAGTATTGGGGTTTATATATCTATTTTAATTTCGAATCCCTATACTAGTGACTTTGGGTTGTCGTAACGATGTTTTACGCAACATTCGTTTTGGCCCAAATAAATATGTTTAAGAGCATGATTTCCTTTAAGAATGAAATATATACTTAATCTCGATTTAAGTATATTTGAATATTTTCCAAGGGTTGAAAATAAATGGATTGAGAATTACTTAATAAGTAAGTATGGAAATGTTTTCCAATATAAAGTGAATATTTTGAGAATTTATCTTTTTGAAGATAAATTGAAATGAATAATTGAAATCGTATATGCATGGATATTTTGGAATATAAATTCACTATGGAATTTATAAAAGAAAGGGGAATTTGTTTAAAAATAAATATTGATTTATTTTTGAAGTATTGAAAATAATATATCTTGTAAAGATATTTTGGAAAATAAATAATTTGGAATATTATTTGGAATCTGGTGATGTTGTGCATATCCATTGATAGTTCAATAACCGACTATCAATATTTCCCTATGAATGGGTATTTGATGTGATTTGATTTAATTTGAATGCCACACTTATTTTTGAATAAGCGCTCACTATTCGGGTTAACCGGGAAAGGACCATGGGGTCGTATAACCCATTCCGAATATGTGATACGTCGTTGTGAATTGCATTGAAGATCGGTGTTGAAGACCCGGTATTTGCGAGAGCGATAGGATGACCTGTCGATTGACTCTGCACCGAGTAGCTACGGTATAGAGTTCTCCATATATGATGGTGAATCCGATCAGGACTGTGAATATCCGGATTGCAAGGACTTCTTTGTAAGTGCCTTCGTTTTTTTCGAGCCCGGAACAGACTTGTATGGATTGTATGCCTGACATTACAAATTGAGATATAAAGCAGATTTCTTTCAAATATATTTCTGTTGGTGGCGGAGAATTTATTCTTTTAGCTTAACATCCTTCTCTGAGACGTTCGAGCTTAGAGGTTATGTAGTTGAAGGTTATCAGCGATATATTCCCAATTTGGTAATGTGACATGCTGAGTGTTGTTGTAAATGATCATTGTGTTAATTATTTGTGATAGGATCGTTTATTTGATCGTCTATCCTGGTGATCATTTCTATGATCATTTGTTGACCCAAAGCATGGCTTTTGTATAAAGTATGTTTTTGTGGACGTGACTTCGTCGAGCCTCACACCCCGTGAATGGTCAAAACAGGAAAGATGCGGCAAGGTTATGAGGGGTAGCGCCCTTTAGGATGTGTGCATTTCCTTCTGGAAAAGGGTGGTATCATGGTATGGAGCCCAGATACTTACTCATGTTGAAAACACTTTGTTATGATTGTGTGAATTGATTACGAGCGCTCGGTGAAAAGGTCCCAAAGGACCGGGGGATGGCATATTCGGTCAGTTGTTACTCAGATAGGGGTAACCCGGCCTTGTGTTGGTAGAGATCCGGTTTAGTTCTCGGGGATGTCCATCCAGAGGCATTCTCATGTGGCAATGGGAAGTTCCTTGGCCTGATCATTCGTTGGAAATCCAAAGAAACCATACGAGACTTGTACGGTTTTAGTTGTATAACCTGCTATGGAATGTGGCGGTAACCTGCTATTGAACATAGTTAGCTATAGTAGGCATAGTTCGAAATGTCTATGTTGGCTAAGATTTATATTCTACTTTCGAAATGAATTTTTCCTACACTATGCACTAATAATAATAGCAAATGTTCTTTTTAAATGCGTATCAAGCATCTTTGACTATCATAAGGAGAAATCTCCTCCGATTCTGCGTTTGCATGTGTGTGTGTGCGGGGGGCCTTATGGTAGTCTCATTTTTTAAAAGCATTGCGAATGGAATTAAAAATATTCTTCTATTTTGATTTCAAAGATAAATAAACTGTTTTGAGTTCTCACACCAGTCACATGACTGACTCGGAGTTTATTGTTTTCCTTCCTAAACTCTGGGTGCCCACCAATTTCCACACGGGCAGTCAAGAGTTAAGGTTTATCAGGATATTCTGGAGTTGCTGGAGGCAAGATGGACGGCAAGGCGTATTATTATGCATAGTATTTCTTTTCCGCTGTTTGATGTTATTTGTTGTTTTAACACTCTGATGTAATGGTGATATGATGTGATGTAATGTAATAACTGATATAGTTCTTTGTTTAAAGATTATTCATTTATTATTATATGTTGTTCCGCTGCGAATTGTGAGATTCTGATGTTGTTCTGTTGTTTTTTGTTCCGTTCTAAATTTCTATTTTCTTCATTTTCTATTCTCTTTTCTCTCTATCTTCTACCTTCTTCTCTCTTCTTATTCTTCTAAATTTTTCTTAAACCCTCAGTGTTCGGTTTTCCGTCGTTCGATTTCTCGGCAGTTGATAAAGTGAGTATCGATGTCGAATTTTCGGAAGACGAAGAATCGGGTCCTGACAATACAACTTCAACTAAACTAAGACAAGGAGGTTTAAAGGGAATCAAGCAAGACACAGTTTCAAGTTAATTGCAAGCTTTCATGTTTTCAAATTCAAGTCTCTGGAATCAAAAATAAAAGCATGGAAATTTTATTTCATTTCAGTTTCAAGGCACTCTGCATTTTGAGGTGAGTAACATTTTTCTTAAAATAACTTAAGTTTAAACTTGTTATATGTTAGTATTTGAATGCTTAAAATATTTGTATGCATATTTATATTTCTCTGTGCATTGGTGAAATGAAGTATCTGTATATTGTATACCCTGTAGACATCCTGTTTATGACTATCAAGTTCATACCTTACATAAATTTTTTAACTCTGCTTGATCTAGTGATTGTTTGGACCTAGTATCTAAACAAGTTTGGTTTGTTGGATCATAAAGCAAATTTTAAAATTTGTATTTTTGTTTGCTAGTTGGAGAGGCTCTGTAAAAAAAAAAAAAAAAAAAAAAAAAAGAAAAAACTAAAAGAACTGGCAAATGTTGATATTAGTAAAATTTCAAACATCATAAGTTATTAATTCAGGGTTAAAACTTGAATACTTATCTAAAATTAGGATTTTTAAAAGTAAATTCACATTTTATAGTTAAGTATTGAATTGGCATTTCTGGGTTGTTCATTTTGGGAAGTTTGGGTTGTCTCGGCCAGTGTACTTGATTAGAGTGGTCGTGGTCTTTCATGAAGGTGGTGGAGTGACTGGAGTGTTTGATAAAATTTCGTGGTGGTTGATCAGTGGCTGGTGGAGAGTGCGGTAGTGGATTTTGGGTGGGAACCCAAGTTATATCAGTTTGGGAAGATTCGATCTTTTCTCCCTCCGTGGATGATCGAGTGTAATAGCTTTGTGGGAGGGGGTAGCTGGGTCAGTGACGAAGTTGTAGCCGGAGTTGTCGACTTTTAGGTGGTCGCGGTGGAGAGAGAGAACCATTGACAGGTTTGGGTGATGGTCTTGCGCGTGTGTTTCCAGGTTTGAAGCTTCGAGTTGAGGTGATTGGTTCTGGGGGTCCTGTTGTCATCAGGTGATGGACGTTGAAGTGTGGAAGGGCTAGTGGCTGGCCGGAGATGGCCAGAGGGATGGTGCACGTGCACCGTGCCGTTGGACTCTAGGTTGTTTTGAGTGCAGTGTGCATAGCCTGGTAGCAAATGAAGATGGTTTTATCTTGTTCCAGTTTCTTTCACCTGATAGCAAATGCAAGTGAAATTATCTTGTCTCAGTTTGTATAACCTGGGAGCAATTGTTTGAGACTTTTAAACAAGCTCAAATGAATCTTTAAATCTGTATACAAGATTTAACAAAGTTGAAAACAAATGCAATATTTAGTGGGTTTTCAGGCTCTTAAAAACCTGTCAGTTGCTACATTTTGAAATTCTATTTTGAAATCTGGAAACATAAATTAGTTTCTGGTAAAAATTTAAAAGGTTAAGATCAGTTTCAAATAAACTTTTGAATCATAAGTTTTAAAATGAATTTGGATTATATCAAGAATTAAAAAGCAAAAGCAAGTTAAAAACCCAGGTTTTAAATTTAAGATTAAACTAATGGATTCAAGTTTTCTTGAATTCAAATCTGAAATTCAAATCAGTTTTAAATCTAAAACAAGATTGAATCAAATAGTTTTTTTTAGGTAATTTGATTCAAATAAACATTTGGATTGATTTTGACATAGATCTTTTTAAAGGAAGTTAAACAAATTGTTTTAACTTGAATTCGCAAGTTGAAATATTAATGAAATTGGAAGTTTAAATTTAAATAAAGATTTAAGTGGTTGGGTTTAAAGCTTTTCTTATATAAGTTCATATGTAAGTAATAAAGGTTATTTATATTTATAAATTGAATTTAAATTGGGTAAATGTTTAAACAATAATCACTTTGAATCTTGAATTCAAAATGGAATCTGAATTTGAACTTAAAATGTTCTAATACATTTTAATATTAATGAAGTGATTAATAAAGAGATAAATTATCTTAGAAATAATTAAGGTATTTAGATGATTAAATGGATAAGTAAATTAAGGAATGACTTATGTATTAAATTTCTCTAATTAATTATTTAGATTAATTTATAATTAGAAATTAATTAGGGAATAAATTAAGAAGTGTTATTAGAAAATGAAGATAATTAAATAAGGGTTATTAATTAATTAATTAATGTGACTTATTTTAATTATTTAATTAGATTAATTTAGATAATCTATTGTAAATTGTTAAGAGTAATTACTTGATAAAAGTAATTAGAAGATTAATTACTTATTGTAATTAATTTTGATGTTATGATTAAATTAAGTTAATTAATTTGGTTTAATTAATTTAAGAAATCATTTGATGGTTTGATAAGTGTAATTACTTGGTGTAATTAATGGAGAAGGATTACTTAGGGAAGTAATTAGATGATAATTACTGAATGTAATTAATACAGGATGAATTGTAGATGAAGTAGTTTGGGTAATTACTTTTGTAATTAATCAGGGGATTAATTAGTGGAGATAATTAATTATGGAATAATTAATTTATTAAATAAGTAATTAAGGGTAGTTAATTACTGGATTGTTATTAATCAAGGGGATTAATAATTGTGTTTAACTTAAATAAAAGAATTTAATTTAAATATAAACTAGAGATCATTAATTAATGTAATTAATGATATAATTAAGAATTGTTTAATTAAGTAATAATAGATAATGAAGTGATTAATTATTGTAATTAATTAAGAATAAATGTAAGTAATTATATTTAATTAATAAATGAAGGAATTAAATGTTAATTACTATGAATAATTTAGGATAATTAATTTGTGAAATTAATTAAAGACTAATTACTTATTGTAATTAGAGATTGATTAATCAAAGGTGTTTAATCAAGATGAATACTTAGAGGATGATTAATTAATTTGATTTAAAATTAATTAATGATTGTATAAGCAGGATTTATAGATGAACTAATTAATTTAATTTATTTTAAATTAATTAGAGATTTAAGTAGTCAATTTAATTCATTTTAAATTAATTACAAATGGTGTGATTATAAATCATTGCTTAGGGATGAATGATATTGATATTCATTGAATGGTTGTGAACTCTGATATTAGATGAGTAATATCTATATGATATGGATGCTTAGTTAAAGTATGATAATGTGGATTATCTGATTGTGATGATTATCTGTTTGGAATGATAATATGAATTATCTGTTTATGATGATGATGTGATTATCTATTGTGATATTTGAATTATCTATCTATGTGTATATAGATAATTAAATTGAATTGTTTTAAACTTTAAGACAACTTGGCCTTAAAAGACACGCTTTGGATTTCGATAAGACCGGGATCGGTTTTACGCATTAGGAATATCCGAAAACCACATCGATTCCAAATTAACGATAGGTCGTGAATCTGAAGTGAAGATGAAGATTCAGAATGCAAGGGTTATCGTCGTTAACTCTGAGGGTGATTCCAAAATGAGTGTAACGAGATAATGCTTCGGTTTCGTTCGAACCCGGAACGAACTTGTATGGATTGAATGCTTTCAACACATCGTCAGGAGGGCGATGAGCAATTCGAAGAAATGTATTCTAAAAAGGTAATCGTAACCTCAAGCCTCATCAACCGGGAATGGCTAAAACAAGGGAGGTTCAGCAAGGCTAGGTGGGCCATGCCCAAGCAGGACAAGGATATTCCCCTGTCTAGATGTCCCTTTATTTTTCGGCTGTGTGGGCGGTTGATTGCAACAACTGCCGGGGTTTATCTTGTTCGGGACTGTTCAGTAAGGAATGGTTCCGGCCTTTTGTTGCAGGGGATGAAGGGAGTAATCCTCGGTACGTTGATCTAGGCCACGTACTGTGACGGGCGGTACCCCAGTAGCCCTTCCATTGTATGGAATCCACAATCCAATAAGTGCCCACGGTTTTGATTGTATTACCCACTTTTGTGGCTAGTAGCTGGAATTTAATTGATGTAACAATTTCGGCTATTTTCTATTTACTTGAAAACCCTAGACCTATTATAATATCACTGGATTTCCTATCAAATGTTTTGGTTAGCGTAAGGTAAAAACTTTTCCATGTTTATGTGTGGGAAGTCTTACGTGATACCTTTTGTTTTCAAAAGATTTTCAAAGTTAAGCAACTTAAACCTGTTACTCATAAACCTGTTACTCATACCAGACCCATGTCTGACCCGAAGTTTATTTTTGGTTTTCATAAACTCTCGGGTACCCAAATTTTTACTGGTAGCCAAGGGATTCAGGTTAGCTTTGACGAATTCTGGAAGAGCAATGGAGCAGGTGGCTTAAGCGTTGTAGATATATATATAGTTCCGCTGTGTTGGTATCTCTGAGTCTTATTGTTTGAACTGTAATGTATTGAGGTGTGTTAACTAGACACGTGTTTATAACTGTCTAGTATGTGATGTATTGTCTGTATAACTCTGATTGATGTTGTATATTATGTAAATATTTATGTGATTATTATATTTTATTCGTTCCGCTGTGAGATTATGGTGTTGTTGTTCTTTCTTCTCTATGTTTTCTATTTTCTCATCCCTTTCTTTCTTAAAGACGCTTCGTCTTACTGGGCGTAGGAGGGCGGGTCGTCACAGTTGGTATCAGAGCGCTAGGTTGAGTGAATACCTAGGCTCTTGAGTGATTTCTTCTTGAGAGAGCATATTTGTAATTTTGATATATATATATTTGTTTCTACCTATTTGTTGGGTTACCTGTTCGGGTTTTCCAACGAGCTATAAAGGTTGATTGGGTAGTGGTGTGTGTAACACAACTACCAATGGTTGGAGTTTGTATATTTGAGGTTGGAAGTGTAATTGTCGAGACTGTAGACCTAGTACCGTCTCGAGTAAACTTTGGATGGTGTAAGGATTTCATTGATCTCTGAAGGAAACCTGTTAAGGTTCGGAGTTCATTTTGAAGTGTAGTTTGATCAAAAGAAAGTCATGATATTTTGATACATCAAGGTATAGTAGCTGTGTGATGAGACACAGTGACGATGGATGTCTCTGAAGATGTTTCTTTGGGACAAGTTAATGAAGTGTATCTGTTCGATGTTGTCGCTGTGTTCAGTTGGGTGTTCCTGTTTGCTTTGGAGTCCGAGTTTTTCGAAGAGCTTTGGATTAGGAGGTCTTCTGGCTTAGAAGCTTTTCTTGAGGTAATTTCAGAAGTAGTAGAGTAGTTCCATTTCATCGATGGATTGGCCATATAAGCGTAAGCTGTTCTGATTTGTAATGAGAGAGCAGCATTTTGGAATTAGGTTGGATTGATCGCAAAAGTGACTTGCGATTGTTTGAGTTTCTCTTGGGTCTGATTTTTTCTGAATGTCTTCAAGAAGTTAGAATTTTGTTCGCATCTAGAGATTGAATTTGGCATCGACTGGTGTTAACGCTTAAATTTGAACGCTAACACCCCGGTGTGTGAAGTATAATTGTGAAAGCACCACCCGATAGATCGGGAAAGAATTATAAGCAAATAATAGCGGAAAAGCAGTAAACAACAGCAATTTTATAGTGGTTCGGCTTATGGGTATAGCCTACGTCCACTTTAAGTACTTTTATTGATGATCCCGTTACAAGTTGATACAATTCTTCCCAAGTACAATTCACTTTGAACTACAAGAAACTTAGAACAAGTATTTTAAACTTCGAAGGAGATGAGAGTCTTTGAATCCATGTTGGATGTACGCGATCTCTTGTTGAAGTTGTTTGTAGCGTTCTTAGTGTCTCGAGAGCTTCAAGTGTTGAATTGGTTTGGAATGCAGCAGAGTATCAGCGCTTGAAGAGAATGAGCCAAAAGTCCCCTGAATGTTGGCGGTGGCTGCCTATTTATAGGAATTCTCGGAGTTGAGCCGCCCCCTATAAGTCGCATGCGACTCATTTCATGTACTAGGTTGCTGGCGAGTCACGGGTCAACGAGTCACGACTTAAGCATTTCCCTTATCTCCTCCCAGGGCCACGAGTACCAACCCGCGTCTTATAAGGAGCGGCACCATTTTTTCCCTAAGTGCTAGGTCGCACGCGACTTAGAAGGATGAGGCATATGTCGGCAACGACTCATGATAAGTCGTAGATCACGTCTTTGAGTTGTGGTTGAAGCAGTTTGCAATGCTTAATATGATGAGTCGCTAAGTCGGTATGCCATGAGTCGGTAGACCACTGAGTCGTTGAACCGCTCCATATGCTTGAGTCGTGAACATCTTAACTCGTTAAGTCACAAGGCACCTTAAGTCGTTAAGCCATTTAGTAGCTCCCTTTCTTAAGTCGCTGGAAGCATTGAGTCGCTCCCATTTTTAGGTCGCTGGAAGCATTGAGTCGCTCCCATTTTTAGGTCGCTGGAAGCATTGAGTCGCTCCCTGATGAGTCGGTAACTCCTATGAGTCGTAAGCCCCCTTGAGTCGCTCGGCGTTAACAATTGCCCCTCGAAGTATACGCTTAGATCATGAGTCGTGTGCTTCGACTTTCTGCTTGAGTCGTGAACGACTCAAAGCGGCTTATGACTCGCGAGTCCCTTCCTCTTCTCCTCCATCCTGTATATAAGCTATTAAGTCGCCCCTTCTTCCTCACTTAACTACTTCAATATCCAGCTCTGCCATTAGCGAAACTCCAAACTCCCAAAGGCGAATTCGAGTTAATCAATCGACGATTCATTCCTGCTATTATATTGCGTAAGTGAATTCAACCTTTATCCAACTCACGATCACCATTAAACCATGAACATCCAACTTTTGATCCCAGCTCAAATCCATACATCACATCCCACTTTCGGGCCATGTTGCAGTCGGTTTTCGTTTGCCATTGGCTGTGTTGCTATGGCGGCTAATGAGAGCATAACAATGCATTGAATTTATGATAGACTCGAAGTGGTTCGAATCGGTGTTGGGCGATTTTGATGGTATGGGTAAATAATGGGTTTCATTGAGAAGATGGTGAACCATTGTTGCTTGAGCTTTAGCGGGTTAGAGGGTTGAGGAAGATAAGGGGGCTGTAAGATGTGGCGTGGAGAGGAAGTCTGCGAGTTAGCAAATCAGGTCTTGAGTCGCTGCCGAGTCAACTTGGGACCATGAGTCGTGGCCGAGACAACCTGAGTCGCTGCCGAGATAGGACTTAGACAATTTTGCATGTCCCTGAACTGGGGCCCCTTGACTCATACAATGCGACTTTAAGTAATAGCGACCTTCCTGTTAGGCCATGAACGACTTAAGATTAGGATGCATAATGCCGTGCCTTGTGTTTCTTAACTCGATCCGAACATCCTGGGTTTTAAGCAACTTTGAGAACTTTTAAAATTTTGGTAGAACTTGCTTATATTTCCATCTTGAAGTTTGAATTGCTGAGACAACTCCAATGACTCTGTTATGCTTTGTTACTGGATTATGCGATCTTTAATATTGATAACCTGTTTAAACATAACCTTTGCAAAAAAGCGGGACGAATATACTGCCACTGACTGCCCACATCGAATGACAGATTAGTTAATAATAGACAATCAATTTAAACAAATTGTGTGAAAGAAGTGCTCTAAATCAACGAATCCAAGTAGAATGCTAAAGCAATATTGAAACAGTCAACTGAAATTGACCGGTTTGCACTAACACCACACCTGAACTTTTAAGTTAATAAGTCCTGAAATTTGGTAGTCAACCAACTGCCAACTAGCTTAACTTCAGTTATATTTACTTGTTTATTTTCATTAGTTCTGCACAACATTTCACACTTTTAGGAAACGTGTACCTTCGCATTTGAACATCCAGTTGCTTGTGTAGAATGACCTCTCATCAAGAAGAGCCGATGGGCCAGGCTGAAGATGTCTTTCCAGTAGCCATCCCTATAGACAACCCTCCGGAGAGAACATCCACAACTTTGAATCAGCGGGCATTTAACCAACTGCGCGTCCAGTTTGGCATTGATGATGCTGACATCTTATTTCCGGGGCCAAATGACACTGCTGACAATCCTCCCTACGGCTTTGTTGCAGTCAATCGCCAAATGTGCTTAAGTGGGGCGATTCCTCCTTTTAACGACTTTCTCCAACAGTTCCTGCTTCGGTTGTCTATCTCTCCATTCCAATTACACCCCAATGGCTACGCCATTCTGATGGGGTTATGTGTTCTATTCAGGAGAGTTTTGGATCGGTTACCAAGCTTCAAGGAGATCTGCTATTTTTGCTCATTCACGAAAACTAAAGACCATCCCTCCATCGTGGTTGTAAGAAGCGCTCGAAATCGCAAACTTATTACTGATCTCTCCGAAAGCGCTCACGGATTTTTGAATCAGTTTTTGAATCAGTTTTTCTTCGTTCGCTGCCCTCCAGGGTTTTATGCCATCTGGAGAGTGGGAAGTAAGATTTCCTGTCTCTACTTTTTCCGTTTTGAAACTTTCTCGAGATCTGAACTCTCAGCTGCTAATTTCATTCTTTGCTCTTTTCAGCACTTCCTCTCCCTTCTAGAGATCCGATTCATAAACAAGTTTTCGAGAGGTTGAGTGCCGTGGCTTGCGGAAGAAAGGAGCATAAAATTTCTGCTGAAGGATGAATTTTTACACCAATACGGGCTTCTACACGCTTCTCGTTCTACGCATGCTCATGAAGTTCCAACAGAAGTTCCCGATTCTCCGACGAAAACTTCTGACGCCCCGGTTACTGTCGAACAACTCGCATCAAAAGAGTCTAATATTGAAGCTTCATTGGTGAAGTGTTCCACTTCTACCGACATTATGGGGTCATCCAGTAAGACGGTGCTTGCCCCGATCGAGGAAGAAGAAGAACCTTCACGGCCTCTCGGGGGGTTAGCTGATGTAGGAATTGAGAAAACAAGTCCCACCAAGCATGTTACGAGGGGTTGAGCGACATAATAGTGACTTCACAGGAGCTTTTTAGAGATGACGTATCTAAAACTATCTCTCCTGTAATTGAGGCGACGTCTCTTCTTCGACAAACACCAACACAAACATCAACTCCTCATACCCAAGCTTTCATCACCTCTGCACCAAAGAGTGGTTTGTAGCTTAATGCGTGTAGCTTGCACATCACACAACACTTAGGATTTTCCAGCACATTTATGCACTTATCTTCTTGTACTTTAAAGACTTCTAAAGCTTATCTTTTCTTATTTCAGATTCTTCAATGACACGCGGCAGATCATATTACCAAGATTTCCAACGCTATGGGGGGCGTGGTCAATATGATTATCGGCGTTACTTTCCCTCCTATAGAGAGTCTGATGAAGAGAGGGCTGCTCGAAAGGCTCGTGAAAGGAGGGATGCAGAAGAGCGTAATGACAGAAGGGATAGGGATGAGCACCATGATTCTCTGCAGAGGAGTGATGACTCGCACAAAAGGAAATCTCACGACGACCGAGGAAAAGGTCATGTAGCTGAAGATTCAGGCAAACGAGCCCGACATGGTGAGAGACATGTTTCCACTATTCCCGAAAAGCCTACTGTCCCTGCCCCTCTTGACATTACTTCCGACTCTCCTGCTCTTGGGAAGGAGGACATCCAGACAATAATAAGCACGCCCAAATTTCAAGTGGGACCGGGCCCTGCCACTTTACAAAGTCGTTTTCCGCAGTGGTGTTTAAAGGGTGTGAGGTTCGATCTCGACCTAGTCCCTATTGACAAGCCTGCTATGCTACGAAATCTTGACGCCGTTAAACTTGATATCGAGAGGATGTCAAACTGGCAGAAGCTTGTTGATGAGCTTCAACGAGTTAACCGCGCCAACTTAGAGGCTATGCTCACCATGGAAAATGATAAGGCTGAGTGGCAAAAGGTCCTTGAGCAGCACGACAACGAAATGAGGAGCATTACTTCCTACAACGAGGAGCTCGAAGCAAAGGTTGAGAAGTTGAAAGATGAGCTTGCTGCTTCCTCTACTTCATACTCTCAAAAAGAAGAAGTGCTTCTCAGACAAGTTAGAGATGCTCATGCTAGTCAGAGGGACGCCGAAGACAGGCTCGAGGTACAAAAAAGAATCAATGAAGGCTATGTCTCTGATATTGCTGAGCTTCAAAAGAAAAACAACTCCCAGGAGGCGAAGATACAAATGCTTAAGCTTCAGCTTGCCAAAACCGAAAGGGAGCGCGATGAGGCTGTCGCCGGCAAAATCGCAGCCGAAGAATCTCATGAGGCGACCAAAAATAGCTTCGGCTCAACATTATTCGACTTCTACTTGCATAGCGTCTTGGGTCGTGGAAGCCTCGCCTTTCTTGGTCCCAAGTATGAGATCACTTTAGCTGAAGTGTGGGAGGTCGCCCTCGATATGCTTGGTGCTGAAGGCGCTGGTTATGACGAGCCAGCCCTGGAAAGGCATTATTTTGATGAAGACGCTCGCGCTGCTCTTGCCAGGGGAAAGGAACAACTTGCCAAACTAAGAACCGAAGTGACGGAAGGGGACCAGCTGGGGAAAACCACTTCAACTACTCTAGTCCAGCCACCTTCTTCGTCTGAAGTCGACATTATTGGTTCCAGTTCCCATCTCGCATCTCCCACCAAAGTTACCGCTGATATTACAAGCACACAAGGTGGAGACGAGGGTGAAGAGAGCGCTGATGCGCAAGCTTATGAAGTCGATATCAGGAAACCAGCTTCTCCAGGTAACTTCACCGTTAATCTCGCTACTGTCAATTCTGCTCAAGCTGATTACTCGTTTATTTCACATGAGTTTCACGAGCTCCTTGGCTATTTTCTCAACCTTGACGAGCCTTCATCTCCTCTCTTTACTGACTTCATTGGTGAACCCTCATCTCCTCTTTTTACTGACTTTAACCTTTTTTCTTCTGTAGAGAAAGTACCAAGCACTGCTCAAACTTCTACTCCTCCGGTCATCCTTCCTTTATCTCCTCAGGCGGTGCCTCCTTCTGCCTCGCAACCTGGATCACAGGAGGAACAAATAGAGGCTCTTCACGGCTTGGATGATCCCATCGCTTCGCAAGAGCAGAAAGATGAGAGACCTGAGGGAGGTGACATTTCTCCGGAACGGACTCCTTCTGACGACATTGTTCTATCAAAACTTGTCACTCCGGGGAATGAGTCTTCCTCACAAAGGAGAGAGAAGCGTGGGACATCAAAGAGGAGGGGGAAGAAAATCACCGCCACTGAAGAGGAGCCGGAAGTTGAACCGGTTACACCTGCCTCTCCTACTTCCCTTATACCCACTGGCCGACCTGAAAAGCTGGTTATTCGACCGAGTAAAGGGTCCAAAGGAGGGAAGAAGAAGTGAAGATTTTAGCTTTTTGCCTTTTGTATGAACTGGCCGAGAGTTGTGCGGGTACCGGCCCCCGCTTTTATTTTGAAACCTGTATCTGCATTATAGTTGAATAAAATGATTCTTTGTTTGTACAAACTTCTGTTTGAATTTGAGAATGCATTTACTATTTATTTTTGCACAAGTTTGTTTATATAGTATTGCAGCGGGCTTATGGTATGTTGCTTGAGTATTACTTTACTGAGGCAGCTATACTACTATACCATGTTGCCCCCATACCTTAAGCTTGTTGCAATATTTTATACTTTGAGGGGACTTGCACTCTTATTTGTTAAAGAATAATTATTTTATTTTTTAAAGAAAATTTTTATTGAGTACAACTCCCTTCGTATAAGTTTTTACGCTTTGTCGTTCGAAGAAATCACTTTTCTCTTTTGCTTATGTGCATATTTTACCAAGTGAATTCCTCTATGTGGTAAAGCGGACCTCTGAAGGGTACTTTAACTTCTTTTCTTTTTACGATCATTTTCCATTTGAAAGTTAAAGTACGCTTTTTGATGAGGAATTTTTTTTATACAGAATTGTACCTCTGAGGAGGGATTTTTCACGTTTCAACACTTGGAAGTTTTATTTCAATCTCGGTGAAACGTGTACCCCCAAAGAGTTGTGCCTTCGAAGAAAGCCTTCTCACGTTTCAACACTTGGAAGTTTTATTTCAATCTCGGTGAAACGTGTGCTTCCAAAGAGGTCTTTTTTTTTTTTTTTTTTTGATTGTGTCCCCGGGAGGGGGTCGTACCTCTAAGGAGGGATTTTTTTTTACGTTTCAACACTTGGAAGTTTTATTTCAATCTCGGTGAAACGTGTACCCCCAAAGAGTTGTGCCTTCGAAGAAAGCCTTTTCACGTTTCAACACTTGGAAGTTTTATTTCAATCTCGGTGAAACGTGTGCTTTCAAGAAGGTCTTTGTTTTTGCATTCAACTTTGGTGAAGTGAAATTCCGAAGAGCGGTTGTTACACTTCAACTCCTGGCGAAATGTGCCTCCGAAGAGGGCTTTTATTTTGTTTACATTTCAACTCCGGTGAAGTGAAATTCCGAAGAGCGGTCAAAACACTTCAACTCTTGGTGAAATGGGCCTCCGAAGAGGGCTTTTATTTTGTTTGCATTTCAACTCTGGTGAAGTGAAATCCCGAAGAGCGGTTATAACACTTCAACTCCTGGTGAAATGGGCCTCCGAAGAGGGCTTTTATTTTGTTTGCATTTCAACTCTGGTGAAGTGAAATCCCGAAGAGCGGTTATAACACTTCAACTCCTGGTGAAATGTGCCTCAGAGAGGGTTTTCATCGCCTGGAAGTTACTCTCTCATGGTTGGAGGGTCATGACTCCTCCAATCTTTTTTGTTGAGTAGAGAACTTTCTTTTTTGTGGCGTATGACCCATTAGAGGTCTTTTATTCTCCGAAGAGTTGCGCCTCCGAAGAGGACTTGTGCCGCTGATGGTAGCTTTGGTTGTTCCTCTGTTCACTTGCTTATGCCTTTTCAGCGATCCTCTTTTTTTTTTTTTTTTTCTTTTCAAGTTTTCATTCCCCTTTCTCTCACAAGTGGCTTGTTTAATCCAAGGAAGTGTACTTCATTGCCAGGCAAGTTCGTGAGAACGGGCACTAGCTTCCTAATTGGATGTTTGTTTGTTCAAACAATCTCAATTTATCAGCAAGGGCTCGTTTCTATCGAAATCATTAGCCGTTCAATTGAAGTATTTCCTATCTAGGATTTGAATTCGGGGTCTTTGTGACTTGAAATTTGTTTGTTGAATGATGGTGAGAATCGCTCGGTCTTATTATGCGCAAGTTTTATTTCCATTGTCTGCAAAAATTTAAATCGACATTTTAGCAATACATTTTATGTATTTTTATATCGAAAACAAAGCAAACATATAATGATAATAAGGAACACAAGATTTATAGTGGTTCGGCCATGAAATTGGGCCTACATCCACTTTATATTCTTTCATTATTTACTTGCATCAGTTTCACAATTGCTTTCAATTACAAGAATCATACATTCATAATTCTTTTTACAATTTTTCAACAAAATTTTCAAGTAAAGTATGGACGCAAGTGGTTGCTGTTCCATGCCCTTGGAATTTGATCTCCATCAATGGTGGTGAGCTTGAATGTGCCGTCAAGAAGCTTCTGACCTATTACATATGGTCCTTCCCAATTTGGCCCAAACACACCTGTCGCGGTCATAATTCTTTTCAGGACTAGATCTCCAATTTCAAAGCTGCATTGACGAACTTTGGAATTGAAATGTCTGGCTATCCTTTGCTGATGAGCTGCAACTCTGAGGTTAGCTTCATCTCTTTTTTCATCAAGGAGATCCAGCGCTTCAAGTTGCAACTTTTCATTTTCTGCTTGATTGAAATGGATTCTTCTGTGTGAAGGGACCTCTGTTTCAACCGGGATCATTGCTTCCGATCCGTATGCTAACGAAAAAGGAGTATGCCCAGTTGCAGTTTTGTGAGTAGTTCTGTATGCCCATAGTGCAAGTGGTAGTTTATCGACCCAACCACCTTTTGCTCTTTCGAGTTGCTTTTTGATGGTTGATTTGATGATCTTGTTCACTGCTTCCACTTGCCCGTTTGCCTGCGGATGAGCTACTGCCGAAAAGCTTTTCTGGATTTTGAATCGTTTGCAAAAATCCTGGAATTCCTCGCTTTCAAACTGAGTACCATTGTCTGTGATTATTTTCTGAGGCACACCGTATCTGCAAATGATATTCTTGGTCACAAAGCTTATCATTTTCTTAGAAGTGATAGTAGCCAATGGTTCAGCTTCAGCCCACTTAGTAAAATAATCAACTGCAACAATAGCATATTTAACCCCTGATTTAGCAGTTGGTAGCGGCCCAATGAGATCCATTCCCCAAATTGCAAATGGCCATGGACTGACCATCTGTGTGAGTTCGGTAGAAGGTGCTCTAGGAATTTTGGCATATCTTTGGCACTTGTCACATTTCCGGGAGTAATCTGCGGCATCCCGATTGATTTCTGGCCAAAAATATCCGTATCGGAGAATTTTCTTTGCTAATGTTTGACCACCTGAATGATCACCACATTCTCCTCCATGCACTTCAGCTAGGATTGTTTTGGACTCTTCCCGGGATACACATCGAAGCAATGGCATTGAGAATCCCCGTCTGTACAATCGGCCATCCTGAATTACATAGCGAGAGGCCTTCCTTAATAGCTTTCGTCTCTCTATCGAGTTTTCCGGCAGAGAACCTCTGAGTAGGTAATCCAGTATTGGAGCCATCCATGACTCTTGTTCTTGAGATACATTCATAATCCAGTTTATATCCATTTCGTCTATACTTGGCGCTGAAAGGACTTCTATAGGGACCAATCCCAATAGTTGAGCTTCACCAGAACTTGAATATTTTGCGAGGGAATCTGCCTTCATATTTTCTTCCCGAGGAATGTGGCTTATTGAATAGTGATCGAGTTCACATAGGAGTTCCCAAGCCTTTGACAAGTAGGAAGGCAGATTTCCACCTTTTGCTTGAAATTCCTTCTTGACTTGGCATACAATAAGCTGAGAATCACTGAAAATTTGTAATGCTCGAATGTTCAGCTCTTTAGCGATTTTCAGACCTGCAATAAGAGCTTCATATTCTGCTTCATTGTTTGTTGAAGGAAATTCCAGTCTTAGTGCATAACATAATGATCGACCTTCAGGAGTTTCAAGTACCACTCCGGCTCCAGAACAGTAGTCATTTCTTGCGCCATCAACATACATCTTCCACTGGATTGGAGAATCATTGACCGCTTTTTCCTCACCATTATCTTTCTCTGCGAATTCTGCAATGAAATCAGCTAAAGCTTGTCCGTTGATTGCTTTTCGGGGGTGATAGGTGATGTCATATTGACTAAGTTCAATGTTCCATTTTAGAAGACGACCTGAAGTTTCAGGGCGAAATAGGACTTGCTTTAGAGGCTGATCAGTGAGTACTTTGATAGGATGAGCTTGGAAATATTGCCTCAGTTTCCTCGATGCAACTAGTAGGCAATAGGCGAGTTTTTCCAACTTGGAGTAATTCAGCTCTGCCCCAGTGAGTCTTTTGCTGATATAGTAAACTGGATGTTGAATCCTTTTGTCTTCCCGTATCAGCGCTGCACTTAGAGCATGAGATGATACTGCCAAGTATATAAGAAGATCCTCACCATTGCCTGGCCTAGAAAGTATCGGAGGCGTTTCCATATGACGGATCAACTCTTCAAAGGCTTTTTGGCATTCGGGAGTCCATTCAAAGTTCTTCTTTCCTTTTTTCAGGGCATCAAAGAATGGGATGCATTTATCAGTAGCTTTGGAAATGAACCGACTCAAAGCGGCGACCTTTCCGTTGAGACTTTGCAATTCCTTCTTCGTTCTAGGAGCTTTAACTTCTTTTAAGGCGGTAATTTGCGCTGGACTGGCCTCAATGCCCCTAGCACTGACGATAAAACCTAAGAACTTTCCGGATTCGACCCCAAATGTACATTTCAGAGGGTTAAGTTTCATTCTGTATTTCCGAAGGACTGCGAACATTTCTGCTAAGTGTTCAATGCGATCCACTGCTTTCCTGGACTTCACTAACATGTCGTCGACGTAGACTTCCATAGTTTTGCCCAATTGCGGTTTGAACATAGCATTAACAAGTCTTTGGTAGGTTGCCCCTGCGTTTTTTAATCCGAAGGGCATAACTCTGTAGCAATAAAGCCCAACATCTGTAATAAAGCTTGTATCCTCCTGATCCGGCTCATGCATCATGATTTGGTTATAACCAAAATAGGCATCCATGAAGGATAACAATTCATGTCCCGCAGTTCCGTCTACCAGTTGATCGATCCTGGGTAATGGGAAGCAATCTTTGGGGCAAGCCTTGTTTAGATCAGAAAAATCGATGCACACTCTCCATTTCCCATTAGCTTTCTTGACCAACACAGGATTTGAAACCCAATTCGGATATGTAGATTCTTTGATGAAGTTATTTTCCATGAGTCGATCAACTTCTTCTTTTAATGCTGCTGACCATTCTGGACCCTGGGTTCTTCTTTTCTGTTTAACCGGCGTAAACTTTGGGTCAATATTCAGGGCGTGTACTGCAACTTCTGGGGATATCCCACACATATCGGCATGAGTCCAAGCAAAGACATCCAGATTTGCTTTCAGGAAAGATATTAAGACATTCTGAATTGACACATTAAGCTGCGAACCCACATTCAACACCTTATTTGGGTCCTTCGGGTCAACAGGTACCGGAATTGTTGTTTCCACCGGTACTACTCTATTCTCCCCTGTACTGGCTTTTCTGGGATCCATTTCTTTCCGTGCCCCGCTGTGTTCGCCAGTGCAGGGTCCGCTCTGTAATTGCTACAAAGCTGGTTCCTTGATGCGGACTGGAGTTGCCGCATCCTTTCCCATTTCTCTTTTTCTTGACTCTCGCAGCTCTGTCCAATAACATTCTCGCGCAGCATTTTGATCCCCTTTTATAACTCCTACTCCATTGTCAGTAGGAAATTTAATAGTGAGGCTCCACGGGGCTAGGATAGCTTTGAATGCTGCGAGTGTTGGACGGCCAAGAAAAGCATTATAAGCAGAATATTCATCGACGATCACAAAGGTTTTCTTTCGGACCACTTTCCTTTCTCCTTCCCCAAGTTCTACAAACAGATCGATGGTTCCTACTGGTTGCTTTGGCTCCCCAGTGAAGCCCACGATTTTCTGTGATGAGGCTTGCACATCGATCATAGGGATTTTCATCTGGTCAAATGTCTTTTTGAAGAGGATATTACATGATGCTCCGCAGTCAATGAGGACTCTTCTGACAATGGCTGGTCCAATACCAGCCGAGATGACCAAGGGATCTAAAGTAGGAGCTTCAATACCTGTAGAATCTCTGGCTCTGAAAATAATATCATCACTGAAAGTTTTTTGTTGTTTAAGGGGCGTAGTGTCTTCTAGAACAAAGACGTTTTCTTCGGCTGGAGCATATTTCAAAGCCCTGGAATATCTCTCCATCTCACCCCAACTCTTGCCAGCTGGGTGAGGTCCTCCTGAAATGACATTGATAACGGGCCTTCCAGATTCATGCCCCGTAGCTTTCTCTCCTGCCCCAGGCTGATGCACAGGGGCCCGCTGCCCCTGACTTGACGATGCAGGATTGTTGCTATTCTTTTTTACGAATTGCTGCAACTTGTTTTCTCTTAGCAACTCTTCAATCAGATTTTTCAGCTGGCGGCATTCATCAGTTTCATGACCTGGTTGATTGTGGAAGCGGCAGAATTTCCCACTTTGTATGGCTTTTCTCCCAGTTCTCAAAGGGATAGGTTTAGGGAAATCGACGGAATCTTTAGTGGCGAGGTAGATGTGCTCTGGTGTATGTGATAATGGAGTATATTCTGATGGCTTGAAGGATCGGGGCTTCTTCAGATTACCCTGTTTCTTCCCATTACTATTCTCCCTTTTTTGCCCCACCGATTCATTCTTGCGTGGAGCGACAGTGTTGTCTTCTGCTTTTTCCACCACTGTCTTTACTGGTAAAGGACGGCTTTCCAAGCGAATGAATTCATCTGCTTTTTTGTAGAACTTTTCGAGAGAGGTTGGCTCCTTCATATTTAACCATTTCCCAAATTCGCTTGACTTATCGATAGCCCTCATCAGATAAGTCAATATCATTCGTGGTTCAGCATTGTCCACCTCAGCCAGTGCTATATTGAAGCGGTTCAAGAAGGATCTGATAGACTCACCAGGATTCTGCTCTAAACTCGATAGTGACATAATATCCTTGGCCTTCGAAGCATATAGTCTAAACTGCTCCTTGAATTTTCTGGTCAAGTCCGAAAACTGATCGATAGATCGGACTGGTAACTTGGTGAACCACAGTAAAGCCACGCCTTCCAGGTATACGGGGAAATATCGGCACTTTATTTCATCGGAGGCCCTGGCACCTGTCATGTGCCAATCATACTTATACAAGAACTCATTCGGATCACTTGTCCCTTTGTAAGCTGGAATAGTCGGAGGGACAAACTTCCTTGGAAATTACGCCTTCAAGATTTTTTCGGTAAACGGAGTTTTACTTGGGGCGAAACCCCATTCCTTCTCATCTTCAACTCTTTGCATACTTTCTTTCATGATCTGCCGGACCATTCCAGAAAGATATTCCTCATCATGCCGAGTTCTAGATCCAGCGGCGTTAGGTACTGCCTGCTCAAAGGGACTAGTAGGCCTTTCAGGAGCATTCCTTTCATTAACATCATGAATGTTGCCAGCATAGTTCCTTTCATTAACATCATGAATGTTGCCAGCATAGTTCCTTTCATTACCAGCCGGTTGATTGTTTGCCCCAAGTAAGTCGTTCAACTTATTCAGAATCAGAGCATTCTGGGCACTTTGAGCCTCTAGTTGTGCATTTTGGGCGTTTATCTGCTGGTTTAGCCCTAGAATCACAGCATCCAATTCCGCTTTTGTAACTCCAACAGACGGAGTGGGTAGATTAGGCACAGGGGAAGCGGAGGTTCCCTCTTGAATGTTCCCAGATCTGATAGATCTACTTTTCCTTCCAGGAGCCATAATCTCAGATATACTTCTGGTTTTTAAGGAAATTCTTTCTTCTAATCTCTGCGAAGCAATGATGACAGCTGTCCTGAGTTCAATTCTCAGTGAAAGCACCAAAAATGTTAACGCTTAAATTTGAACGCTAACACCCCGGTGTGTGAAGTATAATTGTGAAAGCACCACCCGATAGATCGGGAAAGAATTATAAGCAAATAATAGCGGAAAAGCAGTAAACAACAGCAATTTTATAGTGGTTCGGCTTATGGGTATAGCCTACGTCCACTTTAAGTACTTTTATTGATGATCCCGTTACAAGTTGATACAATTCTTCCCAAGTACAATTCACTTTGAACTACAAGAAACTTAGAACAAGTATTTTAAACTTCGAAGGAGATGAGAGTCTTTGAATCCATGTTGGATGTACGCGATCTCTTGTTGAAGTTGTTTGTAGCGTTCTTAGTGTCTCGAGAGCTTCAAGTGTTGAATTGGTTTGGAATGCAGCAGAGTATCAGCGCTTGAAGAGAATGAGCCAAAAGTCCCCTGAATGTTGGCGGTGGCTGCCTATTTATAGGAATTCTCGGAGTTGAGCCGCCCCCTATAAGTCGCATGCGACTCATTTCATGTACTAGGTTGCTGGCGAGTCACGGGTCAACGAGTCACGACTTAAGCATTTCCCTTATCTCCTCCCAGGGCCACGAGTACCAACCCGCGTCTTATAAGGAGCGGCACCATTTTTTCCCTAAGTGCTAGGTCGCACGCGACTTAGAAGGATGAGGCATATGTCGGCAACGACTCATGATAAGTCGTAGATCACGTCTTTGAGTTGTGGTTGAAGCAGTTTGCAATGCTTAATATGATGAGTCGCTAAGTCGGTATGCCATGAGTCGGTAGACCACTGAGTCGTTGAACCGCTCCATATGCTTGAGTCGTGAACATCTTAACTCGTTAAGTCACAAGGCACCTTAAGTCGTTAAGCCATTTAGTAGCTCCCTTTCTTAAGTCGCTGGAAGCATTGAGTCGCTCCCATTTTTAGGTCGCTGGAAGCATTGAGTCGCTCCCATTTTTAGGTCGCTGGAAGCATTGAGTCGCTCCCTGATGAGTCGATAACTCCTATGAGTCGTAAGCCCCCTTGAGTCGCTCGGCGTTAACAACTGGATTCCAGGAGTGGTACCAATGGTTCAGTAAGATGATTTTCTGAGAATGAGTTTGATGAAGTAGCTCAGATTTTGGAGAAACTGCGAAGTTTTCTTTTTGGATATGTGAACTTTATCTTTGGGAATGTGTTGACCAGTCTGTGCTTGAGTTCATCTTTAGCACTTTTATCTGTTTAGTCAGAGTTGCGCAGTGGAAGCATAGTAGTAGCTGTTTTAGTTTGGAAGCAATTGGATGTTGCAATGTTTGGATTAGAGAGTTCTACAGGAAATTTTTCAACATCTGAGGCCAGTTTGGAGTGCACCTGTTTTATCTCTTCCGGATGAAAGAAGTGAGTTCTGTTTTCTAATTTGGAGTAGAGTTTGTGTTCTGAGTTTGGTTGATCTTGGGGAGATCATTTTGTTGGATTGTTGTTGGTCCAGTTTATTTCTAAGAGCATCAGCAAGAGTTGAGCTGATCGGGAAAGATGAAGGAAGCCCAGGATCGTCCGAGGAGTTTTGTGGATAAGATATGAAGGAATTTGGATTTCAAAGTCGGAGATTTGATTTTGGATAAGTGTATGGTCTTCAGGAGTGAATTGTCAGTTTGGATAACTGAGATTCGTTGTGTTTCACGTATCTCTGAGGGAGTACGTGTAAGATCTATCTCTGGTTGTAGAACCAGTAGTTCAGAGAGTTTTGATTGTTGAGTCAGACTTGTTTATAGTCTGATATCCTGTCTTGTTTTGTAGATCTAGATAGGTGGAAGCTCTGTAGCTTAGTAGTATTGATTGATTGTATTTTATAGGGCGAGTATCCCGGTATTTATACCTGGGAAACTCGAGAAAATTCTATCCAGAATTTTGTCTGGATAGTTAGATTTGGTTGTTTGGATGAATTGGTTGCTATGGTTGTTAGCATATAATTGATATATGCTTGTGTTTTAAAAATTAAATTTATTAGATTATTAAATTACCTTTGTTTTAAATTTCAGGGACGAAATTCTTTTAAGGGTGAAGGAATGTGACATCCCGGAAATTTGGGGCAATATCAATTTAATAATCTGCATTAAGAATTAAATTGATTTGATAATATTTGTTAATAATATTGAATTGATTTAATACTCTTCTTTAAAATAAATATTTAACTGATAGTTTATCTTTTAAAAGCTAATTTAATTTGTTCTCTATTTATAATGTATATATATATATGTGTGTGTGTGTGTGTATTGTAAATAGTTAATCTTTGTTTTAAATATAACAAATAAAGATATGTTTTCAAATTCTAATATTTTTGATAATTTGGAAAATTTGATTTAAATTTAATATTAAATGAGTAACAATTTGGCTTTAAAGATTAAGTTAAAATTTGTTTAAATGATTTTAACTTAAATTTAAATTTAACAAAGGTTGTTTTGTTATTGTTTTAAATCTAGTTGATAAAATAAGAATTAATTTATATAGAGATGATTTCTTTATAAATTTATTTTAATTTGATAATGAGATTTATTTATACTATAATATCTTTAAAAGTAGATTTTAAAATAAATAGAGATTGTTATATATATATATACATATATTTGGAAGGAACTACGGTTTGAAGTTTAAAATAAAATCTTGCACAAATTGTTTATAATAAAATAATAATAATCTGCAAAAAAAATACAGGCTTTGAACTTAAAAGAGAGATAATATAAGCAATCATGTTAAAAATAGAATTAAATACTTAAGTTAAATTTTATAACAAATGACTATAACAACTTTATATTTATAAGACAAAAGTATATATGTGAACATAAGATATAAATATACAAGTTAACATTACAACTACAATAATCATAACAACTTTCAAGTAAAAACTTCTGTAAATTCTAGAGAACCTTATATAGGAAGTTTAGATATGCCGGAAAGAAAAGAAATGTCTATAAACACACATACATAAATAGGACAAGTCTAAATATATGTTACAGGCAAGTAATAAGTAAAAAGTAAAGTATTGCAGGCAACAAAACATAGGCAGGCAAGTATAGTTATAATAGATATGTATGTTGCCAGGTAAGAATGAAGATAGCCTGTAGGATAAGTATGAAAATACAAATGTGCAGGCTAAAGAACAAACTAAGTAAAATATCTTAGGAGACATAGGTACATTAACATTAAATGCTTCATTGCTTAGCCTGCAAACAAGGTCATTTCGAATTGTATAAAAAAAATCCTTCAACCTCCAAAATGTTAAAATATCTCTGATCTAAGTACCTGCTTTTGCTAACCAATAAGCACTTACCTCTGTAATAATCTTTTCTATATTTATTCTCAGTTCAATTCGAATCAACATAGCTAAATCAGAAAATAGTAAGTTTTCTTTTACAAACTTAAAACATGAAACAAACTTAAATAATATTTCCGTTAAACAAGCAAGCCTGTACATTAGTTTTCTTCAACCTGGAAATTGTTACTGCATACAACTTCAACTAAACTAAGACAAGGAGGTTTAAAGGGAATCAAGCAAGACACAGTTTCAAGTTAATTGCAAGCTTTCATGTTTTCAAATTCAAGTCTCTGGAATCAAAAATAAAAGCATGGAAATTTCATTTCATTTCAGTTTCAAGGCACTCTGCATTTTGAGGTGAGTAACATTTTTCTTAAAATAACTTAAGTTTAAACTTGTTCTATGTTAGTATTTGAATGCTTAAAATATTTGTATGCATATTTATATTTCTCTGTGCATTGGTGAAATGAAGTATCTGTATATTGTATACTCTGTAGACATCCTGTTTATGACTATCAAGTTCATACCTTACTTAAAAATTTTAACACTGCTTGATCTAGTGATTGTTTGGACCTAGTATCTAAACAAGTTTGGTTTGTTGGATCATAAAGCAAATTTTAAAATTTGTATTTTTGTTTGCGAGTTGGAGAGGCTTTGTAAAAAAAAAAAAAAAAAAACTAAAGAACTGGCAAATGTTGATATTAGTAAAATTTCAAACATCATGAGTTATTAATTCAGGGTTAAAACTGTAATACTTATCTAAAATTAGGATTTTTAAAAGTAAATTCACATTTTATAGTTAAGTATTGAATTGGCATTTCAGGGTTGTTCATTTTGGGAAGTTTGGGTTGTCTCGGCCAGTGTACTTGATTAGAGTGGCCGTGGTCTTTCATGAAGGTGGAGGAGTGACTGGAGTGTTTGACAAAATTTCGTGGTGGTTGACCAGTGGCTGGTGGAGAGTGCGGTGGTGGATTTTGGGTGGGAACCCTAGTTATATCAGTTTGGGAAGATTCGATCTTTTCTCCCTCCATGGATGATCGAGTGTAATAGTTTTGTGGGAGGGGGTAGCTGGGTCAGTGACGAAGTTGTAGCCGGAGCTGTCGACTTTAAGGTGGTCCCGGTGGAGAGAGAGAACCGTTGACAGGTTTGGGTGATGGTCTTGCGCGTGTGTTTCCAGGTTTGAAGCTTCGAGTTGTGGTGATTGGTTCCGGGGGTCCTGTTGTCATCAGGTGATGGACGTTGAAGTGTGGAAGGGCTGGTGGCTTGCCGGAGATGGCCAGAGGGATGGTGCACGTGCACCGTGCCGTTGGACTCTGGGTTGTTTTGAGTGCAGTGTGCATAGCCTGGTAGCAAATGGAGATGGTTTTATCTTGTTCCAGTTTCTTTCACCTGATAGCAAATGCAAGTGAAATTATCTTGTCTCAGTTTGTATAACCTAAGAGCAATTGTTTGAGATTTTTAAACAAGCTCAAATGAATCTTTAAATCTGTATACAAGATTTAACAAAGTTGAAAACAAATGCAATATTTAGTGGGTTTTCAGGTTCTTAAAAACCTGTCAGTTGCTACATTTTGAAATTCTATTTTGAAATCTGGAAACATAAATTAGTTTCTGGTAAAAATTTAAAAGGTTAAGATCAGTTTCAAATAAACTTTTGAATCATAAGTTTTAAAATGAATTTGGATTATATCAAGAATTAAAAAGCAAAAGCAAGTTAAAAACCCAGGTTTTAAATTTAAGATTGAACTAATGGATTCAAGTTTTCTTGAATTCAAATCTGAAATTCAAATCAGTTTTAAATCTAAAACAAGATTGAATCAAATAGTTTTTTTTAGGTAATTTGATTCAAATAAACATTTGGATTGATTTTGACATAGATCTTTTTAAAGGAAGTTAAACAAATTGTTTTAACTTGAATTCGCAAGTTAAAATATTAATGCAATTGGAAGTTTAAATTTAAATAAAGATTTAAGTGGTTGGGTTTAAAGCTTTTCTTATATAAGTTCATATGTAAGTAATAAAGGTTATTTATATTTATAAATTGAATTTAAATTAGGTAAATGTTTAAACAATAATCACTTTGAATCTTGAATTCAAAATGGAATCTGAATTTGAACTTAAAATGTTCTAATACATTTTAATATTAATGAAGTCATTAATAAAGAGATAAATTATCTTAGAAATAATTAAGGTATTTAGATGATTAAATGGATAAGTAAATTAAGGAATGACTTATGTATTAAATTTCTCTAATTAATTATTTAGATTAATTTATAATTAGAAATTAATTAGGGAATAAATTAAGAAGTGTTATTAGAAAATGAAGATAATTAAATAAGGATTATTAATTAATTAATTAATGTGAATTATTTTAATTATTTAATTAGATTAATTTAGATAATCTATTGTAAATTGTTAAGAGTAATTACTTGATAAAAGTAATTAGAAGATTAATTACTTATTGTAATTAATTTTGATGTTATGATTAAATTAAGTTAATTAATTTAGTTTAATTAATTTAAGAAATCATTTGATGGTTTGATAAGTGTAATTACTTGGTGTAATTAATGGAGCAGGATTACTTAGGGAAGTAATTAGATGATAATTACTGAATGTAATTAATACAGGATGAATTGTAGATGAAGTAATTTGGGTAATTACTTTTGTAATTAATCAGGGGATTAATTAGTGGAGATAATTAATTATGGAATAATTAATTTATTAAATAAGTAATTAAGGGTAGTTAATTACTGGATTGTTATTAATCAAGGGGATTAATAATTGTGTTTAACTTAAATAAAGGAATTTAATTTAAATATAAACTAGAGATCATTAATTAATGTAATTAATGATATAATTAAGAATTGTTTAATTAAGTAATAATAGATAATGAAGTGATTAATTATTGTAATTAATTAAGAATAAATGTAAGTAATTATATTTAATTAATAAATGAAGGAATTAAATGTTAATTACTATGAATAATTTAGGATAATTAATTTGTGAAATTAATTAAAGACTAATTACTTATTGTAATTAGAGATTGATTAATCAAAGGTGTTTAATCAAGATGAATACTTAGAGGATGATTAATTAATTTGATTTAAAATTAATTAATGATTGTATAAGCAGGATTTATAGATGAACTAATTAATTTAATTTATTTTAAATTAATTAGAGATTTGAGTAGTTAATTTAATTAATTTTAAATTAATTACAAATGGTGTGATTATAAATCATTGCTTAGGGATGAATGATATTGATATTCAGTGAATGGTTGTGAACTCTGATATTAGATGAGTAATATCTATATGATATGGATGCTTAGTTAAAGTATGATAATATGGATTATCTGATTGTGATGATTATCTGTTTGGAATGATAATATGAATTATCTGTTTATGATGATGATGTGATTATCTATTGTGATATTTGAATTATCTATCTGTGTGTATATAGATAATTAAATTGAATTGTTTTAAACTTTAAGACAACTTGGCCTTAAAAGACACGCTTTGGATTTCGATGAGACCGGGATCGGTTTTCCGCATTAGGAATATCCGAAAACCACATCGATTCCAAATTAACGATAGGTCGTGAAAGTGAAGATAAAGATTCATAATGCAAGGGTTATCGTCGTTAACTTTGAGGGTGATTCCAAAATGAATGTAACGAGATAATGCATTCGGTTTCATTCGAACCCAGAACGAACTTGTATGGATTGAATGCTTTCAACACATCGTCAGGCGGGCAATGAGCATTCGAAGAAATGTATTTTAAAAAGGTAATCGTAACCTCAAGCCTCATCAATCGGGAATGGCTAAAACAGGGGAGGTGCAGCAAGGCTAGGTGGGTCATGCCCAAGCAGGACAAGGATATTCCCCTGTCTAGATGTCCCTTTATTTTTCGGCTGTGTGGGTGGTTGATTGCAACAACTGCCGGGGTTTATCTTGTTCGGGACTGTTCAGTAAGGAATGGTTCCGGCCTTGTGTTGTAGGGGATGAAGGGAGTAATCCTCGGTACGTTGATCTAGGCCACGTACTGTGACGGGCGGTACCCCAGTAGCCCTGCCATTGTATGGAATCAACAATCCAATAAGTGCCTACGGTTTTGATTGTATTACCCACTTTTGTGGCTAATAGCTGGAATTTAATAGATGTAACAATTTCGGCTATTTTCTATTTACTTGAAAACCCTAGACCTATTATAATATCACTGAATTTCCTATCAAATGTTTTGGTTAGCGTAAGGTAAAAACTTTTCCATGTTTATGTGTGGGAAGTCTTACGTGATACCTTTTGTTTTCAAAAGATTTTCAAAGTTAAGCAAATTAAACCTGTTACTCATACCAGACCCATGTCTGACTCGAAGTTTATTTTTGTTTTTCTTAAACTCTCGGGTACCCAAATTTTTACGGGTAGCCAAGGGATTCAGGTTAGCTTTGACGAATTCTGGAAGAGCAATGGAGCAGGTGGCTTCAGCGTTGTAGATATATATATAGTTCCGCTGTGTTGGTATCTCTGAGTCTTATTGTTTGAACTGTAATGTATTGAGGTGTGTTAACTAGACACGTGTTTATAACTGTCTAGTATGTGATGTATTGTCTGTATAACTCTGATTGATGTTGTATATTATGTAAATATTTATGTGATTATTATATTTTATTCGTTCCGCTGTGAGATTATGGTGTTGTTGTTCTTTCTTCTCTATCTTTTCTATTTTCTCATCCCTTTCTTTCTTAAAGACGCTTCGTCTTCCTGGGTGTAGGAGGGCGGGTCGTCACATTAGCCCTAACATGACTAATTTAGACTGCATAGGCTATTGAGCTCTAGTACCATTGAAGGAACTAGACGCTTAGCGGAAGAAATGAGCGAATTTCAAAAAAAAACCGTTTTGGATCTTTAATGAGTCTATGAGGTCCACATTTCGTTTAGAACTTTTTCTAATTTGATTTAAATAAAATTTTGTATTCTATTTAATAATAGTTAAAGGGAAGTTTAAATAAGTTTAATTTTAAATGTACAGTGTATCAAATACACCTAACATTTATTTATAAGTGTTAATGTATAGGGAATGAAACATTTCATTTGTTTCCCTAAAACAAGAATTAATTAGAGCATTAATTGTTTTAAATAGAGAAAGAAAAATTTCTTTTTCTTTCTTTAATTTGAATTGATTGATTCGTTAAATTTCATTAATAATAATTTATTCATGGAAATATTTATTACTATGTCATATGTATTATAGCTATACAATTTGTAGTTTGAGATTTATTTTATTTATTTATACAAGTATATACATACATACATACATACATACACATATATCATACACACACACATATATATATGTGTGTTTGTGCACGCGCATGTGCAACAACATAATCCTTGAAGGGTATAGTATGCTGGTAAATAGATATTAGGATTTACATTGCAACGGACATATTAGCTCATTTTGTATGTACTGTAATTTGTCCAAATATTTGCTTGTATAACATGTCAAAACAAAATACTTATATATGTATGTTAACATAAGAGTGTGTGTGCGTACACATACACACATATAAAATTTATTTGATAAAATAGTTCCGCCATAACAAATTAATGTAAAATAATTATATGTTAATAATACAAGTTTTTAAAATTTTAGGAAATGAAAACACAGTTTGGGCTTAAGATTAATTTAGGGAATCTTTTACAATTAAAATAATATTTATTATTAAATAATTGATAATATCCAATAATTAAATTAATTCTTAAAACTAAGAAATCAAGTTGATTTTTTTTTTAAATTCTAAATGTCTCTGAGACAAATTTTGACCTTAGAAATAATTTTTGAAATTTTATCAATTGAAATTATATTTTTAATTAAATAATAATTGCATTTCAAAAATAAATTAGTTAAAAAATTTAGTTTTCATTTTCAAAAGGTTCCATATATACATATAAACCTTGGTAACAAATTATAAAAAAAATTCATTTGAAATTATATTTTTAATTAAATAATTGATTGCAGGCCTAAAGTAAATTAATTTTTAAATATAGTAAATTAAGTTTAGAAAATCTTAAAATTTTACTATAATAAAAATGACATGGTGCAGTAAATATAAAAAATGTAAAATTTAAATTTTGAATAGTTAATTGTTTTATTCATAATAAACAATTCACAAAATCATTGAATAATAATAAAATACATATATGCATATTTAATAAAATATTTTATATTTTATGAGTTATAATAGGTACAAATCATCAAAAGAAAATTTTAGGATTAAATATATATGAAATATAAACCCATACAATTATACACATTCATAATTTGTAGATATACATATTTAATCTAGATATATATATAAACATAAATTAAAATTAAAATTAAAATATTTTTATATAAACAATAAATCAATAAACAAAATATTATAACAAGCGCATAACTAGTCTAACTATAACAAACACATGTACCTACAAAAATCTCACATAATCTAAACAATAAACAGATCTGAATACAAACAGAGGATTTGGATGTAAATCAACTTTTATATGATAAACTTAAAATCAAAACAATGATAATTAATAAAAGTGCACCTCCTAATGAAGCCTTTGAGTCCACGTTGAACATTGATTTCTCTTCTAAGAATAATGATAATTAATATAGTGCACCTCCTAACGAACTATTCGAATGTTAACGTTCACACTTCAATTAGCAAGTGGTGTGATATTATGGCCAAATTTATCACTTACTCATTTTTCGAAAAAAATCTCATTTTAATTTAACAAGCATTACCCAGTTGTGACAATTATTTGCACCAATTATCTTCGTTAAAACTATATCACTTTGGACTTGTTGAATTTGGTAATGGTCAAAATTCCAACTTCATCCACATTTCACTCTATAATCCAAACACAAAGTCTTTGGTTCAATAGTAACAATTATTATCAACCGAACTACACTGACCAGAGATTTTAAATTTGGGTTGACTTGTGCTGACCGTGATACTAACCCCATATAACTAAGGAGACCAATCCTCTCTTGAATAGTGCTTCACTTTCAACACTTCCACTCGACCCAACTGTAGTCACTCGATGGATGCTATGATATGATTTGATAATTAAAGTGGAGCTTTTATATTGAAGATTCATAGTATTCTCAAGTTGAAAGAACTGTGTTAAGTAGTCACATCTATATTTTCTGTTTGACCTTATTTATATTAACCAACAGAAAACTACAGAGTGATTCATTCCATAGTTATCTAATAACTATTAGGGCGTAATCCCTATGTGCCTCCAACAGTCATGAGTAATACACTGCCCAACATTTGGAGAGTCATACATACTCTAGCCTCAATGGATACATCGATATCCAGTCTCGATGCATCTTTACTACGGACATTAAATGATACATTTTTTCATTATGATAAATTACTCATGGATACAATACTTTATAACTACTATCACAAAACATATCATTTATGAATTTCTATTAAATATACTTTTAATTAAATAAATTAATATAACTACGTTATATCAAGTATATAATAGAAAGAAAACACCTTTATTTCAAAAAAGTTTGGTCAACGAGTTAGATATATGTGACAAAAAAATACATAATTGCCCCTATGGCATACCCTTAACTCTATCATTGGTGAGTAAAGCTCACTCATTATGCAAGATTTAAACTTTATAAGTTAGCAATAGATTCTTGTTGGTTGTATGGTCGAAAGTAGTGCTTTGTATTTGTATGTGTTCATTGTTATATTTGTTATGGACTCGGAAATGAAGTCAAAAAATGAAATTATGGTTTAAAGTAATGATTTTTATTACTTATGTATGAGCTTATGTTGGGTTATTGTAAGTCTAAGGAATGTTAGCACTTGTTTTGTGTGATGTTAAGATCCCTTAAATTTAACTTGTTTACTTATTATGAATTTCTAAAAATGTTTTACAAAGTTTCCAAAACTTTACCTTTTGGTTTCCATAAAACTTTATAAAAAGTTTTAGGTAAGTTAAATGTAAAAACGAAAAGCCTTAAAGAGCATGGGATATGTTATACTAGTTTAAAAGTATGGTATCCATAGCGACAGTCACTATGGATGCAGTATCGATATGGATGCAGTTCGTGAAATCGAACACTATTTTTAAAATTAAAAGTGTTTTCACCTTTACTTTTGAAAAGTATTTTCAAAACATTCTATAAGTATGAGAAAGGAATTATTACTTATTGATAAATCAATTTGAATGATTTTTAAATAATTAATTAAGGTAAAGATTATTAATACTTAATTAATTAAGTAAAGGCAATTAGATTTTAATTATTAATTAAGTAGGATAATTATAATTAGTTAATTAAGAAATATTTGATTATTTATAAATTAAGAAAAAGTTAATTATTAAATTAATAATTATTTAAGTAATATTTAATTATTAGTCAACCTTTAATTAAATTAGATTTACTTATCAATCAATTATTAATCAGGTAGGGTTTAATTGTTTCTTAATTATTAATGAAGTTAAGACTTAATTAAGATTTACTTGTTATTAAATAAAGATTTTATTTTTAATTACTTTATTTTCAAGGATTGGTTTGTTTAAAAAGCAGCCTTCTTTTGCAAAGAATAGTTTAGGTACAAGAGATTCTCTTTGCCCATGCCACTGAGTAGCCAAACAAATATAAATAAGTTATACTAGAATATTGACGCGTTTTATTACAAATAAGTCATCTTGTATTTAGTACTAAAGCTGATGAGTAGGCTTATCTATGAGATCTCGGACTTGATTTTCTAACGAGGGATAGAGAAGTCAAAATGTCAAAAATGTGATAAATACAAGGGAGTTAATTTCAATAAATAGGTCAGGATAAATTAAGCATATGTAAGATGTTTCATCGTATACTTAACATCAAATTCCGAGGTATGAATCTCATATCCATCCCGAGAAGTAGGAATATATGTTGAGTGAAGTTTAGTTTTCTAGCTTGTCCGACTTTATTGTTAGTCAAGAGATAATACAGTTTGAAATCGAAAAGTGAGGATAAGTACAAGATGTCTTATTTTTCATATGAAAATCTATACACACTCCTGATTGTGGAGTTGTCCACCATCTATAACTTGATCTTTTTTAAATTATCAAATGTTGGTTCAAAGAGACCGGGATCGGATAGCATGAGTTACCAGAAACCCCTTCTAGTCAATGTAAGTGTTCGAATTGGTAACATCTAAAAGATGATGGAATAAAAGATGAAGATTTTTGAAGCGCAAGGGCAACATGACACTAATCTTGAGAGTGATTCCAAAATGAATGTAATACAAGTAGTGTCTTCAGTTTGTTCATAACATAATCAACTAGTGTGAACAAATGCTAGCATTGCATTGTCACCTAGAGGGCAATGTTAACATTTCAATGTGACTGTTAAAAAAAGGCAAAGCGTAGCCTTGAGCTTCACAACGAGGAATGATTAAAACATGGGATATGCGGCATGGCTGTGTGGGTCGCACCCATTTGGGTATTGTCACCACCAGATCTAGATTGACATTTCAGATTTTGTATGCTAGTGACCCGAGTACGGTTGTTGATCACAACCGAGGTGGTGATATGTTCAGTACTATCCGGTAAAGGGTAGCCGGTCCTGTTTTGGTGGTGGTTTATGTGAGGGTCTCGATACATTCTATCCAAACATGTACTATGGTAGGCAGTACCCTAGTAGCCTTATCGTTGATGGAACTAAACTTTCAATAAGTGATTTACAGACTTAGTTGTGCCCAAATATGCTGTAATATGAGATGCAAGCACTCAGCTATATTCTTAATTTACTTTAAACCCAAGATATTCTTATAATATCACTGGTTTTTCTGTAGAAATGTTTTGATTATCGTAAGGTAAAAGCTCATCTATATTCATGTATGGCATGGTCTTAAGAGATATCTTTGTTTTAAAAGAGTTTTATAAGCTTGGTAATTAAGTTGTTTGGAGTTTACTCACACCTATGTCTGACCTGAATTTTTCTTTCTTTCCCTATAACTCTTGGGCATCCAAATTTGTATAAGTAGCCAAATAGTCCAGGTTTCTACGGATGCATTTTGAAGGAGCATGGAGCAGGTGGCTTCATTGTTATCTAGCTATTATATATTTTTCCAATATGCATGTGTATATTTTGTGGCAGCATTCATGGGGAGAGACGGTTATAATCATCCTTGGATGAAGTTGTATTTATGTAAATCTGATGTTCATTAGGAATGATGTAATGTTACTATCTTATGTTGGTTATCATATGTGATTGATTTACATTGTTAGATTCTGTGATTCTTCCTTCTTGTTTTTTTACTCCAACGGCTTGTCTTTTGGACTCTTAGATGACCGATACACGAACATTGTGGGTGTATTAAGTGTAATGTTTAGGAGTAAGAAAGACAGATCGTCACAATATGTCAACGTTTTAGCACCACTTATCATATTTGTTTGGCTACTAAATGACACGGACAAAGAGATCGCTTGTATTTTAATCTTTTGGAAAAGATAGTTCCTTTTAAACAAATCCGGCTTTTGGGAAATAAAGCGATTTAAAAAATTTAACCTTTTATTTAAATATTTAAATAATAGTATTAAAACTTTTATTTAAATGACTAAATAATGATATTAAACATTTTATTTAAATAGTTAAATAATCCCATTAAACCTTTTATTTAAATGAAATAATAATCTCTGAAAATATTGTTAATATTTAAAAATTATTTTTAATATTTATGAAATATTTTAAAAGACCATTCAAAAATATCTAAAGTATAAACTATTTTTAGTTTACACAAAAATTATCGATTCACAAACTGCATCAATAGGGACTATCGCTATACGAAATATAACTTTTAAACTTGTTTTATAAATCAAAATAGCCTTTTAAATCCTTTGCTTCTATATTTAAATTACTTAAGTAATTTTGTATAAAGGTTTTGAAAGCAAAAGAAAAGTTCGAAAAACCTTTTAGAAACATTTATAGAAAACAAGAAAGTAAACTTTGTTTTAAAAGAACACGGGATCTCGATATTGAAACATAAACCAATTCAAGTATTAATTTCCAGCAAACATACAATCATCCATATACATAAGAACATACATACATACGTACATACATACATACATACATATATGTATGTATGTATGTATGTATGTATGTAAATGACATTCATAAGGCAAAGAAAGATCATCACTTGTAAATAATTACTAAAGCACTTCGACTATATCTCAAGTCATCAACAATCATATATACCATCCGTTACAAGTAGGAACCAAACCAAACAACATCATTTCCAAACACCTATAAGTTATAACACAAGAAACTATCTAATATTATTGTTGCAAATAATAATGTTTCTTGCATTTTAAAAGTGATATTTACTTACTAAAATCAACATGAATATAAACCAAAGCTACCACAACTTCTACACTAACATAGGGACTTAGTTTCCCCTTTGAAAAACTTGTTTTTTAGGACCCTAATGATGGGAGATGGGCTCGGCCTAGGTGGTGGAGTGCTCGGCCATGCTTGAGGAAGGGAGTTTTTGGTTTTGTCTTGAAAGATAAGAGAAGTAGGGAGGAATAATGTGTTTTTAACTTGGTTTTAAGGATTTAAAGTGGAAAAATGAGATATTTTTTAACTTGAAAATATTAAGGAAGCCATGGAAAGTAAAATGGAAGTTTGGAAAACAAAAGATAAGAGTGTGAAAATGAAGAGAGTGAAATGAGATAAGAAATGATAAAAACCAAGGTACTTTTATACAAAATGAAAAAAGGAAATTACTAAAACGCCTTAATTATTAAAATGTACAATACCTCCACATCATGATGCCACATCACCCTCTCCTTTCCCACCATGCACATGCCACCAATCACTCCCTCTCATCACCATCACTTCACATCTTCTGACACGAACTTTATGTGTTGTCATTTTGTACCATTTTCATTTTAAAATTTAAAAGAAAAATTGAAACTTATTTTATCTATTTAAGTATAAATTTAAACTTGTTTAACCCTAACCACTTTCTTTATCAAAGCATATGATATTAATATATAAGTATGTGTGTATATACGTATGTGTGTATATACATATACTCCACTGCACACATGATGTTCCAACAACTTCCAAACAATGAAAAGTCGAAACTTCGAAAAACGTTTTTTGGTCACATTTTTGATTTTTCCCCGAACTAACTAGTTTTACAAACCAAATTTTAAATCTACTCAACTATCATTAGTTATTACTTAAAAGTAGTTTATTTGAGTTATAAAATCCATTAATCGATTATTTCAAAATATATCAAATATTCGTATTTAAAATGATTAACTTACGGATCGTTACAATCAGCCCATGTAAAGTGTTATCCTTGCATCATTTATATATTTTATTAAATTTTTGTGATACAAAATCACAAATAGAAGGAGATAAATATGCTAAAAGAAAACCAATCACGTATATTTTATTATGGAAATGCATTAATTATTGGATTACATTTCCATTAGATGGCAAGGAAATAAATGCATGCACACGTTATGGAATAATATACATATGCAAAAAGTTGTCATATTATTTCTTTCTTAGTAATCGCATTGCTTTGGGACTATTTTCTTCCAACTTTAGAATGAGTGAATTATTTGCTATGTTTGCGCGATATGTTACCATTATAACTTGCCTCCACTATCTTCTTACCACATCTTGATAATTTAATCGATGGTTCTTATGGATTTGCATTAGCTATGTATTGAGGGTAGACTTTATTGTAAACCCACTCCGCCAATCAGCCAGCGACTCCAAATAGAGTCTCTTCTTGTTAACCCTAATTTAGGGCTTTGGTATGTAAACTCTTACCTTGTAATCTTTTGTAACTCTCTTATGTGTAATAAAATCTCTCTTTTGGACTGGACGTACACTACCTTGATGATAATAGAACCTGTATAAATATTGCTCGTCTTTTTTTCTTTATAGTTATTTACTATTTATTTGGAGCAATAGAATAATTGCTGCTAGATTGAGTGATGTTCAAATTGGTAAATCTAGATCCATTTTATTATTTTTCCGTATTTATACAATTGTTGCATAATAGATCGGTATTAGAGCAAGGCGATTTGTTTAAGTTTTTGCATCAATGGCTTAAGAGCGGTAGGTCTGGTAGTAATTTGTTATTACTCATTTGGATGGAAAACGGTATTTTGTGCAATGTCGAAGATAAAGACGGAGGAGATTATGTTGAGAGAGAAGACCGTTCCAGTCTTGGAACTTTGATGATAAGGAGTTTAGTGTGTTGAAGGGACATCTGGATTTGGGAACCTATATCTACTTCATGGCTCAATGCTGTTGTAAGAGTATTATGTTGTTTTCCATGGGCAATTTGCTATTTGGCAGATAAGGTATGTGGAAGGACAGAGATTTATCTTACATACCGAGATTTGGATTAGCCTTGTTATGTCCATTGGCTTTTGTTTCTTGGCTATGTATTTGAATTGGTGATTAAAAGAATTTTTAGTTCTTTCTGTTTTGAGATTATTTCGGTATCTACCTTCTTTTGATTTTGGATATTTGTAACATTTTATTGGTGGGCGGGGACATAGTCTGAGCTCGTTAGCAAGGTATGATGGGGGTGGCCTTGTCGGAACCCATTGGGCATATATTCATTTTTGGTTTTTATCTGTTAAGATTTTGGTTGAAGGTGAAGTTCATTTTTAAGAGTTTTATGAAAAGAGAATTTGATTTGATGTGGGGTATTGGAGATTTGTGATTTTGCATCAAGGTGGAGTGTTAAATTTTGGTGATACAAAAACATAAACAGAAGGAAACAAATATGCAAAAAGGAAAGTAATCACGTATGTTTATTATGGAATTGCATTAATTATTGGATTGCATTTCCATTAGATGGCAAAGAAATAAATGCATGCGCACGTTATGGTATAATATATATGCAAAAAGGGTATGCATACTATTTCTTTCTTTGTAATCGCATTGCTTTGCAATTATTTTCTTCCATCTTTCAAATGAGTGAATTACTTGCTATGTTTGCATGATTTGTTACCGTTGTGACTTGCATCCATTATCTTTTTACCACATCTTGATAACTTAATCGATGGATCTTATGGATTTGCACTGGCTATTTGTAGATGGTTGACTTTATTGTAAGCCCATCCTGGCATTCAGCCAGCGGTCTCCAAATAGAGTGTCTCTTCCTGTTATCCCTAATTTAGGGCTTTGGTATATAAATTATTATCTTGTAATCTCTTGTAACTCTCTCATGTGTTATAAAATCTCTCTCCTTTGGACTAAACATACACTACATTAATGATAATGGAACCAGTATAAATATTGTGCGTCTTTTTTTCTTTATAGTTATTTACTGTTTATATGGAGCAATAGAATAATTATTTCTAGATTGAGTGATGTTCAAATTAGCAAATCTAGATCATGTTTATTGTTTTTTCCCACATTTGTGCAATTTTTGCACAACATATTTTCATTCCAAAACTAAAGATGTCAACTATAGTATTATCTCTAAATTGGCTAGTTACCTCATGATACAATTACAATTGTGACATTAAATGTTAACAAAATTTGTTCGGATTATTCATTGAATAATCTTTCACCTTAAATTTTGTTCTTTCTTTTCTCTCAAAATTTGAAGAACACTAATGGTGGTGCAAAAGGATCATTACTGCAGGTTATGAGCATAGTTGTACTGCCTTTGGTTCAAGACTTCTTAGATATTTGGTAAAATACTTTTCTGACAAGAGTTTATTATCTTCAGTTTAATTACAATATAACGGGAGAGAAGTGTGCTTATTAACAATGGTTATTAACAATGACACCTTTTTTCCTTGATTAATATGTTTCTTGAAGCAAATATCACTCTTTTGATTAACTGTCATCTAAACATTACTGATAATATACTTAACCATATTACTTGTGCGCCCCTATTTTTGATATATTCCTCAAGATGACAATGTGAATGAAAAATCACATTTTTGGGTAAGGCATAAAGGTTATCATAGAGAAGGAATTGTTATGTTATACAAAGTGTCTAATGTTACAGGAATAATTCATGTGGATTTGTTTACATTTTTTCATCCCAAGCACCTTTGTATAACATGTATAGTGAGTTAATAATGATGCTTTGGTAAATTAGAATAAAAGGATACATTAAATTGGTTATAGGAATATGTTTATCATGTTTGAGACATCATCTTCATAAATGTTATTCATGATATACTGATTTTTGTTTTATATTTTGTTATTAGTTTTAGGACAAGGATCCATACATGCTGAAAGCTCAATAACCGAAGATAGGATTTCAAAAGGAAATACTTGACTAAAGAAGGTAAACTAATTTTCTTCTTCACACTTTGGTACAACATTTTGACAAGTTTTGATGCTTCCTGGAAAAGAATAAGGGCAAATTTTCAAATAGGACTTCGAGATAAAAACAAATTACAAATTTAGGCCTCGTTGAAAAATTAATGCAAAAATAGACATCCATTTGAAATAAGTTTACGTAAATATGGATTGTGCAATTTTTAACAAAAGGCTTGCGCAATCCATATTTGCACAAGCTACATATCTAATGCTTGTGCAAATATGGGTTGCGCAAGCATTATTTAGGGCATCAGAATTCCAGTTTGCTTAGATCTGATTCTCATTTTATCAAAAACCCTCCTCAAAATTCTCCCAAATTCCATCCTCAATCCATTTTTTCCCAAATCTAAACTTCTCGATTACCTTATTCTCAAGTCTACCTTGAAGCAACTAATTGATTTAGCTAAAAATTGAAGGAATTTCTTCATCCATGGCGATTAGAGGTAAAAAAAATTAGTTGAAACTGATGTTAAATTAACAAATGATTGTTGTTGATAATGTACTAAATATTGTTGTTGCTCTCGACGATAATTTACGCCTATGGTTGTTGTCATAGTTGAAAATGTAAATGGTAATAGATCAATCCTAAACCCTAACTGGAAAATTGATTTTTTTAACGATTAATTGGTTGGTGTATACATCGTAGAATCGCCTCCCGGACCCGAAGATAGAAGTGTTCTTTTTTTTCAAGAGAAGCATAAAAGCCAAAATGAAGCGCTTGTGGAGGTATTTATTTTAAACACAACGAATTATTGTTACTAGTTGCAACTCTTTGTTATAAATCAGAATGTAGAAACAATTAAGCTTTGCGACCGTTCAAGGAAGCTAAAGGAAATGGACTTTAAAGATCCTAGGTTGGAACAAAAGCTAAGAATTATTGAGATTAGGAAAGCTATGCAAGTTGACTACATTCGACTAGATCATCACCTTATTACGACATTATGTGATAGATGGAGACCGGAGACAGATATTTTTAATCTAAGTCTGGGTGTCTAGTCGATGTTTACTTTATGTTTGGTCTGGGCATAAGTATGTTCAAAAAAATATGGATATTGATTATTTGAAATTGTATCATGATTTGCTTGGTTTTTTCCTACCAAAAGAGGCTATAAAGCATAAAAGTAAGCTAGCAATGACATGGTTTAAAAGTAAATTTCCTGAATCACTACCTGCGGATGACGCCATTACCTGGGAAACATATCTTTGTTGATGAAATTTGAGCATCCTGACATTGAGTATATATACTGGGTTGGATCACTAAGAGCAGACTGTTTCTTTTTTTGAACTTTGAATTATATGCTCCTAACCGAGTAATGAGACAGTTTGGCATTGAATATCAACACGTTTCCGATCCTGTGGTGCCATCAAACCCAATGCCCACTAGTTAGATGGACTTCCTACAGGAAAGTATAGCATTATAGAATTCCAGAATTGATCGTATCGAACATGCACGTGATCCCCCGACACCGTTGAGCAAGTATGAGTATTGGTATTGGCAAATTACTTGCTGTTGTATTTTGTAAAGGTCGGCTAGAAAATTGGCTGTGTATATTCGCCGAGCTCCACTAAAGCGTGATGTGGTTAGTGTTTTAATTTATATATTTTGATTATTCATTATCATATTCGTTGTTGCTATGTTTTTTATTTCGCGTAGGTAAGCAGGATATATAGCACGTTGGATGTGGTCAACGAAATCGAAGATAGTCGTATGGAACCGGACAAGGTGAAAAGTAAATGTATTGACCTATGATGTATACTCGATACGATTCTACATCGAAACAAGTTAGGGAGGTCAGCAAAACCTTTGCGTATTGTAGAAGAACGATCATGTGCTATGGAGGAGACACGTACAACAGTGGAGGAAGCGGAGGGAGAACAAACGACATGGTGGGAGCTACATACGAAAAAGGAGGGAATACAAGCCATCGGCGGAGAAGTTCAAACTCAATGGTCTGTTTGGCATAAAGGAGAACAACAATTTGGGTATCTTGGTCAATCCACTAAAGAGCCAACGGAAGAGTTGCCGTAGTGGGAGAGACAACAAGAAGAATTAACTTTCGGTCTCACTCAAAAACTGTTCCAACATTTGACGAAGGCCGAAGTTCAGCTCCAATCGTGTACAAAAGGAAGAAGAAGAAGAAGAGAGACGCCTCTTGAGGTTAGAAGGCTTTACGATTGAGATGTTTTGTTGTTTGGCCGATATATCTTATTGATGTTTCATTAGTCGAAAAGGTGGTTGTTGATGTTTATGAAGTTGTGGATTGTATATTTCGTGTTGATGATATCCAATGGAATTATGGATGGTATATTTTGTGTTGATGTTTATGTAATGTTGATGGGTTGTGTATAGGACGAAGGTGCATCGGCTCTCTGTCTTTGACAAGGGCATATTATTACTTGTGCATTTTTGATTTGCGCAAGCTATATTGCTAAATATAGTTTGCGCATTTCAAAAATGCGCAAGCTATATTCGTGTATATATATATCTTGCGATATTCGTATATATAGCTTGCGCATTTCAAAATTGCAATCGGCATAAAATCATGATATGGTCATGCATGATATTAGCACCGACAAAAGTAATGTTAGTAGCAGCAGCAATACTTCTATCATAATCCAATGCCCAGCAAGTAGTTAACTTCAAAACTTGTCTCGGTATGTAATTAATTAACTTCTTATTATACATTGAACTTCGATTGGGTTATTGGCCCAATGCAAGGAAAGGTTGATGTTTTGCGAATTGCAAGAAATAAAATAATACTAGTAAAATTGTTCACAATTATTTCACTATGGTGTCACTCTAAATTAGAGGAGTGTATTAAAATAGTGGTTGTAACTAATTGCTGAACAAAATAGAGAGAAGATGGAACTTTCGAGAATGATGAAGCACAGGAACAATCCAGTGTAGAGTAGTGCCTAATTGCCACAGTGTGCACGCCTAATTATCCATCACATATAAGCAAAAGAAATTTTCCATCAGATATACAAACAGAAAAATCAAATTATGCTAGCATTGACATATTGTTTCCATCAAATATACAAATATGGAATTATTTCCTTACTACTTTCATTTTCAAGCTACCGGTAAAAGAAAAATAAGATGTCCACCTCTTTGAAAAATTCAAAACAAAAGATTTACAAATTGAAAATATGTGAAGTTTAAATCTTTAAACTCATGGGTAGTAGATCTACATTTCTATGTTAACATTGGATGTTGCTAAGCTATAGATTTCCTCATGATTTAGGGTGAATTAGGCGATGGCATATGGTCATGTGAGGAGAATTTTGAGGCATATGGTCATGCGTAGCAGAAGGCATCGTCTAGGGGTGCTGCAGGTCGCAGCCCTGTCGCTTTTTCCTAGGGTCCTTCGGGTGTGACTTGGGTGTGACGGATTGGAAGCTTTGGAGAAATGGAGTTCAAAGGCGAAGGCGAATTTTGATTTTGTTAATCATAGAGGGAGAACGATGGGAAGGTACACGGCTAGGGATAGGTTCGTGCATGGTGTTCATATCCAGAAATTAGATTAGTGGGAGGGAAGAAAGATTAGGAGGGACAATTAAAAATTTGAGTTGTAATTAGTTTATTAATAATTAGTTAATTCTCAAAATCTTATAAAATGTGTAACTTCTTCATACGATGTAATCAAGACGCGGTCTTTTACGTTGCACTCGTAATGGTGATAGCTATACATTGGATTTGGTTTTGTTGAATTTGGAGCAAGCAGAATTTTGAGCTAAAATCAATTTTAGACCAAATCGGAATGCTTTGCCATTAGATGAAATTACGTTGAGTTATCTCGCATCTAAATGATTACTATAATGATATATATATAGTAGATAAAATTATTGTTTTGTGTTGAAATGATTTATTGGCCTTGTACGGTAAATTCTTGCTTTTGAAAAGCGAATGACATTTAAAATGAAATACAAAGAAAATTTGTAGAGAAATCTGTATTTCACATTGTTGTGATTTTTAATTTTAGTTATATATCTATTGATTTTAATTTCAATTATATACTTGATATATAGATTGTTAAATGTCAAAATTGGACAGTTTGATCATTTGGATGTGACACTGACACATGTTACATGTTGAACCTATTTAGTGGAAAATGGAGTAGCAGCATTGGTTAAGTGTTACAGTGGCTATTGATCTCGTTATAGTATTTTGAAATACTATAAACTGATGTTTTTGATTTGGAAATCGTTTTGATTCAAAAAATGAATTTTAAATCTGGCTCTGTTGGAATTTCTATGAATATTTAATTGAAATAAGTTTTTGAACTTCTCTATGATAGTATTTTGTGTATATTTTGTGAACATGTTAATTTTGTAATATGATTTATAGTATGCATTCCATTTTCAGTTCTTCATTCATTTCTGCAGTTATTTTTGATATTACACGCAATTTTCTGTAGCTTTTGATGTTATTATGTGCAGTTCTTTGCTTTTGAAGATGGTTTTTCGTATTGCCCAGTTGATTTGGCTTCTTATTGTGTTGTTTTTGCATTGGCAATGCGGTTTTAGCAATAATCTCTAGTTGATTTTTGTATGTCTTGCTGAAAATTGAGTTATTTGTATGATACAATTTCAATATAAACGGGCTTAATGGATTGGGTTGAACCAACCCATTCAATAATGGGATAGGTTGGATTGATCCATTTTATCAACGGACTAAATGGGTTGGGATAGTGATGCAGTGCACCAAGATAACTCGTTTGCTTTAATTCTCTCGTTGATCTTACGTCGTTCGCTTGCCGTAAGTCGCCCGCGACATAACGAGATGGATGATGCAGCACAGGAGGCAGAACAAACGCGACATAATGAGTTAAGTCACCCCAATTCCTTAAGTTGCTCGCTTGGTCTTAAATCGCCTGAACGACCTAAAGAGTTATGCCTTAAGTCATCGGCCTTGATAAGCGACTCAAAATATCAGGCCGCATCTCTTAGGTCGTTCCCTGAAGCTCATTACTTAAGTCGTTGGCATTCTCTTAAGTCGTAAGTCGCTGATCACCTATGTCGCTCCTTTTTAAGTCACTCAACCGTATGCCGCAGTGATTTCTTATGTCGCTCAATTCTTAAGTCGTTTAACTCCTTAAGTCGCGGGTTCTTAAGTCGCTTGCCTTATGCCGCAGTTCTTTAAGTCGTTCAGCTGTCACATCTCTTAAGTCGTTCGCAGACCATTTCTTAAGTCGCTTACTATATGTCGCAAGGTCCTTATGTCGCTGCCGTGTTTCCTTGAGTCGCTATTGGATGCCGAAGTTGATTAAGTCGCATGTGTATTGTTATGTCGCTTGTATGTTGTTTTATGTAAGTGGTGAGTCGCTGTTGTTAGGTCGTGTGTTGTAACTCATGTGAAGTTGGGTCGTGTGATGTTAGGTCGTAGAGTCACGGGGTAAGTCGCATATGTGTTGTCAAATTCCTATAAATAGGGACGTTGTGTCACTTGTAAAGGGAGTTGATTTTGAATAAAATTGTTTGTGTGCTTTTGGCACTTTTGTTGAAGTTGAGTGTGATCTCCTTCTTCTTCCATCTTCAGATATTCGAGTGCGCTCGACTCAACGAACTTGAAGCCGATTCACGGAATCTCGTGCGCGAGATCAACGTCGAAGAATCGTAGACCTTCTAACGTGGAATCGTGCGCGATCAACGTGTTGAAGATAGCTAGAATCCAATATCTCGAGAGATCAACGGATTTGGGCATTTATCGTTCTATCATGTTTACTTGACACGAAATCATTTCGTGAGGAAGAAAGTTGCATCAATTTGTATCAAAACATTATTAGCACGTCAAATTTTATATCCGCTACGTCACTTAATTGGTATCAGGGCTAAGTAAGATCAAGGGAGGTTTGAGGCGAGCTAAGTAAGATCAAGGCCGAGTAAGAGCTAAGTTAAAGTCGAGTCGACTTAAAAGAAGTTAGATCCGAGCTAAGTCAAAGAACCGAGATTGTTTGAAGATCATGCCTCCGAGACGTGCTAATCGCTATCATAATGTTGAAGATGTATATAGAAGACAAGAGGCTGAATAGATGGAGCAACGTATCAATGAAAAGTTCAATGAGGGTATTGAGAAGTTGGAGAAACTGATGAAAGACATGAATCACAATCAAAGGAGAACTTCACCAGTTTCGAACCATAGTAGAAACAGGGTTTCACCATCGGTGTTGGAAGAAAGGAGAAGTCACCACGGTCTTATCGAGATAGGAGAGAATCTTCAGTTTCAATAAGGCGAGAACACCATGAGTATCGAAATGAAGAAAGAAGAACTCATCGTAGATTTGAAGATGATCCATATCGTGATGTTGAAAGACATGATAGAAGGGACATGCGTAATCGTAGAGACATAGATGGTCGAGATCGATATCGACATACATATGATTTTGAGGAATATGGTGATAGAGGAAGTATTCATTATTGAGATCGAGGCCAAGTGCGAAATCAATATTTGGAGTCAGAGGATGATCGTAAATAGGAATCAGGTATGAGGATGGAAAATCCAGAATTCAAAGGTGGTATGCAAGCAGAAGAATTTCTTGATTGGTTGTCTAATTATGAAGAAATTTTGAAATTCATGGAGGTGCCTGAGAATCGCAGAGTTCAGTTAGTTGCTACAAGATTAAGGGGAAGATCTATGGCTTGGTGGCATAAAACTAAACTAACTTGGGAGAGAATAAGAAAATCAAAAGTTGTCACCTGGGAGAAGATGAGAAAGATGATGAAAGCAACTTTCTTGCCGTACAATTATCAATCTCTTAGTATCAACGATTGCAGAATTTGAGATAAGAGACGAGGATAGTGAATGATTACGCTGATGAATTCTATCAATTGATGGCGAGGAATGATATTATGGAGATCGAGGAATAGCTAACAGCTAGATATATTGGAGGGTTACGAATGCAAATTCAGGACATGGTGAATATGTTTAATCCAATGTCTGTTGCTGAAGCACATCAGAAAGCTATAGCTTGGGAGAATAAAGGGAGACGAGGAGGTGGTGCGTTTACGAGTTCTAACAATCAGACTAAGGGTGCTAATAGCAGTGCTAATGTTTCCAAGGCAGTCAGTAAACCAATTGTCAAAGAAGCCGCTAAAGCAAAGGTCCACAACAGTATCAAGTGCTATAATTGTCAGGAGTTTGGCCACAAAAGTAATGAATGTACAAAGCCAAAGAAGAGAGCATTAGTTGCAGAGGAATGTGAGTATGAGGATGTGGAAGATGAAGTTGACTATTCACAACCATCGAAGTTTGATGAAGATGAAGAAGTTGTGTCGGGAGATGAAGAGTGTAATTTGATGATAAGAAGGTCTTGTTTAGTGCCAAAGCATGAGAATGATTCTAGTTGGTTAAGAAGAAATATCTTTCAGTCTACATGTACTATCATGGGGAAGGTTTGTTGATTTGTTATTGATGCGGGAAGCTGTGATAACATTATTTCTGAAGAAGTCGTCATGAAGTTAGGGTTGAAGACTGAAAAACATTCTAGACCTTATAAATTGGCATGGCTAAAGAAAGGTGGAGAAGTTACAGTGGGAAGAAGAGCATTTGTTACATTTTCTATTGGAAAGAAGTACAAATATGATATATGATGTGATGTTGTTGATATGGATGTGTGTCATTTAGGAAGACCATGGCAATATGATAGAGCTGTACAACATAATAGTCGCACCAACAGCTACAGTTTCATGTTCGAAGGTACTCAAATTATCTTAGTTCCTAAGAAGCGCGAACAAAGTGAAAGCAAGTCAGAGAAGAAGGTGGAATCAACTAGCCTATTATCTTCGAAAGAATTTGTTGAAGTGGTGAAAAATAGTGAAGAAATGTTTATGTTGATTGGGTATGAGAAAGTGAAGATTTTGAAATTCTTGCGGAGGTTAAACCGATGTTGGATGAGTTTGAAGATTCCTTTCCTGCGGAATTACCCAAGGAGTTACCGCCATTGAGGGACATACAACATCAAATTGATCTATTGCCAGGTGCGGTTTTACCTCATATGCCACATTATCGTATGAGTCCGAAAGAGCATGAAGAGTTGAGGAGACAGGTTGAGGAGTTTCTTGAACAAGGGCGTGTTCGAGAAAGTCTAAGTCCCTGTGCTGTACCAGCTTTGTTAGTGCCAAAGAAAGATGGTTCATGGAGAATGTGTACGAATAGCAGAGCACTCAACAAAATAATTGTCAGATACAGATTTCCATGCCAAGACTTGATGATCTATTGGATCAACTTAGTGGGTCTGTAATCTTTTCGAAGATTGATCTTAAGAGTGGTTATCATCAGATTCGCGTTAGACCAGGTGATGAATGGAAGACAGCATTCAAGTCTCGGGAAGGATTATATGAATGGTTGGTAATGCCGTTTGGTCTATCTAATGCACCAAGTACATTTATGAGGGTGATGAATCAAATTTTTTGACCTTACATTGGGAAGTTTGTTGTTGTTTACTTTGATGATATCTTGATCTACAGTGCAGGCACAGAGGAGCATATTCAACACTTGCAAAAGGTGTTAACTATTCTTCGTCAAGAACAATTCTATGCAGCAACGAAGAAATGCGTGTTCATGAGGCTAAGTATTTTATTTTTGGGATATGCCGTATCCAAGGAGGGAATACAGGTGGATCAGAGTAAAGTAGCCGCAATCAAAAATTGGCCACAGCCCAAAACTATCACAGAAGTTATAAGTTTTCATGGGCTAGCTTCATTTTATCGAAGATTTATACCACACTTTAGTAGTGTGATGGCCCCTGTTACTGATTGTATGAAGGGAAAGAAGTTTTTATGGACGGAAGAGGCAGGATTTGCTTTTGAGCAAATCAAGGAACTTTTAACCTTAGCATCGATTCTAGTGTTGCCAGATTTTCAGTTACTATTTGAGTTACATACGGATGCATCGAAAGTTGGAATTGGAGGAGAGTTGAGTCAAAAGGGTCGTCCATTGCCTATTTCAGTGGAAAACTTTCTGAGCAAAGATGAGATACAATACTTATGATGTGGAGTTTTATGCGATTGTGCAGGCTGTGAAGCATTGGAGACATTACTTGTTCCACAAAGAATTTGTTTTGTATGCGGACCATGAAGCGTTGAAACATTTGCAAGGGCAGGATAAAATTGCAGCTAGGCATGCATCGTGGATAGCTTATTTGCAGCAATTTACATTCGCAGTGAAGCACAAGTCTATAGTAAGTAATCGCGTCGCAGATGCATTGAATCGGAGGAATACTTTACTAACAACCATGCAAGTAGAGGTGATGGGTTTTGATTTACTTCCAGATTTGCCTACATCAGATTCATATTTTTTCGGAATTCTAGACAAAGTCAAGCAGGGAAACATGGATGAATATATGCTGGTTGATGGTTTTCTATTCAAAGGAAATCAGTTGTGTATTCCAGATTGCAGTTTACGAATGAAGATCATCAAAGAATTGCATGAAGAAGGACACGTGGGCCGTGACCATACTATGCAGTTGATTTCGAAGTCTTATTTTTGGCCATCAATGAGAAAAGAAGTTGAAAGGTTTGTTCAGAGGTGCCATATTTGTCAAGTTTCATAGGGGACCGCGAGAAATGCAGGTTTATATTTGCCATTGCCTATACCTACTAAGCCGTGGGTGGATGTTAGTATGGACTTTGTATTGGGTTTGCCAAGGACGCAACGTGGCAATGATTCTATCTATATGGTGGTTGATCGGTTTTCAAAAATGGTACATTTTATCGCATGCAAGAAGACGGCAGATGCAGTTAATGTTGCACAGTTATACTTCAGAGAGATCTATCGTCTTCATGGGTTGCCTGAATCTATTGTATCGGATAGAGACACTTGTTTTCTGAGTCATTTTTGGATGAGTCTATGGAGAATGGTCGGGACAAAGCTGAAATTTAGTAGTGCTTATCATCCACAGACGAATGGACAGACAGAAGTTCTGAACAGATACCTGGGTAATCTATTGAGATGCCTCGTGAATGATAATTTGAAGAGTTAGGATTCGAAGCTGTGTCAAGCTGAGTTTGCACACAACCATGCAGTTAATCGTAGCACTGGTTTCAGTCCATTCTAGGTTGTTTATTCAACAATTCCGAAGGGACCATTGGATTTATTATAGTACCACAGCAGAAAGCAGTGATCAAATGAGCTAGTGATTTTGTGAATGAGTTGCAAGAATGCCACAAGGTTGTCCAGGAACGATTTCTTAAGGCGAATGAGAAATATAAGCAATCCGCATATATCAAACGACGACATGTTGAATTCAGAGAAGGAGATTTTGTATATGCAGTATTGACTAAGGATCGATTCCCTATTGGTGCTTACAACAAGCTAGCTGCTAGAAAGATTGGTCCTTTGGAAATCGTGAAAAGGATGAATGAGAATGCTTATCAGTTAAGATTGTCGGATCATATCCATACTGTCGACATTTTCAATGTTATACACTTGATTCCACATCATGAGAATAAATATGTCGAAGGAGAGGAAAGTGTGAATTCGGGGTCGAATTCTTTTCAACCAGGGGAGGATGATGCAGCGCACCATGATAACTCGTTTTCTTTAAGTCGCTCGTTTATCTTACGTCGTTCGCTTGCCGTAAGTCGCCCGCGACATAACGATATGGATGATGCAGCGCTGGAGGCAGAACAAACGTGACATAACGAGTTAAGTCGTCCCAATTCCTTAATTCGCTCGCTTGGTCTTAAGTCGCCTGAACAACCTAGCGGGTTATGCCTTAAGTCGCCGATCTTGATAAGCGACTCAAAATATCAAGCTGCATCTCTTAGGTTGGATTGATCCATTTTATCAATGGATTAAATGGGTTGGGTTAGCCATGTTGCATGAAGCAATCACTTATTGTTTCTGAAGTAATATCAATGACTATGTTAATAACATTTTTCTGATAATGTAAAAAATGAGAATAAAGACATCCTCTCTGAGAATTTTGTAATAACAAGCTATTAGTTTTCTTCAGTTTTACTACAGGAAAGACTAAGCGTACAATTCAAAATATATAATCATTAGGATTTCTCTGATGTTATTATCTATTAGTTTTCTTTGAAGTCGCCAACAGTTGACATAACAAGTGTCTTAAGCTCCACACCAAAAAGTTTATCTGCTTCTTCTACCTATAGAATAAAGATATAAAATTTATATTAATTCACTTTTTTAAGGTTGAAGTATATAATAGATATGTTATAACTAACTGTATTCATGACTTAATGCAACACACTGTTTGGGTGAAGCCAGAGAAGTCTAACAAGTTAATTTCAGCCATGCCAATGCCACGTCTTGCAATGGCCTGTAGCAATTTAGTGAAATTTCCAAGGGTTTTCTTGGATGTTATCTCCACATGAAATTTATTTTTTGCAATTTACAAAACATCAACCTTTCCCTGCAATGGCCCAATAACCCAATTGAAGTTCAAAATAAAGAACTTATAATAAGAAGTGGATTAATTACAAACCAGAGAGGGGTTATGAAGTTAATTACTTACCAGACATTGGATTATGACAGGAGTATTACAACAACTGCTTACATTACTCTATCATGAATTTCATCAGGAATACCATTACTGTGTGATAGTTCAAGCTTCAATTCAGAAATTTGTGTGTCCACAAGGGTAGCTTCCTTGCTCATCCACATTTAATCAATCAAATCGGTATAATGCAAGCAAGAGTTAGAGTCCGTTTGACAAGGCTTATTTTAAATCTTCCTAAAAGGAGATTTAAACAGTAACTAGAGGAGTTTAAATGTAATTCAACTTTTAAATAAAAATGCTTAATCAATTTTAATTTTTTCATGAAATTGCTTCATGAGTCATAAGTAACAAATAGTTGTTTCTCAGATCTTTACTTATTAACTACTTTTGCACGTTTCTCACAAGAAGCTTCCAAAATGCTAAATTTGAGATAATACTTGCATGTTCTTTTGATGTATGTTAAGATTTCTTGAGATGGGTGATTTAATTACCTTGGTAATCTAGGTACCAAGGATTAAGTTGAAAGATCTTGCTGCTAACTTGCTACTTCTCCTCCTCTCTGCGTCCAAATTCTTAGACTTGAATATCCTTTCTGCCTTTTCACCATTAATTACAGCAACATTATCATCATCCCGACAAATCCATCCGAAAGCCAGTCATATATTATATTGCCTAGAAATCGAACATCGAAATTCCAACTGATGTATGTTTCAGTGTTATATGAAGTATGTTTTATTGGTGAGATGCAAAAGAAAATAATTCAAGCAATCAAACAAAGAAAAAGGGATGAAGAGAAAGATGAGAAAAGAATCCCATGCAAATTATGTTCCTTTGTACCACTATATTATTATTCCCTTGCATTTTGTTTTTTCACAAAAAAAAAAAAAACTGGTTAGCTTTCTTGAAATTTATGTCAGTGAGAACTATGTTCAGTTAAAGGTCATACCGAGAGGAAACAATAAACATTTAGCAATTCACATTTATTGAGGTATAGAATAGGTTTACAATAGTATTCAGACAACAACAGATGAATTTGGCCATAATTTCAGAAAAAATGGACTGATATGTACCTAATGTTTTCAGGTCTCTGATCTTTTGCTTTAATTTGTCAAAAAGATTTGCTGCAACCAGCGAAAATCAGAAACAAATTTAGTTGTATTGCTGATGATGATTCATGTATAAATAAAACTTTTACCGGTTTTGTAATTATATTTCATTATTCGCAGAGAAGACTGTATGGAGCCAATGCGTAGCGAATTTCACATATGAATGAAACGTTGATTACTTTATTAGTTTTAAACTGGGAAAGGACTATATAGAGTAACAAAAAAGCTTTTGATACTCGGAGCCATAAGGAAAATTTCAGTCAAGAAAAGAACGGAAAAATACTAATATTAACATCAACTAGTACCATAAGATTATAGGAAATAAGAAATGGGAAAAGGACCAAAATGCTCAGAAAGTAATGGTGCATCTATATTGGTGTTTCGCCAGTTCTCAGACAACTCGAACTTCAAATTTTGATAAAAGTTTCTTGTCTTATTTTAAGACTGTAAAGGATTGATTTGACAAATGCGAACGGTCCCAAATAAGAGTTTTTTTTCTACTTCAGGGTATACAATAAACCGGTAATCGCTGCAAACTTGTTACCGGATATGCACGTAAAGGCCCAACACATCTAGGCTAGCAAGAGTACTCTAAGAATTTATCGTGATCAATAGGTTCTCCGTACACCCTAGAAAAAATGGTGCTTATACATTAGTGTGGAGGAAACGAATCGTTTCATTACCATAAAATTGTTATGAAAATAGTAGCGCTTTGCGGAAGCTTTTATCAACGGATCTTTGTCACTCAAATCACAAAGAGATAACTTTGATTGAAAACAAGACGTAATTGAAATCAAAACGCAATAACAAAAAATATTTCAACCAACCATCTACTTTATTTAATCACCAAAATTTTGTTTACGATTAATTGAACAAAGCTAAAGTAAACAAAATATTATTGAATCAATAACCAAATTGAGAAAGCGAGCAAATATTTATATGGCTAAAATTGTTGCAGAAAAAGAACAAAGACGAAGAAGAAAAAATTAGCAAATAGATTTTCCATCACATTTTTTCCCTCTCTTCTAGTCTCTATTTATATAATCAATTACTTAATGCCCAAGTTAATATTCGATGGCAAAAAATAATTTATTAGCCAATTAGAGAGAGAAATAAACATACTTAAATATGTCTATTAATTTGAGGAAACAAAATCTTCTCGTTCTTTTTTTTGCACATTTATTTCCCTCTATTTGTCATTTTGTATCACCAAAATTTAACAAAAACATGTACTTAAGCTATTTATTCAGACAGCACAACAAATAAGAAACTTTGTGTGCATTACATAGAAGCCATTTCTAGGTTAAAAGTTGTAGTGCACTACACAGGCAAAAATTCATGTATATAAATGTACATACACATGTGTGATACACACATGCTTACATATGAATACATACATGATACACAACATACATATATACATGTTGATAGGATGTCAATGGATATGGTATGTCATATCATCACCCATATATAGAATCATTTTCAGATTTCTGATATCTGTATTTGCGGGTACTGATTTTTTGTCTATCCGCTCAAAGAATTTTCTGCTTCATGCATCCAAAGGACCTACATTTTGACCAAGGTTTGAGGATTCAACCGAAACACCGAGATTGCTATCATTCCATTTAAGTTTCAGTGGTGACCGAAACGAAACCAAATCAAAACTTAGATCCAATAAAAATAACTATTGAACTTTAAATTTTTCAGAAAGTCAAAAATTGAATTAATTTGAGTTTCAAATATATGAATATTCAAAATTTATAACTTTGACTTAGGGAACATATGATTATCACACAATATATAAATGGCGTAACTAATAAAAAGTTAATTAAGAAGTAATAATAAACATTTTTTTAGTGTTATAAATATTTATAATTATTTGGTATTGTTCGTTTATATCTTACTTCTCAATTAAATATAAATTATATGTTTTGTTTCGATAAATTTAACAAATATAAATGTAATTATATGAAAAATAAATAACGAGGTCTGAAGCCGAATCTGGAATTGAAATTCTTGAAATAAACAAATTAGATCGAAATTCCTAAATTTACAAAAAACTGGAACCGAGACCAAAACTGAGGTCTCGAACCCTTATTTTGACATGATAATAAGTAATCACGAGCATTCAGATTATTTTTTCGGTTTAGGCCACATTTGTAAACTTAAAGAAAAATTCATCAAGTTTGAAAGCATATTACAAATGTGTACAACTTTTGATCAGCTTGGAAAATATTATTCATTGGATTTACATGGAGATTTTTAATAAATTATTCGAACATGTAAAACTTGAAAACATTGATCCTTCTTACCAAGGTATTATCGATATTTTTGAAATTAATTTATATACTTGAGCTTCTCCATGTAAACCCAAAATTTATCTCTCTTTTTTGATCTATCTTTATTTTGTTTAGAAAAACAATGGTTAATATGTAGACTCAAACAAGTATCTTGATTTGTTTTTCATTACGAATTGATCTTTCTTTCAATTGTGGTTTTAATATGGTTTTAAATTGTTTTTTGAGAATCAAATCATAAATGGAGATATTTGGTTTGAACTGGGATTTAAAACATGTGACTACAAGATTTTTGATAACAAGAAGTCCACCCCAACATGGAACATTTCAAAAAAATGCTCGCCACAATTTGCACATCTAATTTTTGGGTAGTAAGCAAACAATCAAATGACCAAGCTCTTATTCTCTCTGAATCAAAGTGCTGAAGAGCATTTGAAAGACTTTGCCCGAGGGTTTCATGTCGAAGTGTTATAGAAAAAGAATTATTATGAGTCAAGTGCCGCTGAATAACCATTCTACATGTTAGACAACCACATATTAATATTGTAAAATGTTTGATGTGGACATTGAGAGTGACGTGTGACACAATTAAACCCGCTCTGATACCATGTTAGAGAAACACATATTATTACAAAACCTCACATTACCAATCGGTAATGTGAAAGAAGGTCTCTTAGTATTTATGCATGATTTATATTGTAAATTGTCCGATGTGGGACTAATCTCAACACTACAACTTGCACCATATGGAACTTACTACCATTTTTGTAGTACCACCGTCCAAATCATATTCGAAACCTTCAAAAGACTCTGGAAATATGCCAAAGATGAGCTCCATAATAAGTAGAAAAGGAAAGAACAACCTCCTCGAAAAGAGGAAGCTCGTCATTGAAGCAAAAGAGGCATGGACCTTTTGCTAAAGAGAGTCCTAAGGACATCCTTTGCTAAAAAGCATACTAGCTGAGCCAATCTTAAGAAGGCGGCAGATGACGGCTTTAGATGCTGACTCGGTGAGAACCAATCCTAAAGTTACGGTGCTTTAACCTTGGAAGTTTACTCAATGAGCACAAATCCAAACATTTGAAGATCTTGGTCTTGAATAAAAATATGGACGAGGAACCAATTCTAGCACTTAACGGACTCTGGGCATGAGCATAAAGCATTCTACCAAATGAACTTCAAAGTGCACCACATATTAAGAGTCCTAAGACGGTCCAGCCCCAAAAATGAACCTTGCCACGACTAAGTCCAACATTGATACCTAAGGGAATATGATCCTATGTGCATAAATCTCAAAGTCATAAGGTCTCTATACCACCTTTCCAAAGATATCAGAATCCGAACACCAAGACATCAGTTACCAATTTATTTATTAAAAATAATAGCAGTTGTTTTTTATTTTATTTTCTAAAATCAAAATATGTACAACAATTTTTGTTGGACCGGCTAAACATGGTACGAATTTGAGCAGGTATAATTATAGCTGCATTATATTTATGCCCCCATATTATCCACCTTTGAATTGAAGCTGTATGCCCCTTTCGTCCATTCTTCTAGCACTGCCTAATATGTATTATGCAATTTAATAGACAAACAAATCTATATTCAAGTACAAAAGTAAATACCAATGTTTCAACTCACAAAATTCCCAATGTATAAATATTTATATAGCTAAGGTTTAGTATTATTACTTATGAACCATTATGTGTCAGGTCATGCAAAAGCAGTTCAAGCCTAACATCCAAAGTAAAATAGATGTAATTTCAATCGATCATGTAAGTTACTAGCTTTGGAAAGAAGCTAAAATTAGTCAAAAGAGAAGCACGAGCAGAGGATACTTTGAGCTTGCAAAGGAAAATGGTGCACTATCATGATGATTCAAATTACGTTGTACATGCATGTAAAAGTCTAATAGATGAATTTAGTAAACTAATTCACTTGTCTGGCAAAATTTTCTTGAACTGACTGCCACCAATAACTTCCTACCTTTAATCCTTAGAGAAGCGATTCTCTGTTTGGTAAAAGAATTCAAGTTGTCCTGCATTTTGTTGAGAGCAATGACTTACTAACCTGAATATAGTTTAAAACACTGAAGTTCCACAATTCTCCCCTCTAAAACAGAAATAAGGTGATGATAAATATGATGTTATAACAGATCATTGAACAAAACAATAATTACAACATGCACAATTTTTACCACATTCATCTAAATATTATCACCCACCCAGGTTTAAACGTTATTCTTATTTTTCCAAGCAGCGTCATCAAATGTCAACATCCAAAACTAAAATGTACCGTACAAAATCATCTGGATCCCAAGAAATCTCATCTTCCAATAGTTGTTTTCTCCGATGCTGTTAAAAACCGGGATACTCAAAATCCTTACATAAATATTCATATTAAAAACAAGGAAAAATTAAATATTAAAACAGAAACAAATATTGGTATACAGGAAATGTGATGATTCAAAATACATGCTAATTCATACAGATTTTTTTCCTGGAGTATTGCTTAAGAAGCTTGCCGAAATATATTATTTATAGATGCCAGAATATGATAAAATGTAGAATTATCTTGAAAATTGAAATGCAAAGGAACAATTGGCAGATCAACTATTGTAGATACATCATAAGAAGGAAATCACATAAGAGGCTTCACCATACCTGTCTATTCAAAAAACACAATTATTTTAACGCTAGCAAACAAAAGAGAGGCACTGAAGACAAGATAAAATATCAGTCTCCCAACATACCCTTTTCCATATCTCTCTCCCACTCACTCCCTCACTTAGTAAGAAATAAAATGTTAACACTACTAATAGATAGATGTTTTCTCTAACGTTTGTAACTTTACACAGAAACACGATGGTCAGATTGTTTTCTTGATTCATATAAGAATATATTTTCCATATCATGTTCTAGTCATTGAATATTAAATCATCTTGAACTCCAATGGCATACGGTGTACCATTTGACTATCATCAGAAAAATCTAATCACAACACAAGGTAACTCGCTATTTGATGAAGAGTAACGTTCTGCTTCGTATTTAGTCCACCTGCAAGGATTATCATATTACCGTTCAAGTTTGAGTTTTTTGACCATGAGGTTTTGTTGAATGAATCATATTTATTAGTGGATATATGACATGCATTAGATGTGGGTTGCATTGTATAAGTAGGTGCATGGGTTGAATGGATAAGTCCAGCATTGCAGGTTTGCATATAATGATCGTAGTATGTATATGGCATGTCGAAAAAGTAATGTAATCTATGAATTAAATGGATAAATCCCACACTACAAGCTCATATAGAACATTCAATATAACGTGTATATATTGAAAACCTATTTGAACATAAATAGATGACACAATTTGTGACATTGTAGATCTCAATCATTAGACATCCCCTTAATTTCAATCTCGTATGTAAACATAACAAGATACAATGGTCAATGTATATTATGTCACATTTTGTATTTTATTTTGTATAGAAATAGTCTTGTGCGCACGCACGCATATTATATATATATATATATGTATGTATGTATGTATGTATGTATGTATGTATATGTGTGTGTGTGTGTGTATTGAGAATAAAAGTGGTACTTTATTCAAGCAGAGCATTAAATTTTGATGTCGTAGGATCGAACCAATGACCTCTAGAACCTCGGTCCAGAGCGTCTTATCACCAGCCACTTAAGTTACTAGTCCTTGTATATGTCTATTAGTTCATAGGAATTTACAGCTAATAGCGATGTTCAAATAGTCTCTTCAATTCTATGCATAATAAATTAACATTTGACAAGAACGTTAGATCAAGGAAACTATCAGATCTCATTTCAGTTTGGCCAGTCTCTTTCTAGAGTTCCAAATAACAATGTCACACTAGCTTTTGTTACTTGGGAAAAACAAATCTGGATCGAACCTATATTTACCCAATTGATACAATTTGTTCATGGACTTCGTATGGATTTGATTAATTTTAGCTTCAATAACTAGACTAGCATTTAATGTTGGTCAAAGCATAAGATTACAAGGTTAATTAAATGCTATTAATGAATCTAATAATTCACCCTTCTTAACAATAGATCTAGCAGAACTGTTGGAAACGTGAGTTATGGTGCATGCCAAAGCTTTGTTAAGTGGTTTCTCCCACTAAATCCACTTGGTGTTTTGTGCAGGATTATCAAAAAGAAATATTACATATAGGTGATACCATGGTTTTCATTAGTGGAAATAGGATAGATATCCCACAAGCATGCAAGCGTTGGTGGTAAAAAATTCTTCATTATCCACGAGAAGATTACTTATGGTATTATCAACCCTACTCATTCCATTTTTCTTAGCCATTGTGCTTAGTTTTGAGTGTGCTCATCTAAATATAACCATTTGTGGAAGTTAATGTTATCCCTAACATTTGAGATAACAAAAGATTTAGAAAACAGAAAATAATTAGGTTTTTTCTTCATTATCCATACATGTTATATCTTCTGAACCCATATAATTTCAATCTCTGAAATGCGATAACATTATGTATCAAAATTCGAATTTTCTATTCATTTTCAACGTTAAGACATTAATTTTGTGTACTTCCCAATGGTATGTTCTGTTATTACATATAAACTTTCTAAAATCATATAATTTAACATGTAATTTTAAACGCTTCGATTTAATTCTGCTTTAGCTGCATTGAACAAATTGATGCTTCAAAATTTTAATTTTTGCAAATTTGACCTTTACATATGGATGTCTATCACTAAAAAGAACATAAAATTTATGATTTAACAATGAAAACAGGTTTAATCTGATGTTTCCACAAACAATCGTTCCATATTAACGATCCAAATTAAAATGAGGTGGGAACTGTGAATAAAGGGTGTGAGAATGTTGATTGTATATGAAGAGAAAGACCTGATTCATAAATAAATATAGAGGAGAGTTTTCAGTCGAGATTAGTGATAAAGACCTACTGACGAATTTTCTTTAGAAATTTCACTGCATATGAAAATTGTTCCTAACATCTTATATTTTATACCGAATGCGACTTTTCTACAATCAGATAACTATGGAAAAGTTAGGGAAAAAACACTAAAAGCTAATAAATATTTTCTTGGCCTGGACAATGACATACAAAGTAAATGCTATAAATTAAACACTAATAGTATAATATCAGTACATACAATTTTACATACGCTTATGAACAAAGTCATAGCCAATATATAAGCATAAATAATATTTCAAAACATAATTTTAATGTCTAAAAAGTAAAACATCAATCTAGTGGGAATAGAAAAGGTTATAGCGAAACAAGTAGAGGCATGCTAAATGGCACGATTTTATTTAAACATAAAAATCTATCATACATGATATTCTGCAAATTACGAGACAAAAGTTAAATAGATTTTGAAACTTCAAATACTATAAAAAAATTCAGCATGTGATATTTTATCTTTTGCATGTAATTTCAATGCAACAAGACCTTTTGATCGACGCATATGATACCAATAATTATTATTTACTTTCACAACAGCAATATATCTAGTTTTGCAAATATAATTAATGAAAGTAAGTCTCATTGTTTTAGGCATGAATCAAACATTAATACATTACATTTTAAGTCAAGTTTATAGCAAAATATAAATAACTACATTTCAATTAACACATAATAAATGAAGTTTAAATGGCGAGAGTTTGATATTATATAGATAAAAGTCACTTCTTTCCTACCCAAATTGATACTAACAGCTAACTTACGAAAAAAGATTAAAATAACAGATTTCAAAGTTAAATTATGTTGATTAATATCCACTCGCCTTATGATGAAATTTTTAGGCCAAAACTCCTACGTGTAAACGAAGAGATGTAGATTTATTTTAAATTTCTTACTTTATTTACGCCCTTCTATTTGATAAATAAAAATTAAAAAAAAGCTTAAATTAGCCACTACAATGTCATACGGACGTCATACCGAGAAAATGTAAACAAGATCCTTTTTTTAAGATTCAAATGTGCACATTACCTTGGGACTATATATCCACTAATATTTAGCGAATGAATCCACCTAAGTTTATGTAGATTGTTAGTGGAAATGCATTTAGAAAAAAAAATCATTGAGTTACTATTTTTTCTTTTTATTAAGAACAGTAATATCTTCTTTTTTTCCTTAGTCTGTTACCGTCATGTATTTAAATTCAACTCACTGTGTGAAAAGAAGATGTTTGGAGCCAATACGCCTATATGTGAATGGAGAGAATTAGATTTGTTCTAATTTTATTGAACCTTTTTATGCATTTTATTTTTCTAAAGAAATGAAAACTAAGCAAGGAGTTTCTTTTTCCAATGGGTGATTTATATGAAATCAAAGGCTAAATTTTAATGTAGACCTAGTCTTATGGAGAGAATATTCATCTTTTTGTATTAAAATTTGAATGTACATACTATCTTTGCGCTAGCAAACTATTAAAGTAGTCAAGTACTCTTAGTATAGTAGTAAGACTCTAGAACGAGAATTTATATGTCTTTGGTTCCAAACCCAGAACATTGATTACCAACTTAAAACAAATATATCTTAATATATTTAGCACCACATAAATTCATGTTACTTAAAAATGTAGGTAGACTTGTTATTACAAATGCATTTAGGAACATTCGAAAACCCTTCAATTATCATTCACTCATTTTTACAAGAAAATGGCAGTAGTTTTTCTTTTGTCTTACTTTATTAATAAAACATCACACATTGTGAAAAAATTTATTGTTACACTTATGGTGTAACATAAACTTCCGAAATTGTCCTCATTTTTTTAATTAAAAATTCAATCAATACATCTAAAGGCCATAAGTTTGAATCCCAACCTTTACAAAAATACCATTTTATTTTTTAATAAGAAAATTGTAAATAATTAAGGTTATGGATTCATAATCCTATTTCTAACAATGCTCTTATATTTTTTAGTCGAAAAACTGTTATACGAATGAGGTCATGAGTACGAATTTCGATCTTGACATAATGCTTCTTTATTTTTTGTCAAAAATAATACATATATAAGGTCATGGGATTGACCCAAAGCTATAACACGAACTATGTTTTTTTCCTTTCACATTTTCAGTTTATTCATATTATTGATATCATTGGTTATCCCTTCTAGAATATTAATTCCTAGCGATTTATTTCACATTCGTACATTCAATACCTTAATTATTTAGCCATATATCTTCATGGACATCAATTCATTTGTTGGAAATTACTTATGGCTAATTGATATTCTCAATAAAAATAATAATTCAATGCACCGCATTGTGTTTGAAATTATTTCAAATACAAATTATTTATGGTTTATCGAAAATATTTTTACATAAAATTATCTTTCACGTGTCTGCCTAATTTATACCAATTATTTTGTCTATCATAATTGAGCGAATGTAGTTTTTACTAATTATTTATCCTTCATCGCTTAGGGCGCTTTCATTTGTAAGATAATTTTAACTTGAAAACATTCTAAGACCATTTGTAATTCACCATGATTTTTTAATAATAACAAAATTATAAACAACGATCAACAAAACTAAACAAATAAGTTCAACTGTTAAAAAACGGTATTATTGATTACCACAAAAAGTATAAAATACCCGTTAAGAAAGATTTAAGTATAAAAAACTGCACAAAATTAAATGAATATGTTGTCAGGATAGCTGAGTGGTCTAAGGTGCCAGACTCAAGTTCTAGTCTTAGAAAGAGGGCGTGGGTTCAAATCCCACTTCTGACAATTATTTTCTTTTCTTTACTAGTTTTCCTACAATGTAGAGTGCATTGCTAATGGCACCACAATTTCCCCTTGATAATACCATATTTCAAAATATTAGTGCCTCCAAATTTTTCCACTTCACGATATGTTGTTCATCCAATGATGTTATATTGAATGAATTAAAGTTCGTTTGGCAAAACCTCGTCAAACAAAATATTATCAATTTGTTTAGTGGTGTACCATTGAATGAGTAGAAGTTTGTTCAATGAATCTTTGTCAAACCAGTTTTTCATGTATAGATTTGGTATTATATAAATTAATGTGAAATGCATTAACTATGCTCTGAAATTTTGTATTTATCTTTACTCAAAATTGCAATAGGTTCATAATTTTCTGATCCAACAACGAATTTCTAAAATGTTACAAATTTCATGATTCGACCATGAATTAATAGATCTTATTAACAATATGTTTTTAATAGTACCACGGGACAAAGGTTGTAACAACCCGCATATTTATCAATTTTATATTTAAATATTTTATTTAAATATTTTATCGTTCGTCGGATTTTAGTCCGGAAAGCTACTTTTTGCAAACAGTTGAATTCGGACTCGAGACCCCTTCCATTGAGTTCAAAATGCAGTTTGCAACCTTTTTGAGTATAAGCTTCGATATGTTTGGAGTAAGCTGATTTTTGCTACTTTTTCTATAGGGCTTTGAGTTTGGGTTCAGCCCATTTGCCCAATTCTGGTTATATCAACCCAACCTCTCTCCATTTCTCTTCATTCATTCCTCATTTCCTAACTCTCTCAAGCTCAAGAGAATAATGGGGGAAAAGATTGGAAATTAGAATTCCAAGCCCTAGTTCATTTGCAAAATCCAAGCTCTAGCTCCAAAATTCTAAGAAAAGCCATTATTAGTAAGCATCTCCTTCTTCTTCTCCAACTCATTCTCCTTTCAATTTCAGAATTTTCTAAATCTAACTTAGGAAATATTTTACTTGTAAGCTTAGATTGAAGCTTCTTGGGTTGGAATTGAAGAGTGTTTGTCCTAGCCTTGCTCTATAGCTTCTTCTTACTTGTTCTTTGGGTTTAAAGGTGAGATTTTTATCTCACATCTATGCTTATATCCATCTTTGAATGTTGGGTATGAATTCCTAACACCTGTTCATGTGCATTTGCTTTTGGTTTGGATTGAATTGGTGAATATCCCAATTTTTTGTGTTTTGGGTTCAAATCTTTGAAATCCTAATTTTGACGTTTGAACATGTTTTTGGTGATGCATCGAGGAGCCAATAGGACCGGGTAACCGATGGGCGTAATCCCTTAACGTCCGTGGTCGACCGGTTGCAAATTGGAAGAGTTTGCACTTCAATTCATAGGGCAGAAAAATGCAAGGCATCAGGTTCGGCCGAGCGAACCCCCTGGGCCGGTCGACCGAAGCTGTAGCCGAAACTTTCTGTTTCTGGTTCGGTCGGCCGACTCAGGAAGTCCGGTCAACCGACCTGCTCCTATTCTCCTATTTCCTTGTTTTGCCTATTATGCTCATTTTGCTTTGCTTTTCCAATCTTTAATCGATTCTTCTTTTCCGATTTGTTGTTATCATTTATTATCGACCTTGATGACTTCTATTATGGAATTTTTGGGAATTTCCATTTTGATGGATTCAGAATCGATTTCTTTGGATTTTATTCACGTCTTCTTATGTGAATTTTAGTGATTGATTGTTCCTACAATCATTTTTGTGATTTGTCACTTTTAAAAATATAAAGGTTTTCCATACTAGTAGTAAATATCAAAATTCTTTCATCAAAACGATTTCAACACTAATTTAATACAAAGCTCGTTTATAAAACCGTTTTCCAATCTACTAGCATATACAAACCTTTACCCCATTCGTATGAGAAATCTAATTAAACGGCTGTTAACTCCGTTTAGGCAACGAGTCAAGGTCTGGGCCGATTCACGACTTAAGGTTCTTAACGGTTCAGAAGGGACCCACTACTCAAGAAGCCTCACGACTTAAAGGGTGAACCGACTCAACAAGCAACCGACTCAACAAACAACCGACTCAACAAGCTACCGACTCAACAAGCTAACGAGTTAAAGCTTAAGGCGACTTAGAGGAGTGGAGCGACTCAAGGGATTAACGGTGTATGGGATAGACCGACTCAAGTTCTCTAACGACTCAACGACCTAAGGTTTCAAATGACCTAACTGATTAAAATCCCAAAACAACAAAGGACCGACCTACGACCTATGGTAGGTCGTTCACGACCTAAGCAAAAGAATTCGATACCGCTTCATTTTACATCGTGGCCCATTGACTCGTACACGACTCGGTAAGCAAGCTAACCGGTTAGGCCACGACTCACGACCTAGCTTGAGTCGTCCACGACTTAAAGCTACTAAGTAGAAATCCAATGCCGCCTCATTTTAGACCATGACCTTTTAACTCGCAGACGAGTTAGGACTTGTGCTATATACAGAGGACCGAAGACGCTCTGATACGAAGCCTGGGGTCAACCAGTTGAGTCACCCACGACTCATAACTTAGCAATTCCAGCCCAGAAATTTGCCTATAAATACATGGCCACATCCAACATTCAAGGGACTTTTATGCTCATTCATTTCAAGCGCCGTTACTCTGCCGCGTTCTGAACTACTTCAACACCTTCAAGGAACTTCACGAAGAAATCAAACATGTCTAACCTGTGTTCAAAGGTTCGGATCAACATTGAAGTTTAGACTACTTGTTCTAAGTTACTTGAAATTCAAAGTGTGTTGTAACCAAAGTGTAACTGCATTGATTTGTAATCGAATCGTCAATAAAGATATTCAAAGTGGACGTAGGCTCTCTCTTAAGCCGAACCACTATAAAATTGTTGTTGTTTACTACTTTTTCGCTGTTATCTGCTTATAATCTGTTCCCGAGCTATCGGGTGGTGCTTTCACAATCTCACTTCATACACCGGGGTGTTAGCGTTCAAATTTTAGCGTTAACATTTTTGGTGCTTTCAGTGAGAATTGAACTCAGGAGAGTTATCATCATTGCTTCACAGAGGTTTGTAGAGAGAATTTCCTTGAAGACCAGAAGTCTATCCGAGATTATGGCTCCTGGAAGGAAAAGTAGATCTGTCAGATCTAGGAATATTCAAGAGGGAACCTCCGCTTCCCCTATGTCGAATAAAGCCACTCCAGTTGTCGGAGTTACAAAGGCAGAGCTGGATGCTGCAATCTTAGGGCTGAACCAACAGATAAATGCCCAAAATGCACAATTCGAGGCTCAGAATGCCCAGAATGCCCTAATTCTAAATAGGTTGAACGATTTGCTTGGGGCAAACCGTCAACCGGCAGATAATGAAAGGAATTTTGCTGGCAACATTCGTGATGCTGAAGAAAGAGATGCTCCTGAAAGGGCTGCTAGCCCCTTTGAACGAACACTTCCAGAGGTTGGTGGATCTAGAACTCGACATGATGAGGAGTATCTTTCTGGAATGGTCCGACAAATTATGAAAGAAAGTATGCAGAGGGTTGAAGACGAGAAAGAATGGGGTTTCGCCCCAAGTAAAACTCCTTTTACTGAGAAAATCTTAAAGGCTGAATTCCCAAGGAAGTTTGTCCCACCAACCATTCCAGCTTACAGGGGGACGAGTGATCAGAACGAATTCTTATAAAAGTATGATTGGCACATGACTGGTGCCAGAGCCTCTGATGAAATAAAGTGCCGATATTTTCCTATGTATCTCGAAGGTGTAGCTCTGCTTTGGTTCACCAAACTTCCAGTCCGATCTATCGATCAGTTTTCTGACTTAACCCGGAAGTTCAAGGAGCAGTTCAGACTATACGCCTCGAAAGCCAAGGATATCATGTCACTGTCAAGTTTGGAGCAGAATCCAGGGGAGACTATCAGATCTTTCTTAAACCGCTTTAATATAGCGCTAGCTGAGGTGGACAATGCAGAACCGCGAATGATATTGACTTATCTGATGAAGGGTATTGACAAGTCAAGCGAGTTTGGGAAATGGCTAAACATGAAGGAACCAAATTCCCTTGAAAAGTTCTATAAAAAAGCAGATGAATTCATACGCTTAGAAAGCCGTCCCGTACCGGTAAAGGCAGTGTTGCAAAAAGATGAAGATAATACTGTTGTTCCACGCAAGAATGAATCTGTAGGGCAAAAAAGGGAAAATAACAATGGGAAGAAGCAGAGTAATCTGAAGAAGCCCCGATCCTTCAAGCCATCAGAATATACTCCTTTATCAGATACGCCGGAGCATATCTACCTTGCTACTAACGATTCTGTTGACTTTCCTAAACCTCCTCCTCTAAGGACCGGGAAAAAGGCTATACAGAGTGGGATGTTCTGCCGCTTCCATAATCAACCCGGTCATGAAACCGACGAATGCCGACAGTTGAAAAATCTGATTGAAGAGTTGCTAAGGGAAAACAAACTGCAGCAATTTGTGAAAAAGAATAGCAACAATCCTGCTTCATCTAGTCAGGGGCAACAGGCTCCTACTCATCAGCCTAGGACGATTGAGAAGGCTTCAGGGCATGAATCTGGAAGGCCCATTATCATTGTCATAACAGGAGGACCTCACCCAGCGGGCAGAAGCTGGGGTGAGATGGAAAGGTATACCCGAGCTTTAAAGTATGTACCGACCGAGGAAGATGTATTTGTTCTGGAAGGTGCTACGCCCTTGAAGCAACAAAGAACTTTCGATGATGATATCGTGTTCAAAGCTAGGGATTCCGCAAGTATTGAAGCTCCTACCTTGGATCCCTTAGTCATCTCGGCTGGTATCGGGCCAGCTATCGTCAGAAGAGTTCTCATTGATTGTGGCGCATCCTGCAATATCCTCTTCAAGAAAACATTCGACCAAATGACAATCCCTATAGCTGATGTGCAAGCTTCATCGCATAAAATCGTTGGCTTCACTGGGGAGCCAAAACAGCCAGTAGGAACCATTGATTTGTTTGTGGAACTTGGAGAAGGAGAAAGAAAAATGGTCCGCAAGCAAACTTTTGTGATTGTCGACGAATTTTCTGCTTACAATGCTTTCCTTGGTCGTCCAACTCTGGCAGCGTTCAAAGCTGTTCTTGCCCCGTGGTGCCTCACCATTAAATTCCCTACAGACAATGGAGTAGGAGTTATAAAAGGGGATCAAAATGCTGGTCGAGAGTGTTATCTGACAGAGCTACGAGAAACCAGAAAAAGAGAAATGGGAAAGAATGCGGCAGCCCCAGTCCGCATCAAAGAACCAGCCTTGTAGCAATTACAGGGCGGACCCTGCACTGGCGAGCACAGCGGAGCAAGGAAAGAGATGGACCCTAGAAAAGTCGGTGCAGGGGAAAATAGAGTGGTACCAGTGGAAACGACAATACCAATACCTGTTGACCCAAAGGACCCAAACAAGGTGTTGAATGTGGGATCACAACTTAATGTGTCAATTCAGAGTATCTTGATATCTTTTTTAAAGGCAAATCTGGATGTTTTTGCTTGGACTCAAGCCGATATGTGCGGAATATCCCTAGAAGTTGCAGTGCATGCTCTAAATATTGATCCAAAATTTACACCTGTGAGACAAAAGAGGAGAACTCAAGGTCCAGAAAGGTCAGCAGCGTTAAAAGAAGAAGTTGATCGACTCATGGAGAATAATTTTATCAAAGAATCTACCTATCCGAATTGGGTTTCAAATCCAGTGCTGGTTAAGAAAGCAAATGGAAAATGGAGAGTATGCATCGATTTTTCAGATCTAAACAAGGCCTGCCCCAAAGACTGCTTCCCATTACCCAGAATCGACCAATTGGTAGATGGAACAGCGGGACACGAATTGTTATCTTTTATGGATGCTTACTCCGGATATAACCAGATCATGATTCATGAGCCGGATCAGGAGGATACGAGCTTTATCACCGACACCGGTCTTTACTGCTACAGAGTTATGCCCTTCGGGTTGAAGAATGCAGGGGCAACATACCAAAGACTTGTTAATGCTATGTTCAAACCACAACTGGGCAAAACTATGGAAGTCTACGTCGATGACATGTTAGTAAAGTCTAAAAAAGCAGTGGATCACATTGAACACTTAGCAGAATGTTCGCAGTCCTCCGGAAATACAGAATGAAGCTCAATCCTTTAAAATGTTCATTTGGAGTGGAATCCGGCAAGTTTTTAGGCTTCATCGTGAGCGCTAGGGGCATTGAGGCCAGTCCATCTCAAATTACTGCATTGAAAGAAGTCAAAGCTCCTAGAACAAAGAAGGAATTGCAAAGTCTCAATGGAAAAGTCGCCGCCTTAAGTCGGTTCATTTCCAAAGCCACAGATAAATGCATCACATTCTTTGATGCCCTAAAGAAAGGAAAGGAAAACTTCGATTGGACTCCCGAATGCCAAAAAGCCTTTGATGAATTGATTCGCCATATGGAAACGCCTCCAATACTTTCTAGGCCTGGCGATGGCGAGGATCTTCTTATATACTTGGCAGTATCATCTCATGCTTTAAGTGCAGCGCTGATACGAGAAAACAAAGGGATTCAACATCCAGTTTACTATATCAGCAAAAGACTCACTAGGGCAGAGATAAATTACTCTAAGTTGGAAAAACTCGCCTATTGCCTACTAATTGCGTCTAGGAAGCTGAGGCAATATTTTCAAGCTCATCCTATCAGAGTCCTCACTGATCAACCTTTAAAGCAAGTCCTGTTTCGCCCTGAGACTTTGGGTCGTCTTCTAAAGTGGAATATTGAACTCAGTCAGTATGACATCACTTATCATCCCCGAAAAGCAATCAATGGACAAGCTTTAGCAGATTTCATTGCAGAATTCACAGATAAGGGTAACAGTGAGGAGGAAATAGTCGACGATTCCCCAATCCAATGGAAGTTATATGTCGATGGTGCGAGAAACGACTACTGTTCTGGAGCCGGAGTTGTACTTGAGACCCCTGAAGGTCGATCATTATGCTATGCACTAAGATTGGAATTTCCTTCAACAAACAATGAAGCAGAATACGAAGCCCTTATCGCTGGCTTAAGGATTGCTAAAGAATTAAACATCCGAGCGTTACAGATATTCAGTGATTCTCAGCTTATTGTATGCCAAGTCAAAAAGGAATTCCAAGCAAAAGGGGGGAATCTGCCCGCCTACTTGTCAAAGGCTTGGGAACTCCTGGGTGATTTCGATCATTACATGATAAGTCACATTCCTCGAGAAGAAAACATGAAAGCAGATTCTCTCGCAAAGTATTCTAGCACAGGCGAATCTCAATTTCTGGGGCTAACTCCAGTGGAGGTCCTGTCGACTCCTAGCATTGATGAGATGGACATTAATTGGATCATGAGCATGTCTCAAGAGCAAGAATCATGGATGACTCTGATAATAGAATATCTGCTCAATGGATCTTTACCAGGGAACTCAAAAGAACGACAAAAGCTACTGAGAAAAGCCTCTCGCTATATAATCCAGGATGGCCAATTATACAGACGGGGATTCTCAATGCCATTACTTCGATGTGTATCCAGGGAAGAGTCCAAAGCAATCCTAGCGGAGGTGCATGGAGGAGAATGTGGTGATCATTCAGGTGGCCAAACATTAGCAAAGAAAATTCTCCGATATGGATACTTTTGGCCAGAAATTAATCGAGATGCATCAGAGTATTCCCGAAAATGTGACAGATGTCAAAGATTCGCCAAAATTCCTAGAGCTCCTTGCACTGAACTCACACAGATGGTCAGTCCATGGCCGTTTGCAATATGGGGAACAGACCTTGTAGGACCGTTACCAATTGCCAAATCTGGAATTAAATATGCCATTGTTGCTGTAGATTATTTTACTAAGTGGGCAGAAGCTGAACCACTGGCTACTATCACCTCAAAGAAGATGATAAGTTTTGTGACTAAAAACATCATTTGCAGATACGGTGTGCCTCAAAAAATAATTACAGACAATGGTACTCAATTTGAAAGTGAAGAATTCCAAGATTTTTGCAAGCAATTCAAAATCCGGAAAAGCTTTTCAGCAGTGGCTCATCCGCAGGCAAACGGGCAAGTGGAAGACGTGAACAAAATTATTAAGTCAACCATCAAGAAGCAACTTGAAAAAGCAAAAGGTGGTTGCGTCGATAAGCTACCACTGGCACTATGGGCATACAGAACCACTCACAAAACTGCGACTTGGGACACCCCGTTTGCATTAGCATACGGGTCAGAAGCAATGATTCCGGTAGAAATAGAGGTCCCTTCACACAGAAGAATCCATTTCAATCAAGCAGAAAACGAAAAGCTACAGCTCGAAGCGCTAGATCTCCTTGATGAGAAAAGAGATGAGGCTAATCTCAGAATTACAGCTCATCAGCAAAGGATAGCCAGACATTTCAATTCCAAAGTTCGCCAACGCAGCTTTGAGATTGGAGACCTAGTCGTGAAGAGAATTATGACAGCGACAGGTGTGTTTGGGCCAAATTGGGAAGGACCATATGTCATAGGTCAGAAGCTTCTTGACGGCACATTCAAACTCACTACTGTTGAAGGAGATCAAATTCCAAGGGCATGGAACAGCAACCATTTGCGTCCATACTTTACTTGAAAATTTTGTTGAAATATTGTAAAAAGAATTATGAATGTATGATTCTTGTAATTGAAGGCAATTGTAAAACTGATGCAAGTAAATAGTGAAAGAATATAAAGTGGATGTAGGCCCAATTTCCTGGCCGAACCACTATAAATCTTGTGTTCCTTATTATTATTACATGTTTGCTTTATTTTCGATATAAAAAGTACATAGAATGTGTTGCTGAAATGTCGATTTAAATTTTTGCAGACAATGGAAGTGAAACTTGCACATAAAAAGACCAAGTGATCCTCGCCAAATTCCAAGTCACAAAAGCCCCGAATTCAAATCCTAGATAGGAAGTACTTCAATTGAACGGCCTATGATTTCGACAGAAACGGGTCTTTGCTAATAAATTGAGATCGTTTGAGCAAACAAACATCCAATTAAGAAGCTAATGCTCGTTCTCACAAAATTGCCTGACAATGAAGCACACTTCCTTGGATTAAACAAGTTACTTATGAGAAAAGGAAATGAAAGCTTAAAAAAAAAAAAGAGCAGAGGATCATTGAAATGGCATAAGCAAGTGGACAGAGGAACAACCAAAGCCATCATCGGCAGCACAAGTCCTCTTCGGAGGCACAACTCTTCGGAGGATAAAGACCTCTAATGGGTCATACGCCACAAAAAAGAAAGTTCTCTACTCAACAAAAAAGATTGGAGGAGTCATGACCCTCCAACCATGAGAGAGTAACTTCCAGGCGATGAAAACCCTCTCTGAGGCACATTTCACCAGGAGTTGAAGTGTTACGACCGCTCTTCGGAATTTCACTTCACCAAAGTTGAAATGCAAACAAAATAAAAGACCTCTTCGGAGGCACATTTCACCAGGAGTTGAAGTGTTACGACCGCTCTTCGGAATTTCACTTCACCAGGGTTGAAATGCAAAACAAAATAAAGACCTTCCTGGAAGCCCACGTTTCACCGAGATCGAAATAAAACTTCCAAGTGTTGAAACGTAAAAAGGCTTTCTTCAAAGGCACAACTCTTTGGAGGTACACGTTTCACCGAGATTGAAATAAAACTTCCAAGTGTTGAAACGTGAAAAATCCCTCCTCAGAGGTACAACCCCCTCCCGGGGACACAATTAAAAAGAAAGACCTCTTCAGAAGCCCACGTTTCACCGAGATCGAAATAAAACTTCCAAGTGTTGAAACGTGAACAGGCTTTCTTCAAAGGCACAACTCTTTGGAGGTACACGTTTCACCAAGATTGAAATAAAACTTCCAAGTGTTGAAACGTGAAAAAACCCCTCCTCAGAGGTACAAATTTCTATTTAAAAGAAAAATCCTCATCAAGAGCATACTTTAACTTTCAAAGGAAGAGTGATTTACCTGTCCTAAAAAAAAGGGAAGAAAGTTAAAGTACATTCAGAGGTCCGCTTTACCACATAGAAGAATTCACTTGGCGAAATGTGTACATACGCAAAAGAAAAAAGTGATTTCTTCGAAGGACAAAGCGTAAAACTTATATGAAAGGAGTTGTACTCTATGAAAAATTTCTTCACGAATGAAATAGTCATTCTACAGAAAATAAGAGTGCAAGTCCCCTCAAAGTATAAAACATTGCAGCAAGCTTATGGTATGGGGGCAACACGGTATAGTTACATACAAAATGGTATAGCTACATCGGTAAAGTACGCTCAAACAACATACCACAAGCTCACCGCAATATCATATAAATAAACTTGTGCAAAAATGAATAATAAATGCATTCTCAAATTCAAACAAGAGTCTGTACGAATAAAGGATCATTTCATTCAATTGCAGATACAGGTTTCAAAATAAAAAAAGCAGGGGCCGGTGCCTGCACATCATCCGACCATTACACAAAAAAGGAGTCAAAAAGCCCGAAGTCCGACTCTTCACTTCTTCTTGCCACCTTTGGACCCTTTGCCTGGCCGAATGATTAATTTTTCAGGTCTACCTATAGGCATAAGGGAAGAAAGAGAGGGAGGTGCAACCGGTGCAACTTCCGGATCCTCTTCAGTAGTGATGATTTTCTTCCCCCTCCTCTTCGATGTTCAGTGCTTCTTTCTTCTCTTCGAAGAAGACTCACTCCCTGGAGTAGCAAGAGTGGACAAAACTACGTCATCAGAGGGAGTCCGCTCCGGAGAGATCTCGCCTCCTTCAAGTCCCTCGTCCTTCTGCTCCTGCGAAGCGATAGGGTCATCCAAGCCATGAAGAGCCTCAATCTGTTCCTCTTGTGACCCGGGTTGTGAAGCAGAAGGAGGAGTCACCTGAAGAGATGGAGGAGGGATAACCGGAGGAAGTGAAGTCTGCACAGCACTTGGTGTTTCAACTGCAGAAGAAGAGAAATTAAAAATATTAGTATCTCCCCAAAAGAAGGGGGATATGGGTTCGTCGAGATTCAAGAAGTGATCCAGAAGCTCATCAAACTTTTGAGGAGTAAGCAGGCAATCCACTTGAATCAGACTAGTATCAAAATTACCTGAAGATGTTTGCTTCGTTAGTTCAATCTCATAATTCTGAGCCCCGATATCCTCCAAAGCTTCATCATCAGTAGGGTTGATTACCCCGGTTCTTGTAGGAGGCAGCGAATGAGCACTGGAACCTGTAATGTCCACTTCGGAAGAAACTAAAGGACGTTCAGAAGTGGTAGGTGGTATTTCTTTCTCAGAACGTTCCCCTTCCGCCATTCCGGCCCGTACCCTGGCGAGTTGCTCTTTTCCCTTGGCAAGAGCGGCGCGGGCATCATCATCAAGATAATGCTCTTCAAGAGCAGACTCAGCGTAGCCAGCACCTTTACCACCGAGCATATCAAGTGCTGCCTCCCAAACTTCAGCTAGCGTAATTTCATATTTAGGGCCTAGAAAGGCAAGGCTGCCACGCCCCAAAATGCTGTGCAGATAGAAATCAAATAATGTGGAGCTAATTTCAGCTTTGGTTGCTTGATGGGCCTCTTCGGCCGCGAGTTTACCAGCAACAGCCTCGTCACGCTCCTTTTCGTCCATAGCAAGTCGAGCTTTTAGCATCTCTATCTCCAAGCTTTGAGAGCCGGTCTGTTCTCGCAGCTGTAAAGTTTCAGCGCGATATTCTTCTATGACCTTCTCCCGGTGTGTAAGCTTATCTTCGACTGCCCTTTGACTGGCATGTGCATCTCGTACTTGTTGCTGAAGCATGCTCTCCCTTTGAGAATGGAAAGTAGATGAAGTAGTTAATTCTTCCTTAAGCTTTTCTACTTCCGCTTCCAACTTTTCATTATAGGAAGCAATACTTCTCATTTCGGCGTCATGCTGTTCGAGAGTCTTCTGCCACTCAGCCTTATCATTCTCCATTGTGAGCATGGCCTCGAGATTGGCTCGGTTAACCCTCTGAAGCTCGTCGACAAGTTTTTGCCAGTTCGACATTCTTTCAATATCGGTCCTGACAGTATCAAGATTTCGCAGCATAGCCGATTTGTCGAGAGGAACCAAGTCGAGATCAAATCGAACCCCTCTCAAGCGCCACTGAGGAAATCGACTTTGAAGAGTGGGAGGACCTTGCCCGACTTGGTATGCGGGCCGGTTGATGATTGCTTGAATGTCGGAGCGAACGGGAGCAGGAGATTGAGCAGGAACATGTTCAGAAGCTGTCGGCATTGTTTCTTCAGTAAGTCTAGCCCGCTTGCTAGAAGAATCGTCCAAGTGACCTTTACCTCTCTCATCGTGAGTCTTTCTTTTCTGGGTATCATCATCTCTGTGGGGAGGGTCATGTCTTTCTTGTTCTCTTCGGTGACGTTCTTCATATGCTCGTCTCTCGTCTGCTTTCCTGATGGCCCTCTCCTCATCGGATTCTCTGTAAGAAGGGAGGTAACACCTATAATCATACTGGCTACGCCTCCCGTAGTGCTGGAAATCATCATAGTACGAGCCGCTGCGCCCCATAGGAGAATCTGGAATAAAAATAATAAGCTTTAGAAATCTTTAAAGTACAAGAAGATAAACGCGTAGAAGTGATGAAAAATCCTAAGTGTTGTGTAACGTGTAAACTACACGCATTAAGTTACAGACCACTCTGTGGAATAGAGGTAGTGATAACTTGAGTAGGAGGAGTTGACATTTGTTGTAGAGAAGATGTCGCCTCAATTACAGAAGAGACAGTTTTGGAAACATCATCTTTGAAAAGTTCTTGAGAAGTCACAATTAAATCGCTCAACCCCTCGAAAACATCATCGCCATCATGTTTTTTGGAACTGGCTTTTTCAACTCCTTCGTCGGCAGATCTTCCGGAAGATCGTGGAGTTTCTTCCTCTTCGATAACTGGGGCAAGTGCAGACTTATCAGACGGCTCCGCAACGTCCTTCGGAATTGAACATCTCACTAGTGGAGTTTCTATAGAGGTTCCTCCCTGCATGTGCTCTTTAATAGAGACCGGGGCATCAGGGGTTTCCGCCGGAGAATCGGGAATTTCAGTTGGGACTTCACGAAGTTGAGTAAAGCGAGAGGAATGAAGAAGCCCGTATTGATGTAGAAATCCATCATTTAACAAAAACTTTATACTCCTCTCTTCTGCCGTCACGACGTTCAATCTCTCGAAAATTTGTTTATAGCATGGATCTCTAGAGGGAGGAGGAAGCGCTAAAACAGGAAAAAATAAAGAAGCCAAGTTAGCATTTAGCAACTCAGATTTCGAAAAGCCCAAGAATGGAGAAATAAAAACAGGAAAATCTTACTTCCTACTCTCCAGATGGCATAAAACCCTGGAGGGCAACGAACAAAGAAATACTGGTTTAGAAATCCATGAACTCTTTCAGGAAGATCGGTGATGAGCTTGCGGTTTCGAGCACTCCTTATAACTACGATAGAGGGATGATCTTTAATTTTTGTGAATGAGCAAAAGTAGCAGACTTCCTTAAAGCTCGGTAATCGGCCCAGAACTCTATTAAATAGTACACATAACCCCATCAGAATGGCATGACCATTGGGGTGCAATTGGAATGGAGAGATAGATAATCGAAGCAAGAACTGCTGAAGGAAGTCATTGAAAGGTGGTATGGCACCGCTCAAGCACATTTGGCGGTTGACAGCAATAAAGCCAGAAGGGGGCCTATCTGCAGTATCATTTGGCCCCGGTAGTAAGGCATCAGCTTCGGCAATGCCCAATTGGGTGAGCAATTGATTAAACACCCGCTGATTCAGAGTGGTGGGAGTTCTCTCCGGAGGATTATCCAACAAGTTGGCTACTGGGAAGACATCTTCAGCCTGGCCCATCGGTTCTTCTTGTTGAGATGTCATTCTACACAAGCAACTGGGTGTTCAAATGCGAAGGTGCACGTTTCCTAAAAGTGTGAAGTGTTGTGCAGAACTAATGAAAATAACAAGTAAATATAACTGGAATTAAACTGGTTGACGATTGATCGACTATGGTAATTTCAGAACTTGTTAATTTAGAGTTCAAGCATAATATTAGTGCAGGCTGGTCAGTTTCAATTGATTGTTTCAGTGTTGCTTCAATATTCTACTTGAAATCGATAGCACTTCGTTCACACGATTTGTTTAAGTTAATTATCTGTTATTAACTAATCTGTCATTTGATATGGGCAATCGATGACAGTATATTCGTCCCAGTTTTCTGTGAATGTTGTATTGAACAGGTTGTTAGCCTGCAAGTCAAAATAACCTGTGAATGAATGCAATAAAATTCAACAGTTCAAAGTTAATGCAATGGTCCAAAGTTCAAACAGAATTCACGCAAGTCATAACTCGTCAACGGTTCAAAAATTCCGAGTCGGCAGTGCCCTAAGTCATGAGTCGTAGAAATAAGGAGATTATCTCCAAGTCTTATCTCGGCCACGACTCAAGGTTTAGGTCGTGGAGTATGTTAAAGAAGCTCTGGTTCAAAATAATAAGAAAATCTCCAAGTCTTATCTCGGCCACGACTCAAGGGTTTTATCTCGGCCACGACTCAAGGGTTTTATCTCGGCCACGACTCAAGGCTTAGGTCGTGGAGCATGTTGAGTCGTATCATGGTTAAATCGCAAAGGTCGCTGGATCATACAAAAATAGCCGAGTCATACCTACGGCAATGTTCGAATCAATCTGACCCATTAACCATCTAACTCCTAACCCATTAACCATCTAATCCATAACCCGATAGCCCAATAACCTCGCAATGGTTAACCCCAGTTCCATCACACCACTAAGTCGCCTCAAATCTCGAATCGTTACAAGTAAGATCAAACCGCCTGCCTTTAATCCATCAATGTCCGATGTAATAATATTCGCAAGGATCAAGGGGGAAAAACAGAGGCGGAGATCGGCAATCATCAGCAATTGAAAAAAGATGCAAAATCTCTTACACGGTGTGATGCTAAAGATGATCGAAAATAAATCAGGTTGGAATCGCCTTTGAGAGCTCAAAGATGCGTTAATGGCAGACACGGTTCAAAGGATAAGAAATAAGAAGAAGGAAGTAAGGGGAACGACTCAAGTCTTTTATAGCTTTGAGCAGTGGCAGTTGAATCGGTACACGAGTTAAGATGAGTCGAAGCACACGACCTACGACTTAGGCGTGAACTTCGAGGGGCAAATGTTAACTCCGTTTAGGCAACGAGTCAAGGTCTGGGCCGATTCACGACTTAAGGTTCTTAACGGTTCAGAAGGGACCCACTACTCAAGAAGCCTCACGACTTAAAGGGTGAACCGACTCAACAAGCAACCGACTCAACAAGCAACCGACTCAACAAGCTAACGAGTTAAAGCTTAAGGCGACTTAGAGGAGTGGAGCGACTCAAGGGATAATGGTGTATGGGATAGACCGACTCAAGTTCTCTAACGACTCAACGACCTAAGGTGTCAAATGACCTAACTGACTAAAATCCCAAAACAACAAAGGACCGACCTACGACCTATGGTAGGTCGTTCACGACCTAAGCAAAAGAATTCGATACCGCTTCATTTTACATCGTGGCCCATTGACTCGTACACGACTCGGTAAGCAAGCTAACCGGTTAGGCCACGACTCACGACCTAGCTTGAGTCGTCCACGACTTAAAGCTACTAAGTAGAAATCCAATGCCGCCTCATTTTAGACCATGACCTTTTAACTCGCAGACGAGTTAGGACTTGTGCTATATACAGAGGACCGAAGACGCTCTGATACGAAGCCTGGGCTCAGCCAGTTGAGTCGCCCACGACTCATAACTTAGCAATTCCAGCCCAGAAATTTGCCTATAAATACATGGCCACATCCAACATTCAAGGGACTTTTCTGCTCATTCATTTCAAGCGCCGTTACTCTGCCGCATTCTGAACTACTTCAACACCTTCAAGGAACTTCACGAAGAAATCAAACATGTCTAACCTGTGTTCAAAGATTCGGATCAACATTGAAGTTTAGACTACTTGTTCTAAGTTACTTGAAATTCAAAGTGTGTTGTAACCAAAGTGTAACTGCATTGATTTGTAATCGAATCGTCAATAAAGATATTCAAAGTGGACGTAAGCTCTCTCTTAAGCCGAACCACTATAAAATTGCTGTTGTTTACTACTTTTTCACTGTTATCTGCTTATAATCTGTTCCCAAGCTATCGGGTGGTGCTTTCACAATCTCACTTCATACACCGGGGTGTTAGCGTTCAAATTTTAGCGTTAACAACGGCATAGTAAAATAAGTGATATGAAACGCTTGCGTTTACTTCGTTGGTTAATTCTTGGACTTGTTCGATTGAATCTCTTGTGACAATTTTCGAGTGGAAATCTACAATTTGTTCGTAAATATTTAAGTTAAGCTAGTGGCTATGGGACATGAAGCTAAGCTCATATATTTACTAGCTTGTTGAAATTGACACTTCTTGATGATCGATGATGATCATTTTATGGTTTAGACTAGCAATGTTCAATGTCTCTTTGTCCACGTGGAGGACTGTACCTCATTTTATTGAGCTTCGTCTCATTTCTTTGTGAGCTAACAACCCATAAACTTTTAATGTGTTTCAATTCATTGGATGTACTGTTTGTACTACATCGATGTCTCGGCTTTTCGATTCATCTGACGTATTGTACCGTTTGTCCTACATCGATGTCTCGGCTTTTCGATTCATCTGACGTACCGTTTGTACTGTGTCGATGCCTCGAATCGTTTGTGATACACGTGTTGGTGAGTTTTCATGCTCCCGTTTTGTGATAGGCCTCCCCCTTTTTTGTGATTGATCATTTCTACGATCATTTTTGTGATTTCTGGATTTCCATTGATGATTTCTAGAATTTGTGTTTCACCAATTTTCGTGATTTTCATTTATATGAGTTATCATTATTTGTGCATTAGTGAATTTGTGTGTCATTTACTTTTAGTGAATGGAGATATTGAGTATGACATTCCTTTTGATCTTTGAGAAGATTCTGGTGATATTGATTAATCTCTTGTTGATTTTCAATTTCATACTTATCACAGTATGGCTTTATGGTTATCATATGTTATGTCATATCTCTTATTCTATATCATTTTATCTGATATTTATAGCTAGGCTGATCCGTTTATTATTTTCTTATAAATAATACTCGGGTCAGACCGAGATATTGCAGGTGCTTCTGCTTGACTTCACTTTTGGGATTATCATCCTGGCTTTTGGCTAACTACTTAGACTAGTAGTTTTTAATGTATACCTTTGAGATATAGAATCCTTGATGTGTACCTATTCTTTTATCTAGCACTTGTAACCATTCTTTTGTGATATTGTGGATCTTGTTTGACCACTATTTTGATGTACACTTCCAAGTGTTATATTCATATCATTTTCCGCCTTTGTGATATGGATATCTGTGACTGATTTGTGTTATGTTTATTTCTATGTTTGTTACCGAAGATTATATATAGCAACTGTGTAGTAGCTTTGTGTGACGACCTTGGATTTTGGCCCTATTATTTTAATAAATATTTTAATCTGATTTAAATGAAATGTAAACTAATTATTTTTAAAATGAATTTGACTTTTGAAATAATTGCCATTTATTGTGTAGATTTGTATTTGTGAAAAGGAAATTTGATTTTGGAAATTTAAAATAAATCTCATAATAATATTTACAAATAAATCTATCGTATATAATTGAATTAAAATGTTCTATCCTATTAATATTTAGGAAATAGATATATATGGATAATAATGTTTAAAATAAAATCAAAGTCTATCAAAATAAAATATAAATATTAAATATAGGTCAAATATATGAATACAATTTAAATATTGATAGTTAAAATATTAATAGAAAATAAATATGAATATAGGTAAGTAAACCATATTGGATATAACTTAAATATTGATTATTAGAAATAATAGAAAAACAGGAATTAATTAATTTGGTAAACATACAACATAAATTGAAAATTGAAAATACAAATGTATAAAGCTAAAATAAGTATGAAAACAAGGTAGAAAATGAAATTAAAACAAAGTATAAAATAACCTGACAAAACAGTGTATGAAGTTCAAGCTAGGATTCAAAAAAAAAAAAGAAAAAAAAAAAAAGAGAAACATATGTGTATAAACTATTTAAATTAGAAGAAATATAACAAAATGTTTACATTTAAAATATCTTCATTCACAAGCTAGTTCTACCTGCAAGTGTACTCTTACGTACAAAAACTTTATACATAGCAAAACATAATTATGGCATGTAAACATATTTGGGAAACAAAGCATTTAATTTGCTATCATTTCGGCCTAACATTTTGTCATTTCAAAATGTTTGCAAATCTTTTCTTTTCAGCCGAAATAAGCAAATCATATCAAGGGATGGCTGTACAAAAGAAAAAAAAATCTTTGGTCAAGACTAAAACTTTGACTAATTGAAAACAAGCTTGCACTAGAAGCACCTACCCCTGTAAACCCTTTTATATATGTATATACTTCTTGTTCTAGTGATTCTCAGAATACAGCAAACTAGAAAAGAAAAGATAGCATCATCATTTCCCAATCTTAAAACACAAAACATTTGCATACAAAATATCCGCATACAAAACAAATGGATATGTATACATACCTCAATTTATATAAATGCATGTAAGCAAAAGAGGAGACAAGATTTTAGGCTTAGCATACAATACATCATTTTCAAGCACACAAAACATATAAATCAAGTCAAAGCAAAATCGTACCAGGTCATAGAAAGTTCTGACATAAGAGAAAAAATGAGAAAAAAATCTTAAAAGTGGAAGCTTGCTGTGTACACCAGTCACCAGAGCAGCCTATATACCTCTCACTTACTTTCATTATTTCATTCGAACAAAACAAAGTAAAACAGAAAACTATTACTTTCATTCTGCAATTTAAAGCAAACAAAATACAACTCAACAGAAGATCAAAGTACATAAAACAACAATTGGAAGCCTGAATCTTCAAGCAACTTCAAAACTAAAGCAGAGATAAAGCAACAGCAAGAACAATAGGTAAGTAAACATTTATATTTATAAACAGTTTAATGAGCTGTGGATCAACCTGAATACGTGTGATAGACTGAAGTGTGATGACGCATTGATGTGTAAATTAATGTTATTTGTGAATGAAGATTGAAATGTGAATATCAGGTTTCTGTATATCCATTTTCTGTTCTCTGTTGTTTGTCACAGGCCTTGTTTTGGCTTCAAAAATTCAAATCCTTGAATTTAATCAACTTTTGACTTCGAGTTTCAAACGGAAGTTGTTTGTTAATGAATGATGATGGCTTTACAAATAATTTCAGGATTTTTAACCCATCAAATAATTTTTAAAAATAGGTTTAACAGTGAAATATTAAATTGAGATAAAAATCAACTAATCCTAAAATTTGATTTGGGTTGCATGAATGAATTCGTGCTTGAAAATCACGAATTTTAACATGCATCCCATGATTTTTAGTGTGTTAATTCATGGGAATTTTGGAGTTGAGTGTTTTCGACATTATCATCGATTTGAGGTGATGCGCGGCGTCGGGTTGTTCGGAGTTTGAGATGAAGGACGTTTGAGGCATGGGGGTCTCGGGAAAAATGTGGATGGATTTTATTTGTGGCCATGGTGGCCAGTATAGGGTGATCTAGGGTTTAGTATTGGGTTTGGGTTATTGGAATGTCGAGGGTGTTACGGCAACTATGAAGCATCGGAGATTGGTCGCGATGGTGGGAATGGTTGCTAGATTGAATGACGAAGCTTCGGTGATGATGGCAGGTGATCTCAAGGTCGGAGGCGTTGGGAAAGGGAGGTTGTCCGACCATGGTGGGTACTAGGATGGGATGAAGATGTCTCGTTTTCGTCTCGTTGGGTTTTCATGCGATCTGTGTTCAGGTAAGTGTTCGCGTGGGTTCGTGGGGTTGTTAAGCAACGCCACGATGACCTCCGATGGTCGGAGGCGTTAGTGAACGTGCACAGTGTGCACGTCGTGCCTGGGACGATAGGTAAGTGGAAGCTCGGGTCGTTTTTGGAGAGAGACCCAGAAATTTTGGGGAGTTTGCTCGTGTTGTAACGTGACAGTTTCTGTTTTAGGTGAGAGTCTATTCCAGTTTTGAAATACAAGTTTAAAGCTAAAGTAAAATCAATTGCAAATTTTAAAACGAAACTTGTACCCGACTGTTATCAGTAAATCAAAGTGAAAGATAAAGCAAGATATTTGCAAACAAGTTTTAAAGTTTTTTTAAAAAAGTTTTAAGGTTATTAAATAATGAGTTTTCAAAGAAAAAAAATGTTAAACACGTAAATTGGTGTATTTAAAATAAACAGGTTTTAAAAGAGAATGTTTAACTAAGTTTTAAATATATTTAAAGTAAATGTTTTAATGGAATGTTTAATTAAGATTTTAAAGAATAAGAAATTATTAATCAAGTTTGAATAAGTTTCAGAGTTCTTATTATTAAGGGCTAACGATTTGAATTGTTGTCAAAATGTTTCAAACCTTTCAATTATGAAATAAATTAGCAAAATGTTTTCAAATGGAAGTTTAATGATAACAATCAAAGGATAATTAAGAAGGGTAATTAAATTAAAGAATAATTACTTAATGAGATAAATTAAGAGATAAGATTAATTATTGAATGTAATTAATTGAGAATTAATTAATGATGTGATTGATTTAAAAGATTAATTACTTAGTGCAAGATAAATTACTTAGATAAACAATTGATGGATTGATAATTAATTTATGTGATGATTAATGGATAATTAATGAAGGTGATTAATGATGAGATAATTACTTAATAGAAGTAATTTGGAAATTATTAATGGAAGTAATTGTTGGAAAATTTCTTATGGAAGTAATTGAATTGAGGTGATTAAGGGTTAATCACTTGATAATATTACTCAAAGAATTAAATAAATATAGTTGATTAAATGGTTGATTGATTAGTTAAAGAGTAATTAATAAATCAAAGGATTAAGGATTAGTTACAATGGGGTAAATTACTAGATAAGGTAATTAAGTAAAGAAGTATTGGAATAATTAAATATGTAATTAATCAAGGGTGTTTAAGCGGGATGAATAAATTAGAGAATAATTAATAGATTTGTGTGTGAGTAGGTGTTGAGCATAACAAGTAATGAACTCGTAATAAAATACGAGTTACCCGGGTTTTATTCTTTATGATTTGAATTTAGTATTTCAAGATATATGAGTTTACTTACGCTGGTTTCCAGCCTGACCCGGGTGTTACTTTGGTGTAATGCTCGGGTCAGACTGGATATTACAGATTTTCAGGTAGGACGTTCTGGAGCTCAGGAGGCGAGCTGGATGGCAATATCGTATAGAGTATATCCGTTGTATTTGTATTATTTTTAATCTGAGACATGATAATTGAAAATAAATATTTAGTGACTGTATAAAATGTGAAACTCTGATGTATATTAAATGTAATCAACTGATATAGTATTCTGTTGTAAACTGTTATTATTTATTATTATATTTTATTCGCTGCGTATGTGAGTTGTTGATGTTTCTGTTCTTCTTCTTCTATCTCTTCTTCTTTTTCATAACTATCTGGAATTTTCGGCTTCGAAAATTTCGGGTCGTTACATTTGGTATCAGAGCTGAAAGGTTAAGCGAGAACCTTGGCTCTGGTGGGGATTAATAAATAAGGAATATAAAAATTAGAATCTGCTTGGATGGAAAACTGAAATAAAATTTGTATTGGAATATTGCTGGGTAAATTATAAATCCATAATTAATTATAAATGGATAAATTGAATTTTAGAGAAATAAAAGATATTATTAAATAATGAATTTAAAAGAATTAAAATTTGAAATCCATTTGGAATGAAAATTGAAAATTGGTAAATCTGGAATGATAAACAAAGAGAAAAGTTATTAGTTGATAAATGGGAAAATAAGATTATGTTATTAAAATATAAACCTGAATTGAAATAAATTGACAGAAATTGTGAGAAGGATTTCTGTGATGTTTAAGTGGAAATGAGTTCCCTAGGAAAACCAAGTTCGAGTTTAAACTGATTTTATAAAAAGGAAGCTTTAAAAATTCAAGCTTGTTTAAAAGAGTGTTTGAAAATATTTATTTTCAAAAGTAACTATTATAAATTAGCATTAGTAAATTTTATAAATATTTTAATAATTATTTTTACAAATGGATGTGTTCAAAAGACTAGTTTTGAACTAAGTTATTGAAATTAGTATTAGCCTTTTAAAAACTCTACTTATAAGTTTAGTTTAAACTAAAACCCTTATTTAAAATCAAGATTTATATCCTAATAAATGGTTTAACTTTAAATATTCTGAAACTATATTTTTAGTAAATAATTAGTAGTAAAGTTACATATTTTAAAGTATATTTCAGAATAAAGTATTTTTACTGTTTTAAATTTAAAATGTTTTGAACTTGGTTATTCCAATGGAAATATATGGCAAAGGATTTACCTTGTAAAGGAAGAGTTTTGGGAAATTGTTTTCAAATGAGTTTTGAAACTTTGGAAATATATCTTGTAAAGATATTTGGGTAAATAAATAATATGGGAATTATTTATTGGGTAATGGATGTTTATGGATGTTTATGAATATAAATTGATAGTTAAATCACCGACTATCAATATTGGACAACTGCGTTGATCGTTTCGAAGAGACCGGGATCGAGATTTATTTCTCGAAAACCACTTCGATCTGGTTTGTACGCTTCGTGCGAAAAACGTATTCGGAGTCGAAGATGGGGCAGTGAAGTGCAAGGCCTAGTCGCTACTAATCCTGAGGATATTTCCAAAATGGATGTAGTAGGAGTAGTGCCTTTGGTTCCGTTCGAACCCGGGACGGACTTGTATGAACGAATGCTTGCGAAACATCGTCAGGTGGACGATGGGCATTCTAAGTGAAAAAGTTCTAAAGGTAACGCTTAGCCTCAAGCCTCATCAACCGGGAATGACTGAAAATCAGGGGATATGCAGCAAGTTTAGGTGGGTCAGGCCCAAGCAGGACAAGATATTTCCCCTGTCTAGATGTCCCTTATATATATTTCGGCTTAGTGGGTGGTTGGTCACGCCAACCACGGGGTTTATCTTGTTCGGGACTGTTCAGTAAGGAATGGTTTCGGCCTTGTGTTGCAGGGGATGAAGGGAGTAATCCTCGGTACGGTGATCTAGGCCCCGTACTGTGACCGGTGGTACACCAGTGCCTAGTCATTGTTGGAAATCCATTCTCCCTACGAGCCTTGTACGAGTTTTGTTTGTGTTACCCACTTTTGTGGCTAGTAGCTGGAATTTAATCATGTAACAATTTTGGCTATTTTATAAGTATTTGTAAATAGACACTATTAATATCAGAGGATTTCTATAAAAAGTGTTTTAGCTATCGTAAGGTAAAAACCAGACATGTTTATTTGTGGCGTGGTCTTACGAGATGCTTTTGTTTTTCAAAGGATTTTTGAAACTTTAATAATTAAGTTGGATGCATATTTAGTATCAGCTGGTATTCCAGACTGACTCGGGTGTTATTTCATTATAACGCTCGGGTCAGACCGAGTATTATATGTTCAGGTAAGGAGGCTATGAAGCAGGAGAGGAGCTGGAGTCCGAGACGTATTATATGTACCTATATATATATCCGCTACTGTGATTGTATGGTAGGTCTGATTGGTATTGGTTGATGTATGAGATACTCTGATGATATGATGTATAAAACAGTAATAAATTTTATTTTGTGTAAAGTTCTATATTTATTATTATATTTTATTCCGCTGCGACTGTGAGATTCTGATATTGTTTAGTTTCTTCTTCTTCTATCTCTTCTTCTTTAACCCTAATGGTTCGTATTTCTGTGCCTTTTGAGTTAATAGAGGTAGAATAGTGTTGATTCAAGGGGTACGGATTTGCGGGCTGTCACAGGCTTTGATCCGTAAAGTCATAAGTTCGAATCCTACATAGCATAATTCGAGCAATTGGACATATGTTAAATTGTAGTATGTAAAATCAAGTTTGAAATTTATATATAGAGCCTTAACCATTAAATCAATTTCAAATATATAAACTTTTACTATGAAAAGAAGAATTGATGCATTCGCATGCCTTGATGTCAATTTCCATACAGAAATTTTGAACGCAACTTATTATAACACCCCTTGGAATTAATAAAACATGGTTAATAATTTCCAAGCTTTACGACAATACAATATATGTGTGGATTAGCAAATTTGCTATGCGATTTTTTTCTTATGCACGGTTTGTCTAAAGATGACTAAATGAAGTTGTGTGTGATCTTTGTAAAATGCTTGGATTTTTCTAAAGTTTGTTGTGGACAAATAAAATTGTTATGATGTTTACTTCTATATTCTAGAAAAAACATGAAATTTTTTGTTATACATAAATAAAGTTCGCTATCTTTCTCTAGCTATCCGCTCATTTTCCTCATAGATTTCCTTCTTACTATTTTTTTTCTTCACAAAATCACACAGTTCTGAAAATGTCAGGTTCTATAATGTAGAGGAAAAGAAAAATTTGTAGAAGAAACTATATGATGTAGATTCCTATTAAACATAATCTATGCTTATTAACAATAATATAGTTAAGTAGTATTCCAGGTTCAAACTCGCTCAATTCCATTGAATCAGGGTTTGCATCTGATCTCTAGATTTTGTATTATTTAATGATATAGTTTTCTACATGGTAAGCTTATGCTTTGGCTTTCATTTTTCGAATCACATTCAGTCGAATCAGATAGCATGTTGATAAATCTGAAAATTTAGAAATCCAAAACAATAGGAGGGAATAGAAGCTAAGCTACATCAACAAGTTGTTGTACATGCAAAACTACATTAATAGAAAATGACTTGATAATAGAACCAAAATATGATGGTCGCCGAACTGCTAATAAATGGTGGTAAAAAAAGTGACGCTTGCTTTCTAATTCATTTGGCGTCGGTTGAAAAAAAGTCAAAAATATTGAAATATGAATGTTATTAGTTTTGATCGAATTCTAAGTTAATATGATATACAACGATGACTGTTGTTAGACTTATAAATAGTTTTTAAATTTTAGTAACTTCTTTTAGTATGAATTCATTGAAGAAGGAAAAAAGCTAATCATGTATGCAATATGCAACAGAGATAATAAAAAAGAAAAGTAAAGTTCTTAAATAATCAATAAAATTGATCAAACAATATGGTCACTGTTAGTAAATTTAGTTTCCCTTAGTACAACATGAATCTAGCAATCCCAAAGTTCCCGATTATGTAGAAAGTCATTCGAGTAAGCCACTGGTAAAAGAAAAAAATGTATATCATTAAGAAAAGCTACTTATTTTGTTCATATGGATAATAGGATAACAACATGGATGTCTAGGTTGAATACTATTGTTTAAACTAGTTTAAAAACTGAAGGTAAATTTCATAAATTTAACATGCACAAGTAATGTACATTTATTTAAGTTGAGTATACCTTACAAATTAACAGTATGCAAGTATTGATGGAGAGCTTATTGATTATTAACATTGTTTTCTTAATTCCACCATGGTATTATGATAAGTAGTGTTTGAAATTGTAGTATGGAAATTGACTCTAAATATGTATAGGTGTATGTACAATATGCATAAGGCTGGTAGTGCTTGAAGAAGAAATAGAAAAGCAGCCTTTTTTTCCGTTTTCTCTTTTATCTTTTTATTGTATGGTATGTAGCGTTCAGAAATTGTAATTCCAGTTTGTCAGAATTAAAAATATGAAGGAGACCTCTAATTTCACATGTACCTGACATTGACTAACAACTGCAAATTTTGAGCCATTAGCTATCAAAATCACAAGCTAGAATTAAGGTATCCTCATTTTAAGGCTATTAAATTAATATTGGAACATTAATTCTAGAATTACTTAATACGTGAACATAGTTTAGTGCAATAATTAAGAAACACCACAACAACAAAAAAGGACAGTACTTCAAAGTACATTGCACATAAACCATACTTAACAACACATAGAACCAATCACTAAACTCTCAAACTTTTATAAACATGACATATGTACTCCCATAGTGAAACTACACAAGTTGGCTTGGGATTTAAAGATACTCGATTTTTGATGAATCTGAGATTTTAGTTGATTTAAAACAACAAAAAGGCAAATATTAACCAAAAACAGGCTAAAAGTTTTACGTACTTCATAATTGAACAGAAAATATACACAAACAATGCAAAATCCTAAACACTTCCGTCCGCGCGTAGTCAAAGCAAGCCGTCAACGCGAAAAAAAAAAAGAATGGACATACATGGTCTTCTATATGAGTTTGCCGATGATCGCTAGGTGTTTCACCGTAAAATACTCCAAGATATTATCCTCCGTTTGCAATGATTTCATCGCGTGTAAAATCCGCAAATTAGGATGTTTTTTCTTTGCATTTCAAGCGTGATGGGAGCTGACTAACAACAAGGAGGAGGAAAGGTTTTTCCTTCTCAACCATTTCAAGCGTGGCGTCCCAAATAGGGAACACTAGAATGAGTGGCCCTATGCTATTTTCTAGATAGGTTAAATAAAGGATTTTTTCGATTTAGCCTCTTTTTAAATCTTATCGTCGCAAATAGCCTCGTTTTAAAACTAATATCACATATAGCCCTGTTTTGAACAACTCAGCGGTAACTGGGAAAAATGCACTGGCGACTTTTCAAAAGTCGCCAGTGTGATATTTTTTTCTAGCGGCTTTTGAAAAGTAGCCAGTGTTTTTTTTAAAAAAAAATATTTACACCGGCTACTTTTCAAAACTCGCCAATGTATTTTTTGAATTTTTTTTTACACTGGCGACTTTTGAAAAGTCGCCAGTACATTTTGGCCAGCTCAGCGCTGAGCTGGCCAAAACAGAGCTATATTTGATATTAGTTTTAAATCTAGGCTATTTGCGATAATAAGTTTTAGAACGACGTTAAAATGAAAAAAAATCCTTAGATAAATGAATTTACATGAAAGAACGCGCTAACTGGTTTGGATTATAAATTTGGAAATGTTGTCCTGTGTCTAGGATATTAAAATGGTAAATTTATCCAAAGGCCTCTACGAATTTCTCATATCCATTTTTCTATAAGAGTAAAATGGATATTTAACTTATTTTTTTTGTCATTTATTCTGAAACAATCATTGCTAACATATGTTTTTTGGACACATGATAATAAAACTCTTATAAATTTAACGTTCATCTCGATTTGCATTGAAATACTTAGTAAATGAATTTATGCTATTGTTTTACTTATTATAATTGGATAGTTGACCATAATTATAAGTTGGCTACCAATTTTCTTTTCAAAGAATTTCAAAGTAACAGATGAATTGAGGGAAAATTTGTCTTTAAAAATAGGAATACCAATAATGCTTTAAATATTGTTTTAGTAGATATTTTAGTGACGACTCATTAGATTCTCTACTTTTATTAGAAAACCAACCTCGTTTTAATAATGTTTTTTTCACGTATTATCTCATTTGCTCCTACTTAGTTTGTGATAACTATTCAAGCTTGATTGAAATGCCTTTTTGCAATTCCTTATTCCCCATTTGATTATACCGTGTTTTCCCCCTTTCTGGGTTGTTTACTCATGATTCGTTTTTTAAATCTTTTCTTTCCCTTATGGTTCTATTTAGTTTTCTTTGTTATTCTTGACTCAATCATGCTTGCATTTTTTAGGTCTTCACTTTTTAAATATAGGTTTTGCTTAATTTTTTGCTTAATCAGATTTAGTTATGATGCTCTTTGTTTTCCTTTCAAAATACACACATATATATGTGAGCCTAACTTAGATTATTGAGTCTTTGATAATTATATTGGATCCTATTATTTGCATATGTCTTATTGATGTTAGTGATGAGGTGTTAATGTTGGATTATGGATTCTACGTAATTGGTTCCTCCGAGTATGGATATAGTTGATTGGCAATGTCGTATAACTGTCATCAATGGAGGTCGTTGCTAAATTGATAATGAGGATTCGTTGGAGGCGGCCCTTCTTGAGAGTTTATTTCGGCTCTAGTTTTGGTTTATAAATTATATAACATTATGGACTCTAGTTATTATGTTGGAATGTTTATTTTTTATATATTATGCGAGTTTATGGTATAGAGCTACCTGCCAGACTTGTTGGTGGCTTCTTTGAAAGTGTATAATAAAATTATATGAATCCTCTCCCCGATAGAGAACCACTCGTTTCCTCAGAAGTGCATTGAAATCTAGAGATTATTAGATCGATAATTTAACAAACTCGTATTTACATAGTACCCATGTCGTACAAAAGTTGTAGGGATATGAATCTTTGTTAAAATGTATGACAGAATGGAAAATGTATTCAAAAAATACAAAGATTATGAAGTTTAAAATACAACATTATCATTTATGTTTATGTTACTTGTTTACACTTACTATGGTAGTTAAGGTAAATTGAATTTTTAACATGTGCCAAGTGGGTAAACACTAATTTTTCTCTATAAAACATGTATTTTATAATAAAGAAAGTGAACAGATCATTATTGTGAAAATTGGATTGCAATTTTAGAAAAGTTTGTAAAAGATTTTATAAAAATGATAATGGTTAAAGCTAATTTTTTCTAAAATAGCATACTACATAACAATGGTGGTACTATTTACACTCATCTAAATACTTACCAACGCCACTAAAATATTTAACAAAATTAAATTATAAAACCTATTTCAAAAACTCATGTTGAACTTAAAAGAGGATCTGCAACTAAACATGAACAGTTATGCATAAATAGGAAAAAAAATGAAATCTAATCATCAAACATAATTATTTTCAATTCTATCAACCATTAGTGGTAAAAGAAAATGAGATGAACAACGGAAGAGGAATATTTTATCAATTTTAGATTAGGAGTCGTTAATGTCGTTAATTATATTTAGAAGAGGAACATCTGAGATATTTAATTATATTTAAAATATGCATAATGTCGTTAATTTTCTAAGGAAATAATAATAATTTATTATATTTGGTTATATCATAGTATTTTTTTATTACAACTGGTTTCTTTATTCTTTTTTGTTTTTTGTCGAAATAACAACAAAGCAATAGTGATTAGATATTTTTGATCAAAATGTTGGATATGGCATGTTTGGTAGTAGGTGAAACGGGTAAATTTAAAAAAAAAAATCTTTATTTGGATCATAACAGGCTCATGTAAACTATTAGTAGTATAAAATCCAATCTACATTTTAAAATAATGTCTTTTTTATTTTAAACTACTTATATTTATTTATTTTATATACGATATATACATTATATATCATATCACAATATATAATGTAATAGCAATAAACATATGTATAAATGTATACATACACACACAGATATTAAAATTTATACATATTATAGATATAAATGATAATTTTTTATGCATATCAAAGGAATATATATATATATATATATATATATATATATATATATATATATGCACAGCTATATAAGTGTGTTTAAATATACTAAGATATATGCATATGGTTGATATAAACATATTATTAGTACGACATATATATAGTATATACATACACATGTATATAATGTATTTCCATATTTATATATAAGTTGTAAAATCATGAAACATATATTTATATAATTATATAATTCAAATACATGTATATATACATACATATGTATTTATTAAATTTATTAAAATCTATCTAATTTGACTAACTAGAATATCAATTTTAAATCTGAAAATGTTATAATTCAAAATTTTAATTTGATTCAGTCAAAATATTTTATATGTAATCCGAAGTATTTTTATTTCAAAATAATGCATGAATCGAAATTAAAACGACAAATATCTAATTTTGTGATTAAGTCAAATATATGTACATACAATTTTATGAAATACTTAAAATATTTCTTTGGGCCAAAATATACATTATGTGTAAAATAAATATATTTATATTTTTAATCAGAAACATATTATATATAGACACCTACATAATTTCTTATAAAGTTGAGAGTATATATATGTGTGTAAAATATTTATTTTATTTTAAATACACACACACACATGAACACTTATTTTTAGTTTAGGCTAAAATTATTTAATTCTAAATAATAAATATATTTTTATATCCCATACGGTTATTTTGTACAAAACTAATTTTAGTCTATGGTCAAAATTTATATTTTAGATGGATTAACAAATTTAACTTTAAATGTATATCGATTTATGATACATATTCGTATAAATTATTTTATCTAAAATAATAAAATGAAAGTTGTATATATTCATGTGTCATTAACAATGCATACTATTGTTAAGGTGTGTACATATGTATATAGAATTAACAATAAAAGGACTTTACCTAGTAGACCTTGTCATTGGTGATTAAAGGTTATAAGTTCAAATTCTAAATTTTACAAAAATACCTCGTTACTTTTCAATAGGAAAATCGTAAACGATTAAGGTAGTGGATTCAGGTCCTATTTCTAACCATGCTCTTATATTTTTTAGTTGAAATGCTATTATACAAATGAGGTCATGGGTACGAATTTCAACCTTGGCAAAAATATATCTTTAGTTTTTCAAAACCAATACTTAATTAACGTCGTGGGATCGACCCAAAGCTATAACATGAAATATGTAATTTTTTTTAAAGTTTTCTATCTATTCATTTACATTATTAATATCATTAGTTATCTCTTTTAGAATAATAATTCAATGAGTTTTATTTTACATTCCTACATTTAATATTTTACTTATTTAATCATCTTTATGGACATCGATTCTTTTGTTGAAAATTATTTATGGTTAATTGATATTCTTGATAAAATAAATTCAATACATTACATTATGTTTGAAATAATTCCAAATAAAACTATCTATTGTTTTGTTGAAAATATTTTTATATAAAATTATCTTTCACGTGTCTACCTCATTTATACTAATCATTTTCTCATTCACAGTGGTGTGAATGTAGTTTATACTAATTATTTGCCTTCACCACTTATGGCGCTTTCATTTGAAATGATTACTTTAACTTGAAAATGCTTAAATGATTTTTTTTTTAATAATAACAAAATTGTAAACAGTGATTAACAAAACTAAATAAATAACTTGACTGCTAAAAAACAATACTATTAATTGTCATATAAAGAATGAAATATTCGTCAATAAAGATTTAAGTATAAAATTACTGCACTAACATGAACAAATACATGGTCAGGATGGCTGAGTGGTCTATGGCGCCACACTCAAGTTTTGGTTTAGAAAAGAAAAAAGGGAGGTTTGTGATGATTTTAAAATCTTTTCTACTAGGTAATCTATTATCCTTATGCATGAAGATAATAAATTCGGTCGTTGTGGTCGGACTCTATTATGGATTTCTGACCACATTTTCCATAGGGCCCTCTTATCTCTTCCTTCTCCAAGCTCGGGTTATGGAAGAAGTTTTTCCTGTAATGTATAGTGCATTGATAATGGCACCTAAATTTCTCCTTGATAATACGATATTTCAAAATATTAATGTTATCGAATTTTTACATTTCGTAATATTTTGTCCATCCAGTGATATTATATTGAATGAATTAATGTTCGTTTGGCAAAACCTCGTGAAACAAAATAATATCCATTTGTTCAGTAATGTATCATCCAATGAGTAAAAGTTTATTCAATGAATCTTTGTCAAACCATCTTTCCATTATTTAGATTTGGTAGCTCAATATTAACAAATCTTATATAAATTAATGTGAAATACATTAGCTATGCTCTAAAATTTTGTATTTACCTTTTGTGACGACCAAGAATTTTCGAGCATTTAAAATCGGGATATTTAATTGATTTTAAATATTCAATAGAGTAATTTTAACTTCAATTACGAACATCACAATTTATTTGATAATTGGATTATTAAATTAAATAATTTTAAATTGGATAAAATATGAAATCTGAGATGTTAAGCCTATTAAAAATAATGTGAAGGCTTATAAAAGTTATATTGATAACACTGAGGATAATTGAAAATGTAAAATTGGAAATAACAGTGATTAGTTCCGTTTTAAAATTTTGTCGTTTAAATTGAATTTAAAAATAGCCTTCCGAGGTACAGTCTCGGAATCCGACGAAACCAGTTCCATTGGGTCCGTAATAATGAATTATTATCGGATTTCAAATTTCGCAGTGATCAGAGTTGTAGTGTGAGCGTACGATATATATACGCGTTGAAAATTTCATTGATAATAGTCGATTTAAATTGAAATTTGAAATTAAATCAATACATTGTTTAACCAGTTAACCTTCAGTCGAAATAATTTCACGTCAGCTTTCTTTTCCGTCACTGTGGTAAGGCAAGCTTCTCGCGCAAGGTATTTTCCTTCTTTCTATAATTTGCCGAGCCTTCTTGAACACAGTTTGTTTTAACTAATGGCTGTACTGCACGTGGCCAGGTGGCACGTTTTGATAGAGATAGGCGAGGCATGTGTGGGTAAGATCGTTGTGAAAAGGGGGAGACGAGAAGTCAATGGTAGCGGCAGCGAGTTCTCTGGTGGATCATAGGAGAAGAATGAGGCGGTTTCGGTGAGGGCGTAGGCGAGTCGCAAGGAGCTGGTAGGTCGCGTAGCAGCCTGTCGTGAGTCTTGAACGATGTTGGTCGCGAATTAGGTCGGCTAGTCGTTCACCGATGTCAATGGATGATGTGGAAGCAGTCACGATGTTCTGAAGGGATGGTGGCGTGTTAGAGTGAGCAATGAGGTATTTGTTTTAATTTAAATTTAATAATACTCATTTATGAATATATATATATCTATATGTATATATATGCTTGTAAACAGAGGAGAAAATAATTTTAGATTTGTATATGTATGAAATTGATAGCTATTTTAAATTTAGAAATAAATAAACAAACATAAATATAGGTATAGAAGATTTTGGGAAAAAAATTATAGGAATTTTAATATATTGTTTAGGGTAATTAATGTATTTAATAAACTTATTTAAATTTATCTTAGTTATTGGAAATAGTTTATTATAGGAATTAGTTTAAGTACATATTATAAAATTAAATTAAATTATGTAAAGGGAAATTAATTGTTCAATTTATTTCAAATCTTAATAAAATTATATAATTGTTTATTTAAGGTCAAACACCTGGAAATCCAAGGCAATATTGAAGTGGATTGCGAATGAAAACCTAAGGTGAGTTAATCTCACTCAGTTTAAATTTAAATTTAAATGATTAAATTTAAATAATAGATTGTATGGTTGAATTGATTGATGTGATATAGTATAGTATAATTTGAAATTGGCATATTATGTGGTGCTAACGTCTGTGGATGCAGGAAAAACTGGTTGGAGGGATCCAACTGGATCCCTCAACATTTATTTAAATTTTTAATACCCTCTGTTGCAATTATTTTATATTCTGTGATGAATATTATCGACAATTGAAATATTAGATGTTATGGTTTACCTCAATATGTGCCGGTGCACTAATTTATCAACATATATAGAATTGGATTTTGGAAATAAACTGAAGAGAATTTGTAAGTGAAATAATTATAGAGAATTTAAATATATTAGGAATGAATTGGATAAGAATAATAATAGTTTTAAATTCTAATAAATAAATTCCGTATATGGAGGGGAAATTTTGAACAAACAAAAGATTAATGAATTTTTAAATTTCAGTATAATTAAACATTTATTTAAAATGCAAGGTTTAAATTATTTAAAAAGAATAAAGAAGAAATTGAAAAAAATCTGAAATTGATATATTCCAGTTAAAAGATTTTAAATCAAACGGAACATAATAATAATAATAATAAGTCCATAATTAATGAATTAGGAAATGAATTGAGTAATTAAAGGAACTTATTTCAAAATAAAATAATTTGAAAATCAATTTGGGGAAAATTGATTTAAGTGATTGAAATTGGGATTCTCTTTGGATAGCCAGGTACATGTCTTTAAAAGTAAATTTTTAAATATAAATTAAATGTTCTAGAGTTGTTTATAAAGAAAGCAAGATTCGTAAAATTTATTATTTCTATTATTTAAAATCTAAAGTAAGTATTTTCTTTAATCTATTCTAGCAGTAATTATTAAAAAGCAACTTAGTATTTTGTTTTTAAAAGTAGAAATCTATTTTTATATTTTATTAAGTAACCTTATTTCAAATATTCATATAGTATGTATTTTTAACAAATTATTAAAGTAATTTTAACTTGAATGTTTTAGAGTATAAAAGTAAAGTGGTTTAAATTAATTTAGAAAAATCTAGTTTTGTGCTTGGTGATTCCAGTGGAAATAGAAATACTTGAAATTTATTCTGAGAAAGGCAGATAGTTTTGAAAACTGTTTCCAAAGGAATTTGAAAAGTGAAAATATATCTTGTGAAAATATTTTTGAAGATTATAAATAATTTGGGAAATTATTTATTGTGCGATGGATGTTGTGAATATAAATTGATAGTTAAATAGCCGACTATCAATATTGGAAAAAATGCGTTCATCGTTTCGAAGAGACCGGGATCGAGATTTATTTCTCGAAAACCACTTCGATCCGGTTTATACGTTTTCGTGAAAAACGATTTTGGATTCGAAGAGGGAGCAGTGAAGTGCAAGGGCTAGTCGCTACTAATCCTGAGGATATTTCCAAAATGGATGTAGTAGGAATAGTGCCTTCGGTTCCGTTCGAACCCGGGACGGACTTGTATGGATGAATGCTTGCGAAACATCGTCAGGTGGACGATGGGCATTCTAAGGGATATTCTGAAAAGGTAATGCTTAGCCTCAAGCGTCATCAAATGGGAATGGTTGAAAATCAAGGGTTATGCTGCAAGGCTTCGTGGGTAGCCCCCACTGGAGGGTGAGGTCATTCCTGTCTAGATGTCCCTTTATTTCGGCTTAGTGGGCGGTTGCTGATCCCAACCGCCCACTAATCTTGCTCGGGAATGTCCAGTAAGGGATGGTTTCGATCTTGTGTTGCAAGGGAGTTAGGGTGGCTCCTCGGTACCCTGATCTAGACCAGGTACTGTGACAGGTGGTACCCCAGTGCCTAGCCATTAGTTGGAATCCATTTTCCCTACGCGCCTGTACGGTTTTGATTGTGCCCAACTATTGCTGAAACGTGAGATTCAAGAATTTCAGCTAGATTCTATTTTACTTTCTATAGACACTATTATAATACCAGAGGACTTTAATAAAAATGTTTTAGCTATCGTAAGGTAAAAACCTGACATGTTTATTTGTGGCGTGGTCTTACGAGATGCTTTTGTTTTCAAAGGATTTTTGAAACTTTAATAATCAATTGGGTGTGATTTTCTCATGCTGGTATTCCAGACTGACTCGGGTGTTATTTAACTGTAATGCTCGGGTCAGACCGAGTATTATAGGATACAGGATTTGATGCTGTGGAGCTTAGGAGACGAGCTGGATGACGATATGTATTTCCGTACTTGTTTATATTTATATTCCGCTACGTTGAGTTTCTGTGTATCCATTCGTATGTTGTTGATGTTGAGCTGTGATTGATGTACTCTGATGATGTAATATACAAATAGCTATATTTGATTTTTGAGTAAAGATCATTTATTATCTATTATATTTTATCCCGCTGCGATGGTAAGATTCTGTTGTTGTTTTCTATTCTCTTCTTCTACCTCTTCTTTTTTAACCCAAATGGTTCGTATTTCTGTGCAACTTGAGTTGATTGTTGTAGAATAGTGTTGGCTCAAGGGGTACGAATTTGCGGGCTGTTACACTTGGTATTAGAGCTTAGGTTGGTGATAACCTTGGCTCTGGTGGAAATTACTCATTTAAAATAGAGTCCGTAGTACTCTAATATGAGTTGAGCGTATTAATATATATGAGCGCGTATTTGTTAGTGAATATAAATTGTTTTAATATTGTGTAGATTGGTCTATTGAGTGGCATATGAACCTTCGTCGACACAGTCTGGACAACTGTATTGAAGGGGGTTTCTAAACACTTAAATAGAATAATTGACACGGTATTGTTTTAAATGTGGGCGAATGAAATAATTTTACCCAAAATATATTTTGATACAAAGAAAGTTTTTGTAAACTATTTTAGCTAATATATGGTTGCTTGGATGTTAGGAATGATGATATTCAAATTATTATCATTTTGAGTGGAAATTTAACTAGAAGTTGTAAATATAACAAAAGATTAAGGAGATAAATTCAATTGTAATGAAATTTATAAATATGAATTATGAATGTAAATTATAAATTGAAATATAATCGAATGAGAGTTTGTATAAGCATAAACTATACAAATGCATTATAGCTAAAATTTGAATTAAAATAGAATTTGAAACTTTAAAACCCTGGAGATTTTGGAAGTATTTTGAAGATAAATAATAGCATTATTGTTTTGGAGGTATTTCTGAAAGGAAATGTGTTTTGAGAGGATTTTGAAAGTCATATAGCATTGAAATCACTTGGATTATTGGAAAATAATTCTGATGATGACGGCCGCATCATCAGTATTCATTTTCGAATTTCTAAGTGACAGATTGCTACCAAAATATGATTTGTTCAGAAAAGGTAGTTGTTTTTGAAAATTTCAAAGGAAATTTGTTGAGGGTAAAACCACGATTGGTTTGACTTTAGATAAATGTGATTCGAGAAGTTTGAAGATTTCGAAATAAATTTGAACCCAAAGCCAGGAGTTTAAAAATCCTGATAAGATGGGTTGTAAGCTTATAAATTGAGATGAATTTTAAATCAGGAAGGGAATATAAGCTTTGAATGTTGGAATTTGAATTTAAAAAGAAAAGTTAAAAACGAAATTAACTTGGATGTGAAATAAACATTTGACTGGATTGACATTAATTGGATAGGCTGAAAATAATATCCAGTTGTATTCAAATCAAGTTGAAATCGAATTGAGTAAAATAAATCTGAGTTAAAATAAAATTGAATTGGAATAAAATTCAGTTGAATTATTTAACGGAATTAAATTCTTACCTGGATATCTGGAAATAAGTTGGATAAGAATTAGATTGAAATAAATAAACCAGAATATCTTATAAAAGAATTAAAATCCAAGGTAATAAAAATATGCTTGGGTTATAAATAAGCATAAGGTTTGAGTTAAAAATAAAAGAAGAATATATTCAAGCCTATTATAGGATGGTAATGTGTAAAATAATAAGTTGTGACTTAAAAAAAAAAGTGGGATAGAAACCCAAAATAAATATTTTTGATGAATTGAAAAATAAAATGAAAATCAAAACTTGAATTATAAAATAAATTTGAACTTAAGAAAATTTAAATGAAGAGATTTTGAGATTAAAATCAAGTTCTGGATTATAAGTTGGGGAAAGAGTATTTAGATGATAATTAGATAATGAAATATGTAATGAGAACCCAATGTTGTTAAATAAAGTTGAATTGTGAGTTTATGATGAAGTTTGAAAATGTAGTTTGGAATGAGATTGGATTAAAATAGAATCAAGTTAAATTGAAAAGAGAAATTATTTGTGAAATGAAATGAGCTTAAGTATAGGAAAAGATTTGAATAAATTGAAGTAAATTAACTTAAAACTAAACAAATGGAAGAGAGTTGAATTGAATTCAACTTAAAACTAAGTGTAATGATATTGGGTTGGATTTAAATCAAGTGAAAGTAAATTTGAATCGAAATAGAATTTGGTGGGTTATAAATAATATTTAAGGAAATGTAAATTCAAAATGGATTGAGTGGACAAACTAATTATATTGGATAAATAAATGGATGGAATGAATAAGAATCAAATGGAAGTGAACTTAAGTTTGAAATGAAAAAATTTTGAGTAAATTAACTTAAATTGAGAATAATTAGAAGCTCGACTATGAGTAAAATTGAAAGACCATTAAAAATTTAAAGCTTAGTTTGAATTAATTCGGGAATGCTTAGAAATGAGCAAGCTTGTAATGGGTCGAGCTAAATAAATGGTAGTGAATGAATTAAAATAAAAAGGAAATTTAATTGGTAAGGAAGATGAACCACCCTTGTTAATGGTTTTGAATGAACTAGTTTGGTTAATAAAATAAAATGTAAGTGAATGGATTCAACTTTAAATGCAATGAAAATGAGAATATACGGATTGTGAATAAATCCGAAATGGAATAGAATTAAGTGTAAGTTGAGTCGGAGTCAATTTAAATTGATTATAAAACTCAAGTGCTTATTTATTTACATAGATCTTGTCAAATTGCAAAGAATAAATTGTTATTGAATGTAAATGGAAGTTATTAAAATTCCATGGATGGATAGGAGTAAAATAAATTGATTTTGAGAATAATTGGATTAAATATCAGTTCAGTTTGCTTAAAAATAAATTAAATGTAAGCGATTGAGTTTTAAACCATCCAAATTGATGAAGTTATATACGAATGGATTGAAAACCATTCAAATTGTATGAAAATGGTTTATAAATTAATTGAAATAGTTAGATTAGTATAAAAATTGTATAAGTTGCTTACGGAAAAATGTTTGGTGTGAATTTCTTTTAGAATTCATGTGTTTATCCATTGCAAATAAGTGAAATGTGGTTAAACTTCATTTATGTGGCACTTACATGTTTAAATTGAGTAAGTACAGGTACCTGGGAGCCGTGTGGCTGGATTTGGTTGTGCTATTTGCTAAAAATAATAAGCCGCTTGCTTAAAATGCTAAATAAGGTACGCCTACGCAATAAAAATAGGAAATATGAATTGTTTTTGGTTTTTCCGACCGGGTGGGTCGATGTATATATATTTATCTCTTTTGTCAAATTGCAAAAGCTCTTCCGTACAAAGGGGACTCTGTCAAAATTTTTCAGAAATTTTGGGAGTTAGAAAATTTTTGAAAATTTTTGGAAAATTTTGTTAACGACAAAATGGTTTAAACTGAAAAATAATAATTGAAATAAGTTAGTAAATGAAACTAATTAAAATAATGACATGAATTAGTTATAAATAAAAAATAAAAATAAAATTCAATATTTAAAGTTAAATTGAATTCGTATGGAAATGAAAGAATCAATTTGAATAAAATTGGACATAAACTAAAGTGGTAAGATGGGAATAAACATAAGTAGCATATAAAATGCTTATACTAACTTACGATGGAATGGTGAATTCTTGAATGAAAATTAGTACTACTAATATAATCTAAGTCAACATTTGAATGAATAGATATTGGCATTTTGCGAGAAAGTCGATATAATGTTTTAGAATATTGTGATTGGATATTAGTACTAAGCAGGACATGCAGGTATTATAAAGAAAAAGAAAATTGTTTTTGATTTCAGAAGATAAATTTGAATTGCTCGACAAAAAGGTATGTGTTTAAATTTCTATATGAAATTTGATTGGGATTTTGATCGAGCCACTTGGCCTTTTTGTTTTCTTTTGGAGTTTGGGAGCCCGTAGAGTCCTTTTGTAGTTGTACCGAGCTAGCCGCGCAAAGGAGATGCTGGCGAAATTTTTCGGAAATTTAGAGAATTAGAAAATTTTTGAGAAAATTTGATAATTCAAAATTCGGTTTTGAACTTAAACTTGAATAGTTGAGAAAATAGTATTGTTTGCAAATTGTGAGGGAGTTTGGGAAGTTAGTGAGAATGGTAATGGGTCTTTATAAAAGATAGTTGGTAGGATATTCAATTGTTGGTTTTGAAAACTATATAGTAACAGGTATTGGACCATTCCTCCTAATTAGTAATTTCGGGGACGAAATTCTTTTAAGGGGGAAAGAATGTGACGACCCGGAGTTTTCGAGCATTTAAAATCGGGATATTTAATTGATTTTAAATATTCAATAGAGTAATTTTAACTTGAATTACGAACATCATAATTTATTTGATAATTGAATTATTAAATTAAATAATTTGAAATTGGATAAAATATGAAATCTGAGATGTTAAGCCTATTAAAAATAATGTGAAGGCTTATAAAAGTTATATTGATAACATTGAGGATAATTGAAGTTGTAAAATTGGAAATAACAGTGATTAGTTCCGTTTTAAAATTTTGTCGTTTAAATTAAATTTAAAAATAGCCTTCCGAGGTACAGTCTCGGAATCCGACGAAACCAGTTCCATTGGGTCCGTAATATTGAATTATTATCGGATTTCAAATTTCGCAGTGATCAGAGTTATAGTGTGAGCGTACGATATATAAATGCGCTGAAAATTTCATTGATAATAGTCGATTTAAATTGAAATTTGAAATTAAATCAATACATTGTTTAACCAGTTAACCTTCGGTCGAAATAATTTCACGTCAGCTTTCTTTTCCGTCACTGTGGTAAGGCAAGCTTCTCGCGCAAGGTATTTTCCTTCTTTCTATAATTTGCCGAGCCTTCTTGAACACACTTTGTTTTAATAAAAAAATAAAATTCTAAAGCAAACTAAAAAAAGGGAGGGGGGCTATCTCTCTGTATTGTTCCTTTCCGTACAAACAACATAATGTCCTCAGCAAACAAGAAAATAAACATGTCGATCCTAGAAAAAATTCAAATCAAAACTAAAACTTAGATCTTTGATATTGGGAAGGGTAGATCTCTATACTAATGGGGTTAAAGGGGAGTATGACATCATTTTCTATGCTCGATAGAGGAAGTCGTCGGACATTTTTTTAGCTAGGGTTCGATCTTTTGATTGATGTAGTGCTCGATTTGGGTTTTGGAGTGTCGATCTAGGTTCGTGGGTTGGAGGTGCATCGTCAGCCAGAATTTGGTAGCGCTCGATCGTAGGATTGAAGGTGCGACCTCTGTAGTGCACGTGGGCAGGTGGCGCGTTTTGATAGAGATAGGCGAGGCATGTGTGGGTAAGATCGTTGTGAAAAGGGGGAGACGAGAAGTCAATGGTGGCGGCAGCGAGTTCTCTGGTGGATCATAGGAGAAGAATGAGGCGGTTTCGGTGAGGGCGTAGGTGAGTCGCAAGGAGCTGGTAGGTCGCGTAGTAGCCTGTCGTGAGTCTTGAACGATGTTGGTCGCGAATTAGGTCGCCTAGTCGTTCACCGTTGTCAATGGATGATGTGGAAGCAGTCGCGATGTTCTGAAGGGATGGTGGCGTGTTAGAGTGAGCAGTGAGGTATTTGTTTTAATTTAAATTTAATAATACTCATTTATGAATATATATATATATATATATGCTTATAAATAGAGGAGAAAATAATTTTAGATTTGTATATGTATGAAATTGATAGCTATTTTAAATTTAGAAATAAATAAATAAACATAAATATAGGTATAGAAGATTTGGGGAAGAAAATTATAGGAATTTTAATATATTGTTTAGGGTAATTAATATTTAATAAACTTATTTAAATTTATCTTACTTATTGGAAATAGTTTGTTATAGGAATTAGTTTAAGTGCATATTATTAAATTAAATTAAAATATGTAAAGGGAAATTAATAGTTCAATTTATTTCAAATCTTAATAAAATTATATAATTGTTTATTTAAGGTCAAACACCTGGAAATCCAAGGCAATATTGAAGTGGATTGCGAATGAAAACCTAAGGTGAGTTAATCTCATTCGGTTTAAATTTAAATGATAGATTGTATGGTTGAATTGATTGATGTGATATAGTATAGTATAATTTGAAATTGGCATATTATGTGGTGCTAACGTCTGTGGATGCAGGGAAAACAGGTTGGAGGGATCCAACTGGATCCCTCAACATTTTTAAATTTTTAATACCTCTGTTGTGATTATTTTATATTCTGTGATGAATATTATTGACAATTGAAATATTGGATGTTATGGTTTACCTGAATATGTGCCGATGCACTAATTTATCAAGATATATAGACTTGGATTTTGGAAATAAACTGAAGAGAATTTGAAAGTGAAATAATTGTAGAGAATTTAAATATATTAGGAATGAATTGGATAAGAATAATAATAGTTTTAAATTCTAATAAATAAATTCCGTATATGGAGGGGAAATTTTGAACAAACAAAAGACTAATGAATTTTTATATTTCAGTATAATTAAACATTTATTTAAAATGCAAGGTTTAAATTATTTAAAAAGAATAAAGAAGAAATTGAAAAAAATCTGAAATTGATATATTCCAGTTAAAAGATTTTAAATCAAACGGAACATAATAATAATAGTAATAAGTCCATAATTAATGAATTAGGAAATGAATTGAGTAATTAAAGGAACTTATTTCAAAATAAAATAATTTGAAAATCAATTTGTGGAAAATTGATTTAAGTGATTGAAGTTGGGATTCTCTTTGGATAGCCAGGTACATGTCTTTAAAAGTAAATTTTTAAATATAAATTAAATGTTTTAGAGTTGTTTATAAAGAAAGCTAGATTCATAAAATTTATTATTTCTATTATTTAAAGTCTAAAGTAAGTATTTTATTTAATATATTCTAGCAGTAATTATTAAGAAGTAACTTAATATTTTGTTTTTAAAAGTAGAAATCTATTTTTATATTTTATTAAGTAACCTTATTTTCAAATATTCATATAGTACGTATTTTTAACAAATTATTAAAGTAATTTTAAATTGAATGTTTTAAAGTATATTTTTAAAAGTAAAGTGATTTAAATTAATTTAGAAAAATCTAGTTTTGTGCTTGGTGATTCCGGTGGAAATAGAAATATTTGGAATTTATTCTGAGAAAGGCAGATAGTTTTGAAAACTGTTTCCAAAGGAATTTGAAAAGTGAAAATATATCTTGTGAAGATTATTTCTGAAGATTATAAATAATTTGGGAAATTATTTATTGTGTGATGGATGTTGTGAATATAAATTGATAGTTAAATAACCGACTATCAATATTGGACAAAATGCGTTGATCATTTTGAAGAGACCGGGATCGAGATTTATTTCTCGAAAACCACTTTGATCCGGTTTGTACGTTTTCATGAAAAACAATTTTGGATTCGAAGATGGAGCAGTGAAGTGCAAGGGCTAGTCGCTACTAATCCTGAGGATATTTCCAAAATGGATGTAGTAGGAATAGTGCCTTCGGTTCCGTTCAAACCCGGGACGGACTTGTATGGATGAATGCTTGCGAAACATCGTCAGGTGGATGATGGGCATTCTAAGGGATATTCTAAAAAGGTAACGCTTAGCCTCAACCTCATCAAATGGGAATGGCTGAAAATCAGGGGTTATGCAGCAAGGCTTCGTGGGTAGCCCCCAGTGGAGGGTGAGGTCATCCCTGTCTAGATGTCCCTCTATTTCGGCTTAGTGGGCGGTTGCTGATCCCAACCGCGGGGTGATCTTGCTCGGGATTGTCCAGTAAGGGATGGTTCCGGTCTTGTGTTGCAGGGGAGTTAGGGTGGCTCCTCGGTACACTGATCTAGACCAGGTATTGTGACAGGTGGTACCCCAGTGCCTAGCCATTAGTTGGAATCCATTTTCCCTACGTGCACGTACGGTTTTGATTGTGCCCAACTATTGCTGAAACGTGAGATGCAAGCATTTCAGTTATATTCTATTTTACTTTCTATAGACACTATTATAATATCAGAGGACTTTAATAAAAATGTTTTAGCTATCGTAAGGTAAAAACCTGACATGTTTATTTGTGGCGTGGTCTTACGAGATGGTTTTGTTTTCAAAGGATTTTTGAAACTTTAATAATCAATTGGGTGTGATTTTCTCATGCTGGTATTCCAGACTGACTCGGGTGTTATTTAACTGTAATGCTCGGGACAGACCGAGTATTATAGGATACAGGATTTGATGCTGTGGAGCTCAGGAGACGAGCTGGAAGACGATACGTATTTCCGTACTTGTTTATATATATATTCCGCTGCGTTGAGTTGCTGTGTATCCATTCGTATGCTGTTGATGTTGAGCTGTGATTGATGTACTCTGATGATGTAATATACAAATAGCTATATTTGATTTTTGAGTAAAGATCATTTATTATCTATTATATTTTATCCCACTGCGATGGTAAGATTCTGTTGTTGTTTTCTATTCTCTTCTTCTACCTCTTCTTCTTTAACCCAAATGGTTCGTATTTCTGTGCAACTTGAGTTGATTGTTGTAGAATAGTGTTGACTCAAGGGGTACGGATTTGCGGGTTGTTACACCTTTATTGATAATTGTAATTGGTTCATAATTTTTTGATCCAACCATGAATTTCTCAAATGCTGTAGTTTTTTTCATTCCACCGCGAGTTAGAAAATCTTATTAATAATATGCTTTTACTAGTATTACTGGACATAGGGGAAAAATATCATTTCAAAGGTCAAACTAGAAAAATGTTGGATATGTATGAACAGATGTAAATATGAATTCCATTGTTGTGCGACTGGTTAAGATACCTGGCTATCACCTAAGCGACTCGGGTTCAAATCTCGGTGGTGGAATTTTTTTACTTCTATCCCTATTACGCATATCTGAATTATTTGAAAACAAGATGTAAACACATTTATAACTTAATGGAAACATGTTTCTCATTTGACAAAAAAGAAGTTCCAAAATAAATAAACACGCATGTGAAAGCAAATATAGATAATATTTTGACGTAAATAAAACAAATTGGCTTTTTAATTTGCTATATATTGTCAAATCTAATTTCTAACGTAAATTTTTTATCTTCTTTCCTTTTCTGCATAATTTGGAAACTTTTAAAAAGCAAGCATTTCTCATTAAGAATTACCTCACTCACAAAGACATATTTTTCATATTATTTTTTTCTTATTAAAACATATATCGACTTTTACCAGTTATGTTTTCATGACTTATGTAAAACTTCACTAGTGATTCACAATGATTTTATTTTTATATAGTTAAATGATTGTTGCAAATCTCCCTCGTTGTAGTCAACCAGTTAGGATATTTGGCTTTCACCTAGACAAAATGAGTTTAAATCCCGATTAGTGAAATTTTGTATTTACTTTGTAATCCTTCTACACATGTATCATTAAGCCAAAGGAATAGAAAACTAGTTAGCATAATTTATTTTTAAAAAGCCTATTAATTAATAGGACCATAAAAAATAATCCTGTTAACTTTTGAAGGAGATAATAGAAAGCTATTGAAAATAACTAGTATAATAAATAAAATACATCTATGTTTTCCTTAGTGTTAGCAAAAAACTTGTTAACATCCCCAATACTTTTTGGTTAGCAAGAAATATTGTTCATGCAATAAAAGAAGATTGTTAAAAGCAATCACTTCTTTCGAAACCCCTCTTCCGATTGGGTTGACTTGGACACACTGCTTTTAGTGGATGGTTTTATGAAAATATTAGTAGTAGTCAGTAGGTCTAATCAACCTTCTAGAAATGAAGATTAAGAGGAAAGCACTCCTTTCGAAACACCATTACTGGATGAGTCAAAAGTAGTATATCAGACATTTATCCCTTTGACCATGTTGAAAGTTCCATTTGGTCTTTAAAGTGAAGCATTTGCTTTCAACACCATGGTTTATGTTCTTCAGATTGAACCCATTCGAAAGGATTGTATATATTTTCATGGAGTATATCTTTCAAAGGAACTTATCCATATGATATTGCCTGTATACAATTGCAAACTCTATTGTATGCAATGGAAAATTATTTCATATACTGTTAAGTTTAATGAACTTATTAAGGACAAAATATCAACATCATCATCCTTATTTATCATTATGTTTCAATAAGTACGATGATAATGTGATTCATATGCATATTATCCAAGTTGATCCCATTGCATTGCATAAGAAAATTAAATTTAAAATATAAGCTAGCATCATGTGCAGTTGATCATTAGACTAGCTAATGATCTCCTTTATGATCAAAATCTTTATTGAATCCATGCACTCCTTCTTTTCATCATTAATCTAAAATGAGTTACAAGTAAGAGAGCCTTTTTCCAAATCAATTTAGGGTTACAAAGGACTGATTGTGCTAAGAAGTAGAATAATGAGTTTTGGATTCCAAAATTCGATCCCCAAAATCGGACCCCTGGGGTTATATTTATAGATGCAGATCGATCCCTCCCACCTTCATCCTTTCGACGAGCTTGAAATGTCTTCATCCAGCCTTCCATGCTCATCCCTTCGAAGAGGTCGTAAGGTCTTTCTTCAATCTCACGTATGCATCCTTTCAACATAGTCAAAAGGTCTTCCTTCATCTTGCACGGGAGTCCTTTCGACATTACCGAAAGGTCTTTCTTCATCTTGCGTATGTATCCTTTTGACCTAGTCGAAAGGCCTATTTCAATTTTGATCATCAAATCTTAGAAATGGTCATCAAATCCATTATGGCCAGCTTAGCATTCACCCAAATGGCCCGAGCTCAAATCTCGGAAATAGAACTTTGTGTTTACTTCTTTTGCATGTTTTACATATACCATTATACTAAATTAGTAAAAAACGACCAACTAATGCAAACTTTTTTATCACAAATCTTATAATCTTACGACTCGAATCTTGTTTATGATAGGACTTATCCATTACATTATGATTTTAAAATTCTAATTCAAAAATTAATCAGAACCACAATTAGGATACACTTTTCAATCCACATTAAAATAAAAATATGATGTTCACCACAATTGTCCCAATGGTTAAATGCTGCGACTTTCATCTGCAAGATCACATGTTCGAATCCTACATAGCATGATTCAAACAATTGAGCTGTTAGTTTGAACCACAAGCAAGCCACTTTTAAATTTCTTATGATAAAGATCATGTCTTTTGACAAAGCTAATTTGGATATTTCAACCGACATAGTGCAAGTGCTTGTACAAGACCAGCTGTCCACTAAAATTAGTTACATGAAAGCTTGGAAAACATTAAGCAAAGTGATAGAGAAAACACATGGTGATTTGGCTGAATCATATGCGAAAATGCCATAGTATTTTGAAGAGATAAAGAGGACCAATCTTGGCACTATAGTTCATTTGATCCATGATGAAGTTGAAGTATTTGATCGTGTGTAACGACTGAGATTTTCAACCCTCGAAAACCGACACTAATACATCCTCAGGTTTCATGTGCTGCAAATCCTAGTGCTGAAAAGTTCGATTGTTAGGGGAAAAAGAAAATAAAGATAGAACAGAATCTCATATTCCAACCGTCTTTAACTCAACCTGAAACTATTCGAATCTTACCCGAGTATGTATAATACTCGGATCATGCATGATAAACCAGCACGAGATTCTCGATTTATAAATTGATGTCAGTTTAAAACCTTTGAAAAGAAGGGTATCTCATAAGACCACATCCACACATAAAAATGGACGGGTTTTTACCTTATGATAACCAAATCATTTTTATACCAAAATAATTTGATATTATTTCTAACGACATTCCTTTGAAAACACTTTTCAAATAATATATGAAAATAGTCAAAATCGTTACATTGAATAAATTTGACGGCTTACTAGCTACTTTTTAAAAGTAGATTCTACAATCAAAACCGTCAAGGAAACATATTGGAATTGGATTTCCAACATGATAGGGAATTATTGACTATTCAAACCCGAAAAATCCATATGTAGCCGTCGTAGTTCACTCCATTGGCTTTACATGATCTCTGTCAGCCTCCGAACTTAACTGCTATACTACCATGGAACAACGTATTACTCAGTGGCTTTACACGATCTCCATCAGCCTCCATACCTTTCCATTCATACAATATGGAAACAAGTGCCTATAGGGGTCTTCCAGCAATAATACCCTGAAATATGTCCTTCAGACCACATAGTATCCCGTAACGTTCCTGGAGTGTGAGGCTCGTGAGGCTACGCTCCGTAAAGCCACACATTGCTTTTCACAAAGCCACACTTTGATCATCACGACTTCCACTTTTAATGTCACATTTCCATTCCTTTTATCACCATTGACTTCCATGAATATACAACCTCTGAGCTCGTATGTCTCAGAGAAGAGTGTTAAGCTAAGAGAAGTTGCCTTCTCCGCATCCAAACAGGTGTATGTTTGCAAAAGTCAAAGTTATGATTTTTGAAATGCAATATTAGACATTCGTCCATACAAGTTCATTCTGAGACTGAATGAAATCCAAGGCACTCCTCCTACCACATCCTATCGGGAATTATCCCTAGGATTAGTAGTGAGTAGTCCTTGCAATCCAAAATTTCCATAACATAGCACTACAACCACATAAATATATGATATGATAAATTTCACCTTGAGGGACCGGTGGCAAGCAGCTCTTCATCATGAAGATCCTCATCTTCAAAAATCATCATCATCATCATGTTTTCACTTCCGAACGTACACATTGGTTCGAAGTAGTTTTCAGATAGGAGTTACCCAAATCCGACCCCGGTTCCTCCGAACCAATCATCAATAAAAAGAAGTTAAGTTCACATGTGATTATCAATCATCAATCAATTTAATTCATCTTTTTATTCATTCATAGGTATCTCTTAAAGATATATTTATTGAATTATTCCTTTATCTTCTTAATAGTATATGGAATCATTAAGCCTCTTTTATCAAATCATTTGGTTAATTTTATGCTTTTGAATCTTGGAATAACTCTAATCATTTCACCCTTTTTCTTAGGAAAACATTTCCAAATCATTTATTAAATCTTAACCAAAGATTTCTTAATTCCAAAACATAACTTTTAAATGGATCAAAATGATGTTATTTAAGACATAATTTAATGCATACCCATGGTTTTTAATTTCAAGTATATGAATTAAAATAATTCCAAATCGTTTATTTAAATCTCATATTGGAACAACATTATTTTTAGGGCATCCGGGTTTTCCCTTCTATATGTTCCATCCCTCATCTAAAAGAGAAAACATATGCCAAGTAAGTTCAGGACACTTGTTGCTCCATTCCTAACCTTAGTTATACATCTTGTTTTGCCATTTAGATCTCACAGGAAGGATAAATGTACTAGTCGTTTCCACATACTCCTTTCATTTTTTGAAATGATTTATAAAACTTCCAAATCATTATTTATAATACTTATTCATTTATTTAGCCATTCCATAAATCCATCAAATCTCCTTTAAAATACTTTGTTAATCATTTGAAAACATTACAAAGGATCTGGAAAAGAACGTTGCGCTTAAAACTATATTTCAAAAGTTATTGAAAAGTGATGAGAAAAGTGCTTTTTAAGCTATATCGATTAAAACGACTTATTTTATTATTCGAAAATCCATTTTTATTACTGAATTCACTTTTAAAACATTTTAAATGATTTACAATATTTATTTAATATTTTTAAACAATTTAAAACATCATTTCCAAAGAAATCCACTTTTGGATTCCGAACTACAAAATCGGGATTTTTCCAAAAACTTGTTTTACTCATATTTCAAAATCTACTCATCGAAATCTCGAATTTCTTTCTTCTTTGGAAAACTATTGATATAGTAGTATGGAAAATTCTTATCTCATACAATTTCGAGCTATATTCCAACTTTTACACTCGTTTGACTTTTATGGCGCGAAATAGTGAACTAGCGTTATGGGATGCGCCTATTTTTGACTACATTTTCGTTTACCTTTCAAACTTCACTAAAACACTTTCATATCTTTATAAGACATTTGTAAATCATTTTAAAATATTTAAATCAATACTTTTTCATATTAAATCTCATTTTCACTTTCAAATCATTTTATAGTATTATATTATTATAATATTCATTTTCAACCGTTTTATATTTTCAAAACCATTAAGAGGTTAAATAAACTCCATAACGCATTATATGAATTCATTTCTATTAATTAACCATTTTATTATGATTTCTCATAATTTATCACAACCAACGTAACAACCATATCAACATTCATATAATCAACCATATAATCATTCAAGTTATAAACCATTCACACAAATCATTAAGAGATTAAATGGCCATATTATCATACTTAAAAATATTATTAGAGATTATTTGTTATTTAGTAAACATTGGGTACTCAATTATTTCTCCACTCCACTAATCTTTTCCATAACTTCTTGAATCGATTCCAGCCGCACTCCGGCAGCACTTCCTCCTTTTTTCCTTGCTCCGGAGATTTCTGATCTCCTTTCTTCTTCTTAAAGGGCTCGGCATGGATTTGGGTAGATGAAAAAGCTCACGGGCAAGGTTTGGGATGGTGGTGCTCTCGGCCAAGCATGGGGAGTGGTGGTGGCCGTGGGTTATGTTGAGGAAGAGGAGTGTTTTGAAGTGATTTTTAGATGGATTTGATATGCATATACACTAGTATTGTTTTGTTTTATTTTCTATTAAAATTTCTTTATAAATTTCCTAAGGTGGAAGCCATTAAAGATGTCTTCAATGGCTTAAGAAGAAGGAAGAATAAGAATGAAAAGGAAGAGAAGAGGGTATGGTATTTATAGGGAAAAAAGAAGACTGTAAAGGAGGATATGCATACACCACTTTTTCCAAGCTTCTCCAACAAACATCTCCTTTAAAATACATGGCCAAGGCCCCTCCCCCATATGCACGTCACTTCCATCCATTCATGTATGCATATGTTGACTTATTTAAGCTTAACGAGGAAGCTTTCTTAAAATATCTTATAAATTTTATTTACATATGTTTAACTGTATACATATATATGTTTATATGTATGTTATATTGTGCATTTATGTGATATATATGTGTACATGACATATAAATAACGTTGCATTGATCTCGAACAACTTTCTTTCGCTAAACCGTTGTCAATCGGAGAACCGATTCCAGGTCACATTTTCACTTATACTTCAGCGTACATATATATGTAAAAAAAAAATTTAAAAACATTTTTTTTATCATTTTATATGAATTAAAATGATCATATTTGAATTATAAAACCATATAAATTCATATTAAAAATTATTTACAAAAAACGCTACTATACCGATAAAGCGATATTGATTTTTTCCTTATATTTTCAAACCAAATATATACCTTTATAAAACTATTACAAATGATTTATTTTCTCTTTATAACTATTCATAATGAATTATTATCATTTAAAAACAATTATTTGAATAATTGTATTAATTATTAATCATCAAATCTTTATTTAGATCAAATAAATCAATTATCAAATATAAAGGCATCATTGAGGATGTCATACATTCATTTAATTTACCAAAAATAAGTAAATAAATGTTATTTCATATTCTTGTTCAATTATAAAAATAATGTATGTATCCAACGCTGTGTGCAACGTTTTACGATTCTAGAGCTGTTTAGTATAAAACAGTTTTCAGCCATTTTATCGATTTAGATTTCAAGGAAAATATTTTTGTAACTATTTATTCAAAATAAATTAATATTAATTATTATCACTAAAAATTATATTATTTGTATTATCAACCTTTTATTTAAAAATAAATATAATTTATCAAAGTGATAAATTGGCATGTCGTTACGTCGTGCGTTTTGGGCATTTAGGCCTTGCATTAAAGGTTTTTGGACCGTCTGCCATTGTATGTATTGACGTGATGCATTTGTATGATAAATAAAAAAGGACATTGCTTGTCCCTACTGTCGTAGATATAGATGATTATCTCTTTCTTTTGGGTTATGCTGTTGTTGAATCTGAGTCATGTGATAGTTAGGGCAAGTTTTTTTGTGTGCACGCGTGATTTCATTCATAGTGTCTGTAATCAATGTATTACTTTCATATCAGATAGAATGAAAGGAATTCTGAAAGCTTTACATTAAAAATGAGGAGAACCACACAAGCATTAGTCTCATGCAAGATATATAAAAAAAAACTTTCAAGTAGCAGGATTCAAAGATAAACAATCAACAAGTTTATTGCACTTAGCAACATGCGCTTCAGACGAAGCCAAGTACATGAAAATTAGAGAAGATATCAAAGCTACTAATCGATGAGGTCATCATTGGATTGAGAGAAGTTTAGGAAATTACAAGGAAAATTGGGCATTTTGCAAAGATGATGGAGGACACTTTCATGTTATTACCACTAATGCCTCAGACAGTTTTAATGTTGTACTAAAAGCAGTTCGGTCTTTATCTATAAAGTCATTGATTTCACAGACCTTTTTTTCATGGTTGAATATTTTTATAAGAGATTTCAATTTGCAGTTGAACTAACAACATGATTGACTTCAAGGTGGGAAGCTAAAATAGAGAAGAGGGCTAGTGAATCATGTTGATGTAAACTTGTATGGTTTAGCCAAACCGAATGGTTGGTGATTCATTACTTCGGGGATGAATACAAAGTAATAATTGACGGCAATAATTACTCATGCACATGCAACATTCCACTACTCCAGAAGTTATCGTGTGCTCATGTAATGGTAGCTTGTTCGACGTAGTCTAGTGGTGCTAATAGTGCATACCATGACTTTGCATCACAGTGGTACTCAGTTTAGAGTTACAAAGGTGCATATTAACCTGACTTTAGTGGAGTGACTGACTCCCTCGAAACCCCTTTCGAGCTAGTTGAGGTAATCTTAGGTCATAACTTAATGGGAATCAAAGAGATTTAAATAAGTCGAAAGGGTCCTATTCCTTCAAAAGGAATCCCATCGGAAGGCATTGATATGTGTATTCCATAAATGAGATCATATGCAAGTAGTGAATTAGACTTCATACATGCGAAAGTGCCATGTATTTACTTTATTGATAATTGGTATGAATACAAGGGCTTAGATATTACAATGAAAACAAATCCCCAATTTGATTTAGAAATTATGGTTTACAAACTCAAGAAAAGTATAAATGTGGAGGCAGTTCAATTAGATCTCTCAAACAACACTCATTGGGTCTTATTTATAGGCGTCGGCTAGACCCTTTCGCATCAGTTCTTTCAACTTAGTCGAAAGGGTGCCTTTATGATCTTCCACAATCGTCGAATCCAGACCACCTCTAATGTTGCTTTCGAGTAAGGCTTATATGCCTTCGACTCCATCAGAAGGTATAGGAGAGAATCTTATCCTCGATTAATGTGGAAGCACATCTTCTAACACTTGCGGAAGCAATGCTAGTCACATGTTAAACCGATTCAAAAGGCTGGTCTTTGCAAAACAATGCTTCTAAAAAGGGATATTTTGGTAGAATCTTCTCCCATGGATGGTAGACAGTGGCAGAACCAACCGTTTCGAAGGGTTTGATATATGTGGAAAGGTTAACGTCATAAGAAGCCCTTATTTTCATCCCTTGTAGAAGTGTCCGATGTTTGCGGTGCCAATTTAGCAACTTCAATTCCTTCGAAGGCGTTGTGCTCTTTCGATACCTTTGGAAGGTAGCTTTCGCTGAAGTAGTTGTCTTTTGCAAAAATCTCTTTTAATGCATGCAGAATCAACTATTGCAGGAAGAGATCAATTGAAGCGAAAGGATAGGTTTGTCCCCTTTCGACCTCTTTAGAGGTCCATGGTTCATCTAATACTTGTAGAAGCATCCCTTTAACTCTTTCAAAAGGCCTTTCTATCACAATCATTCTTCAACAAGCTTTTTTTCGTATTCATTTGGGCTTCGATATGGTTGAAGTGATTTTTGATGATAACATTTGCACCCTAGCGAAAGGATGCTCTTGACTTTTCAAGTCAATAGTTTTGATACAGAACCTTCCACTGCTTTGGCACATAATTTTCCCACATATTCTTATTTCTGATTGAATCTGGTCGCTTATTTAAATCTTATCGCATGGTTTTCCTTGCATCCATCTTTCTTATAAATTAATTTCCCCCTTCCTCTTTTCCATTTACCTGTAATCAAAAATCTTGGAGCAAGAATCAAATCTTTCAATCTCTCACTAAAATTCACGATTTTAAGAGACAAAAATTCAAATCTACGGTGGGTATCCAATGTTCCTTATTAGAAACTGGTTTTTTATGATTAATTTCTCGATTTCAACACCATGTTATTCTTTAGTATTTTGAAATTGATTTAAGTTTGTCGTATGTGTAAGATGATTCTAAACTCAAATTTTATACTGATTTTGACTAATCTATGGCATCAATTAGGGTACGACTTGAATTTACCAAATTTGGGGTGATCTGTTGCTGTTGGATGCAGATTCAAGCTCGAAACCTATTATGCACAATTTTTATTTATTGTGGAGGGTACAAAAAGTTAAAAATTTACGTCCCTTACTTTAAATTGAATTAAGAAAAATATGTTCTCTGTTATTGTCGAAAGCCTTAATCAACCTTTTGACTTAGTCGAAGCACCAAAATTGATATAAGCACATCTATTTGCATTATTTCAATAGTGCTGACACTTCCAAAATTTTGTTATGCCCTTCCGACTTATTTGAAACCCACAACAGTTAATTGGAATGTAGCTATTATCACTTCTCCAACATAAACATTGTCGAAACGTCTCAATGTCCTTTTGGTGTCAATGCCACTTTGTTTCAAGTCTTTCAACTTAATTGGAGTATGGAATTTCGATAATGTATATTTTCAAATAAATACTGCATGGCTAGATGCACTTAGTATAAAATAGAGTAAAATCGGGCTTTGATTTTGACAAAGGGTAACTCCTGGTGAATGTATGCCATAAACTGAGGGATGTTGATGTTGGTTTCGACATTATCGAAAGTTCAATGATTCACGTAGTTCTAATTAACTTTGACCTCTTTTGAAAGCATGGAACCTAATACTACGGCGAGTATTAGAGTCGTTGTAATAGGCTTCCGGCACCTTCGAAAGGTGTTAGTAGTGGGATGAATCATAACTTTGATGAAATTATATCTTGTAGCAGCATCATAGGTATTAAAAGAACTTCTAAAAAAATCTGATAAGGATATTGTTCCGCAATTAGAATCTTCTCCAAAGAAGGTTGAATAGGTTTCAAGGCGCTCTCTCATGACTTCTTAAGATAATGCAGATGCGGTCTTTGATGATTTTGGGATCATAGGAGTTGATGTTATCCCTTCTGGCAATAATGACACTATTTAAAATCCTCCCGAGGGATACTTATGCTTTGCTTATACTACCATCCATATTGGGCATGGGAGTTTTATCCCATTTTCAGAGTTCTTGTTGAGATTTTTAAGTCATCTTGGCATAGCTCCTATCCAGTTATCACCCAACATATACACATACCTCATCTCCTTATATCTCATGGCCTTAAAGTTGGAAATTCCTTTTTTAAGTGCTGAAGTTCTTAACTATTTAGCATGCCTCGTCAAACTTAGTAATTAGAGTAGCCATATTTTTTTGGACTAATCCTCTGAAAAAGTTGGTTTCAAAAGGAGCAAACAAGTTTAATGATTAAGAAACGCAGTTCTTCTACGTCAAATGCTTTTTTCATATTAGCGGAGCCTTTTTTTATCCTCGTAAATAGTCCATTGCCGTTATTTCTGTTAACTTGTTTTCTTTTGCTGAACAATATATTCTTATTAGGCCCTTCTCCTAAGGATCCTGACGATGAAGGCAAGAGAATAATAAAATTGATGACTGCTTCCTCAAATCGCATTGGGAATAGACTTACACTGTTGACTTCTAGCAACCTCCAGAAATATTCCTTCATACCAAAAGGCTAGAGGATTCTTCAACAAACTCCTCTTATCCAACATACTTCAAAAGGCAATAACCCTAAAAAAACTAATCCTTGTCCCAATTTGTCCATATCTACATGGTAAAATTAATCGTATCGTTTGCAACTTGCAGTTATTATTCCTTAGATTGTTTTGCTAATCTATGCCTTTTGATTTTAACAGCCATTCTTCCGACTGAATTAACTACAAGTGATACACCTCCTCCGTCTTTGGAATTTGATGCTCTAGGTCTGACAAAAGCCATTGCAAGATGTAGAATTATTATAAAAAGGAAATTAAGCAGAGTGACAGCTCTAGGCTCTACTCCTAAGAAAACCAAAATTACCAATGTCTAGTCTTCTCTTACCCCAAAAGAAGGTGAATTTGTTGGTGCTGGCAAAGCTTTAGAGGGTCCTACTCTTGATCCCACTTCTTCTGTGGATGACTTACCTTTCGCAGCGGTTGATCAAACCAAAATGGTTCCTTCGAAGGACTATTTTATGTCTCATATTGTTGTATCTGATTCTTCCAATATCATTGAGAAAATGCAGAACTATCTGGACACTTCAACTCCTTTCTATGATTTGAATCCCTCAAGATTCTCATCGCTAGAGTCTCTTAGTGAATTTGAGAATGTCGTGCAATCAATTATGTGCTCTCCATCATTTTTTGCTATTCAGCCACCCACCTCTATACCAGATCTATCAAGTCATTGTCGATCTCTTATTGAACAACAACTATTAGCATATTTTATACTGCTTGATTTTCTTATTACAATTTTTATACTGAATCCAGACTCATGTTCTACTATTCTTATTAAATCACCAAAGCTAGTATTCGCTTCAGGAAAATGTTTCTAAGTCCTCTGCTGAGATGTCAAAGCTCAAGGAAGAAATCTTGACTTTAAATAGTCATATCACTGCCCTAATTACTACCAAAGATAACGCAGTAAGGAAACAAGAAAGGCGGAGTTCTTCTCTTGCTCAGGTAGAATTTATAATTTTTGATGAGAGGAAGGCTATGTAGGTTTTAGCAAATGAGGTTTTGGCTTTGAAGAGTCCAAGGATGAAACAATCAGGGTTAATGCTTGACATGTTTCTCTTAAAAAGAAGTATACTTCTATTAAAAAGAAACTAGAGAAGAAAAAGGATTCTTTATCCAAGGTTATCAAAACTATTTCAGAGGCTGAGCAAAAAGTGTCTCAATTTTCAAGCACATTCTTTGAGTGATATTACCGTAAATTCTTATAAATATGCATTAATGTTAGCTAATTCTGATAACATAGAAAAATGCCTGGATTTAAGTTTTCCTTCTCTCGACCCTATGCTATCCAAAAGATTTTTGGCTAAAATCAAGGAAATGGCGCAAGGGATCGAGGTTCCCGACAGAGAGGAAATTAATGCCTCCCAGCTCCTATCTTTTGAAGTCCCTCTTATGGAAGAGGGTTCTGACTTAGATGAAGAGGAGCACGAAGAGGGCGACAAATTTATCGTTCATAAAGATGACAATGACGATGATAATGGCAATGATAACCCTAATGATGACGATAAAGGTCAGGGTGCTGGCGACAACAAGGGCGATCATGATGATTCTCATAGAGGGGATGGCAGTGACACTTCTAGGGATCTAGATAAAATTAACCTTGATCCTACCACCCGTGAAACGGATCAAACCGAATTCTATGACTCCTCTGATCCCTAAGAAAAGACGTCGATTTTGATGCTAGAGAGTAAAATAGGAAGAAGTGGACCTTACAGACTTCGATTCTAGTTTTCAAGTATGGAATTCTTTATCAAAATGACTCTCACTTCCTAGATAACAGTAGCTAATATCTTACTATTTTAGATAAGGAACAAAACCATACACCTTTATAAGACAAAGCTTGAAAGGAAACAAGAGGAAATAAATAGGCCTATGTAGGGAGTTAGATAAACAATTTAAAGAATATAATGTACTCTATGGCTAGCATTCTAAGCTTAATAAAAGCGCTGCAGTAAAAGCGTCTTTCAAAGATCAAGAAGCGGCTCCTCGACTGAAAAGGGCACGTCTTTGTTATGATAAGTTTTTGGAGGAGAACAAAGAATTGACGACACTCTTTTGGATGTTAAACAAAGATAGAGATATTTTGTTAGAATTTTTTTATAAAGCTTATTGCAGAAATTTAACTGTAGATTTCTCATGCTTACGAGATTTTAGTGGGCGCTTACTTAGATACCTACATAAGAGATACTTAGACGAATACGGGTCTGATCCCTACCAGGGGATTGTTGGAACTTACCACAGGTTAACTCAATTCCTCACACATTGCCTCAAAAAAAACTTAAATATTATAAGGATATGTTCATTTTTGAGTTATTTAAAAAATCAATCTTGTATGAACCAGAAGAATATTTGTAATCATGGGACTATATTGATCTATGGACTTTCTATATTAATTGTTTCATACTTAATTTTATTTTACTATGTTATTACAGATTAAATATCTCACAAGAGGCCCTGCTATTGGGTTTACTTAAGTAAATATGTCAAATAAAGAAGAGGTTACTTAGAAAAGGCCTCGTTCTTGAAATCCTCAAGATTGGCTAGATATTGTTTTCTTACAGATCTATAAAAGCTTTATATGCAATACCCCCGACTTCACTTTGATTTTATAGGCAAGGAAAAGGAAAAGATCCTTAAGGAAATTCAAACATATCATACAGAATTAATTTGTGGTCATGATAGTCCCCCAACCGGAGAAGGTGATTATAGCAAATATCCTCCAGCCATTAGTGCCACTTTTGAATCAACGATTACTCTTTCGGCTAACTCTTTAGATAAAGTTAAAAATGCCGTTTCTAGACTTTAAGTGTGATAGGGCAAAGAAAGTACTTGATTATACAATAATGTTGTACCCTCTGTTTTATTTCTTCTTAAGTTGTAACCCCTGCAATCATAATAAAATAAATTTGTTCTTTGCACATCAATTTGTCTTTTGTTTGTTTGAATAGGAAATACAATCATCAGCCACATCACTCTCATCGAATCATTTATCTCGTTTCACCAATATTAGAGATAAATTGATTACAGGTCTTAAAAAGAGGAGCTTATCTGAAGATCCTTTGTCTATTAGACTCCAAGGCAATACTCAAGTGCTAGAATGATGTAGGAAATATTTGCTTCAATAGGTGGTCACTAGAGACCTTAACAATCAAATTACTAGTCTTGTAGTGAATATCAAGAAGAAAGATAAGATGGTTGCTCAATTGAAATGTCAAATCAAATCAAATTCTTTGATCGACTTTGATCATCGGATGTCCAAGCTTTTCCAATAAGTCAGTGATTTGGAAATAAAACTAAAATATAGTCAAGCACAGTGTAAATCTTTGGACGTTATCATAGGAGGTGATATTCCAAATATTAGTTTACCAATTTCTCCAATCACCCCAACTATTGGGAAATCAACAATGTCTCATTCCTTAGCCATTTACAATTAACCCTCCTCCGGGTTTGGATGAATGGTAGGCGAAAGGTGTGAAAAGTCAAATTTTAAATGATGAAATATTTCGACAATCGGCAAAAAAATGATACTCACAACACATCAATGAGTATGCAACCAAAATTCAAAAACTCAAATATGAAAGGTATCTTCTTCAAAAGCATATTGCCGATTTGGAAAGACAGAATAATACTCTTAAAGGTGCAAACAACGCTTTCAATCATGCTTTGAAGACTCATATCGAGTCTGTTGGCAATACCGATGAGATTAGGAAAAAAGAAAAAAAAACTTAAAGAAACTCTTTTGTAGCAATACGCCATATTATTGATCCTTCATCTGTTGAGAATCTAGAGAAGATTGCACACAATCTTTGAGGCACATACTTGTTTTTGATCTTTAGGCACCAACATTTTAATGTATTGTATAATATACTTTGTAAATAATCTATGTAACTTACGTAAATATCACTTGGCTTGTAGCCCTTATACGTCTTGTATTGTTGTATCTAAATCTGCTTTTTGATAACTTTGGCTCTAGCTTTTCGTACTTGTTGAATCATTTGATCTTCCTTATCACTCTTATTTTCCTTCAAAGCACAAAGTAGATAACAATTCCTATCAATCATTTAAGATTTATGTAAGAATTATTCAGTAGTTTATTCATATTGTTGGAGATGGTAATAGAATTCTTAATAATAGAATTCCAGAAATCTAAATCTAGTAACAAAGGAAATTAATAGATCCACATCTAAAGATAGTAAGTGATGAGAAACCCACAGACTGGTTATTTTTGTCTAACAATTATAGAAGTCCCGAGATCCAACTTTGGTAATGATGAGAGAAGACCAAAAAAATCGTCTTTGGTTGTATTAATGGAAGACTAGAAATCCAAACTAGGCATTAGTAATAGAAGTTTAGAAATCCTCTTCGGTGAATAGCTGATAGAAGACTAAGTACAATCGTCTAATAATAAGAGTCTAGAAATTATCATCTGGAAATAAGTCATAAAGACCAGAAATCCTCATTTGGGGAGAAATATTAGGAGTCAACAACCTTTATCTGGAAATAATAGACGACCCAAAACCTAGATTCGGGTATTGATTAGTGTAATCCAAAAGTTAATAATACATGACCCAAGACCCAGTTTCAGGTATTAGTAAGAAAGACCCATAGATTATTGTTTGGAAGTTAGTAGAGGACCAGAGATACATAATAATAGAAGACCTGAAACCCATATTCGGGCATTAGTGAATGAAGTCTAGAAATCAATAGTATAAGACCTGAAATCTAGATTTAGGTATTGGTCAGCGGAGTCCAGACATCATCTTCATAATAGAAGACCAGAATCCCATATTTTGGGGATTGATAAGTGAAGTTCAAAAATAATCTTCTAGAAATTAGCCGAAGGCCATAAATTCATATCAAATAGCGAATGTAATCCGGGAATTAGTGTCAGGAAATAAGATTCGAAATCTATTCCAGGCAATAAGAAGGAAAGTATAAAAATCATTATTTGAATAATAGAAGTTCAAAATTCCCATTTGAGCCTTTTATTATATGCCACTCTTTGGGATTTGATCTTTCGAATCTCTTGCTTTGTGTTACCTCTCTGATTCCAAGTACCAATTCTTTCGATATGCGTAATTCTTTAGGCTTCGTATATTATTTATTCTTTGGTGCCATTCTTTGGGCTTGGACGTCTTAGTCTAATGTTGTCCGGTGCACTTGGTTAGCTTATGCACAAGCAGGACCAAAGGACTTATCCGACCTCACTCCAGGAGGTGCTCCAGCCAGGCCTTATAGGTGGGACTGAAGACTTGTCTGGTCCCTTGTCCAGGCCATAGCGAGGCAGGATCAGTGGTTTACTCCATCTTCCCTCCAACAAAGCCTTATAGGCGGGAACGAAGGATGGTTGGTGCCTTGAACTGGCCATATCATTGCGCGTTCGGGGGCTTATTCCATCCCTCCTCTAGGGGGTGCCTCAAGCCATGGAGGCACAGTCAAGGGCTGGCAGATTCTTTAACCTGGCCATTTTCAAAGCGGCTAAAGGCTTACTCCGAACTCCCTTCAGTAGGTGGTTTGACATGGCCATCTCGGCACAGACAAAGGCTTATAACCGTTTAAGGTAACTTCCAACTTTTAGGAGAATCCTACTCCCGATCATGTTGATTTTCTTAAAAAAGACGCTTTATTGAATTGATTTACAGTTCTTTACAAGTCTATGGATCTTTCCTTGTTTGAAAATGTTGATGATCCTCCCTTCAGTAGCTCTGCATTGATTGGTTTCCTATCCGTTCACCATATGATAATGATAATAAGGTCCTCCGAGATTTCTTTCGTATTTGGGGTTTTTCTTTTTACATGGCCAGCGATTGAGTTTTTTTTTTTGTCAGTAAGTAGATATTCTCATTGATGTAGTCAGGCTGCATTCTTTAGGGAGTCTTGATTTGAAGCTTGTCTTTTAAGGTTGATTTATAGATCATTTGTTACTTAATTTAGGAGCTTCACCCTCAATGACCAATTTCCTTAGAATCTTTCGAAGCTCGTACGGAGGTAATGGTCCACTTGTTAACCGATACCATTTCTGAGCAAAAGTATAGTAATCGACCATAAATCCTTCTTCAAAGATAGTTCCTTTAGCATAGGATTGAACAGTCTTCTTCATCTTAACAAATAAATTATCATCCCTACTTCTTGCTACTCCCAAAGCAAAGATAGATGTAGAGCTATTGTGAAATGGGTTTAGACTCTAATTATCTGGATCGTAAAATTCAGCTATCTTCTTTTCCATGATCCTTAAATCTTCCAATCTTAACATTTGTTCTTCATATAAATTCAAACCCTTAGCAGTTTCATGAGAAAATCCAATGAAGTGTGGTTCTAAAGATACTTGCTCAAACTTCTTGATTTTTTTAAGCATTATAGTTTTGGGTCTAAAGTTAAATTGGAATGGAATAGGGGCAGGGGAAAGTAATGTTGGGAATTTAACAAAGTCGGAGGTTCGAGCCCCCTTCTAGCGCCAAAAATGTTAACAAGAAATCTTGTCAAAACCTAATAGCAAGGTAAGTGGAGTAAGTGACTCGCTCGATGCCCTTTTCGAGTTAGTTGGAGTAATCTTAGGTCATAACTTAATGGGAATCAAAGAGATCTAAATGAGTCGAAAGCATCCTATTCCTTCGAAAAGAACCCCTTTGAAAGGCATTGATATATGTATTCTATAAACGAGATCGTATGTAAGTAGTGAATTTGACTTCATACATTCGAAAATGTCAAGTATTTACTTTATTGATAATTGGTATGGATACAAGGGCTTAGATATTACAATGAAGAAATATCCCCAATTTGATTTAGAAATTAGGGTTTACAAACTCAAGAAAAGTATAAGTGTGGAGGTAATCCAATTAAATCCCTCAAACAACACCTCTTGGGTCTTATTTATCAGCACAAGCTAGGCCTTTTTGCAACAGTGCTTTTGACTTTGTCAAAAGGGTTTCTCGATAACCATCCACTGCTATTGAGTCCAAAGCGCCTCTCAAATGTTGCTTTCAAGCGAGGCTTGGATGCCTTCAACTCCATTAGAAGATATAGGAGCGACGCTTATCGTTGGTTAACGTAGAAGCCCATCATTTGAAGCTTGGGAAGCAATGCTGGTCACATGTTAAACTGATTTGAAAGGCTAGTCTTTGCAAAACCATGCTTTCGAAAGGGATATTTTGGTAGAAACTTCTCCTATGGAAGGTAAACAGTGGTGAAACCAACTATTTCGAAGGGTTTGAAATATGCGAAAGGGGTAACGTCAAAGGAAGCCCTTATTTTTGTCCCTTGCAGAAGTATCCGATGTTTACAGCACCAATTTAGCAACTATGATTCCTTCGAAGGCATTGCACTCCTTTGATACCTTTGGAAGGTAGCTTTCGCTGATATTGTTATCTCTTGCAAAACCCCATTTAATGCATGTAGAATCAACTATACGGAAGAGATCAATTAAAGCAAAAGGGCAGTTTTTTCCCTTTCGACCTCTTCGAAAGTCCATGGTTCATCAAATACTTGCAAAGGCCTCCCCACGACTATTTGGAAAGGCCTTGCTATAGCTATCGTTCTTCAAGAAGCTTTCTGTCATATTCTTTTAAGGCTTTGACAGGGTTGAAGTGATTTTTGATGATAACAACAACGAAGGAAAAAAGAAAGTCAAAACTAGAGTACATATTTTTCTACATGCTCAACAGAACATGACATATAATATTCTTGGAGGATATGAGCTCAACAGAACATGACATATAATATTATTGAAAATATGCGCTCAACAGAACATGACAAGTAATATCTCTCTACATCTACTTCTGTGAATGCATCAAATGTCAAAAATTGGATCTGCCCGAAAAAGGAAGTGAAGGCCATTATAGAAAGCCTAGCTGGATACCGCTTTAACACTAGAACCTATATTGGTTACTTATTATTAGTAATTATAATGCTATTTAATAATGTTATTGCTTCTATGTTAATTTATGTCACATAATACCCAAAGAACCATCCATACAGACAAGGAAAGACGGCTTCCAAGTGTGTAAACATAACCTAAGGTCTGTTGAGTATTATACTAGATGAAGAAGTTGCAATCATGGATACTTTTAATCCAGCATGGGATTTAGGGTCAAACTTAGGTGGCCCTTTGTATAAAGTCAGTATAATTGCTCTTGTTATGCTTCCAACTGTTCCAACTATCTTTGCTAGTCCATCTCTCCTTTTGGTATATCGATGGATTCTTACATGTTGATGGTTGTATATATAAATGTGTGTGTGTACATGTACACACACATATAATATAAAAAATTATGTATATTTTCTTGCATATGTTGTCGGCCTTTGTCAAACTATATAGACAAGAAAACAACAACATAGGAGGAATCACACACAAAATTACCGCTTGAGTTACTTTGTTTACATTAACTCTTACTTTACTTTTTGGCAAAAAGAGTTTCGAAATGCTATCAAAGTTCATAGCTTATAGTATAAGGTTAGAAACTTACCTACATAATGTGAGAAGAAAGAACTGAATGAGAAAGTAGAAGGTAAGAGGTGATATGTCCTTCCTAAGCAATGGCACCAACCAAAATCAATCAAATTTTAATTAGGATCAGATTACAAACCAAGCATTTTAGTAAAGCCAGCTTTGTGCTTAGTTCTTTAACAAATAGGCAAAAGGGCAGAGCGAGGCAAGAGTAATGACATTTCTACAGACAGTAAACATAATTTTGCCAACACCCATATTTAGTGCTGCTCTTGAAACTATATGGAATCCAACATAAATTATTAACACCTATATTTAGGCAGAACATGACAACATGTACAAGATCATGCATGCATATTTTACATGGTTAGTTCTAATATTAAATAATTAAGATGTAGGTGCTATGTAGAGTTTTTACATGATATCGGTTTGTAAATTGTAGCTTTGCTGGTTCGTTTATATGAAAGAATCGAGTTTGTAACTAAAAGTCTGATCATCTATCACTAAATCAAATAATGTAAAAAAAATTCATATTAACTTCTTTCCTTTATATTTGGATTCTTTCTTTCAAAATTCTATTATTATAGAATACACAAACAAAGAGACAATTATCAAGCTTATTCATCTATGAACATTTGTAATATATATGATAGAATTTATGAGGAAACTAATAGGCCATCATCACTTCAAGCAAACCAACCTCAAACTTTTTTTCGTATTCTCAATAAGTTGTGTAGTAAAATCAATTATTTCAAGAACAAAGACAAGTATATGGTACTTTGTTTCCCATTCAAAGGGAATTAGTAGATTAATTGGTACCTAAATGATTCATGGGACGTTAACATTGTTTGAGAAAACTACTAATTAATAATTAAGATATACACTGCGATGAAACATTACAAAAATAATAACTAATCAGCATTTATAAAAAATTAGGAATGACAACTCAATATATGCAAAAGCAATCAAATAAATTGAGTAAAAGATGAAATTGTTTCAATATTTTTTCTTAGGCTATAGATAGACATCGAAAATAGAGTATCATGAAAAAAATGTAATTTTTTGACTTTTTAAAACTAAATATGATGAAGCTATTTGAAATCAGCCATCATAGTTTTGCCTCGAACTATCCTATGTGCGCATCTGAGTTTGTAATTAATTTCAAAATATGCACGTTTCAACCATTTATTTTCAAAAGTGACATACATGCATAAGTAATCATAATATAAAAGTTTAAGCTAGTTAAAACCAGTAAGAAAAGATAAAAGCATCCCTAAAAAGCAAATAATAAATTACTGCAAACGTTATACTGTTGTGCTCATGGGACAAAACCAAATGAAATGTTACAAAGTTATCGACATGCATGGTCCAAAAATTAATTTGCTTTATGAATATGGATCATTTTAATTACAAACTCTATTGATAATAGATAACTATGAAAGGCAACTCCTCAAAGAATACGAATTCAACATAAAGATATTTAACAGGTATGAAGATGCTTTTACTATTTAATAAGAACAGTCATTAAATAATACTATCTTGTTAATAGTATTTTCATGTTGTCAAACTCTAGTTTGATCTGAATTCTCGACTATAAAGAAATCTAATTATTTTCTTCATAAACATGTTTTTTTTTAATAATGTTTAGATATCTAACAAAATAGCTTGTGTAAAGATGACAAGGTTTAAGTTTGCATCATTGCCCATCCAACTTAAGTGAGCTTGTGACTTAATACAAAATTAGTCTTCCGTTAATTTGGATTCCAAAAGAGGATGCATCGAATCTTGAAAAAGTACATGCAAAATAATTAAGTTTAATTAGACAAGTTGGTTTGGTTTATGTTGATCTTAGCACGTAATTGTCTTATTTACACATACACATCATGACACCTCTAAGCCCTATGCTTTTTTCGACTGAAAATTTATAATAAAACATAGTAAAATATGCATTTTTTTAAACAGAGAATTTAAATTGCACTCAACTAAAGCAAAATAAGTCTTTGAATTTGTTGTACCGTACTTATCGAAGCTCATTTTAGGTCGTTTGATTTATAATATCTTTAATCTCTTCATGTACGCATGAAAGAATATAGGCTAGACAAGCTTTTTCTTAAACTAAAATTAGAATGGCTAAAAATTAATAGACACCTATCGAAATGGATTGTAGCAATGGAGTTAGGGTTGTAGTGATTGAGTCGTCGGTGGAGCAGTCGTAGGGATCAACTGAAAAGGTGGCGCTCAAGGGCGGAGCAATAGTTGAGGTCGATTGAGAAAGGATGGGATAGAAGTGAGAAGCGGAGTAACCATCGAGGTGGATTGAGAAGGATGCGATAGAAGCAAGAAGCGGAGATCGGGTTTTAAGGCTTAATTTTCTTGAAAGGAGAAAATACGAAGCGAGGTGGATAGAAAAGGAAAGCGGGGAAGTTAGAAAATGAACAGGTCGGGGCCCAAAAACAATTGCCGAGTCAATAAATGTAAATTACATTTGCTTCTGTTCTCTAGGATATGAAGGAAATATGCTTTCCTTGAAAAAACAACCAAATCAAATAGACCTATTGCTTCTGTTCATTTGCTTCGGTTCTAAAAGACAACCGAAGCAAATTGCATTAGCTATATTATACATTGCTTTCTACATACCAATTTCTTTGGCTGTTGTTAGCGCCAAAATTAGGCACCAACACCCAAACGCCGTTGGAAGCACCAATTCATAGTCACAAATAACAGATAGAGTGTATGTAGAGAGTTTAAATATGAAGAATAATCAAAATTAAAAAGAAAACAGTAATAACAGAGTATTTATAGTGGCTCGGCTGAATCTGGCCAACAATCCACTCCAGAAATTTCCTTTTTATGAATATCAGAATCAATTATAGTTACAATCCGGAGTTTTTAAAACAATAATAGCGGAGTAGCCTTTGTGGAGCACCAAAAACATAGTTGAGCCCATACCCTTCACGAATGCTGACCTCAAGCCCTCGATATGTCGATCTTATGTTGCTGTAGGGTTGACCCGAAGAAAACCCAACAAGGACTCGAAGAAATTGGCTCAATGACTCGAAACAACTCCTATGCAGATCCTTCCCGGTCTTTCCACAGTGTCGACCTAAAACTTGTGTGCTGCCGACCCAAAGTAGCTGACCTCTCCAAATCCCGACCCATTCTAACTACATGCTGATCCCTTGACTGGGTACTGACCCGAACATGCCGACCCCTTAACCCGGTGCTGACCCGGACATGCCGACCCAAAGTCAAGCCTCCACATGTCGATCCCTTCTTGATATAGACCCCTTGCTTCGTACTGATTCGAGTCCTACCCAGCGCTGACCAAAGTATCTCCCAATGCCGACCTGAGTCTGTCTAAGATACAGACCCCTTGTAATAGTCAATCCCTCCAAAATGTATGCCGCTCCCTTCACTCCACCGAACCAAAGCCTGCTGGATGCCGATCCGAAGACTTCACTGATCCTGGCAAATATGCCGATCACTTAATTCCTACCGACCCGAAATAAAACCGATCCCTTTGAAATATGCCGATCCGATTGAACCCGAAGTAAAGCCCAATTTGACTTGAAGTAAACACCATGAAAACTTGAGGCAATCCTACGCCCAACTCGAAGTAAACTCCAAACATCTCAAATCACCTTGATTTTTCTCGAAACTCATATTTCGAGTATCCCGCGTCTTTTGCCCATTGACTACGTCAAATCATGGTTTCATAATCATGTTTATCATCCATGATTGATCGTTTATCCATCCAATCGACTAAAACCTATCATATTCCAGCCTCAATAACGGAGCAATTGATTTAGTTAAATCTACCTATCTATGGCCTTGCCAAAAGGTGGGTTAACATTTACCCCCAAAAACATGCCTTCGAGTAGGAAGACGTGTTTAAATAACTTTTATTCCATCAACCAAAGTCTATATGTTATTTATAGCCTTACCATCTGATCCATAACCATATCCATTTTATCCAAGTGCCATTGCGTATCCTTATCCAAATCCACGATTGCTCCGAGCCGATATCCGATCCCTATCCAGTAACCAAATCCTTAGCCAATTCCACATCCATCCGAACCCAATAACCGAGTTATAACCCATCCATATCCAATAACCAAATTCATAACCTCTCCGGGTCGATGTCCAAATCTGGGATCTCTTCGGACTATGGCCAATCCTTACCCATTCAAAGCCGAAATCCAAATCTGTAACCTCTCTGGGTTTTTGGCAAGCACAACCTACACTCGACCACCTGTGTCAAGCAACACTTTGGTGTTCCCGGTTCAGTGTCCCTGAACGTTGAGTAATGCCGTGGCTTAAGTCCTAAGCCGAATCCCGGTCGCTCTGGACCCTTACCGAGCATAGTCTATGCTCGACGTCCCCATACATGAACATGCCTAGGCCAAAAAGAAAAAAGATTTCACAGACCAGAGCGTCACAGTTTATCATCATCTTAGAGCATGCCTAGGGGTTATCTCTGTCCCCATACATGAGAAAGCGACTTAGTTGTTAGCCCAAAGTTTGCTACTTATTCCAAACCATCATCATTAGTTGATGACTAATCGACCACCATTCCTAGGCCTCACGCAAAGTCTTTCAAAGTTGGCAGTGGCTCCTCCTGTTCCACGGTCGCATTTCGAGTTCCAACATATTGCCACAACTGATCATTCCTTAAATATACCTCGACTATATCCTTTAGATGCCTGCAGCTGTTAGTATCTTGCCCATCCAGGTCATGAAAGAGACCGTGCCTTTCTGATACCCTTTCGCGTTCTGAGGGTTCCATCCTTATCGGCCTTCGATAAGGAAGGCGATCCAGAGTATTCAAGTATATCCATTCCAACGTCTCATTCAATCCTGCGTAAGTGGATAATTTTGGTTCTCCCAGCGCTTCCTTTCCCTGCTATATTCGTTATCCAACTTCCTCTTTCCTTTAAACCAAGTTAAAAAAAGACCTAAGCGATTATCCCCTCCTCTGCTTCACCAACGTCAATGTCATCACACTCTTTGGCCTTCTGATGTGAACTTGAAATTGTTTCAGAAACTTGTCCCCTAATTCTGTTCATGTTCTAATAGATCCATCTTCCAGCTACCTAAACCATATAGCAGCTATATCGGTCAAGTACAGAGGGAAACACTAGGCCATAACCTCCTCTGATGCCCCCACAACTTCCGTATGTCTTATGTACCTCATCAAGTGGTCGGTGGGATCCGTCTTACCGTTGTATACTTCTAGAGTGGCATCTTGAAATCGGATAGATTCCTAGCCATCCTAATGTTACGGGTAAACAGACTTTGGTTTACTCACTCCAAATCCCTGTTTGTCAGACCTCCGCAAATAATTCGCCTGATGATGTCAGTTAATCTAGTTTTGCCTACCAAGGGTTGCCCCATCTACATTTCCTAACTGCCCTCTAAGTCCTTGAGGGAATTCTGGTACATACTCCTCGTCATGCGCTCTTGTATACCTGTTGGCACCGGGCTACACAGCATCATCTGGTATTCCTTCATGAATTGGTCCAGCATTACCTAGTAGTGTGCCCCCGAGTGTAAGTCCATCCATATTGATAGTTGTTTGCTGATTGGGGGCTGCCTCCTGCTGAACCGTTCCATCTGCTTGCCTGTTGAGTTCTTCTGATCTTGCTCCATGAATCTGACCTCCTACAGCTCCTACTGTTCCTACCTATACAAATTGTCTAGAAGGGTCTGCATAGTTTCCTCTTTCCATTTCATCAAATGCTTCTGCATATAATCCATCATAATCTACAACTTGTCTCCAGTAATGAAGATAGATGCCTGATCTGACCCGGCACCAAAAGAGGCCTCTTGACTTCCCTTTTGATTACTCCTTTCTATCACTTGTCTCCTTGTTGATAGCCTAACCATTACTTCCTAGAATCCGAGTTCCTAAGCCTTTAAATCCAAAATCCAAGCTTTAAAATCCCTGAGTGCTAGATTTCTTAATGAAAGCGCCAAAATGTTAGCGCTAAAATTGGTCACCACGCTAAAATTGGTCACCAACACCCAAACGCCATTGAAAGCACCAATTCACAGTCATAGATAATAAGTAGAGTGCATGTAGAGAGTTTAAATATGAAGAACAATCAAAATTAAAATGAAAGCAATAATAAAAAAGGATTTATAGTGGTTCGGCTGACTTTGGCCTACGTCCACTCTAGAAATTTTGTTTTTATTGATATCAGGATCGATTACATTTACAATCTAGAGTTTTCAAAAAAATAATAGCGGAGTTGCTTTTATGGCGAATATGAAGAAAATAGAATGAAGAACCCTTTTCTGAAGCCCTGCCTACTGTATTTATAGGCAAAATCATGGTTACTAGGCTTCCTGAATGATATGGGCCCACCAAAACCATAGTTGAGACCATACCCTTCACCAATGTTGACCCCAAGCTCTTGATATGTCGACCTGATGTTGCCTTGGAGATGACCAAAAGAAAACCCAACACTTAATCGAAGTAAGTTGCTCAATGACTCAAAGCAACTCGTATGCCGATCCATCCTAACCTTACCATAGTGCCGACCCGAAGCTTATGTGTTGCCGACCCAAAGTAGCCGACCTCTCCAAATGCTGACCCCTTCTAACTACATGCCGACCCCTTGACCCAGTGCTGACCCGAACATGCCGACCCAAAGTCAAGCCTACCGACCCCTTCTTGATACCAACCCCTTACTTCATGCCAACCCAACTCCAACCCAGTGTCGACCCAAGTATCTCCCAGTGCTAACCCGAGTCTCTCCAAGTTGCTGACCCCTTGCAATAGCCGATCCCTCCAAGATGTATGCCGCTCCCTTTACTCCACCGACCCGAAGCATACCGAAAGCCGACCCGAAGTCTTCACCGACCCCGGGCAAATATGCTGATCCCTTAATTCCTACCGACCTGAAGTAACACCAATCCTTCTAAAATATGCTGATCCGATTGAACTTGAAGTAGAGCCCAATTTGACCCGAAGTAAACACCATGAAAACTCAAAGCAAGCCTAAGTGCGACTCGAAGTTTACTTTAAACATCCCGAATCACCTCGATTTTTCTCGAAACTCATATATCGAGTATCCTACATCTTTTGACCATCGACTACGCCTAATCCCGGCTTCATAATCATGTTTATCATCCATGATTGATCGTCTATCCATCCAGTCAACTCAAACCAATCATATTCTAGCGTCGATAACCGAGCAATGATTTAGTTGAACCCGTCTATCTACGGCCTTGCCAAAAGGCGGGTTAACAGCTTTTAAAGAAGAATCAAAGCAATTGGTACTATTTTCTTGGATTGTCTATACGATCGAAGTAAATGAGGCGAGGCAATAAGCCTATTTTGTATTAGTGGTACAACACACTACTGTCTACTAGATCGAGCTCCATCTCAGCATGCTCTGTAGCGCAACAAGATATGGCTTAAGCCCTTCATACATACAAGTTATGTCACAATCATTCATACAAATCAAAATGAAATCATAGTTGTTAGTACCTACATTACACTACTCGACGTAGCCATGGTCCAAACAGAGGTTGATTTTAGTTACCAGTTAAATACCTGGTATGATAACCAGTTTATTTGTTGTGATTTATTGGTTGATTTGAATGATGATCGCGATGGATGTTTAATTGTTGATATTTGGATGATTGGATGTATGTTTATTTTATATGTTGTTATCAACTGCAAGTTCTCTTAGTTATTGTTAGGAAAATCACTATGGGTTGAAATATTACATACCCGAATAGACTTATAGATTAGGGAAAAATCGTTATGGGTTGAAATGATAAAGTCAAGCGATATTATGGATTTTGACTTTTATTCGAGATTGCGGGTTAAAATGATACATACCAGTAAATTTAAAATTTATCGTGAGTTGAAGTGATATATATCCGTATCACATGACCATTGGGTAGAAAATTATATACGGACACCAGATTGGTTATGTTAAATGATTTTAAATCCTTAATTTTTGAATCTAGTTAGATGACATTTTGAAATAAAATTTGATTCATATGAACTATTCTGTTTCAAAATCCAAGCTTTAAAATGTTAAAATTGAAATTGGTTTAAATGGATTGTTTAAAGAATTTAAATTGAAATCTTAAAGTTGAATTTTGAAATATAAATGAAATTTATCAAAATTGGGATATTGTAAATGTTCAAATATTTAAACTTCGAAATCTATTGAATTTGAAGTGGTTTAAATTTATAGTTCAAAAATGGATTTGAAATTGATGTAAATTGAAATATTTTTTAATGAGAAATTGAATTGAAACCTGTAGCCTTTTGAAATTGGAATCGTTGAACTGCAGTTGATTTAAATTGAATTTTGAGACTATAGTTGATTTGGATTGATTTGTGAATTGGAAGAAAAAATTCCAATTTGAAACTATTTTCGATATAAACTCTTTTAATATGCAAACTCTTTTAACATATAAAATATTTTCTCATATAAACCATTTTCATACATTAATAATGTTAGTACATTAACTATTTTAATATATAACCTATTTTAAAAGGTTAAACTATTTCTAAAATATATACCATTTAATCTATAACCTATTTTTAAATTATAAACTATTTTAATATATATTATTTTAAGTTTGTAAACAACTTTCTATATATATATATATATATATTAATATATAACCTATCTTAATGTATAAACTATTTCTAATATATAAATTATTTTAATCTGTAACCTATTTTTAAAATATAAACTATTTCTAATATATAAACTATTTTTAATCTGTAACCTATTTGTGGTTTGATTTTGAAATGAATATGATTTCGAAAGTAAATATGATTTCGAAAGTAAGATGATTTTTAATTGAATATGATATTTTGATATCAAATATGAAACGGTTTTGGAAATGTAAAAGAACCAACTGGTATGAAATAAGCGTTTGGTTGTTAAAGAGACCGGAATCGGATATTATCATACTCTATGGCAATACGGAAAACCAGTTTAACAACTATACACATAGTGAAGAATCCAGAACGAAGCAGGATGGCTTTGCGAATGATTCTGTATGAGGTGTGAACGCAGCCCTGACCCCTTCGGGTCAGATTGATGTGACTAAATAGGAGCACGCCAGGCCAAGTGGGGTCGCACCCCCTATCGGGCATATTTCTTTGTTACCATATTATTACTTTGTGATTGATTTGGCGGCCACCCTTCGATTTGATTTTGGTAGTGTATTCCAAGGTGGGCGGTAATAGCCGCTATGCATTACCACCAGTTCGGATCCGTAAAGCGGTAGTATCCTACATTGGGCATTGCCTCGCATGCCTTGTCATATGCCTTATCGCGCCCACTATAAGTTTGGTTTGTGTCATACACTATGGAATGCCCTCTGATAGCCCTCCAGTTTATGGAGGAATTACGATACTGTATAGACTACGACATTTATATAAAATGTATTAAGGGGGATATGTGTTACGCCTTAACGCTATTTTAATACTTTACTTTAGTATAGACATATTATAATAGCGTATTGTACTATGTATGTAGATAGTTTAACAGATCCTTAAGAGATGGAATTCCGAACATCCCTTAAGTTATTGCACGCACGTTAGACACTGGATAGAAGATGAAAATCACGTAAACATATCTGAAGCCATTGCACTCATATTTATTTATTGTTGATTTAACTTACATAAGATATTTTAGTTCTGACTCGAGTGTTTTGTCTTTTCATTACGCTCAGGTCAGCCTAAGTATTTCGGTCCATTGAAGACCATCTTTCCGAAGGATGAAGATAAAGATTTAGCATATTATCACCATTTATTATATATATTCCTCTTCATCATGTTGTTCCACTACATTATTTATTTATTACTGTTATATGTATAACTTTGATTTATATTGTTAAAGTGTAATCAAATTTTATTTGTAAAATAGCTTCATAAACTGTTTATTTGATTTTTATATTTTGTCATTCCACTGTGAGATTATATATTTGTTTTTCATTTTTTTCCCTTCTTTTTCTTATTTACCCCACAACAATCCACCCTTTTGAATGGTCTGTGTCCGACAAGTGTGGTTTATTATCAATTTGAACCGTTCAAAAAGGTGGGTCGTTACAAGTGGTATAAGAGCTTTGATTTGGTGACAACCTTAGCTTTATGGGGTCTGACTCGTTGAAGATAGGTAGTAATACCCTAGAGTGGGTTTGTTTGAGTGTATATATAAGAGAGCGTACTTGTTAGTGTTACAAAATGTTTTGTATTCTGTTAATTTGTTATGTTTAGTATTTATAAATTCTAATCGATACAGAGGTTGTTATGGCATCGGTTGGGATTTCTAAACACTAAATAGGGCATACTGTCACAATATTGTTTAGAAACGTAGGTAAATGAAATAATTTTACCAAGTATTATATTTTGTATATAAAATAATAATTTTATAAATGGATATAGTTTCATGTGATATGTTGTTCGTTTGTTTGTTAGGAAATAAAATTTTATTAATGTTGATTGCAAAATAAGATTACAAATAAAATGAATTTAATTGAAAATTTGAGAACTTAAGTTCCGGGATTTTGAATTTGTTTTCAAAGATTTTGGAATAACATATTAGTATTATTTGGAAGTATTTTGGACATAAATATTTTCAAAGTAATTTGAAAGGAATGTTTTAAAGGAACTTTTAAAGGAAATAAATTTCGTACTCCCTTCTTCTGTCGTTGGAAAATAATTTCGGTAATGATGGCGCATCATCGATATTCATTTTCGAGTCTCAAAGTGGGGGAGGCCACTTAGTATCCTTGCTACCCATTTCTTTTGATAAGGAATTTTGAATAAAATTCCTTAAGCATAATTTGATATACAATATATAAGTATATACTATTTTTAGATGATATGCAATGAAATCTGGCATTTAGTTCTTAAGTTTACTGTTAAATAAATGATTTTCAATTATTGTAATAGAACAAAATCTAAACTGTTTAATAATTGGAAACTTCTAAAATAAAAAATAGGAAATTGATGCTAAGTGGTTAATGAAATATATAAGAAATTGAAATATAACTTGTAAATCAAAAGATATGATAATTAGAAGATGTAATTATTGAGCATTTTGTTAACGAAAATAAATAAGATAAACTTGTGTAACATTCAATTACATCCTTAAAACATATATATAACTTAACAGAAATGTTTAAAAAGTTGTATATGTAATAGAATATTGTACAAATACAACTTAACTAATGAAAATGTTCAAATGAAATTATTTCTATAAATAAGAACTTTGTTGTACAAGAAAGGTTATAAACATGAGTAAATATTTTGAAATGCTTAACAAATAAAATTGAATAGATAAATGTGAATACTATTTAAGTAGATAATTTTAAATATAAGAAGATGTTGAAATGTATCATTGATATATTTAATATTCATTCATTCATAAGTGGATTTAGTATTAAATGATGTTGTACGTGAAGAAATGAATGTAAATTAAAAAGTAGAAAATTAAGTTGAAATGATCCAAAATGAATACTAATATTAATCAAGCTATATAAATAATAAATGTTAAATAAACTGCAAAAGAATGTGTGTAATTCTTCAATAATGAATTCATTGATGATTTTAAATAGTGCATGAGAAAAATTTATGTAACTAAATGAATGGAAGAAGAAATGAAATTGTCTGAATGAATGAAAATAAATGAAAGTAAATGATGAGGAAAAAATCAAACGAGAACTTAAAAATCTGTTAAATTCTTCGTTGTTTGGCTCGAGGGATGTTTGGAAAATGATACTTCGATTTATTTGTGGTTGTACGAATAATCTATTAATAAATTACCAGAGGCTGCTGAGCGTAAGGTATAATTGGTAGTTATTTATCACTCTTGTATGGAGAAAAGTGTCTGAACCTGAACAAACCGTGCATTTGGTTGCTATTGATTGTTTGATAGTTTCCTTTGTTGCATATGATGGTCATTGTTATTTTGTTTGCATATGTTCTGCGTTTTGTTACTAATTGAAACAACTAAATATTTCTCTTGTGTGTAATTGTCACCCTTTTGGATTATATAAGTGAATTACAGGTTTATGGATGCAATAACTACTATTTTTAGTTTCATAAATTAAGTGTTGTTTATCCGACAAATAGGTACATTTTCGGATTATGGTTTTTGTAAAGATATTTTATTGTTTTTCCCATGATTTGGGATGTTTTATTTTTGAAATATGATATATATTGTAATTATTGATATTATTATTTTATGAACCTATCCTTACAAAGGAGACTATGCCAAAAGTATTCATAAATTTAAGTCCTAGAATTTGTTTATGAAAGTGAAAATATTTTCAACTTTTACTAACTTGAATATAAAGATTTAATTGTTTATAAATTAATATATTTTGTTTAAAATACTTAATCATGTAAGTTTAAAGTGTTTATAAATTGGTTATTCTAAATAAAAAATTAGTTTCTTAATTCCTCCTTTTCCATTTTCGAGAACGAAAAGTTTTGAGTGGGGGTGAGTATAACAACCCGTAATTTTCGATAATTAAAATATTAAATTAAATAAGATTTTGAAATTAAATATTGTGAGAAATTAAAAATTTATGATTTATTAATGAGAAAAATAACTAGAATACGATTTGATATTATTGTTTGAATATTACTGACAATTATTTACTGTAATTTCAGTCAAATGAAATTATTATAAAGTTAAATTGGTTATAATTGTAAATAAGTAATAAATTAAATTTTATATTAAAAGAGAAACTATATGTAACTAATATGGTAAAAGATGATACCTATAAAATAATGAATGTAATAAAATGTAAACTATGTTAATAAAATTCATAGGGCATTGCTGATGAATAATAAGAATGTAAATCAAAATAAATGAATTTGTTGGAATTTAAATTATAATTAATGAATTTATTATAGTGTAATTGAATGTTGAATTTAGTTAAATATTTTAATAGTGAATTTAGCATAGAAAATTAATTTTGATGGATCATTAATTTCTGTCCAATCAGAAATGATGAAATTTTTTAACTATTAAATTTAAATTTAAACGTGATTAAATCAATTTAATAATAATTTATTTAATTAACATGAAAATTCGCCATTTTGCCCATGTCTTGGATTTCAACTAAACTAGATTCATCTTATCCGTAACAGCGAATTATTGTAAGATTTCAAGTCTCGTTGCGATCGGACATCTTGTTTGAACGTGCGAGCTAGAAACGCAAAGAAATCGATTAATGGAATTTAATTGAATATAATCTGATTTTTAAAGATAACTTCTATATACTTTTGAACTAGGGTTTGAAGCTGGTTGCATTGAGTTTAAAATAATCGAAAACCTATATTTTGATATATTGCATGTTTCATTCTCGTCTCGGAAATGAAATAGGCTTTTCGGGTCGTTGTTATCGTTTAGATCCAATTCGATTTGTCCATTCATTCTTGTCTGTCTCAGTGTATATAAATAGACTTTCCTAACCCCAGCATCCTCTATTTTTTGATTTCTGTACGTACTGTCATATTTAATCTACCCGCTTCTTCCTGATTCCCAATGGCTGCAAATCCAAAACCCTAATTTTAAATTCAAATCAAAATTCAAGATCCTCAAATCATAGTAAAATTTATATCATTGGAAAGATCTTGATGAATGGAACCCATGTCTAGTGTACATTTTTAGAGTTAATGCTCGAGTCAACGGAAAATCGCCGTCAAAAGTCATAAATCGCGAACCCTAATTGGCGATTTGGAGATTTTCGATTCACATGCTAATTGGCGAAATTGATTATGGGTACTATGGAGAGCGGTGTTGGGAGTCGATTTGAGGTTGTTGCATCGCCTATGGTGGCTGGAGGCAGTCGGAATTGGTGATTTAGGGTTCGTAATTTGGCGACGGGGGCAGGAGAATTAGGCATCGACATCGGTATAAGTGGAAGCAGCTCGGCGAGTGGATGACAGTGGCATGGCTCGATCTTGGTAAGGCAGCGTCTAGCGGCGACAATCAATGGTCAAACGCATGGTGATAGGGTTCATGTTGTGTGTCGCGCGCGTTAAAGGGGAAGAGAGTCTTATTTTATTTTAGTTCAATTATTCAATTGTTCTAACTATCATAAATTCTTCATACAAGCTTGGATTCATGCGCTGTTTTCTCCATTGCGAACGCATCGAAATTCCGAGCGTTATAGAACTGGTTTGGCTACATTCTGAGAATGTTGGATTTAGGCTAAAATTTGTAAATTGATTTGTTATCAAAGGTGAGTGTTTTAGCTCACTCACAACTACTAAACTATCTTATGTTAGTTAAATTAAATTTACGATGTGATTAGAAATTGATTGATTGTTGATTGGTACATTTATATTGTCATTCGAGTTTAATTTGAATTTATATTGAATTGATTTTTCCATTTAAATTAGTATTGAATTAATTGTCAGTTAAATACCTGATAATGATAACCAATTTATTTGTTGTGATTTATAGGTTGATTTGAATGATGATCGTGATGGATGTTTTGTTATTGATATTTTGACGATTGGATGTATGTTTATTTTATATGTTGTTATCACACTGTAAGTTCCCTTAGTTATTGTTAGAAAAATCACTATGGTTCAAATGGTATGTACCCAAATGGACTTATAGATTAGGGATAAATCGTTATAGGTTGAAATGATAAAATCACGCGATTTTTATGGATTTCGAATTTTACTCGGGATTGCGGGTTGAAATGATATATAATCATAAACTTAAAATTTATTACTGGTTGAAATGATATATATGTATATCACTTGACCATAGGGTAGAAAATTATACATGGACCCTAGATTGTTTAAATTAAATTATTTTAAATCATTAATTTTTGAATCTAGTTAAATGATATTTTGAAATAAAATTTGATTTATATGAACCGAATTGTTTTCAAAATCCAAGCTTTAAATGTTGAAATTGAAATTGGTTTAAATGAATTGTTTAAAGAATTTAAATTGAAATCTTAAAGTTAAATTTTGAAATATAAATGAAATTTATAAAATTGAGTTATTGTAAATGTTCAAATATTTAAACTTTGAAACCTATTGAATTTGAAGTGGTTTAAAATTATAGTTTAAAAATGCGTTTCAAATCGATGTAAATTTAAATGGTTTTTAATGAGAAATTGAATTGAAACCTGTAGCCTTTTGAAATTGAAATCGTTGAATTCTGATTATTTAAATAAAATTTTGGAACTAAAGTTGATTTGGATTGTTTTGTGAAATTGGAAGAAACGATTCCAATTTGAAATGATTTTCGATTTAAACTCTTTTAATATACAAACTCTTTTAACATATAAACTATTTTCTCCTATAAACCATTTTTATATACTAATAATTTTAATAAATTAACTATTTTAATATATAACCTATTTTAAATGGATTAACTATTTCTAAAATATATACCATTTAATCTATAACCTATTTTTAAATTATAAGCTATTTTAATATATATTATTTTTAGTTTATAAACAACTTTAATATATATATATTAATGTATTACCTATCTCAATATATAAACTATTTCTAAAATTTAAATTATTTTAATCAATAACCTATTTTTAAAATATAAAATATTTTTAATGTATAACTATTCCAATATATAAACTACTATCAATATTCAAACTATTTAAAGTTGGGACTTATGATTTTGATTTAATTTATTTAAAGGCAATAGTTTGATATGAGGGTTTAACCTTTTTGTGTTTTCATTTTGAAATTAATATGATTTCGAAAGTAATATGATTTTTAGTGAATAAGATATTTTGATACCAAATATGAATTGATTTTGAAAATGTAAAAGAACCAACAGGTGTGAAATAAGCGTTTGGTTGTTAAAGAGACCAGAATCGGATATTGTCATACTCTCTGTCAATACCAAAAACCATTTTAACAATAGTGCACGTGGTGGATAATCCAGAACGAAGTAGGATGGTTTGGGGAACGATTTTGTATGAGGTATGAACGTAGCCATGACCTCCTCGGATCAGCTAGATGTGACTAAAACATGAGCCATGCCAGGTGGGTCGCACCCGATATCGGGAACATTTCTTCGAAACCATATTATTACTTTGTGATTGATTTGGCGGCCACCCTTCGATTTGATTTTGGGAGTGTATTCCGAGGTGGGTGGTAGTAGCTGCTATGCGTTACCACCAGTTCGATTTCGTAAAACGGTAGTATCCTACATTGGGCATTGCCTTGCGTGCCTTGTCATATGCCTTATCGCGCCCACTTCAAGTTTGGTTTGTGTCGTACACTATAGAGTGCCCTCTGATAGCCCTCCAGTTTCGGAGGAACTACGACACTATATAGACTACAACATTTATGTAAAATGTGTTAATAAGGATACGGGTAATGCCTTAAAGCTATTTTAATACTTTACTTTACTGTAGACATATTATAATAGCGCAATGTACTATGTATGTAGATAGTTTAACGGATCCTTAGGAGATGGAATTCTGAACATCTCATAAGTTGTTGCACGCTCGTTAGGCACTGGATAGAAGATGAAAATCCCGTAAACATCTCTGAAGCCATTGCACTCATATTTATTTATTGTTGATTTAACTTACATAAGCTCTTTTAGTTCTGCTCGAGTGTTTTGTCTTTTCATTACACTAAGGTCAGCCTAAGTGTTTCAGTACATTGAAGACTATCTTTTCGGAGGACGAAGACGAAGATTTGGCATGTTATCACCATTTATTATATTTATTCCACTGCATCATGTTGTTCCACTGCATTGTTTATTTATTACTGTTGTATGTATAATTTTGATTTATATTGTTAAAGTGTAATCAAATGTTATTTGTAAAATAGCTTCATTAACTATTAATTTGAGTATTATATTTTATCACTCCACTGTGAGATTATGTGTTTGTTTTTCATTCTTTTCTCTTCTTTTTCTTATTTATCCTATAACAATCCACTCTTTTGAATGGGCCGAGTCAAACATATGGGGTTTATTGTGGATTTAAACCATCCAAAATGTTGGGTCGTTATAAATAATGACCTTTGATTATCAATTGGACCACCTACTGTCGGCTTCTAGCTATGGAGGCTAGGGAAAGTAGAATATCAAGCATTTGACTCTGCTTCAATTATCAATAAGATTTATTTCATTTTCAATTATGCTGCGAACCATGACCAACTTGAACTAAACTACCTCCCAACGATGCAGGTGCCAAGCAATTATATTTGGTGTCAACAAACCTCAATGGACCATGATCAGGACTTTGGATGATCATGATTCAACTTCTCATCAACTACCATATTCCCTTGACTTGGGAGCAAGGACACGAAATGGAAAGTCGGTGTAACTCGATTATCAACTTCCTATTCTGTGCTTCAGTTCTGACAGAACATCTATGCCTTACTTAGAGCCCAACAAGGTTAGAATCTAATACAAAATGGACATGACTAACCGTCCACTCACCAACCTCCTTGCTTGACTTGAAGACTGGAGAAACACTAGGAGTGGATGCAACCCGACCATCCTGATGAACATATTTTTCTGCATTTTAAACCGTTTGTTTCATATATTTTTATTTTTATAAAGCGGTATTATACGGGTATTCTGTTGTGCTTTTGCAGATTATAGATTTCAAAGTGCAATGTTGAAATTAATCGATTGTGGCATTGGTCCGTTCCAAAAGACACGCAATAATGAGTGCAGCATTTTGGATACCGAATGATTCAAAAAGAAAACACGTATCAAGCATATCACTCAATTGGAAATATTCATATCAGCTCACGCAATTCAAGGATATCCATTTCAAAGCAATGCCATCGTAAATCAAAAAAAAAACATGGCCAATTCAAGTAGCATAATACATAGCCATGATATGAAGCAAAATGGGACACATTCAAAAGTAGCTTACGCATGAATTTGGACCAATTCACATATAAAAGTATTTCAAGCAATGACGTGGCAACTTGACTCTTCACCAATTCAAGGAATGGACCCAGTCAGTACAATTATCTTGGCAAATACTAAGAATAGAACCGGTCCTATTGCTAAAAAGATGGACTGATTTTAGAGGCTGAAGCCTATATATACAGCATTATACAGCACCTTCAGATCATCTCTTACCTCTTCACTTTTCTTCAAGTTTAGATTTAAATTCAGCACTGTTTTTATTTTCGAACAGAATACGTAGGATTGTTGATTAGATTTAGCAATTTATTTATTCTTGTTCTTAGTTATTTTCTGCACTCTTTTCAGTTAGTTAATAATTATTTCAGTTAGTTAATAATTATTACATTTGTTTGCTCCGTTATCTTCTTTTCCGCAATTTCAATTTCTGTTCTGATTTTTACAATTCTATATTATGGTTGCAATTTCAATTAGTTTCGAAATCGATTTGGAGTATATTATTGTTTTTATTTTCTGTTCAAAATTCACCGTCGAATTCGTTTAACACGCCTAAGATTTAACTATGGATTTTGATTGTTTTAAAATACAATTCCCTGTGTTCGACCTGCATACTACACGCCTGTGCGCTTGCAGAATTTATTAAAATTTGTGCTTTTCTAATCAATAGAAAAGTCGCAACAAGTTTTTGTTTTTTGTTTTTTTTCACCAAAGTAGCGTTTTACTTAAAAAAAATCGCATTTTGTTCGTTCGCTGCAATTTTTTTTCCGTTACATTTTGCATGTGAGTTGCATCTCATTTAGTTGGTTTCTGTCCACTTACCCAGCTTACATTAGTTTAAATTTTGTTTCTCACGTACATGTGTATGCTATCACGTATAATCTCATTTTAAGCATTACTAGCTGTCACATATACGTGAACTTCTCCTTTCATTTTTGTGTGTCAACTTACTGCTGCTACACGTTATTTAGTTGCATTGCTATTTTGGTCTATTTTGGTTTCCACGTAACAAAAAAAAATTACTTTTTTTTTCCCGTTTTTCAAAAATCACGTTTCACATAGCCACACTTTCAGTTTCTAATCATTCGAATTCTCCCACTGCTGCATTTTTCGCGTTGCTTTGGTTTGTGACTCACATTGCTTCATTTTCAAACTTACACATTGCTTGCATTTTTCATCATGTTGCATTCGTCGCATTTTACTTACGCATTTTCCTGTTAGTTTGCATGTAGTAGCCTGTTTTTACGTAACCATTGTTTTCACATAACCATTTTGGTTCATTGCAGTAGCTTAGTTTGGTTCACGTAACCATTTTACTGTTTCAAATTGCATGCTGTAGCTTAGTTTTCATACTTGCATTAGTTTGTTGCTTACATTAATTCAGTTGCATTAAATCAGCTCTTTGTTCACATTTTCATTCTCATACTCACGTAATCACGTAACCATCTTTTATTTAGTTCACGAATAAATTTTTATTTTGTTCAAATATTTGCACGTAAGTTTATTCACACGTAAATTTTTGTTCAATTTTTTTACAACTCCCGCAGATTGTTTGCACGTCACTGTGTTTTCACTATGCTCCCACTTTCATGCACTTTGCACTAATTTTCACCACATGACACGTTAGTTCTATTTTACTCACACATTTTTCAGTGATCACTGCAGTACACATTTTCATGTTTCCTTATTTCATTCATACATAGTTTTTCACATAACCAAGGTAATCAAAGCATACTTCATTGCATTATTTCATCAAGTTACATTCCATTTTGCTTATTTCAGTCACGTTTCATTTATATATACACAGTTGCAGTTTTATTTTTTCTAAGCTTATCATCTCTTAGATACCTGACAGGTAGAAACAACATAGCAACCACAAACTTTGGAGTTTGATCCGCTAGCGCTACTCAGCTGCAATGGACGGGCTATCATACACCTCTGTAAGTAATTTTCAACTCTACAGGTGCCCAACTGAAAACTGATTTAATTTACTTTTGCCTGTTATAACTTGATTTGTTTATGCGCGTTTGGGCAAGAAATAATTTTAACCGTTTAGAAAGCCAAAATATTTCATTAAACAAATCAGCGGAAATTTCAAATCAAACAAATATGAGCAATCACGGTTCACAACACAGTTCACACCACAGTTCACCGAAATTATCACCTAAATCACATGTTGGAAATAATGAATTTCTTGAGAACCGACCATTATCCCTTAGAGACCGATGCTATCCAACACGGATTGTTCAACCTTCGGTTATTTCATTTCCACCTGCCGAAGGAAATAATTTTGAGCTAAAACGTTCATTTATCCAAGGGGTACCAAAATTCACTGGGTCTGAAAATGCATATGAATTTCTTAGTGAATTTGAGTTATATGCTTCTACAACTAAAATGCAACAACTTTCTAATGAATCCATCAAGCTAAGACTTATTCCATTCGCAATTCTAGAAAGTGCGAAAAGATGGCTTAATTCTCTTCCTAAAAATTCAATTAAGAGTTGGGACAATTTCGTTACTATATTTTTGAAAAAGTTTTTTCCTTTCCACAAAACTCTTAAAATTCGAACTGAAATCAGCCAATTCTCCCAGAATGAAGGAGAAACTTTTTCAAAATATTTTGAAAGGTTCAATCAATTTTTATATAGTTTCCCACATCATGCAATCCCTAACCATGTTTTGTGCCAAATCGTTTATGAATGGCTTAACTATCAAACAAGATCCCAACTCGAATCAATGTGCGGAGGAGAATTCATGGCAAAAATAGACGAGGAAGCTTGGGAATTTTTAGAAGAGTATTCGGAAAAGGATATGCAATGGGAAACAATTTGTGTTCCAATTCGTGCTCCAAATAGAGGAGTACATGCCATTGACCCATCACATCTTCCTATAGATACCCAAACTCCTCAAGAAGGAGAAGGACTACCCCATTACTACACACAAGACCAAATCAATGCTATAGCTCAAAATAGTCCTTATTCATCCACATACAATCCTAACTGGAAGAACCACCCTAATTTTTCATGGTCAAATCCTAACAATGTGGCTAATCCATCACATATGTATCCAATGATACCAAATCCGAATTATCGAGCCCCAACCTCTAATACTCAAAATTCTCAAACCCGCTCCTCAAACAAAACCTTCGAATCAACCATACAGGCATCCTAATTTCAATCCATAAACCCAACCTTCTCAGCCTTCACAAGAAATTGCTCGATTGAAAAAACAACTCTCTAAACAAAATGAACAAATCACTAACCAAGATGTGAGAATTGAGCAAATCACTAAACAAAATGAACAAATGTTGATAATGATGAAGGATCTCATGAAAATCAATGAGAAAGGTAAATTGCCTAGTCAAGCCGAAGTGAATCCAAAGTATAACTCTCGAGGAGTAAATATTTGTGAGGATGAAAATGTAAATCCGGTTAATACTGTCACCACATTAAGGTTTGGAAAGAAGGTGGACAACCATGTCGGCAACCCCGACGTCCTTCTTAAGTCTTCCCTTGTTCAAAATTCTGAAACTCAGTCAACACCCACTGTTGTCAATCCAAACAACTCTAATTCTTCATCCAAGGTCGGCAGTCCCGACCACTCTTCGCTTTCTAATGTTAGCAACCCCAACATTTCTACGCCCTTATCTTCACCCTCTAATATCATACCTTCTTCTTCGAATGAAAAAACTTCCGAACGAGTTTATAAGCCCATTGCTCCATTTCCCCATAGAATCAACAAAAAGAAGAAGCCCGCTAATTTTGACCAAATTCTTGAAATTTTCAAACAAGTTCGAGTCAATATTCCTCTTCTTGATACCATCGAGCAAATTTCTCAATATGCCAAATGTATGAAAGAGCTATGTACTCAAAAACGTGCCACTAACATTCCTAAGACTGCATTTCTAACGGCAAACACTAGCTCTGTTCTTTCAAATCCCTCCCCAATCAAGTATAAGGACCCCGATTGTCCTACAATCGGCTGTAAAATAGGTAACACTCACATTAGTCATGCCTTACTCGATCTTGGAGCGAGTGTAAATCTTTTTCCTTATACCATGTACTGTCAACTTGGACTAGGGGAATTAAAACCTACAAACATCATAATTCAACTAGCTGATCGATCTGTCAAAAAACCATTGGGCACAGTTGAAGATGTTTTGATACAAATCGAGCAATTCTATTTCCCTGTCGATTTCATAGTCCTAGAGACCGCACCTGTCTCAAATCCTAACGGTCAGATTCCCTTGATATTAGGTCGTCCATTTTTAGCAACATCAAATGCTATCATAAATTGTAGGAATGGTCAACTCCGACTTTCCTTTGGGCACCTAACCATTGAACTAAATATATTCAATCTTAACAGACAACCAAGGTGTAACGACCCAGGATTTTTATTAATTAAAATTTGAATATTTAATTAATTTTAAATATTAATAAGTGAATTTATAAGTCTAATAAATTTTAATTCAAATAATTGGATTTAATTGGAAAATTAAATCGATAATTTAATATGTTAAATTCCAGAAATAATTGAAAATTGGGTTAAACATGATTGAAAATGATTTGTAAAATTTTATTTTATCATATTGGAGTTAGAATGATAATTTAGAACTTTTGAAATCGAATTAAAAGTTAATTTGTGAAAATTGGATATTTTAATATTTAATCGACTAGTGAAAATAGTCAATTTTTGAACAGTCTCAGAATTGAACGAAACAAGTTCCATTAGATCCGTAATAGTTAGTTATTATCGGATTTCAATTTTCGTAGCAATCGGAGTTATCGTTTGATCGTGGCAGCTCGAAACGCATCAAATTATTTTTAATATTAATTTGGCGAGTTAAAATAGCCATTTTTCAAAAAGTCTCGGATTTCGACAAAACCAGTTTCATCGGATCCGTAATATGATATTATTGTAAGGTTTAAAATTTCGTGTCAATTGGATTTACCGTTTGTCCGGTATAAATTAAAACGCCTAGAAAATCGTTTAAATCGGTTTAATTTAAATTGAACGTTTATTGCCATAACTCGCACAGATGACCGAATTAGCTTCCGAAACCTGTTCCATTGTGTCCGGAACATGGGGTAAACCCTAGAAACACTGGTTACGGCGCGTATATCGGAGTTTGGAATTTCCGGAATGAATAGTGTCGTTCGTTCTTCTATAAATAGCCCTCTCTCTCTAAAATAAAAAAAATTATATAACCTGGTTTAAAAACGCAGCCGCCTCCACCTAAATACACGGCCAGAATTTAATGTCCTTCCTCCCTCAAATTCGTCGAATCCATTCGCAATCAAGCAAGGTAATCAACTGCAAAGTTGTAGCTAACGTCGAGGGCTACGAATCCATACGGATATGATCGCGAATGGAGCAGTGTGGTGGTCGTTGGGGGGCCATGAAGGCAGGCCGTTCGGCCTCGATTTGCATGCTGGGGGCTTGACCGAGCTCTGAGCTATTCACGGCGAAGGTGGAGTTGGGTGAGGGCTACAAGGTGATGGTAGTTGATCGATGTGAAGTGGTCCGTAGTGGTCGCAAAATGGAACCCTAGTGGGTGATCCATGGGTTCATATGCTCGGCTTATACCTGTAGCCGAACGTGGAAGATGAAGAAAGCAAGGAGCGGTGGAGATTTTCAGAGATGGGATCTTGTGGCTGTGTTTTAATGGAGGTTAAAATTATAAATAAAATGTTGTAATTATTACGATATAAAATCGTGTAAACTTGTTAAATGCATAACTTTTTCATACGAGGTCGAAAACGCGCGAAACCAGTTGCGTTGGAATCGTATGGACGAGAACTACGCGATGAAATTAGATTGGAGTCGTTTGGAGTTAGTGAGAATTTTGGGTAAAATTAAACGTCCGTTTAATTTTATTCGAAATAAATCGCTAAAGCAAAATTGAAATCAAGGTGAGAACTCCTCACTCAATCGAATCGGTTTCGATTTTATTTTAAATAGTTAAATATAAAATATTTGAATGCATGTTTGAATGATGATTGTTATCTATTGATTGATAAAATAGACATTATGTGCCGTTAGTAAGCGGATGTTATTTATTAAAAACATATACCGCGAATATTTCATAAACAGTGAAATTGGTATTATATATAATAGCAATATATATATATATTGGCATATGTATATATTGGATTTATTGATTTCCCGCATTTGTATAGCGGATGAGACCCTATTGCGCCGTCTATTAAGCACATAATATTTTAAATCCCATATACCGCGATAATTTCGTACTGGAGCGGAATTGCTATTGTGCTAATGTTTGTGGATGCAGGAAAACAGGTTGGAGGGATCCAACTGGATTCCTCAACAGTATTTATTTGATTATGGATATTTTGATATTCGTTGATTATCATATCGATATATGATATCGTTGTTGTCATGATTGACTATTTGGTGTGTAGCATCATTGGGCCAAGATTTTGGAACTTTAAAATGAATTTTAAAGTGATTTTTGAAAATATACTATATGTTTGGAATTGATCCATTTTAAATAAATAAACATTATAATTTTAATGTTATAAAAATTATGATTTTTGAGAAATATAGTTAAAAGTTGATTTTTGAAAATATGGGTTAATAATTTTATAAAAAGAGTTTAAATTGGGATTTTTGGATTTATTGTAAAAGGTTTAAAAATAGGATTTATAAAATTTGATCATTTTATAAATCAAAATGGTGAAATTATAAAGGAGTTTAAAGACATTTTAAAATATTAATATAAATTGATGTATATAAAAGATTTGTAAATTGATAATTTGTAAATTAAAATATTTGAATTATAAAACGAACTTTTATAAGTGTTGGAATGAATTGTGAATGAATTTCATAAATGAATGAAACTTATAGAATTATAAACGATGAAGTTATAAATGGAATTTTATAAGCAGTAGGTTTATAAAATTTATAAAGTTATTAAAGAATGGTTTTGGATAGATAATTGAATCTTATAAGTTATAAGATTTATAATTATGAAGTTCCAAGGAACGATTTTTGCAAACAAATAAATTATAAGTATTTCACTTATAATATGAACTTTTAGTATATCATTGAGATATGAATTGAGATAGGTTAATAAAGGAATTTATAAAGGAAGTTGTGGTAAAATAAATAGAAATGGAAATTTATAAACATTGTTTTATAAATCCACAAACGACTTATTTTGATAAGTAAATTGTTGAAACCTATTAATGGAGTTATATTCACGTTTTTGACTGTGAATAATCCTTTGAAATAAAATGAACAAAAGGATGAAATTGGTTAACGTAGTATATTCACGTTTTTGAATAGTGAATAACATGTTAAAGAAAATGTTTTAGATGTGATGTTTTAAATAGAATTAAAACGATCTAACGATATTTTCAAAAGGTGTTAAGATTCGAAACCATAGATTTCAACATTCATTGTTGAAATAGACGTTTTCGAGAAATAGAAGGAAATGGTGGACTATAACACTGTTGTTATAGTAAATGATTTCCGAAAGGAAATGTTTTGTATAGTATTGGGATTTATATATCTATTTTAATTTCGAATCCCTACACTAGTGATTTTGGGTTGTCGTAACGATGTTTTACGCAACATTCGTTTTGGCCCAAATAAATATGTTTAAGAGAATGATTTCCTTAAAGAATGAAATATATACTTAATCTCGATTTAAATATATTGAATATTTTCCAAGTGTTGAAAATAAATAAAATTTGTGAATTACTTATGAATAAAAAAGTATGGAAATGTTTTCCAATATAAAGTGAATATTAGAGAATTTATCTTTTTGAAGATAAATTGAAATGAATAATTGAAATCGTATAAGCATGGATATTTTGGAATGAAAATTCACTATGGAATTTATAAAAGAAAGTGGAATTCGTTTAAAAATAAATATTGATTTATTTTTGAGATATTGAAATTATATATCTTGTAAGGATATTATTGGGAAATAAATAATTTGGAAAATTATTTGGAATCTGGTGATGTGTGCATATCCATTGATAGTTCAATAACCGACTATCAATATTTACCATTGAGAGGTATTTATTGTGATTTGTTGAATTTGAATGCTACACTTATTTTTAAATTATTGCGCTCGTTATTCGGATTACCCATTCCGAATAGTGATACGACGTAATGGATAGCATTGAAGATCGGTGTTGAAGACCCGGTATTTGCGAGAGCGATAGGATGACCTGTCGATTGACTCTGCACCGAGTAGCTACGGTATTGAGTTCTCCATATGTGATGGGAAATCCGATCAGGATTATGGATATCCGGATTGCAAGGACTTCTTTGTAAGTGCCTTCGGTTCTGTTCGAGCCTGGAACAGACTTGTTTGGATTGTATGTCTGACATTACAAATTGAGATATAAAGCAGATTTCTTTCAAATATATTTCTGTTGGTGGCGGAGAATTTATTGTTTTAGCTTAACACCCTTCTCTGAGACGTACGAGCTCAGAGGTTATGTAGTTGAAGGTTATCAGCAATATATTCCCAATTTGGTAATGTGACATGCTGAGTGTTGCTGTGAAATGATCATTGTGTTGATCATTTGTGATAGGATCATTTATTTGATCGTCTATCTTGGTGATCATTTCTATGATCATTTGTAGGCCCAAAGCATGGCTTTTGTATAAAGTATGTTTTTGTGGACGTGACTTCGTCGAGCCTCACACCCCGGAATGGTCAAAACAGGAAAGATGCGGCAAGGTTATGAGGGGTAGCTCCCTTTAGGGTATGTGCATTTCCTTCTGGAAAAGGGTGGTATCATGGTATGGAGCCCAGATACTTACTCATGTTGAAACACTTATTATTGTGTGTGATGTTGATGACGAGCGCTCGGTTAAAGGTCCCAAAGGACCGAGGGATGGCATACTCGTGTAGTAGTTACCTAGTGATAAAGGTAACCCGACCTTGTGTTGGTAGAGAGCTGGTTAAGTTCTCGGGACGTCCATCCAGAGGCATTTCCATGTGGCAATGGGAAGTTCCTTGGCCTGACCATTTGTTGGAAATCCAAAGAAACAATACGATCCTTGTACGGTATTAGTTGTAGAACCTATCATTCACTTATGGTGGCGCCCCACTGTTTGGATGGTAGTTATAGTAGGCATACGATAATGGTCGTATGTTGGCTAAGATTTATATTCTACTTTCGAAATGAATTTTTCTCTACACTATGCACTAGTAATAATATCAAATGTTCTTTTAAATGCATATCAAGCATATTTGACTATCATAAGGAGAAATCTCCTCCGATTCTGCGTTTGCATTGTGTGTGTGTGCGGGAGGCCTTATGGTAGTCTCATTTTTAAAAGCATTGCGAATTGACTTTAAAAATATTCCTCTATTTTGATTTTAAAGATAAATAAACTGTTTTGAGTTCTCACACCAGTCACATGACTGACTCGGAGTTTATTGTTTTCCTTCCTAAACTCTGGGTGCCCACCAATTTCCACACGGGCAGTCAAGAGTTTAGGTTTATCAGGATATTCTGGATATTCTGGAGTTGCTGGAGGCAAGCTGGATGGCATGGCGTATTATTAGTATATAGTATTTCTTTCCGCTGTTTGTTGTTGTTTGATGTTGTACACTCTAATGATGATATGATGTAATGTAATGTATAAAATGTAATAACTGATATAGTTCTTTGTTTAAAGATTAGTCATTTATCTATTATATGTTGTTCCGCTGCGAATTGTGAGATTCTGATGTTGTTCTTTTGTTTCTATTCCGTTCTATTTTCTATTTTCTTTTCTCTCTATTTTCTATCTTCTCTCTCTTCTTCTATGTTTTTTCCTTTTCTTAAACATTGAGAATTCGTATTTCTGTTCATCTTGAATTAATCAAGGGAGATTAGTGTATATTCAAGGAGTACGGAATTGCGGGTCCTCACAGGTGGTATCAGAGCTTATGGTTAAGCGACAACCATGGTTCTGTTGGGTATTACTCATTAGAGATAGAGTTAGTAGTACTCTAGAATGATTTTGAGTGTAATAATAGCTATGAGAGCGTATTTGTTAGTGAATATATAAAATTGTTTTATATTGTGATGATTGGTTTGTTGAGTGGCATATGAACCTTCGTCAGCACGGTCTCGACAACTATGCCGAAGGGGTTTCTAAACACTTGAATAGAACAATTCGACACAGTATTGTTTTAAATTGGGTAAATGAAATAATTTTACCTTGATTATATTTTATATATAAAGAAATAATTTTTCAGAATTATTAAAATGCATATAAGTGGATTGAATAGGTTGTTTGAATAATCTAAATTGAAGAATAATTGTACAAGTAAAAAGAATTATAAGAAATGAAATTATAATTAAAGTGATTTACAATTGAGAAATAAACTTATATATATATATATATATAAGAAGTGAAACTATATGGATATATTTATGAATATGAGTTATAAATAAAAATGAATTTAAAGTTAAATGGAAATTTACTTTAGAATTTGGAATCTGAATTGATTTATAAGTGGGAATTTAAGTTAAGTAAAACAAAGTGATTTTTATAAAATGAAATATAACTTAAGAGATGTTGAATGAAGTTGATATTAGTATCAAAGTAAAATAATAAAGTGAAGTGATAAATGTGAACTTGAGTTATGTAATGAAATTCAACTTTGTAATTGAATTGAATTAATGGATTAAATGTTAATCAATTAAATGTAAATTAAATTGGTATGGAAATAATGAATGTAAGTGTCAATTCATTAAATTCTAATGTTATTGGAAGTTGAATAATTGAATGAAAATCAATTTAATTAAACCAATTGAAAGCAAAGGAATTTGGTTGTAACTAATATACATTGGTTGTTAGTTGAATAATTCATTAAGTATTAATGAAATTGAGTTAATGAAATTGGAAGCTAAAGTAATTGGAATTCAATTGGAAGTTAAATGAATCTTAAATAGAATTGAATTTGATTTGGAAGTGAACCAACTTGAATATGAATTAATGAATGTTAGTAAAAACATCCACTGTAAATGAATCAAATGTGATTAAATTGAGAACCCAATTCATTGAATATTAATGAGAATATGAATGAATATTTATTGGTTATGAATGATAGTTGGTTGATGTTTGCATTTGTTGTTTTGTTACATTTGCTATGTTGGCATATATAGTTATTATGTTGCTATATGTTGTATATCGATACTATTGTCTATATGCATGGTTCTCATGTTGTTTGTTGAGTGTTTAGTAGGTGCGGATCGCGTTTGCTTCGCATTTGGAGCTCGCTTTCGCGCTATATTAGCCGTATATGCTCGCTAATAAAATATAAGGTACATATCTCGGATTAAATATCGTACTTTTACACTTTTTCCCTACGGGATGCCTTATTACTTGATGAGATGTATATTTGTGATATATATATACTGTCATTTTTTTTCGGATCGAGCCGCGCAAAGGAGACTATGGCGAATTTTTCCGGAAATTTAAGGCGTTAGAAAAAAATTTGAGAAATTTGGGAAATTTTGAAAACTATAACTTTGATTTGGAATTGAAAGTTAAAAAATAGTAGTTTGGTTTGAAAAGATAACTAAGTATGATTTGAAAACTTAGTAAAGTATGGTGAGAAGTTTAAAATTTGTTTTGGGAAAGTTAATAAATTCTGTAACTTTTCTTACTTGATAATTTCAAGGACGAAATTCTTTTAAGCGGGGAAGATTGTAACGACCCAGGATTTTTATTAATTAAAATTTGAATATTTAATTAATTTTAAATATTAATAAGTTAATTTATAAGTCGAATAAATTTTAATTCGAATAATTGGATTTAATTGGAAAATTAAATCGATAATTTAATATGTTAAATTCCAGAAATAATTGAAAATTGGGTTAAATATGATTGAAAATGATTTGTAAAATTTTATTTTATCATATTGGAGTTAGAATGATATTTTAGAACTTTTAAAATCGAATTAAAAGTTAATTTGTGAAAATTGAATATTTTAATATTTAAACGACTAGTGAAAATAGTCAATTTTTGAACAGTCTCAGAATTGAACGAAACCAGTTCCATTGGAACCGTAATAGTTAGTTATAACCGGATTTCACTTTTCGTAGCAATCGCAATTATCGTTTGATCGTGGCAGCTCGAAACGCATCGAATTATTTTTAATATTAATTTGGCGAGTTAAAATAGCCATTTTTCAAAAAGTCTCGGATTTCGACGAAACAAGTTTCATCGGATCCATAATATGATATTATTGTAAGGTTTAAAATTTCGTGTCAATTGGATTTACCGTTTTTCCAGTACAAATTAGAACGCCTGGAAAATCGTTTAAATCGGTTTAATTTAAATTGAACGTTTATTGCCATAACTCGCACAGATGACCGAATTAGCTTCCGAAACCTGTTCCATTGTGTCCGGAACGTGGGGTAAACCCTAGAAACGCTGGTTACGGCGCGTAAATCGGAGTTCGGAATTTCCGGAATGAATAGTGTCGTTCGTTCTTCTATAAATAGCCCTCTCTCTCTAAAATAAAAAAAAATAACCTAGGTTAAAAACGCAGCCGCCTCCACCTAAATACACGGCCAGAATTTAATGTCCTTCCTCCCTCAAATTCGTCGAATCCATTCGCAATCAAGCAAGGTATTCAACTGCAAAGTTGTAGCTAACGTCGAGGGCTACGAATCCATACGGATATGATCGCGAATGGAGCAGTGTGGTGGTCGTTGGGGGCCATGAAGGCAGGCCGTTCGGCCTCGATTTGCGTGCTGGGGGCTTGACCGAGCTCTGAGCTATTCACGGCAAAGGTGGAGTTGGGTGAGGGCTACAAGGTGATGGTAGTTGATCGATGTGAAGTGGTCCGTAGTGGTCGCAAAATGGAAGCCTAGTGGGTGATCCATGGGTTCATATGCTCGGCTTATACCTATAGCCGAACGTGGAAGATGAAGAAAGCAAAGAGCGGTGGAGATTTTCAGAGATGGGATGTTGTGGCTGTGTTTTAATGGAAGTTAAAGTTATAAATAAAATGTTGTAATTATTAAGTTATAAAATCGTGTAAACTTGTTAAATGCATAACTTTTTCATACGAGGTCGAAAACGCGCGAAACCAGTTGCGTTGGAATCGTATGGACGAGCACTACGCGATGCAATTCGATTGGAGTCGTTTGGAGTTAGTGAGAATTTCGGGTAAAATTAAACGTCCGTTTAATTTTGTTCGAAATAAATCGCTAAAGCAAAATTGAAATCAAGGTGAGAACTCCTCACTCAATCGAATCGGTTTCGATTTTATTTTAAATAGTTAAATTTAAAATATTTGAATGCATGTTTGAATGATGATTGTTATCTATTGATTGATAAAATAGACATTTTGCGCCGTTAGTAAGCGGATGTTATTTATTGAAAACATATACCGCGAATATTTCATAAACAGTGAAATTGGTATTATATATAATAGCAATATATATATATTGGCATATGTATATATTGGAGTTATTGATTTCCCGCATTTGTATAGCAGATGAGACCCTATTGCGCCGTCTATTAAGCGGATAATATTTTAAATCCCATATACCGCGATAATTTCGTACTGGAGCGGAATTGGTATTGTGCTAATGTTTGTGGATGCAGGAAAACAGGTTGGAGGGATCCAACTGGATTCCTCAACAGTATTTATTTGACTATGGATATTTTGATATTCGTTGATTATCATATCGATATATGATATCGTCGTTGTCGTGATTGACTATTTGGTGTGTAGCATCATTGGGCCAAGATTTTGGAACTTTAAAATGATTTTTAAAGTGATTTTTGAAAATATACTATATGTTTGGAATTGATCCATTTTAAATAAACAAACGTTATAATTTTAATGTTATAAAAATTATAATTTTTGAGAAATATAGTTAAAAGTTGATTTTTGAAAATATGGGTTAATAATTTTATAAAAAGAGTTTAAATTGGGATTTTTGGATTTATTGTAAAAGGTTTAAAAATACGATTTATAAAATTTGATCATTTTATAAATCAAAATAGTGAAATTATAAAGGAGTTTAAAGACGTTTTAAAATATTAATATAAATTGATGTATATAAAAGATTTATAAATTGATAATTTGTAAATTAAAATATTTGAATTATAAAACGAGCTTTTATAAGTGTTGGAATGAATTGTGAATGAATTTCATAAATGAATGAAACTTATAGAATTATAAACGATGAAGTTATAAATGGAATTTTATAAGCAGTGGGTTTATAAAATTTATAAAGTTATTAAAGAATGGTTTTGGATAGATAATTGAATCTTATAAGTTATAAGATTTATAATTATGAAGTTCCAAGGAACGATTTTTGCAAACAAATAAATTATAAGTATTTCACTTATAATATGAACTTTTAGTATATCATTGAGATATGAATTGAGATAGGTTAATAAAGGAATTTATAAAGGAAGTTGTGGTAAAATAAATAGAAATGGAAATTTATAAACATTGTTTTATAAATCCGCAAACGACTTATTTTGATAAGTAAATTGTTGAAACCTATTAATGGAGTTATATTCACGTTTTTGACTGTGAATAATCCTTTGAAATAAAATGAATAAAAGGATGAAATTGGTTAACGTAGTATATTCACGTTTTTGAATAGTGAATAACATGTTAAAGAAAATGTTTTAGATGTGATGTTTTAAATAGAATTAAAACAATCTAACGATATTTTCAAAAGGTGTTAAGATTCGAAACCATAGATTTCAACATTCGTTGTTGAAATAGACGTTTACGAGAAATAGAAGGAAATAGTGGACTATAACACTGTTGTTATAGTAAATGATTTCCGAAAGGAAATGTTTTGTATAGTATTGGGATTTATATATCTATTTTAATTTAGAATCCCTATACTAGTGATTTTGGGCTGTCGTAACGATGTTTTACGCAACATTCATTTTGGCCCAAATAAATATGTTTAAGAGAATGATTTCCTTAAAGAATGAAATATATACTTAATCTCGATTTAAAAATATTGAATATTTTCCAAGTGTTGAAAATAAATAAAATTTGTGAATTACTTATGAATAAATAAGTATGGAAATGTTTTCCAATATAAAGTGAATATTAGAGAATTTATCTTTTTGAAGATAAATTGAAATGAATAACTGAAATCGTATAAGCATGGATATTTTGGAATGAAAATTCACTATGGAATTTATAAAAGAAAGTGGAATTCGTTTAAAAATAAATATTGATTTATTTTTGAGATATTGAAATTATATATCTTGTAAGGATATTATTGGGAAATAAATAATTTGGAAAATTATTTGGAATCTGGTGATGTGTGCATACATTGATAGTTCAATAACCGACTATCAATATTTACCTTTGAAAGGTATTTGTTGTGATTTGTTGAATTTGAATGCTACACTTATTTTTAAATTATTGCACTCGTTATTCGGATTACCCATTCCGAATAGTGATACAACGTAATGGATAGCATTGAAGATCGGTGTTGAAGACCCGGTATTTGCGAGAGCGATAGGATGACCTGTCGATTGACTCTGCACCGAGTAGCTACGGTATTGAGTTCTCCATATGTGATGGGAAATCCGATCAGGATTGTGGATATCCGGATTACAAGGACTTCTTTGTAAGTGCCTTCGGTTCTATTCGAGCCCGGAACAGACTTGTTTGGATTGTATGTCTGACATTACAAATTGAGATATAAAGCAGATTTCTTTCAAATATATTTCTGTTGGTGGCGGAGAATTTATTCTTTTAGCTTAACACCCTTCTCTGAGACGTACGAGCTCAGAGGTTATGTAGTTGAAGGTTATCAGCAATATATTCCCAATTTGGTAATGTGACATGCTGAGTGTTGCTGTGAAATGATCATTGTGTTGATCATTTGTGATAGGATCATTTATTTGATCGTCTATCTTGGTGATCATTTCTACGATCATTTGTAGACCCAAAGCATGGATTTTGTATAAAGTATGTTTTTGTGGACGTGACTTCGTCGAGCCTCACACCCCGGAATGGTCAAAACAGGAAAGATGCGGCAGGGTTATGAGGGGTAGCTCCCTTTAGGGTATGTGCGTTTCCTTCTGGAAAAGGGTGGTATCATGGTATGGAGCCCAGATACTTACTCTTGTTGAAACACTTATTATTATGTGTGATGTTGATGACGAGCGCTCGGTTAAAGGTCCCAAAGGACCGGGGGATGGCATACTCGTGTAGTAGTTACCTAGTGATAAAGGTAACCCGGCGTTTTGTTGGCAGAGAGCTGGTTAAGTTCTCGGGACGTCCATCCAGAGGCGTTTCCATGTGGCAATGGGAAGTTCCTTGGCCTGACCATTTGTTGGAAATCTAAAGAAACAATACGATCCTTGTACGGTATTAGTTGTAGAACCTATCATTCACTTATGGTGGCGCCCCACTGTTTGGATGGTAGCTATAGTAGGCATACGATAATGGTCGTATGTTGGCTAAGATTTATATTCTACTTTCGAAATGAATTTTTCTCTACACTATGCACTAGTAATAGTATCAAATGTTCTTTTAAATGCGTATCAAGCATCTTTGACTATCATAAGGAGAAATCTCCTCCGATTCTGCGTTTGCATTGTGTGTGTGTGCGGGAGGCCTTATGGTAGTCTCATTTTTAAATGCATTGCGAATTGACTTTAAAAATATTCCTCTATTTTGATTTTAAAGATAAATAAACTGTTTTGAGTTCTCACACCAGTCACATGACTGACTCGGAGTTTATTGTTTTCCTTCCTAAACTCTGGGTGCCCACCAATTTCCACACGGGCAGTCAAGAGTTAAGGTTTATCAGGATATTCTGGATATTCTGGAGTTGCTGGAGGCAAGCTGGATGGCATGGCGTATTATTAGTATATAGTATTTCTTCCCGCTGTTTGTTGTTGTTTGATGTTGTACACTCTGATGATGATATGATGTAATGTAATGTATAAAATGTAATAACTGATATAGTTCTTTGTTTAAAGATTATTCATTTATCTATTATATGTTGTTCCGCTGCGAATTGTGAGATTCTGATGTTGTTCTTTTGTTTTCTATTCTGTTCTATTTTCTATTTTCTTTTCTCTCTATTTTCTATCTTCTCTCTCTTCTTCTATGTTTTTTCGTTTTCTTAAACATTGAGAATTCATATTTCTGTTCATCTTGAATTAATCAAGGGAGATTAGTGTATATTCAAGGAGTACGGATTTGTGGGTCCTCACACAAGGGATCTTGAAATTGAAGAAGTTGACATGATCCAAACAATTGTAGAAAATGATTTTAGTGATATTACGGAGTTTCTTAACATGTGCCATTTTAATTCTAATTTAAATGAAGATGAATACATTTATGAATTAAATGATATGCTCTGCTCTTCTCATAATTCACTAGAATTCAATCAGTTGATGTCTACTGAAGCCTCAAGAGAAGTACGTCCTAAATTAGACCTCAAACCTCTTCCAAACGATCTTAAGTACGCATACTTAGATTCTTCGGAAAATTTCCCTGTAATCTTGGCATCCGATCTCATTAAGGACCAAGAAGAACAACTTTTGGAAATTTTAAGGGAAAATAAAGAGGCAATAGGATGGGTAATCGCTGACATTAAGGGAATTAGTCCATCAATTATTGAACATCGAATACATTTAGTCGACGCGGCTAAACCCACTCGCGAAGCTCAAAGGCGATTAAACCCTAATATGAGAGAAGTGGTAAAGGAAGAAATTATCAAATGTTTAGACAACAACATAATCTACCCTATCTCTGACAGTACTTGGGTAAGTCCGGTACAAGTTGTACCAAAGAAGTCTGGAACCACTGTGACAACAAATGAGAATAGCGAACTTGTTCCAACAAAGGTCAAAACAAAATGGCGCGTTTGCATCGACTATCGAAAACTCAATGCAGCAACAAGAAAAGATCATTTTCCCCTTCCTTTCATTGATCAAATGCTCGAACGCTTAGCCTGTCATGAATACTATTGTTTTCTTGATGGTTACTCCGGCTATAATCAAATTCCCGTTGCGTTAGAGGACCAACACAAAACAACGTTCACATGTCCCTTCGGAACTTTCGCTTATCGTCGCATGCCCTTCGGTCTTTGTAATGCTCCCGCTACCTTTCAAAGATGTATGATGAGTATATTTTCTGATATGGTGGAAGATTTCTTAGAAATATTCATGGATGATTTTTCAATCTATGGGTCATCTTTTGATCAATGCCTCCTTCGTTTAGAACGTGTCTTAAAGCGATGTAAGGAGAAATCTCTTATTCTTAACTGGGAAAAATGTCATTTTATGGTTAAGCGAGGAATAGTCTTAGGTCACGTTGTCTCCAAAAATGGCCTAGAAGTTGATAAATCTAAAGTTGATCTTATTGTGGGCCTTCTTCCTCCAAGGTCCGTAAAGGACATTCGCTCATTTCTCGGCCATGCAGGATTCTATAGGAGGTTCATTAAATATTTTTCAAAAATTTCAAAACCTCTTTCGAATCTTCTGGCTAAAGATGTTAAATTTGAATTTTCCAATGAATGTGAAACGTCTTTTGAAACTCTCAAATCGATCTTGCCACTGCACCTATCATCCAACCTCCAAATTGGACTTTGCCTTTCGAATTAATGTGCGACGCTTCTGATTATGCCATTGGAGCCATCTTAGGTCAACGAATCGATAAACTTCCTCGAGTCATCTATTACGCTAGCAAAACTCTTAATGAAGCTTAATTGAATTACTCAACCCCAGAAAAAGAGTTTTTAGCAGTTATCTTTGCGCTCGATAAGTTTAGATCATATCTCATAGGTTCTAAGGTCATAGTTTACACTGATCATGCCGCCTTGCGGTATTTACTCACGAAAAAGGATACCAAACCCCGCTTAATCCGTTGGATTCTCCTTCTTCAAGAGTCTGACCTAGAAATACAAGATAAAAAGGGTTCTGAAAATGTCGTAGCTGATCATCTTTCTCGTATAGTTCATGAAAACTACAATAACTCTCAAATCAACGATCATTTTCCCGATGAACAAATTCTTTCCCTCTCCAGTGCACCATGGTATGAGGACATAGTAAATTATCTTGTCACAAATGAAACACCTTCTCATTAGTCAAAACAAGATAAACAAAAATTTCTCTCCAATGTTCGAAACTTTTACTGGGACAATCCTTATCTCTTCAAATATTGCACTGATCAAATTATACGTAGATGTGTCCCCGAACATGAATTCCATAGCATCCTCTCCTTTTCACATAATCAAGCATGTGGAGGACATTTTGGAGCAAAGAAAACTGCTGCCAAGGTGTTACAGTGCGGTTTTTATTGGCCTTCTCTTTTTCGTGATGCCCACGAGTTTTGCTCCAAATGTGCTAGATGTCAAAAAACAGGTCGTATTTCCAAACGTAACATGATGCCCCTAAACCCTATCCTTATCATCGAAATTTTTGATGTTTGGGGCATCGATTTCATGGGTCCTTTTCCTAATTCTTTTGGAAATCTCTACATCCTACTTGCAGTAGATTACGTGTCTAAATGGGTTGAGGCCATTCCCACCAGAACGAATGACAATAAAGTTGTTATCAAATTTTTGAAAGAAAACATATTTTCCCGTTTTGGCATACCTCGAGCCATTATAAGTGATAACGGTTCTCATTTTTGTAATCATGCTTTTGAATCTCTTCTTAAGAAATACTCTATCACTCATAAACTATCTACTCCATATCATCCACAGACTAACGGTCAAGTCGAGATTTCCAATAGACAAATTAAATAAATTCTTGAAAAGACAGTTAACTCCAATAGAAAAGATTGGTCATCTAAATTGATAGACGCCCTTTGGGCATTTCGCACAGCTTATAAAACCAATCTAGGAATGTCACCATACCGATTAGTCTTTGGAAAAGCATGCCATTTACCCGTTGAGCTCGAGCACCGCGCATTTTGGGCAATCAAATACCTTAATTTTGACATAGAAAAAGCCGGATCGCATCGTAAATTACAATTTTCAGAATTAGAAGAACTAAGAAATGAAGCGTATGAAAATGCAAAGATTTATAAAGAGAAAACCAAATTCTATCATGATAAATCCATACTTCGTAAGACATTCGAAGTAGGTCAGAAAGTTCTCTTATATAATTCCAAACTTCATTTATTTCTGGGCAAATTGAGATCTCGATGGACAGGTCCATATATTGTGAAAACAGTATACCCTTATGGTGCAGTTGAAATTGAAAATCCTAGGGACAGTTCCATTTCAAAGGTCAATGGACAGCGCTTGAAGCCATTTCTAGAGTTTGAACAACACGAGGACGACGAGTTCGTGGTTCTTCACGAACCTAGCTATTTGGCATGAGCCACTCACTATCTTGTACATATCAGGTTGTATATTTTATTTTATTTTTCTGTTTTATGTTTGCATTTGCATTCCAATTGATAGTTGGGACACTGTCTCATTCCAGTGTAGGGGGGCGCATATCTCATTCTGTTTTGTTTGTTCATATTTCATAGTAAGGCATCAATTAAAAAAAATCATCTCATTATTTGTTTTCAAATTTCCTTCAATATTTTTCTCATTTCCCATTATTTTCAGGACTTCGATTTATTTTTAATTAGTCAAGACAAAGTAAGTAAGAAGTTGAAGTCAATTGATGAATTTTTTTGTGAATCACTAATTTCAAATGTAAAATATAATGAAAAGTTGAATTACAAGCGATAATAGTGAGGTTAGTATATAGGGGGATTCGTAGGTGATGGTTATGAAATCCTTTCTAAACTGTAGTCTTTGTTTTAAAAAAAATGGCAGATTTAAAGTACATGCGTTGACATTTCAAATCATTGAAGTTAAGTGGTGCTAAGTTGATTTGCATAACTCTCTTTAGTTAATTTCATAATAATAATAATAATAATAATAATAATAATAATAATAATAATAATAATAATAATAAGATACACCTAGAGTCGATAGGTGTGCACACTTGTGAATGTGTGTGCACTCGCCACGCTCTGTACACTTCTCACGTAAGCCCGCAAGGCAGTGGATGGATGGTATATCTGGCCTCAGCATTTTGAGTTAGGTGTATAAATAATTAAATAAATAATCACCTAAGGATTACCGACCTTTTCTGACATAGTCAGCGTCGGTTTGCACAATCTGCCAAGCTCTGTCCCAACTCTCACGTAAGCCCGCAAGGAAGTGCATGGGTGGTATACCTTGGTCCAAAGGATAGGTGTAAAAAAAACAACAAAAAAAAAGAAGAGAAGAATAAGAAGAAAAAATTAGTAAAGAGAGACTAAGCTTTGATACCCAAACACTTCTTGACTTTGTTGATTTGGCTTGTTATACAAATGGAAATGAAAAATACCATTTTGAAAAAAAAAACTGTGATCAACAGTGAAGAATTTATTTCATGGTTGCACTATGTTATCGACCGAAACAACTGGCCAAACTAGAATCTAATGTATGAAAACTTGAGTTACATTGAAATTTGTTATTAGTGAGGAACCAAAAATTTGAAGAAGTTGACTAAAACTGATATACATTATTTTGTTGCAACTATTTTGAAGTAAATCGAGTCTCCATTTGTGTAGAATTTCGCATTCATGTAGTACATTAGAATCATCACATACTGCAATTGGATTTTGTGGGTAGTATCCGCTGAAAACCCTCACGAGACACCACTCGTCCTACTAGGGACACCTAGAGGTTTAACGGCTTGTTGCATACGCTCAATGCAATCGTGTTTCCTATGAAAAAGGATTTAATTAGTTTTTATTTTCTCATTTATTCGAGGACGAATAAAGTTCAAGTGTGGGGGTATTTGATGAACGTATTTTTCTGCATTTTAAACCGTTTGTTTCATATATTTTTATTTTTATAAAGCGGTATTATACGGGTATTCTGTTGTGCTTTTGCAGATTATAGATTTCAAAGTGCAATGTTGAAATTAATCGGTTGTGGCATTGGTCCATTCCAAAAGACACGCAATAATGAGTGCAGCATTTTGGATACCGAACGATTCAAAAAGAAAACACGTATCAAGCATATCACTCAATTGGAAATATTCATATCAGCTCACGCAATTCAAGGATATCCATTTCAAAGCAATGCCACCTGTAAATCAAAAAAAAAACATGGCCAATTCAAGTAGCATAATACATAGCCATGATATGAAGCAAAATGGGACACATTCAAAAGTAGCTTACGTATGAATTTGGACCAATTCACATATAAAAGTATTTCAAGCAATGACGTGGCAACTTGACTCTTCACCAATTCAAGAAATGGACCCAGTCAGTACAATTATCTTGGCAAATACTAAGATTAGAACCGGTCCTATTGCTAAAAAGATGGACTGATTTTAGGGGCTGAAGCCTATATATATAGCATTATACAGCACCTTCAGATCATCTCTTACCTCATCACTTTTCTTCAAGTTTAGATTTAAATTCAGCACTGTTTTTATTTTCGAACAGAATACGTAGGATTGTTGATTAGATTTAGCAATTTATTTATTCTTGTTCTTAGTTATTTTCTGCACTCTTTTCAGTTAGTTAATAATTATTTCGGTTGTTTGCTCTGTTATCTTCTTTTTCGCAATTTCAATTTCTGTTGTGATTTTTACAATTCTATATTTTGGTTGCAATTTCGATTAGTTTTGAAATCGATTAGGAGTATATTATTGTTTTTATTTTCTGTTCAAAATTCACCGTCGAATTCGTTTAACACGCCTAAGATTTAACTATGGATTTTAATTGTTTTAAAATACAATTCCCTGTGTTCGACCTGCATACTACACGCCTGTGCGCTTGCAGAATTTATTAAAATTTGTGCTTTTCTAATCAATAGAAAAGTCACAACACATCCACTCCCAGCTCATATTTGAAGTTCTCCAAATACTTATGCCTCTCCCGAAGCTCAGCACGACAGAGGTCCAACTAAAGTGGATGCGATTTGACCGTCCATACATTAACTCCTACCCTGGAAATGGGAAATAGTCTAGAAGCTCGATTTAAAGTAGGCATGACTACTACCAACTCATCAATCATCTCCCTTAACACATGGATACAACTACAGCTTGAGGTGGATGTGACTTGATCGTCCACCCAAAAACTTCTCCCTCGACTGTTTGGGAGGAGTACTAAGCAAATTGGACAAGACCTGACCATCCAATGTAGGCATGGATGTGATCTAACCATTCATAACTTACTCCCTACGTCGACTTGATTAGAGGCTACAATCACAAAGTAGACGTGAATCGAATATCCATTTGTCAAGTTTTTCCCTTGATGCGGGGGGTAGATTTCCATTCCATGGATGAACATGGTTCAACTGTACATTTGACAACTCGTCCCTCAACTTGACAACTGGAGAATAAATAAAAATGGGAGTAACTGACCACTCATTGACTAATTATGGTCCCCAAAGTGCGGACTAGAGTACAACACCAAAAAATTGGATGCAGCACAACCATCCATCGACAAACTTTGGTCCCTAGAATGCGGACTAGAGTAGAAACACTAGATGGGTGTGGCTGATCACCCATCGACCAACCCTATTTCCCAAAGTACAGCTGAGTATTAACATCAAGTGGGTGTGATTGAACACACATTATAAAACTCTGGTCCCTGAAGCATAGACAAAAGGATGGACGTGGTTTGACCGTTTATTGATCAACTCTGGTCCCTTAGCGGTCTAGAGTATAAATACCATAAAAATGGACGTAATTCGACCATCGACTCCTTAATTCTTGACTTGACTTGGGAGCAAACACACAACTCAAAGTGGATGCGGTCTGACCATCTCCTCCCTGCTCGACCTCAAAGTTCTACAGAACACTCATCTTACTCCCAAGGCTCGATGGAAATGGATCCAACTGGAAGTGGACATGGTACAACTGTCCATGCATCGACTTCTACCTTGGGTTCAGGGCCACTTTGAGAGCCCAAGCCTAAATAGGACATAGTTCTACTATCTAATCCAAAGAGGATGTGATACGTCCATCCACGACCTTGTTTGCGCCTAAGGTGTGCCGAACTACCAAGCTTTGCCAGGACATCGGCAAGCCCAAAATACAAACCAAGAAATGGACGCAGTTCAACCATCCAACAAATAACTCTGGCTTCCTATGTGGATTAGAGTATAAACACAAATTGGGTGCGGTTCGACCACCTGCTAAAAAAACTCTTATCCTAAAGTGCAGATATGAATATAAACAAATAGATGAGTGCAGTTCGACCACTCAATATTCCATAAACTCTGACTTGAACTTGGCAGGAGGAGTATAAACTCACTACGGATAAAATTCGACCATCCACAAACTAGTTTTTCTAACCCGAGAATGGGAATGAGAGTATAAACTACTACAAGATGAGTACGACATCTCACTATAGCTTCGGTTGGGTGATCTGTACAACTTAAGACAACGACTATAAGGGGACCTCAATAGAAAACCAATGAACAACATCCAAAGTTACGTGTGACCGACTATATCATGCCATTAGACCGAGTGTCAATAACGATCCTGCACCAACCACAAATAGACGTGACCCAGATGTTCATCGAATAATTCCGGCCACCAGAGCATGGGTAGGAGAATAAACCACGAATAAGTGAGCAACCTTCTTCGATCCATCGGAAGGAGTATGAAACCAGATGAGCATGACCCGACTGCACTTGAGCCAACTCTATCCCTTGACCTAGCAGGAGAGTATGAATCAAAATGGACGCGACTGACCGTCCAGCTCTAAATGAATGCGATGCGATCATTCATTCGTTGACTCTTAGCATTATTCGATTGGATACCAAATAGACGTTGCTCGACCGTCCGCACACTAATCCTTGCCCTTGGTACGGTAGTGTAATATCCCGGAATTTTTAACAATATCAATTTAATAATCTGTAGCTAAAATTAAATTGATATTGATAATCTGTTAATAATTATTCAAATAGATTTAATAATCTTCTTCAATAAATATTTAAATTGGTTATTTTATCTTTTAATAATAATAAATTGATTTCTATTTATGAATAAACATATGGTTTATATTTTAAATAGATTGGTATTGTTTTAATTTTAATAAGTAAAGCATATTTTCTAGTTTTAATATTTGAAGTAATTTGGAAAATTTGTTTTATTTAATATTTAAGTTTTTCAAAATTAAATAAATGATTTGGTTTAAATTTAATAAATGAACCATGTTTTAAAATTCTAATATATACATTTTAAATTGGAAATTTTGATTTTAATTAGCATTGAGTTTTCAAAGACTACTTCATAAATAAATATATGATTTTAAAATTGATAAGAAAATATTGAAATGTTTAAATTAAAGTAGATTGAGTTTTAAATTTAGAATAAATTCAAGAAATGGTTTCATGGCTTAATAAAATGGATATTTTATTGATAAAAATATAATTTCTTTTAAAATTATTTTAATTTAATAATAAGAGATTTATTAAAGCAATATTAATAATGTATTGTCTTTATAAATAAGTTTTGAATAGATTTGTAATTTTTATTTCAAATTGAATTTATATTTATAACTTGATTTGGAAAAATAATTGATTTTGAATTTAGTTTGAATTTAAATTCCAAAGTATAAAATCTTAAATTGTTTAATTATTATATGTATAAGTTTCAATTTGTAAAACATGATTTATTTTTATTTTCATTTATAAATTTATACACATGTTTAAATATAAACTAACAACTTAATTTAGGCTAACACACACATTAATTTATAAACTAGTACTAATTATCTTAAAGAAACATGTGTTGCATTCATAAGCATGGATTAAACAAGTGTTTCATTCATGTAACATGTGTTTAAAAATTAGCATAACCATTTGACATGTGTTAAATTTTGGTTTTAATTTTTCTTCTATTTCCTTAAATCTGAAATACATTAGTTTAGTTGCATCTTCATTCCATATTGCATTTTCATCAAAACACCTCATCAAAGCTAAATCTGTTCATAAACCTGCATACGTACATCATGTTCAAATCTGCATACATAAATTCATCTAAACCACATTCAAAATCATAAACTCCTCATATCTAAGCCCTTCAAATACCTGTACTAATCCATAAATTTGCATGTTCAAACCTTAATCAGAAGACCCCAAAACCCTATTCAATCTGCATATTACTCAAAATCGATGAAGTCTGCAAAAACTCAGTGAAGCTTGCACTATTTTCTTTTCTGCATTCTATTTTTAAAACCTGGATGGATCAAGCCTGATTTGAAACATGTTGAGCATCTTCATGTATTTGGGAAATTTAGCAACTGCATTCTTTCTGCATGCAACTAATCATAGGATGGAAACATGAGCTTTCAAAAATTGCAACTCAGAATAAAAACAACAAAGGGTCAAGCCTGCATATTTTTTTCTTTCTGCAAATTTCAAAAGGATCAACAGAGGGTCTGCATTGACTGGTGAGTAACATTTAAATCAAATTTTTTTTAAAATAAGTTGCATAGTTTTTCTGAATTTAAATAGTATTGTTGTGTTTTAGTAGTTGTTAATGTGAAATGGTTTATGTTAATCATGTTCTATATCTTCTGATTTGTTTTGATTTTCCAAGTAAAATTTTATTAGTTACACTTACCTTTTTTATTTAGTTTTCTGTTAACATGAAGTTGCAAAGTTAAGTTAATTTATTTTCTTAAGTTCAAGTTTAAAAAAAAATTCAAGTAAGTTAAAATATGAGTTGACTCTGGAAACAGGGAAAAGCATCATGCATGTTTATTTTTATCAAAACTCAATCAAATGGATATGGTAATTTAGTAGTATAAATCAAATATCTAAACTGTAACTTGATTTCTAAATCAAGTATTAGTATTTTTAGGTGTTTGATAAAATGGCAGTTTGTTCTTAAACCAAAAATGAATTTGAGCAAAATTCTTGGTATCTGTGTTTTGAGAAAACTTAGAATCCTTCTGAGTTATAGGGTAAGGATCATAGACCCTTAGAAAAATCAAAAATAAGGATTATATTGTTTAGGGAAGATGCAGTTTTGATTTTTTAGTATGAACCCTTGTTTTGAATAGGGGTTAAAGATTGAGTCAGTGTGAGGTAATGGATTGATCGAGTGTCTTGGTATTTAGGGATTGGGTAGTTGGTGTGTAGAGGGACTGGAGGCCGGAGGGGTTGAACGCCAAGTGGTCGGAGTGGCGAACTGTCGCCTTTGACAGGTTTCGACAGTGAAACCTGTTTTCGGGTTACAGGTTTTGGAATTAGAGCTAATTTTTGAATTTTTGAATTCCAGGTTTCTGGAAGTGGTTGGATCATATTTGATGATGAGAAGGGGTGGTGGTCGCCGTGCATATGCACGGCGATGAGTTTTTTGGCGAACTGTATTTTTGGGTTGGGGATGTTTCAGGGGAATCTTTGAGATGGATCGAAGCAGGTGGGTGGATAACTCGAAGTAGGCAAGGTTTAGACTCGAAGTAGAAATTGATTTTTCTCGGGTTGATCTGTACTTAACAGGTTTAAGAAAACCTGTTTTCTTTAAATCAGGGTTTTTAAAAAAAATTTAAAATCTGTAGTTTATGTTTAAATCAAAGTTTAAATTCAAATTCAAGTTGAATTTCTGATTTAAATTCAAAACCCAGTTTTTAAATAAAAATAAAAGTTTAAAAATTTAACTTAATTAACTATTTTATTTTGGGTAAAAAGTTGAAACTTTTTAATAATGAAAATTTTAAAATGTGAGTAAGATTTAAGAATTAATTTTAAATCTGGAAATCTAAGTTTAAACATGAACTCCAGTTTTAAATTTAAAAAGAAGATTAAATTTGAAAGTTGAAACTAAGAATGAATTGAATTTCCAAAATTTTGAAATGAATTTAACTTCAAATTCTTATGATTCATTTTTATGTCAAACTTTCGTTTTGTCTTGAAAATTAAATAAGTTTTAAAATTTTCAAACTTTGATAAGTTTAAATTACTTTTAATTTAAACTTGTATTTAAAATGAAAATTTAAAGTAATTTCAAACGTACTTTGTTTCAATCAAATTGTTTTAAACATAATTAAGTTATGCTTTATCTTGAAAATTTAAATTAAGATTTATGGTTTAGAATTAATTAATAAGGTAATTAAGATTGATTAATCAATCTAATTAATTAATTGAATTTGGAATTAATAATTGATTAACGATTAATCAATTTATAATTAAGATCATTAATTAGATTAGTAATTAATGATGAATGAATATTATTAATTATGTAATAAAGTTTTAAATCAAGGTTAATTAATTTAATAATTAACTTTAATTAATGAATGATTAAAGATAATTTAAATGGTAATTAATTTAAGTTAATTACTTTATAAAATAATTAAAGAATGGTTAACGAAGGTCATTAACCAGGATTATTTAACAATTAATTAATGTAGTTAATTTTTATAATTAATTAGATTAATTAATTTAATAATAATCATTTATGAGTGGTATGAGTATAATTACTTAATGAAGTAATTAAGGAATTAATTACTTAATGTAATTAACTTAATTTAATGAGATTGTTTAATTTAATTAATTAAGTTTAATTAATTTTAAACACTTGGGTTTTATAATTAATTACTTTATGTAATTAATGATTTGAAAATTACTCAGTTATGTAACTGATTAATAATTACAGAAAGTAATTAAATGAAGATGTTTTAGAATGAAGTAATTTGGATTTAAATTACTTAATAATTAATCAAGGGATTAATTAAGTAATTAATTAAAGAATAATTAATTTGTTTAATATAGTAATTAAGCTAGATAATTACTAAATGTAATTAACCTGTGATGACGATTAATAATTATAAGTTAATTACTTAAGGTAATTATCTTTAATCAATCATCAGATTACCAACAATGGTCGCGTCTTCTCCTTCTTCACCGTGAATTCCTCTCCGTCCCCGGCCCTCTTCATGTCGTCTTCTCCACCTTGTATCCCCCCCTCATCTACTCGTTCAGGCCGATGTTTCAGGAACTTGGATGCTGATGGAGACATTCTCCCCGACATTCTCTCGTCCCGAGAATCCCCCCCTCTTTGTGCAAGCAATCGATCTCCCACTGCAACTATTGATTGCCTTGTCTCGATTGATGCATCAGGTGATGTTATCGGACTTCCTGCTGTGAAAGCGTCGACGTCTAGATCTGGTACGTCGCTCATTCTTCCAATGTCCGGATCCAACATGAGTTTTGATGTTAAGTCAGGTTGCGATTTGGGAGAACATGTCTTGGGTTCGTTAGTTAATGTCAGTGTAGTAGGAGGTTTGGCAGGTGAAGCTAGTGGCATGGATAAGTCTGTTGAACATGTTTGTTGCACGTCATGTGTTTGTAAAAATGCTACAGAGGGAACTGGAACTAACTTCAGTGTTAATGGTAAGCCCCCCCCCCCCCCTTTGTGTGATGTTTTGGCAACTGGTTTGGTGTGTCCTGAGCCTCCCCCTGCCTGCATCATTCTTGGAACAGCTTGTGGCACTGCCTTTGCCACAGTTATACCAGAGACCATTATAGCTAAATGCCCCATTCCTGTGGCCTCTACTGCAGTTAAAGTTAGTCGCCCTGTTGAACCTTGCAAACTTGAACCCAAAACTTGGTCATCACTTTTTACATCCATGCCCCGTATTGCTGGTGTTTACAAACCTGTTGAGTTCGATATCGTTGAGGAAAATGGAGTGATGATCCCTCCCCCCTGTGTTATACAAGCCGGAATGGACTTCTGGTCAGGATACGTAGTTGGTTTCTTTTTGGATCCTAAACATCGTCTACATGATGCGGCTGCTGTTTGTCGTAGGGCCTGGAGACTTCGAGGTGGGCTTAAAGTTAAGATGGTTGATTCCTTGTACTACCTATTGTTCTCCTCCTCTGAGGAATGTAGTCGTGTTCTTGAGTCTGAGCCTACCTTCTTTGATGGACAGCCTTTTATTATTACCCCATGGTCTACGACGGTAGCTAGTGTTCGTGACCAAGTTTTTTCTATCCCTGTTTGGGTTTATTTCTCCCAAATTCCATCGGCTTTACAACCGTTGCTTGGATTGAATTGGCTAGCATGCAATATAGGTAAATTGAAATGTTTTGACTCTAATACAGTAGCGCGTGATAAGCTTGTTTACGCCAAGGCCCTGATTGAGATTACTCCACTTAAACCTCTACCTACCTCTATTCCTGTCCAGCTAGATGTAGGACACGTGGTGGATGTTCGTGTTCGTTATGGATGGGTCCCTGACATTTGTTCCTCCTGTCATTCTTTTGGCCATATTGCCTCTGCCTGCACGCGATCTACTGTTTCAGCTTCTTCTCCTAAGTTACCTCTGCCTCGGCCTCCGCTAAGAAAATGGGTACCCAAAGCCTCTCTGGTTGATTCTCACTCTGGTCCATCCCATTCCGTAGTGCGTCCTGTTTCCCCTGATCCTGGTGATGTTCCTTCTGTTCTCCCTGCTGTTTCGGTTCTCTCTTCGCCTCGCGTTGTTTGGGCTGAGACTGAACATTGTTGGGTTGATCTTGCTTCTGATATGAGATTTAACCCTGTGGATGACACCTATTTTAGATATGTATCTGATGACTTATTGGATCTTCGATGCCTTTTCTATAGTATTAATGGTGATTCCTTGGTTCTTGACATGGATGGTACGTATGCTGAGACTAATACTGTTCTTCTTGCTGATTCTTCATGGGAACGATCTTTCATTTACTCTTCTGACATTGACTGTTATGATCCTTCTCTTGCTGTTCATTTTCGACCCTTTTTTGGTCTACTTGGGGGTGGTTCTCTGGATTCCTCACGGGTTCATGTGGACGTTGGAGATTCTTCCTCTACGGAGGAGAACTAGCTCTGTTATATATATCTAGTAGTGGTGACAAGTCTGTCATTCTCCTATGCTGTATTTTTTTTAATTCTCATTCATAGTAGCTAAGGTGCCTCTACCTTACTCCTGTACTTCAACCTTATTACGTACGTAATAAAAGTGGTCGGTCCACTATAAAACCGTCGGCCATGCCAAAAAAAATTAAAAGGGGATCATTAATGATTTTAATTAATGATGTAATTAAGATTGATTAATTATGATTAATTAATCAATAATAGGTAATTAAAGTTAACTAATTAATTTTTAATTGAGGATTAGGATAATTAATTATGATTAATTAATTAATTAAAGTAATTAAAGGATAATTACTGTTTGGTTGAGAATAATTAATTTTGTGAAATTAATTGAGGATAATTACATGAATGTAATTAAGGGTAATTAATCATGGGTGGTTAATTAAGGTGATTAATAATGATTGATTAATTGATTGTAATCAATTAAATAATTAAGTAAGCAAGGTTTATATTGATTAATTAATTAATTTATTTTATTTTAAATTAATTAAAGTTATAGATAGTTAATTTAATTCATTTTAAATTAATTATATTGATGATGAATAAATCATTGCTTATATATATGTATGGATGACAATGATTGTCTTGGGTGCTTTAAGATCTCAGTAATAATATAAATAATATTGTGTGGTATGGATGTTTGATTGTATTGTGATGATAACATATGTTAAGGTTATCTATTGTGATGGTGATATATGGAATATCTATTTGATATTGATAATGTGGATTACCTGTTATGTGATAATGTTGATTATCAGTTATGATTTGTGAGATATCTATCTGTGTGTATATAGATACTGTATTGAATTGTTTTTAAAACTTTAAAACAACTTGGACTTAAAAGACACGCTTTGGTTTTCGATGAGACCGGGATCGGGTTTCCATATTTGGATATCCGAAAACCACATCGATTCCAAATAACGTTAGGTCGTGTATCAAAGTGGAGCTTTGTGAAGACTCGAGGTGTAAGGACTATGAGTCAGTATAACTCTGTGGTTGATTCCGTAATGAGTTGATGGAATTAGTTCTTATAGATTTGAGATGGTGGTTTAGAGTGCAAGGGTTATTGTCGTTAACTCTGAGGGTGATTCCAAAACGAGTGTAACGAGATAATGCCTTCGGTTTCGTTCGAACCTGGAACGAACTTGTATGGATTGAATGCTTTCAGAACATCGTCAGGTGGACGATGAGCATTCTAAGTGATATGTCCTATAAAGGTAATCGTAGCCTCAAGCCTCATCAACCGGGAATGGCTAAAACAGGGGAGGTGCAACAAAGCTTTGTGGGTCACACCCACTGGAGAGCAAGATTTACCTCTGTCTAGAAGTCCCTTTATATTTGGCTGTATGGGTGGTTGCTAGCTACAACCACGGGGTTGTCTTGTTCGGAACTATTCAGTAAGGAATGGGTCCGGCTTTGTGGTGTAGGGGAGCTGGCATACTCCTCAGTACGTTGATCTAGGCCACGTACTATGACGGGCGGTACCCCAGTAGCCCTGCCATTGTATGACATCCAAAATCCAATAAGTGCCAACGGTTTTGATTGTATTACCCACTTTTGTGGCTAGTAGCTGGAATTTAATAGATGCAACAATTTTAGCTATTTATTATTTATTTGAAAACCCTAGACACTATTATAATATCACTGGATTTCCTATCAAATGTTTTGGTTAGCGTAAGGTAAAAACTTTTCCATGTTTATGTGTGGGAAGTATTACATGATACCTTTCTTTTCAAAAGGGTTTTTAAAAGTTAAGCAACTTTAACCTGTTACTCACACCAGACCCATGTCTGACCCGGAGTTTATCTTTTGTTTTCATAAACTCTTGGGTACTCAAATTTTTATGAGTAGTCAAGGGAATTCAGGTTAGGATTCAGGTTAGCTTTGACGGCATTGTGGAGGAGCAACGGAGCAGGAGGCTTCCGCGTGTAGATATATATAGTATTCCGCTGTGCGTTCTCTGAGTTGTTGTATTGAGTTGTATAACTAGACAGGTGTTTATAACTTTCTAGTATGGGTTGTATATCTGTGTACTCTGATATTGGTTGTAAACTATGTAATGTTTATGTCATTAATATAATTTATTCGTTCCGCTGTTGAGATTCTTGTGTTGTTTCTTCTTTCTCTTCTTTCTTTTCTCTTTTCTATCCCTTTCTTTCTTAAAGATGATGCGGTTTTCTAGTAGTAGAAAGTCGGGTCGTCTCAGGTAGGGAGAGCATCAATCACTGGTTGAACATAACCTACTTTCCTACTTATCGATATATGCCCCAGACTTGGGGGCACGAGTGAGAAACAAGATGAATGTAAACCAATCATTCATCGATCAACCCTAAGTCTTTAGAGCTTAGGTGGGAGTATAAACACGACTAGGACGAGTCTTGACCATCCATACAGTACATTTATCAACCTAAGACCAAGGGTGGAAGTGTGATCGTCCAAAGACTGACTACGATAGCTCAATACTATGATTCATACTAGTGTTTACAATGACTTGAGTTTATGACTGAAAGGATTCCAAGAGATAGAATTATCGATTCAATGCCAAAGATCATAGGAAATTGATCATCACTCCAACACGAACGATGAGTAAAGAATCATGAGTACATTGAATGGAAAGCGCATTACCCGAATATACAAGCAAATTCAAACTTAAAGCAAGATCCAGCTATGCGGTTGCGCGTAACACGAGGCTAAACCCTACTTGATATTTGATTCAACCTGTTTCTAAGCCTTATCTTCAATCGTTTGCAGATAATTGCTCAAAGGATTTAGAGCCCTTCACTATCAGACTCAGTAACTCATGACAAGATTTTGGGATTGGACTGGAGTAACTATAGTCATTGACCATCCCAACAAGATTTAACGTTGATTGTTACGCAAAATAGTTATGTTTGAACTCAAAGAATACAAGGCTGCGCCTGCTGAACTGACAATCGACATTACAGTCAGCCATAATGACCCATCATGGGTACTGAAGATCGGATCGTAGCTCAGTGTAATGATGATGAAGCAATTTGCTGGCTTTCTCCCAATGAATCTTGATGTGTTCGCTTGGACCCATTCTGACATGCATGTGATCTCACCGACTATCGTGATCCATGCATTGAATATCGACCCGAGTATATCCCAGTGAAACAAAAGCAACACGGCGTGGATCCAGAGGGATTTGTTGGACTTAAAGATGTGGATAAACTCAAAACTAATAGGTTTACCTATGACGTCTCTACCTGAAATGGGTATCCAATCCAGTTCTTGTGAGAGAACTATTGGAAAGCAGTGGTTATGCATCGAGAACTAAGATCTGAACAGGGTATTCCCGGAACACCACTTTCCACTTTGAAGGATCAACTAGCTGATTGACTCAACTACTGAATATGAAATGCTTTCACTTATAAACGTGTACTTCGTATACAACAAGATCCCCATACACGTCCCCAACCAGAAGCACTCCAGCTTTGTTACTGATCTACGGCTATATTGTTATGTTGTGATGTCCTTTGTACTAAATAATGCTAAAGCTACTTACTAGAGACTGGTCAACAGGATGTTCAAAGACTAGATTGAGCGATCGACAGAAGTATATGCAGATGACATGCTCATGAAGTCACGACGATCAAATGACCACATTGATGACTTAACATACATATTCAGTGATATACGAAATTGTGGAATGGAACTAAATTACTTGAAATCTCTTTCGACGTTGCGTCAGGAAAATTTTGGGGTTTCATCATCCACTCACATAGAATCAAAGCCAATCCTGAGAAGATTCAAGCAATTCGAAACATTCAAGTGCCAAAGATGATTGAGCAAGTACAAAATTTAAAAGAGAAGGTTGGCGCCCTCGGCCGCTTCATCTCCAAGGCCACTGACAAGTGTATCCCTTTCTTCGACTTGATCAGAAGAGGGAAGAGGGACTTTGAATGGACGTAGGATTGCATATACGCATTTGATGTTCTAGTAGATCGCTTAAAGAGACCACTCATCCTATCCAAGCCACTGGATCGTTAAGACTTATACATCTATTTAGCGGCGTCAGTACACGCCCTAACTGCCACACTATTGGATGAAGAGAATAGATCTAGAGGCCTGTATATTATATTAGCAAGCGATCGACAGGTGTTGATAGAAACTACCCAAAGATGGAAAAGATCGTGTACTGCCTATTGATTGCATCATGAAAGATTTTCCATTACTTCTAAGCTTACCCCATTAACATCTACACCGACCAACTGTTATGACATGTCCTACAGCAACCTTAGACGTCTGGAAGGTTCCTCAAATGGAATCTCGAGCGAAGCCAATTTAATATCACTTATCTCCCTCGAAGAGCTATCCAGTAATAGACATTAGCGGACTCCGTATATGAATTCACTGGATCAGACGACTATGGAAGAGCAGTGGACAATCGACCGACTAATGGAAAATGTACACGAATGGAGCTATCAATGATCAATGTTCATGCGTTGGAGTAGTGCTAATGACTCTTGAGGAATGGTCGATCTACTATGCCCTGAAACTCGACTTCCACGCAACAAATAACAAAGCTAAGTATGAAGCCTTGATCGCTAGGCTCAAACTTGCTAGAGAATATGAAGTGGAAACTCTACATACCTTTCCCGATTCCTAGTTAATAGTATGCCAATTCAAGGAAGATTATCTTACTAGGGGCAGCGTCTTACTCCTTAGCTTGGCTAGGTCCAAGAGCTACTAGCCGACTTTGAGAATCACACCATTACATACATCCTCAGAGAAAAAATGAAAAGTCAAGTCACTAGCCATGCTAGCCAGTTCTGGGAATGTGCAACAAATAGACTTTGTCCCGATTGAATTACTTAATATTCCAAGCGTTGACAGATGGAGGTCGACTAGATCTTGGAGACAGAACCGGAAAAGGATTCATGCATGACTCTTATCAAAGACTATTTATATTAGAGGATCCTTCCTAGATGGAGGAATGAAAAATGATAGATCCTCCTAAAAGCTTCATGCTACATCATCCAAAGAGTGATATATAGAAAGGATTTCTTCGTTCCCCTGCTTCTGTGTATTTCCCATGAGAAATCAAACGGGTCTTAAGAGAAGTCCATAAAGAAGAATGCAGTGATCACACTGGGGAAAACCCTGACAAAGAATATACTTTGCTAATGGTATTACTAGCCAATTGTCAATCGAGATGCAGTTGATCATGCAAGAAATGCGATGAGCGCTAGATGTTTGCAAATATTACGAGAGCCCTCCCGACGGAAATTACTCAAATGGCCAGTCCATAGCTGTTTGCCACTTGGGTTATTGACATCATCAGCTTCTTTTCAATTCTAAAGGTGGTGCAAAATATGCTATCGTAGCAGTTACTTACATCACAAAATGGGCATAAGCACAACTTTTAACCACTATCACAATGAAGAACATAATCAACTTCATTGTCTGAAACATCATATGTCGTCTTGGCTTCCCACAAACCATTATAACAGATAATGGAACCCAAATCGACAATGCTAAATTTAAAGACTTCTGCCATCGGCATCATATTAAAAGTGATTTGCGGCAGTTTCTCGCCCTCAAGCAAATGAACAGGTTAAAGCTGTAAACAAAATCATAAAGTCTGTTCTAAATAAAAGTTTGGAAAAGTCTAGAGGAAAGAGGGTGAATGAATTTCCAAAAACATTCTGGGCTTACAGAACCACCCAAAAGTCTACGACTGACCATACTCCATTCTCCCTTGCTTACGGCTCCAAGGCCATCATTCCTATAGAACTTGAAGCCCTCTCTCATCGAATGACTTATTACAATCCTTATTTCATTATAAAATAATATATAAACAAGGAATTGTAATCCAAATGCATTTAAACTAGAAGTTATTGGCGACGACTCGTGAGCATACCAATGGTCCAGTAGACAGTGACAAGAACGTGTACCAGAACATGCACGTGCATATTCAAAAAATTTGATTTCTTGAAATCGACAGAAATTGAATTTCACCTGGAGTTATTAAAGAAAAGACTGGATTGGATAGCCAAAGCTAACTATCCCTGTAGAACCGGACACAAATAGCAACTAATGAAATACAATCCTAAATTTATGCTATTGGAAATCGACCAAGCGTCATGGCGATCTAAGAGGTATACAACACTTTGGGAAGATAATTCAAGGAAAGGATAACAATTATTCAAGGAACTATATGGCTTTCTTTCTGGCGACTCTAACTTGCTTCAATTAAAAACACGTCATGAACGCAAAAAGTTGTACTTTGGGGGGGCAAATGTCATCCAGCATTTTGACCCGGCTATATTCGAACTGACTGGACAAGTTAGACTCAACTGTAATCAAGGCCAGTACGTTAAACCGATGATTGTGGGGTCCAAAAATCAAGCATAGATGATAATATGAAGCTGAAGCATGAAAGCTTACTACTCTGAGAAGATGGATGAAGTACGATTCATATTCAATACTATGGACCGTATCGTATCGATTCCACAACTCAATTTTGTAGTGATGATCGGTCAATGATTCAAAATCTACACATGCTATCAACATGAAACTTGGAGTACAAGTATATTACAACATATGGAACATCCCATAGTGATCGTATTCCAATTGGAGGAAGTTAGAGGGATCGGCACAACTCCCTTTGGAGGGATTGGCGAAAATCAGAAGTCAAGCAACATTACTTCATGGAATGCGATATCTCACAAACCGTACGTCGAAATTGCAAAAAAATTTGGGAAAAAATAACTAACATTATAGGGTAACCCTCATATAGATTGCAGTTCATTTGGACATACTATTAGGGATCAGTACTGATCCCTGTTGTTGGCCCTGATGGACATGGAAATTTTTGGGTGGCCTCGTCTTGGTCTCTTGAACCTTCTATCGAAATTTCGGTCTGATACATGAACATCTTCCCCTATAAATATAGTAGGTATGACTTTAGAAAAGAGATCCTTCTTTCTACTTAAAAGGCTCTTCCATTTTTATTCTTTATTCTTGTACTAATAGATCCTCGCAGATCCAGACATTCTTGTAATCATAATTAAGTGCAAGATAAATAAAAATATGAAGTGGACAAAGGCCAAGATTGCTGAATCATTATAAAAATCTGTGTGTTCATGTATGATATTTGCTCTGTTTTAATTTCATTCTTCGTTTAATCCCTGTTAGATTCTATTGGGTGTTAATGCCTATTTTTGGCATCGACGCATTCATACATGTGAACTTATGTTATCCTAAACATTTTAAAATAACATAACATATATCAACATATATGGTATGCATATATGTATTAATTAATTACACAATTTAATTAATTCATTTTATTTATCTTATTAATAAATTTCATAATTTGAAACTAGTATATAAATATTTTCAAACATTTTTGAAAATATCGTTATCCTTTCAAATATTTTTAAAACTTATGTTGTATTACGACTTTTATAATAAATATGTTTTTGTTTTGATTTTCAAAACAATTTAGAAAACTAGCCCAAGGCCCAATTCAAATTAGGACTTTTCTATTAGAGGCAACCTTTGGACTCACTCACCTTTTAAGGCAGACTGGTAACTAGGTAGGACAGGGTACTTGATTACCCAATTCTAAGATTAGATATTACCTTTTTATATACCGTACTTAGTGGACAAATTTAATTAGTTAGCCTTAACATGACTAATTTAGACAGCATAGGCTATTGAGCTCTAGTACCACTGAAGGAACTAGGCTAACGCGTAGCGGAAAAAATGAGTGAATTTAAAAAATAATAATACCATTTTGGAACTTTAATGGGTCTATGTAGTCCACATTTCATTTAGAACTTTTTCTAATTTGATTTAAATAAAATTTTGTATTCTATTTAATAATAGTTAAAGGGAAGTTTAAATAAATTTAATTTTAAATGTACAGTGTATCAAATACACCTAACATTTATTTACAAGTATTAATGTACAAGGAATGAAACATTTCATTTATTTCCCTAAAACAAGAATTAATTAGAGCATTAATTGTTTTAAATAGAGGGAGAAAACTTTCTTTTTCTTTCGTTAATTTGAATTGATTGATTCATTAAATTTCATTAATAATAATTTATTCATTGCAATATTTATTACTATGTCATATGTATTCTAACTATACAATTTGTAGTTTGAGACTTATTTTATTTTATTTATTTATACAAGTATATAAATACATACATACATACATACATACATACATATATATATATATCATAAACACACACATATATGTGTGTGTTTGTGTGCGCGCATGTGTAACAACATAATCCTTGAAGGGTATAGTATGCTGGTATATAATATTAGGATTTACATTGCAACGGACGTATTAGCTCATTTTGTATGTACTGTAATTTGTCTAAATATTTGCTTGTATAACATGTCAAAACAAAATACTAATATATGTATGTTAACATAAGAGTGTGTGTGTGTGCACACACACACATATATAATTTATTTGATAAAATAGTTCCCCCATAACAAATTAATGTAAAATAATTATATGTTAATAATACAAGTTTTTAAAATTTTAGGAAATGTAAACACAGTTTGGGATTAAGATTAATTTAGGGAACCTTTTACAATTAAAATAATCTTTATTATTAAATAATTGATAATATCCCATAATCAAATTAGTTCTTAAAAATAAGAAATCAAGTTGAATTTTTTTTTAAAAATTCTAAATGTCTCTGAGACAAATTTTGGCCTTAGAAATAATTTTTGAAATTTTATCAATTGAAATTATATTTTTAATTAAACAATAATTGAATTTCAAAAATAAATTAGTTAAAAAATTTAATAAATTTAGTTTTCATTTTCAAAAGGTTCCATATATACATATAAACCTTGGTAAAAATTTATGAAAAATTTCATTTGAAATTATATTTTTAATTAAATAATTGATTGTAGGACTAAAGTAAATTAATTTTTGAAAATAATAAATTAAGTTTAAAAAATCTTAAAATTTTACTATAATAAAAATTACATGGTGCAGTAAATATAAAAAATGTAAAATTTAAATTTGAATAGTTAATTATTTTATTCGTAATAAACAATTCACAAAATCATTAAATAATAATAAAATAATATGCATATTTAATAAAATATTTTATATTTTATGAGTTATAATAGGTACAAATCATCATAAGAAAATTTTAGGATTAAATATATATGAAATATAAACACATACAATTGTACATATTCATAATTTGTAGATATACATATTTAATCTAGATATATATATATAAACATAAATTAAAATTAAAATTAAAATATTTTTATAGAAACAATAAATCAATAAACAAAATATTATAACAAGCACATAACTAGTCTAACTGTAACAAACACATGTACCCACAAAAATCTCACATAATCTAAACAATAAACAATCTGAATACAAGCAGAGGATTTGGATGTAAATCAACTTTTACATGATAAACTTAAAATCAAAACAATGATAATTAATAAAAGTGCACCTCCTAATGAAGCCTTTGAGTCCACGTTGAACAATGATTTCGCTTCTAAGAACAATGATAATTAATAAAGTGCACCTCCTAACGAACTATTCGAACGTTAACGTTCACACTTCAATTAGCAGGTGGTCTGATATTATGGCCAGATTTATCACTTACTCATTTTTCGAAAAAAATCTTATTTTAATTTAACAAGCATTACCCAGTTGTGACAATTATTTACACCAATTATCTTCGTTAAAACTATCACTTTGGACTTACTGAATTTGGTAATGGTCAAAATTCCAACTTCATTCACATTTAACTCTATAATCCAAACACAAAGTCTTTGGTTCAATAGTAACAATTATTATCAACCGAACTACACTGACCAGAGATTTTAACTTTGGGTTGACTTGAGTTGACCGTGATACTAACCCCATATAACCGAGGAGACGAATCCTCTCTTGAATAGTGCTTCACTTTCAATACTTCCACTCGACCCAACTGTAGTCACTCGATGGACGCTATGACATGATTTGATAATAAAGTGGAGTTTTATATTGAAGATTCATAGTATTCTCAAGTTCAAAGAACTGTGTAAAGTAGTCACATCTATGTTTTCTGTTTGACCTTATTTATATTAACCAACAGAAAACTACAGAGTGAGTCATTCCATAGTTATCTAATAACTATTAGGACGTAATCCCTAGGTGCCCCCAGCAGTCATGAGTAATACACTGCCCAACATTTGGAAAGTCATACATACTCTAGTCTCAGCGGATACATCGATATCCAGTCTCGATGCATCTTTACTACGAACATTAAATGATACATTTTTCATTGTGATAAATTACTCATGGATACAATACTTTATAACTACTATCATAAAACATATCATTTATGAATTTCTATTAAATATACTTTTAATTAAATAAATTAATATAACTACGTTATATCAAGTATATAATAGAAAGAAAACACCTTTATTTCAAAAAAGATTGGTCAACGAGTATGATATATGTAACAAAAAAATCACATAATTTCCCCTATGGCATACCCTTAACTCTATCATTGGTGAGTAAAGCTCACTCATTATGCAAGATTTAAACTTTATAAGCTAGCAATAGATTCTTGTTGGTTGTATGGTTGAAAGTAGTGCTTTGTGTTGTATTTGTATTTGTTTATTGTTATATTTGTTATGGACTTGGAAATGACGTCAAAAGTGAAGTTATGGTTTAAAGTAATGATTTTTATTACTTATGTATGAGCTTATGTTGGGTTATTGTAAGTTTAAGGAATGCTAGCACTTGTTTTTTGTGACTTAAGATCCCTTAAATTTAACTTGTTTTACTTATTATGAATTTCTAAAAAAGTTTTACAAAGTTTCCAAAACTTTATCTTTTGGTTTCCATAAAACTTTATAAAAGGTTTTAAGTAAGTTAAATGTAAAAACGAAAAGCCTTAAAGAGCATGAGAAATGTTATACTAGTTTAAAAGTATGGTATCCATAGCGACAGTCACTATGGATGCAGTATCGATATGGATGCAGTTCGTGAAATCGAACACTTTTTTTAAAATTAAAAGTGTTTTCACCTTTAACTTTGAAAAGTATTTTCAAAAAATTCCATAAGTATGAGAGAGGAATTATTACTTATTGATTAAGTCAATTTGGATGATTTTTAACTAATTAATTAAGGTAAAGATTATTCATACTTAATTAATTAAGTAAAGGTAACTAGATTTTAATTATTAATTAAGTAAGATAATTATAATTAGTTAATTAAGAAAGATTTGATTATTTATAAATTAAGAAAAATTTAATTATTAAATTAATAATTATTTAAGTAAGATTTAATTATTAGTCAACCTTTAATTAAATTAGGTTTACTTATTAATTAATTATTAATCAGGCAGGGTTAATTTATTTCTTAATTATTAACCAAGTTAAGACTTAATTAAGATTTACTTAATATTAAATAAAGATTTTATTTTTAATTACTTTATTTTCAAGGATTGGTTTGTTTAAAAAGCAGCTTTCCTTTACAAAGAATAGTTTAGATACAAGGGATTCTCTTTGCCTATGCCATTATGTAGCCAAACAAATAGGAATAAGTTATACTAGAATATTGACACGTTTTTTTGGAAATAAGTCATCTTGTATTTAATACTAAAAGCTGATGAGTAGGCTTATTTATGAGATCTCAGACTTGATTTTCTGACGAGGCATGGAGAAGTCGAAATGTCAAAAATGTGATAAATACAAGGGAGTTAATTTCGATAAATAGGTCTGCATAAATTAAGTATATGTAAGATGTTTTATCGTATACTTAACACCAAATTCCGAGGTATGAATCTCATATCTATCCCAAGAAGTAGGAATGTATGTCGAGTCAAGTTTAGTTTTCTAGCTTGTCCGACTTTATTGTTAATCAAGAGATAATACAGTTTGAAATCGAAAAGTGAGGATAAGTACAAGATGTCTTATTTTTCATATGAAAATCTATACACACTCCTGATTATGGAGTTCTCCACCATCTATAACTTGACCTTTTCTAAATTATCAAATGTTGGTTCAAAGAGACCGAGATAGGATAGCATGAGTTACCAGAAACCACTTCGAATCAATGTAAGTGTTCGAATTGGTAACATATAAAAGATGATGGAATAGAAGATGAAGATCTTTGAAGTGCAAGGGCAACGTGACACTAATCGTGAGAGTGATTCCAAAATGAATGTAATACAAGTAGTGTCTTCAGTTTGTTCATATCCTAATCAACTAGTGTGAACGAATGCTAGCATTGCATTGTCACCTAGAGGGCAATGTTAACATTTCAAGTGTGATTGTTATAAAAAAGGCAAAGCGTAGCCTTGGGCTTCACAACGAGGAATGATTAAAACATGGGATATGCGGCATGGTTGCGTGGGTCACACCCATTTGGGTATAGTCACCACCCGATCTAGATTGACATTTCAGATTTTGTATGCTAGTGACCCGAGTACGGTTGTTAATCACAACCGAGGTGGTGATATGTTCAGTACTATCCGGTAAAAGGTAGCCGGTTCTGTGTTGGTGGTGGTTTATGTGAGGGTCTCGATACATTCTATCTAAAGGTGTACTGTGGTAGGCAGTACCCTAGTAGCCTTATCATTGATGGAACTAAACTTTCAATAAGTGATTTACAGACTTATTTGTGCCCAAATATGCTGGAATGTTAGATGCAAGTACTCGGCTATGTTCTTAATTTACTTTAAACCCTAGATATTCTTATAATATCACTGGTTTTTCTATAGAAATGTTTTGATTATCGTAAGGTAAAAGCTCATCCATATTCATGTATGGCATGGTCTTAAGAGATATCTTTGTTTTAAAAGAGTTTTATAAGCTTGGTAATTAAGTTGTTTGGAGTTTACTCACACCTATGTCTGACCTGAATTATTTCTTTCTTTCCCTAAAACTCTTGGGTGCCCTAATTTGTATAAGTAGCCAAATAGTCCAGGTTTCTACGGATGTATTTTGAAGGAGCATGGAGCAGGTGGCTTCACTGTTATCTAGCTATTTTATATTTTTCCAATGTGCATGTGTATATTTTGTGTCAGAATTCATGGGCAGAGACGGTTATAATCATCCTTGGCTGAAGTTGTATTTATGTAACTCTGATGTTCATTAGGAATGATGTAATGTTACTATCTTATGTTGGCTATCATATGTGATTGCTTTACATTGTTAGATTCTGTGATTCTTTCTTCTTGTTTTTATACTCCAACGGCTTATCTTTTGGACTCTTAGATGACCGACACACGAACACTGTGGGTGTATTAAGTGTCATGTTTGGGAGTATGAAAGACAGATCGTCACAATATGTCAACGTTTTAGCACCACTTATCATGTTTGTTTGGCTACTTAATGACAAGGACAAGGAGATCGCTTGTATTTTAAAAAATATTTTGGAAAAGATAGTTCCTTTTAAACAAACCCGACTTTTGGGAAATAAAGCGATTTAAATATTTTAACCTTTTTCTAAAATATTTAAGTAATAATATTAAAAAATTTATTTAAATAACTAAATAATGATATTAAACATTTTATTTAAATAGTTAAATAATCACATTAAACCATTTTTTTAAATGAAACAATAATCTTCGAAAATATTGTTAATATTTAAAAATTATTTTTAATATTTATAAAATATTTTAAAAGACCATTCAAAATATCTAAAGTATAAACTATTTTTAGTTTGCACAAAAATTATCAATTCACAAACTGCATCCATAGGGACTATCGCTATACGAAACATAACTTTTAAACTTGTTTTATAAATCAAAATAGCCTTTTAAATCCTTTGCTTCTACATTTAAATTACTTAAATAATTTTGTATAAAGGTTTTGAAAGCAAAAGAAAAGTTCGAAAAACCTTTTAGAAACATTTATAGAAAACAAGAAAGTAAACTTTGTTTTAACAGAACACGGGATCTCGATATTGAAACATAAACCAATTCAAGTATTAACTTTCCAGCAAACATACAATCATCCATATACATAAGCACGTACATACATACGTATATACATACATACATACATACATACATATATGTATGTATGTATGTATGTATTTATGTAAATGACATTCATAAGGCAAGGAAAGATCATCACTTGTGAATAATTACTAAAGCACTTCGACTACGTCTCAAGTCATCAATAAAACATCACATATACCATCCGTTACAAGCAGGAACCAAACCAAACAGCATCATTTCCAAACACTTATAAGTTATTACACAAGAAACTAACTAATATTATTGTTACAAATAATAATGTTTAAATCTTGCATTTTAAAAGTGAGATTTACTTACCAAAATCAACATGAATACAAACCAAAGCTACCACAACTTCTACACTGACATAGGGACTTAGTTTCCCCTTTGAAAAACTTGATTTTTAAGACCCTAACAAAGGGAGATGGGCTCGGCCTAGGTGGTGGAGGGCTCGGCCATGCTTGAGGAAGGGAGTTTTTTGTTTTGTCTTGAAAGATAAGAGAAGTAGGGAGGAACAAGGTGTTTTTAGCTAGGTTTTAAGGATTTAAAGTGGAAAAATGAGATATTTTTTAACTTGAAAATTTTAGGGAAGCCATGGAAAGTAAAATGGAAGTTTGGAAAATAAAAGATAAGAGTTTGAAAATGAAGCGAGTGAAATGAAATAAGAAATGATAAAAACCAAAATACTTTTATATAAAATGAAAAAAGGAAATGACTAAAATGCCTTAATTATTAATATGTACAGTACCTCCACATCATGATGCCACATCACCCTCTCCTTTCCCACCTTGCACATGCCACCAATCACTCCCTCTCATCACCATCACTTCACATCTTCTGACGCGAACTTGATGTGTTGTCATTTTGTACCATTTTCATTTTAAAATTTAAAAGAAAAATTAAAACTTTTTTTTTTATTTAAGTATAAATTTAAACTTGTTTAACCCTAACCACTTTCTTGATCAAAGCATGTGATATTTATATATAAGTATGTGTGTATATACGTATGTGTGTGTATACCTATACTCCACTGTACACATGATGTTCCAACAACTTCCAGACAATGAAAAGTCGAAACTTCGAAAAACCGTTTTTGGTCACATTTTCGATTTTTCCCCGAACTAACTAGTTTTATAAACCAAATTTTAAATCTACTCGACTATCATTAGTTATTACTTAAAAGTAGTTTATTTGAGTTATGAAATCCATTAATATAATATTCGTATTTAAAATGATTAAATTACGGATTGTTACAATCAGCCCATGCAAAGTGTTATCCTTGCATCATTTGTATATTTTATTATATTTTGGTGATACAAAATCAAAAATAGAAGGAGATAAATATGCAAAAACAAAAGCAATCACATATATTTTATTGTGGAAATGCATTAATTATTGGATTACATTTCCATTAGATGGCATGGAAATAAATGCATGCACACGTTATGGAATAATATATATGCAAAAATTTATCATATTATTTCTTTCTTGGTAATCGCATTGCTTTGGGACTATTTTCTTCCAATTTTGGAATGAGTGAATTATTTGCTATGTTTGCGCGATTTGTTACCATTATAACTTGCCTCTATTATCTTTTTACCACATCTTGGTAATTTAATCGATGGTTCTTATGGATTTGAACTGGCTATATATTGAGGGTAGACTTTATTGTAAACCCATTCTGCCATTCAGCCAGCGATCTCCAAATAGAGTCTCTTCTTGTTATCCTTAATTTAGGGCTTTGGTATGTAAACTCTTATCTTGTAATCTCTTGTAACTCTCTCATGTGTAATAAAATCTCTCTTTTGGACTGGACGTACACTACCTTGATCATAATAGAACCTGTATAAATATTGCTCGTCTTTTTTTCTTTATAGTTATTTACTATTTATTTGGAGCAATAGAATAATTGCTGCTAGATTGAGTAATGTTCAAATCGGTAAATCTAGATCCATTTTATTATTTTTCCGTATTTATGCAATTTTTGCATAATAGACTGGTATTAGAGCAAGGCGATTTGTTTAAGTTTTTGAATCAATGGCCTAAGAACGGTAGATCTGGTAGTAATTTGTTATTACTCGTTTGGATGGAAAAAGATATTTTGTGCAATGTCGAAGATAAAGACGGAGGAGATTATGCTGAGAGAGAAGAGCATTCCAGTCTTGGAACTTTGATGATAAGGAGTTTAGTGTGTTGAAGGGACGTCTGGATTTGGAAACCTATATCTACTTCATGGCTCAATGCTGTTGTAAGAGTATTATGTTGTTTTCCATGGAAAATTTGCTATTTGGCAGATAAGGTATGTGGAAGGAGAGAGATTACTCTTACACTCTGAGATTTGGATTAGCCTTGTTATGTCCATTAGCTTTTGTTTTTTGGCTATGTATTTGAATTGGTGATTAAAAGAATTTTTAGGTCTTGGTGTTTTGAGATTATTTCGGTATCTACCTTCATTTGATTTTGGATATTTGCAACATTTTATTGGAGGGCGGAGACATAGTCTGAGCTCGTTAGCAAGGTGTGATGGGGGGTGGCCTTGTCGGAACCCATTGGGTATATATTCATTTTTGTTTTTTATCTGTTAAGAGATTTTGGTTGAAGGTGGAGTTCGTTTTTTAGAATTTTATGTTTAAATGAGAATTTGATTCGATGTGGGGTATTGGAGATTTGTGATTTTGCATCAAGGTGGAGTGTTAAATTTTGGTGATACAAAAACAGAATGAAACAAATATGCAAAAAAGGAAAGTAATCACGTATGTTTATTATGGAATTGCATTAATTATTAGATTGCATTTCCATTATATGGCAAAGAAATAATTGCACGCGCACGTTATGGTATAATATATATGCAAAAAAGATATGCATATTATTTATTTCTTTGTAATCGCATTGCTTTGCAATTATTTTCTTCTATCTTTGAAATGAGTGAATTACTTGCTATTTTTGCATGATTTGTTACCATTGTAACCTGCATCCATTATCTTTTTACCACATCTTGATAATTTAATCGATGGCTCTTATGGATTTGCACTGGCTATATATTGAGGGTTGACTTTATTGTAAGCCCATCCTGGCATTCAGCCAACGATCTCCAAATAGAGTCTCTTCTTGCTATCCCTAGTTTAGGGCTTTGGTATATAAATTCTTATATTGTAATCTCTTGTAACTCTCTCATGTGTAATAAAATCTCTCTTCTTTGGAATAAGCGTACACTACATTGATGATAATGGAACCAGTATAAATATTGTGCGTCTTTTTTTCTTTATAGTTATTTACTAGTTATTTGGAGCAATAGAATAATTGTTTCTAGATTGAGAGATGTTCAAATTGGAAAATCTAGATCTTGTTTATTGTTTTTTCCCACATTTGTGCAATTTTTGCACAACATATTTTCATTCCAAAACTAAAGATGTCAACTATAGTATTATCTCTAAATTGGCTAGTTACCCCATGATACAATTACAATTGTGACATTAAATGTTAACAAAATTTGTTCGGCTTATTCATTGAATAATCTTTCATCTTAAATTTTGTTCTTTCTTTTCTCTCAAAATTTGAAGAACATTAATGGTGGTGCAAAAGGATCATTACTGCAGGTTATGAGCATAGTTGTACTGCATTTGGTTCAAGACTTCTTACATATTTGGTAAAATACTTATCTGACAAGAGTTTATTATCTTCAGTTTAATTATAATATAACAGGAGAGAAGTGTGCTTATTAACAATGGTTATTAACAATGACACCTTTTTTCCTTGGTTAATATGTTTCTTGAAGCAAATATCACTCTTTTGATTAACTGTCATCTAAACATTACTGATAATATGCTTAACCATATTACTTGTGCGCCCCTATTTTTGATATATTCCTCAAGATGACAATGTGAAAGAAAAATCACATTTTTGGGTAAGGCATAAAGGTTATCATAGAGAAGGAATTTTTATGTCATACAAAGTATCTAATGCTACAGGAATAATTCATGTGGATTTGTTCACATTTTTTCGTCCCAAGTACCTTGGTATAACATGTATAGTGAGTTAATAGTGATGCTTTGGTAAATTAGAATGAAAGGATACATTAAATTGGTTATAGGAGCATGTTTGTCATGTTTCAGACGTCATCTTCATAAACGTTGTTCATGATATACTATTTTTGTTTTATATTTTGTTATTAGCTTTAGGACAAGGATCCATATATGCTGAAAGCTCAATAATTGAAGACATGATTTCAAAAGGAAATACTTGACTAAAGAAGGTAAACTAATTTTCTTCTTCACACTTTGGTACAACATTTTTACAAGTTTTGATGCTTCCTGGAAAAGAATAAGGCCTCATTGAAAAATTAATGCAAAAATAGACCTCCATTTGAAATAAGTTTGTGTAAATATAGATTGCGCAATTTTTAACAAAACGCTTGCGCAATCCATATTTGTGCAAGCTATATATCTAATGCTTGTGCAAATATGGTTGCGCAAGCATTATTTAGGGCATCAAAATTCCAGTTTGCTTAGATCTGATTCTCATTTTATCAAAAACCTTCCTCAAAATTCTCCCAAATTCCATCCTCGATCCATTTTTTCCCAAATCTAAACTTTTCAATTACCTTATTCTCAATTCTACCTTGAAGCAACTAATTGATTTAGCTAAAAAATGAAGGAATTTCTTCATCCATGGTGATTAGAGGTAAAAAAATTAGTTGAAACTGATGTTAAATTAACAATGATTGTTGTTGGTAATGTACCAAAATTTTGTTGTTGCTCTCGACGATAATTTACGCCTATGGTTGTGTCATAGTTGAAAATGTAAATAGTAATAGATCAATCCAAAACCCTAACTAGAAAATTGATTTTTTTAACGATTAATTGGTTGATGTATATATCGTAGAATCGCATCCCGGACCCGAAGATAGAAGTGTTCTTTTTTTCCAAGAGAAGCATAGAAGCCAAAATGATGCGCTTATGGAGGTATTTATTTTAAACACAATGAATTATTGTTACTAGTTGCAATTCTTTGTTATAAATCAGGATGTAGAAACAGTTAAGCTTTACGACCGTTCAAGCAAGCTAAAGGAAATGGACTTTAAAGATCCTAGGTTGGAACAAAAGCTAAGAATTATCAGGATTAGGAAAGCTATGCAAGTTGACTACATTCGACTAGACCATCACCTTATTATGGCATTATGTGATAGATGGAGACCGGAGACAGATATTTTTAATCTAAGACTGGGTGTCTAGCCGATGTTTACTTTATGTTTGGTCTGGGCATAGGTATGTTCAAAAAATATGGATATTGATTATTTGAAATTGTGTCATGATTTGCTTGTTCTTTTTTTCTACCAAAAGAGGCTATAAAGTATAAAAGTAAGCTAGCAATGACATGGTTTAAAAGTAAATTTCTTGAATCACTACCTGAAAGAGCGATGGATTTAGATATACTTCATCGTAGTCGTGCAGTCATATTGTACCTTTTAATTTTCATTGTTTTTCAGATATTCGAAAGGAATATTGAATTTGAAATTTTTACCATTTCTGAAAGATTTAGCAAACTGGTTACCATTCATGGGGCATTGCTGTACTTTGTTATTTTTACAGTGAGTTGTCAAATGTTGCCTTACAAAGAAGAAAAGTTTTAGGGGGTTCTGCAATATTGTTGCAAATATGGTCATTATCTTCCATTCGGGTGTAGGCGCAATTGTGTTAGGAGTAAGCGTGAAACTCCAAAAAATGTATAGTTTTATTAAAATAAACTAGTTGTTAGCGGATGACGCCATTACCTGGGAACCATATCTTTGTTGATGAAATTTGAGCATCCTGACATTGAATATATATACGTGGGTTGGATCGCCAAGAGCAGACTGATTCTTTTTTTGAACTTTGAATTATATGCTCCTAACCGAGTAATGAGACAGTCTGGCATTGAATATCAAAACATTTCCGATCCTGTGGTGCCATTAAACCCAGTTCCCACTTGTTAGATGGACTTCCTGCAGGAAAGTATAGCATTATAGAATTCCAGAATTGATCGTATCGAACATGCACGTGATCCCCCGACACCGTTGAGCAAGTATGAGTATTAGTATTAGCAAATTACTCGCTGTTGTATTTTGTAAAGATCGGCTAGAAAATTGGCTGCGTATATTCCCTGAGCTCCACTAAAGTGTGATGTGGTTAGTGTTTTAATTTATATATTTTGATTATTCATTTCTTTAGATCATATTTGTTGTTACTATGTTTTGTATTTCGCGTAGGTAAGCAGGATATATAACACTTTGGATGTGGTCAACGAAATCGAAGATAGTCGTATGGAGCCGGACAAGGTGAAAAGTAAATGTATTGACCTATGATGTATACTCGATATGATTCATCGAAAGTAGTTAGGGAGGTCAGTAAAACGTTTGCGTATTGTAGAAGAACGATAATGTGCTGTGGAGGAGACACGTACAACAGTGGAGGAAGCGGAGGGAGGACAAACGGCATGGTGGAAGCTACATACGAAAGAGGAGGGAACACAAGCCATCGGTGGAGAAGTTCAAACTCAATGGTCCGTTTGGCATAAAGGAGAACAACAATTTGGGTACCTTGGTCAATCCACTCAAGAGCCAACGGAAGAGTCGCCGTAGTGGGAGAGACAACAAGAATAATTAATTTTCGGCCGCACTCAAAAACTGTTCCAACATTTGACGAAGGCCGAAGTTCAGCTCCAATCGTGTACAAAAGGAAGAAGAAGAGAGACGCCTCTTGAGGTTAGAAGTCTTTACGATTGAGATGTCTTGTTGTTTGGCCGATATATCTTGTTGATGTTTCATTGGTCGAAAAGGTGGTTGTTGATGTTTATGAAGTTGTGGATTGTATATTTTGTGTTGATCATATCCAATGGTATTATGGATGGTATATTTTGTGTTGATGTTTATGTAATGTTGATGATATGTAATGTTGATGGGTTATGTATAGGAGGAAGGTGCAGCAGCTCTTTATCTTTGACAAGGGCATATTATTACTTGCGCATTTTTGATTTGCGCAAGCTATATTACTGAATATAGTTTGCGCATTTCAAAAATATGCAAGTATATTCGTATATGTATATAGCTTGCGATATTCGTATATATAGCTTGCTTATTTCAAAATTGCAATCGGCACAAAATCATGATATGGTCATGCATGATATTAGCACCGACAAAAGTAATGTTAGTAGCAGCAGCAATACTTCTATCATAATCCAATGCCCAGTAAGTAATTAACTTCATAACTTGTCTCGGTATGTAATTAATTAACTTCTTATTATAAGTTGAACTTCAATTGGGTTATTGGGCCACTGCAAGGAAAGGTTGGTGTTTTGCGAATTGCAAGAAATAAAATAATACTAGTAAAATTGTTCACAATTATTTCACTATGGTGGTCCCTCTAAATTAGAGGAATGTATAAAAATAGTGGTTGTAACTAATTGCTGAACAAAATAGAGAGAAGATGGAACTGTCGAGAATGATGAAGCACAGGAGCAATCCTGTGTGGAGTAGTGCCTAACTTCCGCTGTGCGCACGCCTAATTATCCATCGCATATAAGCAAAAGAAATTTTCCATCAAATATGCAAACAGAAAAATCAAATTATGCTAAGATTGACATATTATTTTCATCAAATATACAAATACGGAATTATTTCACTACTTTCATTTTCAAGCTACCGGTAAAAGAAAAACAAGATGTCCGCCTCTTTGAAAAATTCAAAACAAAAGATTTACAAATTGAAAATATGTGAAGTTTAAATCTTTAAGCTCGTGGGTAGTAGATCTACATTTCTATGTCAACATTGGATGTTGCAGTCATGTTTGGGGTGACGAGCGTAAAGCATAGTGAGCTAAGCTATAGATTTCGTCATGATTTAGGGCAAATTAGGCGATGGCATATGGTCATGTGAGGAGAATTTTGACGCATATGGTCATGGTAGCAGAAGGCATCGTCTAGGGGTGCTGCAGGTCGTAGCCATGTCGCTTTTTCCTAGGGTCCTTTGGGTGTGACTTGGTTGTGACGGATTGGAAGCTTTGGAGAAATGGAGTTCGAAGGCGAAGGCGAATTTTGATTTTGTTAATCATAGAGGGAGAACGATGGGAAGGTACACGGCTAGGGATAGGTTCGTGCATGGTGTTCATATCCAGAAATTAAATTAGTGGGAGGGACGAAAGATTAGGAGGGGCAATTAAAAATTTGAGTTGTAATTGGTTTATTAATAATTAGTTAATTCTCAAAATCTTATAAAATGTGTAACTTCTTCAAACGATGTAATCAAGACGCGGTCTTTTACGTTGCACTCATAATGGTGATAGCTATACATTGGATTTGGTTTTGTTGAATTTGGAGTTAGTAGAATTTTGAGCTAAAATCAGTGTAGTCCAAATCGGAATGCTTCGCCATTAAATGAAATTACGTTGAGTTATCTCGCATCTGAATGATTACTATAATGATATATATAGTAGATAAAATTATTGTTTTGTGTTGAAATGATTTATTGGCCTTGTACGGTTAAATTCCTGCTTTTGAAAAGCGAATGACATTTAAAATGAAATACAAAGAAAATTTGTAGAGAAATCTGTATTTCACATTGTTGTGATTTTTAATTTTAATTATATATCTATTGATTTTAATTTCAATTATATACTTGATATATAGATTGTTAAATGTCAAAATTGGACAGTTTGATCATTTGGATGTGACACCGACACATGTTAAATGTTGAACCTATTTAGTGGAAAATGGAGTAACAGCATTGGTTAAGTGTTACAGTGGCTATTGATCTCGTTATAATGTTTTGAAATACTATAAACTGATGTTTTTGATTTGGAAATCGTTTTGATTCGAAAAAAGAATTTTAAATCTGGCTCTGTTGGAATTTCTATGAATATTTTAATTGGAATAAGTTTTTGAACTTCTCTACGATAGTATTTTGTGTATATTTTTTGAACATGTTAATTTTGTAATATGAGTTATAGTATGCATTCCATTTTCAGTTCTTCATTCGTTTCTGCAGTTATTTTTGACATTACACTCAATTTTCTGTAATTTTTGATGTTATTATGTGCAGTTCTTTGCTTTTGAAGCTGGTTTTTCATATTGCCAAGTTGATTTGGCTTCTTATTGTGTTGTTTTGCATTATCAATGCGGTTTTAGCAATAATCTCAAGTTGATTTTCGTATGTCTTACTGAAAATTGAGTTATTTGTACGATACAATTTCAATATAAACGGGCTTAATGGATTGGGTTGAACCAACCCATTCAATAATGGGCTAGTTTGGATTGATCCATTTTATCGACGGATTAAATGGGTTGGGTTAGCCATGTTGCATGAAGCAATCACTTATTGTTTCTGAAGTAATATCAATGACTATGTTAATAACATTTTTCTGATAATGTAAAAAATGAGAATAAAGACATCCTCTCTGAGAATTTTGTAATAACAAGCTATTAGTTTTCTTTAGTTTTACTATAGGAAAGACTAAGCGTACAATTCATAATATATAATCAATAGGATTTCTCTGATGTTATTATCTATTAGTTTTCTTTGAAGTCGCCAACAGTTGACATAACAAGTGTCTTAAGCTCCACACCAAAAAGTTTATCTGCTTCTTTTACCTACAGAATAAAGATATAAAATTTATATTAATTCACTTTTTTAAGGTTGAAGTACATAATAGATATGTTATAACTAACTGTATTCATGCCTTAACGCAACACACTGTTTGGGTGAAGCCAGAGAAGTCTAACAAGTTAATTTCAGCCATGTCAATGCCACATCTTGCAATGGCCTGTAGCAATTTAGTGAAATTTCCAAGGGTGTTCTTGGATATTATCTCCACGTGAAATTTAATTTTTGCAATTTACAAAACATCAACCTTTCCCTGCAATGGCCCTATAACCCAATTGAAGTTCAAAATAAAGAACTTATAATAAGAAGTGAATTAATTACAAACCAGAGAGGGGTTATGAAGTTAATTACTTACCAGTCATTGGATTATGACAGGAGTATTACAACAACTGTTTACATTACCTTGTCATGATTTTCATCAGGAATATCATTACTGTGTGATAGTTCGAGCTTCAATTCAGAAATTAGTTTCTTAAGACTTCTTATGTATTCGGTTGCATCCACAAGGGTAGCTTCCTTGCTCATCTACATTTAATCAATCAGATCAGTGAATTTGATATATTGCCAACATTATTATCATCCGACAAATCCATCCCAAAGCCAGTCATATATTATATTGCCTAGAAATCGAACATCAAAATTACAACTGATGTATGTTCCAGTGTTGTATAAAGTATGTTTTATTGGTGAGATGCAAAAGAAAATAATTCAAGCAATCAAACAAAGAAAAAGGGATGAAGAGAAAGATGAGAGAAAAAATCTCATGCAAATTATGTTCCTTTGTACCACTATATTATTATTCCCTTGCATTTTGTATTTTCACCAAAAAACAACTGGTTAGCTTTCTTGAAGTTTATGTCAGTGAGAATTATGTTCAGTTAAAGGTCATACTGAGAGGAAACAATAAACATTTAGCAATTTACATTTATTGAGGTATAGAATAGGTTTACAATAGTATTCAGATGACAACAGATGAATTTGGCCACAATTTCAGAAACAATGGACTAATATGTACCTAATGTTTTCAGGTCTCTGATCTTTTGCTTTAATTTGTCAAAAAGCATTGCTGCAACCTATGAAAATCAGAATCTAATTTAGTTGTATTGCTGGTGATGATTCATGTATAAAAAAAACTTTTCCCGTTTTGCAATTATATTTCATTATGTGCGGAGAAGACTGTATGGAGCCAATGCGAAGCGAATTTCACATATGAATGAAATGTTGACAACTTTATTAGTTTTAAACTGGGAAAGGACTGTATAGAGTAACAAAAAAGCTTTTGATACTCGGAGTCGTTAGGAAAATTTCAGTCAAGAAAAGAAGGGAAAAAATACTAATATTTACTTGTTTTGCACATATATATTTTTTCTTGTTTTGCATACACAATTCACATACAAATATTTACTTTAGCCTTGCTTCTATCTTCTTACTTTGGTGGGCTAAAGATACTTGTATTAATTTTCTTTGTTTTATTGTCCACGCTTACATACTTATCTATATATATTGTTCATACTTGAATATATACATTAGTGTCTTCTTTTGCAAGCTCAAAGGTATTTATATTTTCTAATGTATTCACTTTATATTTTAATTTATCTTATATATATATATATTTCTATTTCTAATTTAAGTATGTATTTCTAACTTAAATGCTTATTGTCTTATTTTACATCTGCATTCCTATATATATAGATATTAACTTTTAAAGAAATCATTTTTAAAAAAACTTAATTATACTTTAATAAAATAAGCACACATATTTTTATTCGAATTTGGAGAAACTCAATTCAATTTACCAATTAATTTCACAATTTTTATTCAAAAATTAAATTAATTATCAATTTAAACTTGGAAAAAATCCAGGATCGTTACAGATTCTCCCCTTAAGAAATTTCGTCCTCGAAATTTGCACGCAGAGAAACAACGAAGATAGAAACACAAAGATAGAGAAACAGTTTTCCAGGTCAAAATGGATATATATTCTGTATTTGGCTTACCAAATCAGAATATCACTAATATGAGAACAAAATCATTTAATATTGCACAAGATATTTGGGTCACCAGATCTACGAATATGCAGGGGCACTGGTTAGTTCGAAGGATAACTAACCATTCGTAGAATATATCGGACCCCAGAGAAGAGATAGATATATTCAATCTCCTACAATTTCCTAAACACTAGATATGGATTCCAACTCAAGTGGGAATACCCCAAAGTATATACCAACTTGCCCCTCTTCGGACTTCAGTCTACACAAGAAATTATAATAGTATTTTAAATTCAGTTTTAAACGAAATCGTTTTATCGATTCAATTCAAATTTAGCTTCATATTCTATTAATCAATTTAACTCAATTTAAAAGTTTCAATTTATTTAAAATTTCAATTTCAAACTTCAAATTCATTAAAGTTTAGATCGAAAAGCTGATAAGAAACCGATGAAGATACGAAGTAAGGATTTTCTACAATGATTCGTTTGGCCACCATCACACCGAAACTTCTTTCTGGAGCTATCACGAAGATATCAAAGAATTTGGAATCGAATCAAAGGAGATTGAGAAGAAAGTTGTTTCCACTGTCGCAGGGTATTGACCATTTGTAGTGGTACTCTCCTGTCCCCTATCTCGTTCTCTTCTTGCACTCATACTTACTATCAGTGGATAGTAAGAGAATTTACTAAGGCCTTCGAACAGATATCTTAGGGATTACTCATTCTAGGGTATACTCCACCCTATCTCCAATGAGTTACTTAATGTGTTATATTCTTGAGCTAAAGTTTAACCCTCAGCTCTGATACCAAATGCAACGGCCCTGAGTCGACCTTCGAAAATCGGCACCGAATACGACACTCGTATTCAAATGCCGCAGATCCAAACGTCGAATCTGATTCGCCAAAGCTTATAACACATTGAGTATCACAACACAGCGGAAGGAAAAGAATATCAATACATATATATAACATTAACACAATGAAAGGTACAATATCTGATATAATATGATACAACAAAATGATACAATCGATATCATACTATCAGAGATACAAGAAATAGCAGTGGAAAGATAATGAAAACACCAACATCGGAACAATATCTCCAATGTGGTCTTCAAGAGAGAAAGAGGAATAGAATCCAGAATTGTAACTCCCTCTCCAAAGCTCCAATCCAGAAATAGCTCGAACTCCCAATAACGATGCACAAAGATAAGTAAGTGCAGTCGTGATCCAAAGACTGGACTAACCCCAGATAATCTACTAAACCTGACTATCTAAAAATGTAAGGACTCAGAATTTCTGTCAATTAAAATTTGTTTATTTAATTGATTTAAATATTAATAAGTGAAATTGAACAGTCGAATAATTTATTTTTCGAATAATTGGATTTAATTGGATAATTAAATCGATAATTTAATATTTGAAAATACAGAAATAATTGAAAATTGGGTTTAATATGATTGAAAATGATTTGTAAACTTTTATTATATCATATTGGAGTTAGAATGATGTTATAGAACTTTTAAAATCGAATTTAAAGTTAAATTGTGAAAATTGAATATTTTAATATTTAATTGACGAGTTAAAATAGCCATTTTTCAAACAGTCCCGGATTTTGACGAAACTGGTTTCATCGGATCCGTAATGTTATATTATAGTAAGGCTTCAAATTTCATGTCAATCGGATTTACCGTTTGTCCGGGGCAAGCCAAAACGCGTAGAAATTAGTTTAAATCGGTTTAATTTAAATTTGATCGTTTATTTCCGTAACTCGCACATATGATCAAATTAGACTCCGAAACATGTTCCATTGTGTCTGGAACGTGGGGTAAACCTTAGAAATGCTAGCCGACATGCTTCGTTTGGAGTTGGAAATTTTTTGGATGAATAGTGTTTTTGGAAATTTTCTATATAAGGACTTCATAACTTCAATTTACAAAAGCCCAAAACCCTAATTCCTTTGCTTCAGCCGCCACTTTTCTATTAATGGCTAGAAATGAACGATCTTCTCTTCTTAATATCTTCCAATCCGTCAACAACTAGAAAAACTTGTCAACCGCAAAGTTGAAGAGCATCGGAAGAGCTTTCAATCCATACGGGTACTTCGTCGGATCGTCGACCATAGGAGGAGCTATTGCTCGCGTTCACATCAGGTAACGCATGAATTTCGAGGCAAATTAGGTGGCCGAACTCCACCAGGTCACGGCCGAAGATAGCTCTCGTGATGAACTTCGAAACCCATGTCGTTGATTGCCTTCAAATCGCTTGTAGTGGCCGTGAAAATTCGAGGAAGGGGGGCGGCTATGGGTTTGGTTTACTGGGTAACGAACATGGGAGGGAGATGATGGGGGACGGCCGAGATTTTCTGGTGGAAAAATGGAAGGCTCTGATTTGATCTAGGTTTAAAAATATTAAAAGAAATGTAAATTTATATTATATAAATTGTGTAAACTTCTAAAATGCATATCTCTTTCATACGAGGTCCGTTTTGGACGAAACGGATTGCGTTGGCTTCGTTTTGTCGAGTACTACACAATGAAGCTGGTTTGACGTCGTTTGAAGCTAGTTTGAATTTCGGATAAAATTAAATGTACGTTTAATTTTATTCGAAATAAAACGCTGAAACTGAATTGAAAGCAAGGTGAGAACTTCTCACTCAATCGAATTGTTTCGATTTAAATTTTAAATAGTTAGATTTAAAATATTGATTGTATGCCTGGATGATAAATTATTATCTGTTATTGATTGAAATAGACATTATACGCCGTTATTAAGCGGAGGTTATTTATAAAAAACATATACCGCGATAATTCCATCTTGATTGGAATTGGAATTATATATGTACTTGGAGCTGATTTCCTACATTATATAGCGGATGAGACCCTACTGCGCCGCATAATAGCGGATAATATTTTATAAATCCTATATACCGTGATATTCCGTACTGGAACGGAATTGGTATTGTGCTAATGTCTGTGGATGCAGGGAAACAGGTTGGAGGGATCCAACTAGATATCTCACCAGTATTCATTTGATTAGAGATATTATGGTATTTGTTGATTATCATATCGATATATGATGTTTGTTGTCGTGATTGACTATTTGGTGTGTTACATCATTGGACCGATTTTTTGATTTTTAAAATGTTAAAGGAACGATTTTTAATTTAAAAGAATTTTTAAGTGATTTCGAAAGTGTTCGTTTTATTAAAATTTGGAATTGATCTATTTTAAATAAATAAACGTTATAATATTTAAAGTTATAAAAGTTATGATTTTTGATAAATATAACCGAAATGTGATTTTTGAAATAAATAGTCAATTAATTTATAAAAAGGTTTAAATTGGGATTTTTGAATTATTATAAACGATTTATATAAAAGATTTAGAATATTGATATTTATAAATTTAAAATATAGGAATTATAAAACGAGTTTTTATAATTGTTAAAAAGAAGTATAAATGGATTTCATAAGTGAATGAAATTATAGATTTATAAATTGTGAAGTTATAAATTGAATAGATTTTGTAAAATAGAAAACTATAAATAATTAACGTGAAATTTTGATTTTTCACATCTAAATGAGATTTAAATAGAATTGGTTGGTAAAGATATTTTTTTTTAACTTGAAGTTTTTATAATATATAAATGTCAATTTATAAACATTGATTTATAAATTCAAGATTGATTGAATTTGATAAGTAAATTTTTATAGCTTATTAAAGGAGTATATTCACGATTTTGGGACAGTGGATAATTTTTGAATTGAATATGTAAAAAGTGTTGAATTTGGTTAATGAGTTATATTCACGATTTTGAACGGTGAATAATATATCAAAGGAATGTTTAGGGGGTGATCTTTTAAATGGAATTAAAACGATTGAGGTTATTTTAAAATGCATTAAGTGTCGAAACCAAAGACTTCAACATTCATTGTTGAAATAGACGTTTTCAAGAAATAGAAGGAAATGGTAGACTATAACGTTGTTGTTATAGTAAATGATTTCTGAAAGGAAATGTTTTATATAGTATTGGGATTTATATATCTATCTTAAGTTCGAATCCCTATACTAGTGATTTTGGGTCGTCGTAACGATGTTTTACGCAACATTCGTTTTGGCCCAAATAAATGTGTTTGAGCGAACGTTTTCTTTAAAGAATGAAATATACACTTAATTTCGATTTAAGTATATTTAATATTTTCCAAGTGTTGAAAATAAATGGATTTGTGAATTACTTATTATTAAATAGTATGGAAATGTTTTCCAATATGAAGTGAATATTTTGAGATTTTATCTTTTAAAGATAAATTGAAAATGAATATTAGAAATCGATTGGAAAATCGTATATTCGTAGATATTTTGGAATTGTAAATTCACTATGGAATTTATAAAAGAAAGGGAAATTTGTTTAAAAATAAACGTTGATCCATTTTTGAAGTGTGGAAGTAAATTTACGGGTTTGGAACGTAAGTTTAAAATAAATCGGCAGGGATTTATTTGATTGATTTAAATGAACCATTTTAAATTTAAAATGGATAAATATTTGGAAGTGTTTCCGTTTAAGGAAATTGATTTGAAATTTGTTTTCGAACGGTTGAAGTGTGGAAATTACATATATAGTAAAGATATTTTTGGAAAATAAATAATTTGGAAAATTATTTGGAATTTGGTGATGTTGAACATACTTATTGATAGTTAAATAACTCACTATCAATATTTACCTTTGAATGGGTATTTGTTGTGCTTTGCTTGAATTTGAATTCCACACTTATTTTTTAAAATAAGCGCTCACTATTCGGGTTAACCGAGAAAGGACCTTGGGGTCGTATAACCCATTCCGAATATGTGATACGTCGTTATTGATTGCATTTGAAGACCGGTGTTGAAGACCGGATATTTGTGAAAACGGAAGGATTACCATCGAATGTTTCTGCATTGGCTGATTTCCGATATAGAAATTTATTACCCTTTGTGATGGGAAGTCCGGTCGTGATTAGTGAATATTCGGATTACAAGGACTTCTTTGGAAGTGCTTCGATTCCGTTCGATCCCGGAACGGACTTGTATGGATGTGTGTATGACGTTACAATTTGAGATATAAAGCTGGTTTCTATCAAATATATTTCCATTGGCGGCGGAGAATTTATTCTCTTAGCTTAACACCCTAGAGGTTATGTAGTTGATGGTTGCCAGTGATACATTCCCAAATTGGTAATGTGGCGTACGAAGTGCTATTGAGCATTTAATGATCAAAGCACAGCTTTTGTATAAAGCGTGGCTTTGTGGACGAGACTTCGTCGGACCTCACACCCCGAAAATGGTCAAAACAGCAAGGATCCAGCAAAGTTATTAGGGGGTAGCTCCCCTTTAGTGTATGTCATTCCTTCTGGATAGAGGTGGTATCATGGTATGGAGCCCAGATACTTAACCTATGTTGTTGCTGCAAAATTAGTACTTTGTGGTTGTCGGAATCGAGGATCCTCGGATATAGATCGGTTACGATCGGGGAATGACATATTCGTGTCAATAGTTACCTAGTTTGAAAGGTAACCCGGCTTGTGTTGGCAGAGATCTAGTTAGGTTCTCGGTCATCTTTCTAGAGGCGTACCCATGTGGCAAATGGAAGTTCGTTGGCCTGACCATTTGTTGGAAATCCAAAGAAAAAATACGATCTTGTACGGTTTTAGTTGTAGAACCTATCATTCACTTATAGTGGCGCCCCACTGTTTGGATGGTAGCTGTAGTAGGCATAACCGCGAAATTCCTATGTTGGCTAAGATTTGTATCTTTACTTTCGAAATGATTTTTCCTACACTATGCACTAATAATAATATTAAATGTTTCTTTTTAATGCGTATCAAGCATCTTTGACTATCATAAAGAGAAATCTCCTCCGATTTTGCGTTTGCATTGTGTGTGTGTGCGGGAGGCCTTATGGTAGTCTTATTTTCTAAAAAGCATTGCGAATCTATTTTAAAAAAATTATCCTGTACTTTGTTTTAAAAATAAACTGTTTTAGTTCTCACACCAGTCACATGACTGACTCGGAGTTTATTGTTTTCCTTCCTAAACTCTGGGTGCCCACGAATTTCCCCACGGGCAGTCTAGAGTAAGGTTTATCAAGATATTCTGGAATTCGGGAGTTGCTGTAGAGAATTGGAGCAAGTTGGAGGGCATGGCGTATCATTTAGTATATAGTATTTCTTTTCCGCTGTTCGTTGTTGTTTGTTGTTGTATACTCTGATGATGTAATGTAATGTACTGTGATGTAATGAAATAACTGATATAGTTCTTTGTTTAAAGATTATTCATTTATCTATTATATGTTGTTCCGTTGCGATTGTGAGATTCTGATATTATTCTGTTGTTTCTTTCTGTCCTGTTCTATATTTTCCTCTCTTCTTCTATCTTTTTCTTCTTCATTAACCCTAACGGTACGGTTTTCCGGCCTTCGTTTTCTCGGCAGTTGATATAGTGGACGTATTGATGTCGGTTTTCGAGCGTCGAAAAGTTGTGACGTTACATTTGGTATCAGAGCATATGGTTAAGCGACAACCATGGCTCTGTTGGGTGTTACTCATTAGAGATAGAGTCAGTAGTACTCTAGAATGAGTTTGAGTGTAATAATAGATACGAGCGCATATTTGTTAGTGAATATGAAATTGTTTTTTATTGTGATGATTGGTTTGTTGAGTGGTATATGGATTCTGGTCAACACGAGTAATTAACGTTGTTGATAGGGATCTCTAAATACTTGTACAGAACAATTTGACATGATATTGTTTTAAAATAGGGTAAATGAAATAATTTTACCTTGATTATATTTTATATATAAAGGAATAATTTTTCAGATTTATTAAAGTGTATATGAATTGATTGTTTGGTTGTTGAATTAGTTAAATAAAAACAACAACTGTAAAAGAATGAATTGTATAAGCGAAGAATTATAAGTATGAAGTTATAGTTAAAATGATTTACAATTTTGGAATAATCTTATATATAAGAAGTGAAATTATATAAGTAAAAGATTTATAAATGTGATTTATAATCTGAAAATAAAATTCCAGAGAAGAGTTTTGAAAGGATTTGATATTTTAGAAAATTGTTTTGGAGAAATTAAAGCTCTAAACTCTTTTCGGTCGCTGGAAAATAATTTCGATGATGATTGCAACATCATCGGTGTTCATTTTCGGGTTTCCAAAAGTGGGATTGCTGCCAAATTATTTTAAATGAAAGTTGTTTGGAAAATTTGGGTTTGGGTTTTGAAATTCAAAGGATAATAGAATTGGTTTCAAAAATGGTTTTGAAAGATTGAAAAGACTCTGGAATGTTATATAAAATGTTTGGAATATAATTATTAAGTTGGAAAATAAATTGTGAATGAATAAATAAAATTTACAAGTGCAAGAAAATGAAATTAAAATCCAAGTTGAAATAAATTTGAGTTGTCATCAAAGACATGTGATTTGAAATTTAACTAAAGGAGAGTTAAATAGATTGATTTGGATTAGATAAACTATTGAAATTGATGAATATAAGTGAAGTAAGTTTTGAACTTATAATATGAGTTAATAAATTTAGCTTTGGTAAAAGTTAAATAGAATTGACTTTAGAATTGAAACCTGAATTAGATTTTTAAGTGAAAATTTAAGTTAAGTTAAACAAAGGATGTTGAAATGAATATAACTTAAGTTGTGTAGTGAAAGTAAATGTAAGTGGAAATTTGAAATGGAATATAACTTAAGTTGTGTAGTGAAAGTAAATGTAAGTGGAAATTTGAAATGGAATATAACTTAAGTGATGTTGAATAAAGTTGATTTTGGCATCGAAGTAAAATAGGAAATGATGAATATGAACTTGAGTTGTATAAATGAAATTCAACCTTATTTGTTAAAGGAATTAGCAATTGAATTAATTAATGGATTGAATGTTAATCAGTCGAATGTAAAAGAATTAATATGGGATAATGAATGTAAGTGCAAATTCATTAAAAGCTAATGTTATTGAGAAATTGAATAATGGAATGAAAATCAATTTAATATGAACCAACTGGAATTAAAAGTGTTAAACCAAATAGAATGTAAATTAAATAGTTTGGTTATGTTGAATATACATTGGTTGTTATATGGTTGTTAACTAATTTTATATAATTCATTAAGTGTTAATGAAATTGAATTAAGGAAGATTGAAAGCTATAAATCAAATTGGAAGTTAAGTAAATTTGATTTGAATGTGGAAGTAAACTAACTTGAATGTAAATTAGTGAATGCAAACTAATTGAAATTGAATATGAATGAATATTAGTAAATCCAATGTTAATGAATCAAATGTGATTTAAATTGGAAAACTTGGTTATGGATTTGTTGGATGTTTATTGGTTGGATAGTTGTTTGATGGTAGCATTTGTTGATTGAATGCATTTGCTATGTTGGCACATGTAGTTGTTATGTTTCTATATGATGTATATTGATATTATTTTCATGTATACATGTTTCTTATTGGTTTGTTAAGTGTTTAGTAGGTGCGGATTGCACTTGCTTCGCATTTGGAGCTCGCTTTCGCGCTATATTAGCCGTATATGCTCGCTAATAATAAATAAGGTACATATCTCGGAATACATACTGTACTTTTACACTTTTTTCCCCGCGGGATGCCTCATCACTTGATGAGATGTATATTTGTGATATATATACTGTCATTTTTTTTCGGATCGAGCCGCCCAAAGTAGACTCTGGCAAATTTTTCCGAAAATTTAAGGTGTCGGAATATTTTTGATAAAATTGGGAAATTTTTGAAAACTAAGTTGGATTTGGAAACTTAGTAAAGATTTTGTAAGAAGTTTATGTAATGCATTTTGGGAAAGTTAAACACTAAAGAGATTTGCAAAATCTTATTGGAACGGTTTGTTTTGGAAAGTTAATGGATTCTGTAACTTTTTCTTACTTGGTAATTTCGAGGACGAAATTCTTTTAAGGGGGGAAGTTTATAACGACCCAGAATTTCCGTCAATTAAAATTTGTATATTTAAAATATTTTAAATATTAATAAGTGAAATTAAATAGTCGAATAATTTATTTTTCGAATAATTGGATTTAATTGGATAATTAAATCGATAATTTAATATTTGGAAATACAGAAATAATTGAAAATTGGGTTTAATATGATTGAAAATGATTTGTAAACTTTTATTATATCATATTGGAGTTTAATATTTAATTGACGAGTTAAAATAGCCATTTTTCAAAAAGGTCTCGGATTTAGACGAAACCAGTTTCATCGGATCCGTAATGTTATATTATAGTAAGGTTTCAAATTTCGTGTCAATCTGATTTACCGTTTGTCCGGGACAAGCCAAAACGCATAGAAATTAGTTTAAATCGGTTTAATTTAATTTTGATCGTTTATTTCCGTAACTCGCACATATGATCGAATTAGCCTCCGAAACACGTTCCATTGTGTCCGGAACGCGGGGTAAACCCTAGAAACGCCAACCAGCACGGTTCGTTTGGAGTTCGGAAAATTTCGGATGAATAGTGTTTTTGGAAATTTTCTATATAAGGACTTCATAACTTCAATTTGCAAACAAAAGCCCAAACCCTACTTCCTTTGCTTCAGCCGCCACTTTTCGGTTAATGGCCAGAAATGAATGATCTTCTCTCCTTAATCTCTTCCAATCCGTCAACAATTAGAAAAACTTGTCAACTGCAAAGTTGAAGAGCATCGGAAGAGTTTTCAATCCATACGGGTACTTCGTCGAATCGTCGACCATAGGAGAAGCTATCTGCTCGCGTTCACATCAGGTCACGCACGAATTTCGAGGCAAATTAGGTGGCCGAGCTCCACCAGGTCACGGCCGAAGATAGCTCTCACGATGAACTTCGAAACCCATGTCGTTGATTACCTTCAAATCGCTTGTAGTGGCCGTGAAAATTCGAGGAAGGGGGCGGCTATGGGTTTGGTTTACTGGGTAATGAACGTGGGAGGGAGATGATGGGGGACGGTCGAGATTTTCTGGTGGAAAAATGGAAGGCTCTGATTTGATCTAGGTTTAAAAATATTAAAAGAAATGTAAATTTATATTATATAAATTGTGTAAACTTCTAAAATGCATATCTCTTTCATACGAGGTCCATTTTAGCTTAACACCCTAGAGGTTATGTAGTTGATGGTTCCTAGTGGTACATTCCCAAGTTGGTAATGTGGCATACGAAGTGATGTTGAGCATTTGATGATCAAAACACAGCTTTTGTATAAAGCGTGGCTTTGTGGATGAGACTTCGTCGGACCTCACATCGCGGAAATGGTCAAAACAGGAAGGATGCAGCAAGGTTATTAGGGGGTAGCGCACCTTTAGTGTATGTCATTCCTTCTGGATAGAGGTGGTATCATGATATGGTGCCCAGACACTTAACCTATGTTGTTGCTGCAAATTTAGTACTTTGTGGTTGTTGGAATCGAGGATCCTCGGATATAGATCGGTTACGATCGGGGAATGACATATTCGTGTCAGTAGTTACCTAGTTTGAAAGGTAACCCGGCCTTATGTTGGCAGAGATCCAGTTAGGTTCTCGGGTCGTCTTTCCAGAGGCGTACCCATGTGGCAATGGGAAGTTCCTTGGCCTAGCCATTTGTTGGAAGTCCAAAGAAACAATACGATCTTGTACGGTTTTAGTTGTAGAACCTATCATTCACTTATGGTGGCGCTCCACTGTTTGGATGGTAGCTATAGTAGGCATAAGTGTGAAATGCCTATGTTGGCTAAGATTTGTATCTTTACTTTCGAAATGATTTTTCCTATACTATGCACTAGTAATAATATCAAATGTTTCTTTTTAATGCGTATCAAGCATCTTTGACTATCACAAGGAGAAATCTCCTCCGATTCTACGTTTGCATTGTGTGTGTGCGGGAGGCCTTATCGTAGTCTCATTTTCAAAAAGCATTGCGAATCTATTTAAAAAAAATAATCCTGTACTTTGTTTTAAAAATAAAGTATTTTAGTTCTCACACCAATCGCATGACTGACTTAGAGTTTATTATTTTCTTTCCTAAACTCTGGGTGCCCACGAATTTCCACATGGGCAGTCTAGTGTAAGGTTTATCAGGATATTATGGAATTCGAGAGTTGCTGTAAAGAATTGGAGGCAAGTTGGAGGGCATGGCGTATCATTTAGTATATAGTATTTCTTTTCTGTTGTTCGTTGTTGTATACTCTAATGATGTAATGTAATGTACCGTGATGTAATGAAATAACCGATATAGTTCTTTGTTTAAAGATTATTCATTTATCTATTATATGTTGTTCCGCTGCGATTGTGAGATTCTGATATTATTCTGTTGTTTCTTTCTATTCTGTTCTCTCTTTTCCTCTCTTCTTCTATCTTTTTCTTCTTCTTTAACGCTAACGGTACGGTTTCCGGCCTTCGATTCCTCTGCAGTTCATACAGTGGACGTATTGATGTCGGTTTTCGAGCATCGAAAAGTCGCGACGTTACAGAAAAACCCAACTCTAGACTACCCGTGTGGAAGAATTGTGGGCACCTAGAGTTTAGGAAAGGAACAATAAACTCCGGGTCAGTCATGAGACTGGTATGAGTAAACAAAAAACAGTTTATCTTTAAAACAGACAACAAAAGAATTTAAAATAAATCCGCAATGCTATTTGAAAAATGAAACTAACATAAGGCTCCCGCCACATACACAATGCAAATGCAGAATTGAAGGAGATTTCTCCTTATGATAGTCAAATACGCTTGATACGAGAAAATTTCTTTAATATTATTACTAGTGCATAGTGTAGAAAACCTGTTTAAAGTATAATATTAATCCGAGCCAGCATAGACATTTCGAACTATGCCTACTATAGCTACCATCTAAACAGTGGTGACCACCATAAGTAAATGGAAGGTTCTACAACTAAAACCGTACAAGGCACGTATGAAAGATTGGATTTCCAACAAATGGTCAGGCTAAGGAACTTCCTACTGTCCATGGGTACGCCTCTGGCGGGACGTCCCGAGAACCTAAATGGATCTCTGCCAACACAAGGCCGGCTTGCCTCTGTAACTAGGTAACTACTACTCGAGCATGCCATCCCCCGGTCCTTTGGGACCTTTATCTGAGGTGCCTCTAAACCACAAAGCAATCACAAAGTAATAGATCTGCAGTACCCACATGAGTAAGCATCTGGGCTCCATACCTGACACCACCCTTTCCCAGAAGGGAATGACACACCCTAAAGGGCGCGACCCTCATAATTTGCCGCATCTTTCCTCTTTCGACCGTTTCCGGGGTGTGAGGTCCTAATGCAGTCTCGTCCACAAAGCTACGCTTTATACAAAAGCCATTCTTTGATCACAAATGATCAAAAAATGATCATCAACACACAACAGCACTCAGCATGTCATACTACCAAATTGGGAGTATATCACTGATAACCTTCAACTACATAACCTCTGAGCTCATACGTCTCAGAGAAGTGTGCTAAGCTAAGAGAATAAATTCTCCGCCACCAACAGATATGTATTTGAAAAAAATCTGCTTTATATCTCAAAGTGTAGTGTCAGACATACAACCATAAAAGGCTGTCCGAACAGAACCGAAGGCACTTTCGAAGAAGCCCTTGCAATCCGGGTATCCACAATCACGATCGGACTTCCAATCACTTAGGGAATCTCTATATTGTAGCTACTCGGTGCAGAGACAATCGATAGGTTATCTTATCATTCTCGCAAACACCCGGTCTTCAACACCGGTCTTCAATGCAATCCATAATGTCGTATTATTATTCGGAATGGGTTATATGACACAAGGTCCTCTCCCGGCTAAATTGAATTATGAGCGCAATATTTAAAACATATGGATATTGGATTTCAGTTAAGTCACAACTTCTAAAAATCCAAAGCTTTTCTTTCAAATAGTTTAAACAAATTACCATTTGAAATCTTTAAACAACAAGATTTATTTCACAAAATTCACCCAGTTTCACAAAGATCCTTTTACGGATTTCAAAACAATTCCCAAATCAATAACGTTAAAATGGTTTAATCCATATATAACTTGTATAACATCTTTGATCCCTAGTTTCAAATCATAGAATTCAGTTTCAAATTTAAATTTTAAATTTAAATCAAATTATTTAAACTTCAAGGCGTAATCAAGTTATTCAAAATAAATTTTATCTTTGAAACTCCTTTTCGAAAGCTTTTTTACTTTAATCCCCATCCATTTCCAAACTATTTGGATTCAAAATTCAAATTCAAAACTATTTCAAAAATCTGCGACTTAACCAATTTCCACATGCAATCCATATTTGTGTGTGTATGGTATAGTCCAAGGATTTCACACAATAGTGCAACATCATAAATCATCACATCCCATATTTAAGCAGATCGATATTGATAAGTGGTATTATCTATAACACTTATCGTTCATCCACAGATACATAGATAAATAATATAAATTTATCACAGGTCACACTGAAACAATTCGTAGCACGAAGCATAACATATCAGAAATATCAAACAGTTTGACAATCAATAGAATTCAACCCTCCCTAAGTAAGCTCAATTAATTATCTGATTAATTTAAATCAGATAAGTCATCAATCATGGTTAATTAACTAATTTCAAATCATTTGATTAATTATCCTTTAATCATTTATTAATTAAATTAATCAACCTTTAATTATTAACTTTTAATTATTAAATTATCCTTTAGTTCATTTCCCTTAATTAATTCATTAATAAATTAATCAACCCTTATTTAATTACCATTTGATTAATTTTTCTTAATTAATTACAATAAGTGATTATTCCTAATCACTTAATCAACTTTAATTAATTAATTGCTTATTAATCTTTAATTTATTTCATGAATTATCATAATCTTAATTATACTTAAGATAAACATCCTCTTTGTTAAATACTAAATCACATTTCAAAAATATTTACCTTTAATTATAATTTAACTTTATTTATAAAATAATTAAATTTAAAATATCTTTAAGTATTTAACATGCTTAATTTAACAATCAAACTGTTTCTTAATTAAGGTTTTAAAAGGCATTTAATTTAAAGAATTTATAAAGCATTAAAACAATTTCATCTTTACATTTCCAAAAGAACTTATTAAAACAAGATTTTTTAAATTTTAGTTGCCCCGACTTTGGGTTAGATCCGATGATAACTCGACCCTGCATCGAGTTGTCTCTTCTATTTTCCCGAGTTAAATTTAGATTTAAAACTCTGTTAAATCTTTAATTTCATAATTTAAAAATCACTTTATAAAATACTTTAACAATTTAAAGTTGTTTAAAACATTTCATTTTTTTTTATAAAACTTATTTTAAAAAAAAACTAGAATTCAAATTCATTTTGAATTCATATTTTAAACTTGTTTCAAAACCTTTGTTTTAAATTTTCTTTACAATTTTAAATTCAGTTTAAGTTTAGAAACTTAAACACTGCCAGGTTTTAAACAAAACCTGTAAAAAAAAATTACTTGAGCCAGACAAAAAATGACTTCGAGTCAAACCCTACCCAACTTGAGCGAATCACGAAATAACTCGAGTAAAACTCGAGTATCCATCTCCTGCTCCAACCAAAAATAACATCACCAGAATTTATGCACCGTGCATACGCACATCGCCGCCGTGCACCTCCAGTCAACGCTGCGTCATCGAACAAGTCGACGATCCTCCATGCTCCACTCCCCGACCATCAGAAACTCCATCATCCCCTCAAAAACGAATTTGAGTTAAAACCCAAACCTGGAAACAGTAAAACCCACCACCACCAAACCTGTCATCGCCTCGTTCTCGCAGCTCCCACCACCAGAATTCATACAACTCCGGCCATGACCTCGTCTACGACCAAGCTACTATCACCCAAAGCCCTGAAACACTCGATCAACTATACAAGCCATGGTGATCGATTAATTAAACACAACAAAACTAGGGTTCCAGAAGAAATCCCACTGCTGCAACTTCCTTGGTGAATTACATCAACATCAACCATTTTTCCTAGTATCTCCGATCACGCCTCCATCATCAGGAAGAACCCCGATGCCTCCAAACCTTTGGATCGCTGGAAAACCCAAATTCCCCCTATTTTGTTCAACCCAGAACTGCACCTTCAATTCCAAACTAAAAACTATGATTCTTGTTTTAAAATTTATATTTTTGTTGATGTATTCAATTTATATTAATGAATTTATAAATTACATAGTTTGGATTTTCACATATATTGACATGCACTGTTGTTTTTTATATTTCATAGACACTCACTCGGGTCAGACCGAGTATTACAGATTTGCAGGTAAGGACGTTCTGGAGCTCAAGAGGAGAGCTGGAGGACAGGAACGTATAGAGTGTTTATCCGCTATGATATATATTGTTATTTATCTGGGACAAGTTATTTTTAACTGTCCATTGATTGTGTAAATATGGTTACTCTGATGTATTAAAATGTAATCAACCGATCTAATTTTTCCTTTGTAAACCGTTATTTATGTTGTACTATATTTTGATCCGCTGCGAATGTGAGTTTTCTGTGACTTCTTTTCTGCTTTTCTTCTATCTCTTTCTTTCTTTACTAACTATATGGAAATTTCGAGATCGAAATTTTAGGGTCATTTCGGGTCATACCGAGTATTATAGATTTGCAGGTAAGGACGTTCTGGAGCTCATGAGGCGAGCTGGATGGCAAGAACGTATGGAGTGTTTCCGCTATATTTTATTTCTGTACATCTGTGACATGAAAATTTGTATATTTAGTGACTGTATATATGTGAAACTCTGATGTATTAAAATGTAATTGACAGATATAATATTCTTTTGTAGACTGTTATTATTTATTATTATATTTTATCCGCTGCGAATGTGAGATGTTGGTGTTTCTGTTCTTCTCCTTCTTCTATCTCTTACTTTCTTTCCATAACTGTTGTAATTTTCGGCTTCGAGAATTTCGGGTCGTTACATTCGGGTCAGGTCGAGTATTACAGATTTTCAGGTAAGGACGTTCTGGAGCTCAGGAGGCGAGCGGATGGCTGGAACGTATGGAGAGTATTCCGATATGTATATATTGTAGATTGTCTGGGACATATGATATTAACTGTCCAGTGTTTGTGTAAATATTGAAACTCTGATGTATAAAAATATAAGTGTAATGATACAGATCTTCTTTGTAAAACTATTATTTATGTAATATTATATCTTATCCGCTGCGAATGTGAGATTCTGAGTTTGAGTTTTCTGTTTCTTCTTCTTTCTCTTTCTTCTTTTCACTAACTATCTGGAATTTTCGAGATCGAAATTCTGGGTCGTTACACTCAGGCTATTTTTAACTTAATCAAAATTTTAAACCTTAGTCTATGATAAATCAAACAACATTGGTTTGTAACTTACACCCTAACAAAAACAAGATCAAGTGATAAGGATTTAAATAGAATTTCTTTTTTTAGCTTGGGTACATAAAACAGAACAAAGCACATATATTAAACAGCATGCACACTATATCAGATTTCACTTATACATACATATAATACATATTTATTTCAACCATACTAGCATGCAACCAAAATATTTTTTACATTTTAAAAGTTACTCACAGTTGTTTTGAGAAGATGAACAGAGCTCTTTGACATAGGCTTGAAATTGCAAGCTGAAACTTTTCTCTTGATCTTTGGCTTATATGAATTTGTATTGTTTTTTATGTTGAATTTTTTGTTTAAGTTTTTAGATGGTATTTAATTCAGATTTTCTCAGCTTTTGATGAACGAACTGTAATGAGAAGCTTGATATATAGGAAAGAAGTTTATAGGATGATTATATTTTGTACAATGGTCAGAGATTTTTTCCCTTACTTTGACTAAGGCAAGATTTCGGCTGAAATGATTTTCTGCATATTTTGAATGACCATATTTGTGCCGAGATTAGATAGAAATAAATGCATATGTTTCTTTCCTTAGTTACAGCCTATCCTATTTGTGCGTACTTATTTGTTTTGTTGATTCTTGTATGCAGATATATTTTTTTCTCTTTTTTTTTCCTTGTTTTGCATACACAATTCACATACAAATATTTACTTTAGCCTTGCATCTATCTTCTTGCTTTGGTGGGCTAAAGATACTTGTATTAATTTTCTTTGTCTTATTGTCCAAGCTTACATACTTATCTATATATATTGTTCATACTTGAATATATACATTAGTGTCTTCTTTTGCAAGCCCAAAGATATTTATATTTTCTTTCTTATGTCTACATGCATATCGTATTTTGTTTGAAAGTAGTTGAATGTATAAATTTTTTCTTGTCTTATGTCCTTATAATATAAATGAATTTCTATAGTCGATACGTTGTTATAATTTTTCTAATGTATTCACTTTATATTTTAATTTATCTTATATATATATATATATATATATATATATCTATTTCTATTTCTAATTTAAATATGTATTTCTAACTTAAATGCTTATTGTCTTATTTTACATTTGCATTCTTATATATATAGATATTTAACTTTTAAAGAAATCATTTTAAAAAAAACTTAATTATACTTTAATAAAATAAACACACATATTTTTATTCGATTTTGGAGAAACTCAATTCAATTTACCAATTAAATTCACAACTTTTATTCAAAAATTAAATTAATTATCAATTTAAACTTGGAAAAAATCCGGGATCGTTACACATATGATACCAATAATTATTATTTACTTTTATGACAACAATATATCTACTATTGCAAATATAATTAACGAAAGTAAGTCTCAATATTTTAGGCATGAATCAAACATTAATACATCACATTTTAAGTCAAGTTTATATCAAAATATAAATAACTACGTTTCAATTAACACATCAAAATTCATGACAATAACAATAAATGAGGTTTAAATGGCGAGAATTTGATGCTATAAATATAAAAGTCACTTCTTTCCTACCCAATTTGATACTAACAGTTAACTTACGAAAAATGATTAAAAATAACAGATTTCAAAGTTAAATCATGTTGAGTAATATCCATTCGCCTTATGATGAAATTTTTGGCGCCAAACTCCTTCGTGCAAACGAAGAGATGTAGATTTATTTTAAATTTATTACTTTATTTACGCCCTTCTATCTGATAAATAAAAATAAATAAAAAAGTTTAAATTATCCACTACAATGTCATACGGACGTCATACTGAGAAAATGTAAACACGATCTTTTTTTTAAGATTCAAATGTGCACATTACCTTGGGACTATATATCCACTAATATTTAGCGAATGAATCCACCTAAGTTTATATAGATTTGTTAGTGGAAATGCATTTAGAAAAAAAATCATTGAGTTACTGTTTTGTCTTTTTATTAAGAACAGTAAAATCTTATTTTTTTCCTTAGTCTATTACCGTCATGTATTTAAATTCAACTCACTGTGTGAAAAGAAGATGTTTAGAGCCAATACGCCTATATGTGAATGGATAGATTAGATTTGTTCTAATTGTATTGAACCTTTTTATGCATTTTATTTTTTTAAAGAAATGAATACTAAGCAAAGAGTTTCTTTTTCCAATGGGTGATTTATAGGAAATAAAAGGCTAAATTTTAAATTTGAATGTACATACTATCTTAGCGCTAGCAAACCATTAAACTAGTTAAGTACTCTTAGTCTAGTAGTAAGACTCTAGAACGAGAATTTAGATGTCTTTGGTTCCAATCCTAGAACATTGATTACCAACTTAAAACAAATATATCTTAATATATTTAGCACCACATAAATTCATGTTACTTAAAAATGAAGGTAGACTTGTTATTACAAATGATTTAGGAACATTTGAAAACTCCTCAATTATCATTCAATCATTTTTACAAGAAAATGGCAGTAGTTTTTTTTGTCTTACTTTATTAATAAACCATCACACATTGTTGAAATAACTTAATGTTACACTTTATTGGTGTAACGTGAACTTCCGAAATTGTCCTCATTTTTTTTAATTAAAAAAGCGATATATCTAAAGGTCATAAGTTTGAATCCCAACCTGTACAAAAATACCATTTTATTTTTTAACAAGAAAAATGTAAATAATTAAGGTTATGGACTTATAATCCTATTCTAACAATGCTCTTATATTTTGGGGCAGCTATTTAGACACAAATTGGGAACACAAAGCATCTCAGCCGTTGGATATTTTTGTCCTCATATAGAAGGTGAAAATCAGGGGGCAATCTAATGGTGAAAATCAATTGTGTCACCAATTGTGTCCATATTTTGTGTCTAAATAGACTTTCCCTATATTTTTAGTCGAAAAATTGTTATACGAATGAGGTCGTGAGTTCGAATTTCGATCTTGACAAAACGCTTCTTTATTTTTTGTCAAAAATAATGCATAAATAAGGTCACGGAATCGACCCAAAGCTATAACACAAACTATGTATTTTTTCTTTCACATTTTTAGTTTATCTCTTCTGGAATATTAATTTCTAGCGGTTTATTTTACATTCGTACATTCAATACCTTAATTATTTAGCTATATATCTTCATGGACATCAATTCTTTTGTTGGAAATTACTTATGGTTAATTGATATTCTCAATAAAAATAATAATTCAATGCATCGCATTGTGTTTGAAATAATTTCAAATACAAATTATTTATGGTTTATCGAAAATCTTTTTACATAAAATTATATTTCACGTGTTTGTCTAATTTATACTAATTATTTTGTCTATCATAATGGAGCGAATGTAGTTTGTACTAATAATTTATCCTTCATCGCTTAGGGCGCTTCCATTTGTAAGATAATTTTAACTTGAAAACACTCCCAAACCATTTGTAATTCACAATGATTTTTTATAATAATAATAAAATCATAAACAATGATCAACAAAACTAAACAAATAACTTCAACTATTAAAAAACGATATTATTAATTGCCACATTAAGTATGCAATATCCATTAAGAAAGATTTAAGTATAAAAAAACTGCACAAAATTAAATGAATATGTTGTCAGGATGGCCGAGTGGTCTAAGGCGCCAAACTCGAGTTCTAGTCTTCGGAAGAGGGCGTGTGTTCAAATCCCACTTTTGACAAATTTTTTCTTTCCTTTACTAGTTTTCCTACAATGTAGAGTGCATTGCTAATGGCACCATAATTTCTCCTTGATAATACCATATTTCAAAGTATTAGTGTCACCAAATTTTTCCACTTCATAATATGTTGTTCATCCAATGATGTTATATTGAACGAATTAAAGTTCGTTTGACAAAACCTCTTCAAACAAAATAATATCAATTTGTTTAGTAATGTACGATCGAATAAGTAGAAGTTTGTTCAATGAATCTTTGTCAAACCACTTTTTCTTGTATAGATTTGGTATTATATAAACTAATGTGAAATGCATTAACTATGCTCTGAAATTTTGTATTTATTTTTACTCAAAATTGCAATAGGTTCATAATTTTCTGATCCAAGAACGAATTTCCAAAATGCCACAAATTTCCTGATTCGATCACGGATTAACAGATCTTATTAACAATATGTTTTTAATAGTACCACTGGATAAAGGTGAAGCAATATTATTTCAAAGGTCAAATTAGAAAAATGTTGAATATGTATGAACGAATGTAAGTACTAATTCCATTGTAGTCTAGCCTGGTTAGGATACCTGGCTTTTACCCAGGCGACCTGGGTTCAAATCCTGGCAATGGAATTCTTTTTTTAATCACCATTATTCATGTATCCCTTCTTATAAAATCCACCGTATATAAAAAATGTTAGAAATAAATTTTAATACAAATATAATAAATTGTTTTCTTTTGAAGTTAAATATGGTCAAATGCAATTTCTAATATACCTCTATTTTTTTCTACTTTTCCATTAGAAGTTCAACCTTTTAGAAGTTGGAAACATGATAAGAACACATATATAACTTGATGGAAACATGTTTCACATTTGATAAAAACAAGTCCCAAAATATATGAGCGCACATTTCTAACCAAAGCAATTATTTGAAAGAAATATAGATAAATATATTGATGTAAATATAATAAACTAGCATTTTAGTTTCTTTAATTGATTAAGTATTGTAAAATCACTTTTCTAACATTACTTTTATTTCTCTTCCTGTTTTTTCTGCAAAAGTTGGAAACTTTTAGAAAGCAAGTGTTTCTCACTAAGAATTACAATTTGACGTTTTCATATTCAAAAAAGGATAGGAGCCCGTTTGAAAATTGATGGAGACGCATTTCAACGAAAGCACATCTCTATTGAAAATAATTCTTCAAAAGAAAATTATATAATCATTATACATACACATATTGAATTGAATGAGAAAATCTTGTATACCAAGTGAACCAAAGTTGAATAGCCTTTTTTTCATTCTCCAATTAAACTCTATACAAATCTATGTTAATATAGAAAACAATGCTACTATGTTTAGACTAAAATTTCATATCGGTTAATAAAAGTTTTGGAGTAAATAAAGTAACATCTTAAACAATAATGGATATGACTACTATTTAAAATACCCATTGTATTATTAACTAGTTATTTTATAAATAAATTTATAACAAAGTAAAGGCTCTAAAAATTAAATTTTATATAGGTTTATAACAAAATAAATGAATAGAGTTGTTTGATAGAGCACATTTCCATCTCCAATTTTCGTGTATATTTCGCAATCGCGTTCTCTCATTCCCGTGAACAAATCATAATCATACAGCTTCATAAATCAAATCTCCCCCACGAAGACATTTTTTTATATATTCTTTGATCAATTAATACAAACAATTTAAACATTTTATCAGAACTCTTATAATCTTATGATTCAAATTTTGCTTATGATCATACCTATCCAATTACGGTATGATTTTGAAATTCTAATTCAAAACTTAATTAGAACTGCAATTGAGATAAATCATTAAAGCCACACTGAAATGAGAATAACCTGTCCAACATTAGTGTCCTAGCAGTTACGCGCTCTGACTTTGATCCGTAAAATCATAAGTTCGAATCCTACATAGCATAATTCGAGTAATTGGAATATATTAAATTGTAGTATGTAAAATCTAGTTTGAAATTTACATATAGAGCCTTAACCATTAAATCAATTTCAAATATATAAACTTTTACTATGAAAAGAAGAATTGATGCATTCGCACGCCTTAATGTCAATTTCCATATACAAATTTTGAACGCAACTTATCACAACACCCCTTGGAATAAATAAAACATGATTAATAATTGCCAAGCTCTACATCAATACAATATATGTACGCATTTGTAAATTTGCTATGCGATTTTTTTTAAATGCATGGTTTTGTCTAAAGATGACTAAATGAAGTTGTGTGTGGTCTTTTTCAAATGCTTGGATTTGTCTAAATTTTGCTGTGGACAAATAAAATTGTTATGATGTTTACTTCTATATTCCGAAAAAAGCAAGAAAAAATTTGATATACATAAATAAAGTTCGCTATCTTTCTCTAGCTATCCACTAATTTTCCTCATAGATTTCCTTCTTACTATTATTTTTCTTCACAAAATCATGCAGTTCTGAAAATGTCAGGTTCTATAATGTAAAGGAAAAGAAAAAGTTGTAGAAGAAACTATACGATGTATATGCCTATTAAACATAATCTATGCTTATTAACAATAATATAGTTAAGTAGTATTCCAGATTCAAACTCGCTCAATTCCATTGAATGAGGGTTTGCATCTGATCTCTAGATTTTGTATCATTTAATGATATAGTTTTCTACATGGTAAGCTTATGCTTTGGCTTTCATTTTTGGAATCACATTCAGTCAAATCAATAGCATGTTGATAAATTTGAAAATATAGAAATCCAAAACGATGGAAGGGAATAGAAGTTAAGCTACATCAAAAGGTTTTGTACATGCAAAACTCCATTAATAGAAAATGACTCGATAATAGAACCAAAATATGATGGTCACCGAACTGCGAATAAATAGTGGTAAAGAAGAAGAAGTGACGCTTGTTTTCTAATTCATTTGGCGTCGGTTGAAAAAAAAATCAAAAAAAATCAAGATATTAATGTTATTAGTTTTGATCGAATTCTAAGTTAATATGATATACAACGCCGACTGTTGTTAGACGTATAAATAGTTGTTATATTTTAGTAACTTCTTTTATTGTGAATTCATTGAAGAAGGAAAAAACTAATCATGTATGCAATATGCAACAGAGATAATAAAAAAGAAAAGTAAAGTTCTTAAATAATCAATAAAATTGATCAAGCAATATGGTCATTGTTAGTAAATTTAGTTTCCCTTAGTACAACATAAATCTAGCAATCCCAAAGTTCCAGATTATGTAGAAAGTCGTTCGAGTAAGAAACTGGTAAAAGAAAAAGGAAAAATGTATATCATTAAGCAATGCTACTTATTTTGTTCATATGGATAATAGGATAGCAACATGGATGTCTAGGTTGAATATTATTGTTTAAATGTTGGGCGAATTCTCACCCAGAAGATCTCGAGACCGAGAAGTCACAGTTTTACCCGGGCTCGCAACCTCCACTTCATTCGATAGCCAAGAAGCTCAATGCTAACATAGAAGTCCATCCAACATTCTCCACGAAGAAGCACATTCGGCCCCAAGCCTCCATTCGGCCCCATCATTCGGCATCACCTCATTCGGCTATGTCCATTCGGCAAGACACAACCAACACCTCATTCGGCATCACCTCATTCGGCTATGTCCATTCGGCAAGGCACAACCATCACCTTATTCGGCATCACCTCATTCGGCTATGTCCATTCGGCAAGGCACAGCCATCACCTCCACCGGACCAGCCTCTCCAATATACTACCGAATGAGGTTGATACCGGACCAATCACCACCTCTTCAACTCCAACACCGAACCACCTCTACAACCGAACCACCATGACCAAAGTAACTCCAAGCACGGCCGAATGGAGCCTCACCGAACCAGGTGATTGCCAGTCCAGATTGTCTCGGCCCAGGCCCGCTGGCAGCTATATACATCCAAGACCCCTGCCCCCTACCTCACTCTATAAATAGAGGGGCAGGGGTACAACAATGGCAGACAAGTTTGAGAGCTCAAGCAAGGAAGGAACTTTCAAACTACTTTCATACACTTGTATACAAAGCATTGTACTTGTAATCTGGGAGAAGAAAGATAATAACATATAAAGTGGACGTAGGCACATTCTGGCCGAACCACTATAAATCTGCGTGTCTTTTACATTTCAGCCCTTACTTTTCTCACATTTACATACTCATCCAAAATCATTGAAAATCACACATACTCAACTAAAATAATACGACTTGGAGGTGTTTGTCCATTTTTTGTGCAAACATTTTTGGTGCTTTCATTGAGAGCTGAACTCAAACTTCATCTTCTCCCACTCAACCTTTTTCCTAACGACATCACTCGTTGCTTAGAAATCATGCCTTCCAAACAGAGAAGGGATGTTAACAAAGGAAAGAACATCGCAACTAGCAGCCTTCCAGATCCAGCAATCACAGATCAGCCCACTTCAACAGCAGTACCAGATGAAAATCAGGAAAATCCAACTGGTCCCGCAACGGAACAACCAATCACTAGGGCAGATCTGGACAGGGTTGTGGCTGAAGTAACTAACCGCTTCACATCCCAACAAGAAACTTTGGTGGACCAACTCATGACACGCTTAAGGGACGCTGAAGAGTCCAACCGCAACACTGAATCATGGGGTGAATCCCAATCCGGAGGATCCCGGAGGCAACAAAGGTCTTCACTCTTCGAACAAGCTATCAACAGGAAAAACAATGATAGGGGCCGCGCCCGGACTCAGCCCGAATTCCGACTCGAGGAAGCCCTTGGAACCGAACCTAGCGGGGGAGGCACCAGGCGAGGGTCGGATGTAGCTGAGCCAGTCATGCCACCTAATCATAGAAACCCCGCTGAACGGAGCCGAGCTAGAACCCAGCCCGAAGTTGACCCCATGGATGTGCTCGAAACAGAACCCCACAGGGGAAGATCAAGGCAGGGGGCAACTGTAGCTGGTCCTAGCGTGCATCCAAGCAGCCAAAGACAACCACTGGATAATGCTAGAGGTGATAGACTGTACCATCCCTACAGGTCATCTGGACGAGATAGATCCCGCAGGGAAGAACCGAGCTCATTTTTGTCCGCTCCAAGTTCTGACGAGCGGATGGCACGATTATTCAGAGAATGTGTCCAACGGGAGCAAAGGGACCGGGGAATAGGCGCTAGGGTCACCAGTCCCTTTACCCGAAATATCGAAACTGCCATCACTCCCCGGGAATGGAAAATGCCAACCATGGAACCTTACAAAGGAACTTCCGACCCCATCGTACACCTGCAGAGATACACCCAGCATATGCTCATGAGTGGAGCAACAGAAGGAGTATTATGTAAATGCTTTCCGCTATTCCTATCAGATCTAGCTACCTCCTGGTTCTGCCATCTACCCCGAGGATCCATCAACTCATGGGAGATGTTAAAAGAAAGGTTTATTAGCCAGTTCCGCATCCATGTGGAACAACCCAGGGATGCTTATTCTCTATCCAATGTCAAACAGAAAACCGGAGAGACGCTACAACAATATCTAACACGGTTCAACGCCGCAGCGGCAGCAGTTCAAGATGCCGATGAAAAACTCACTCTAATGGCCCTCTGTAGTGGTGTGCATCCAGACACCAAGTTTGCCAGAAGATTAACTAAGGAAAAACCAGTTACCTTGCCTGATTTCTTCCATGAAGCTGGAAAGTATATGAGACTTGAAGACGCTGCTACGGAGAGGCAGCCAGGGCAACAAGGCAAGATAATTCAAGACAAGGTGCCCACTGCAGCTAAGGACGCTCGAAGAAATGAATCTAGAGACAATGCTGGGGGCAGAAAGGGTGAGAAGCGCCAATATCGACCAGGGCCAAGATTTGACTCCTACACTCCTTTGAATGAAACAATCGAAAACATCTACCTAGCCACTCAGGGCGAACTCGGATACAAGCGCCCCCCGCACAAGAAAGAATCAGATAACGCACTCAAGTCCGGAAAGTTCTGTCGCTTCCACGAATCCCACGGACATGACACCAATGAATGCCACCATCTTCGGGACTTGATCGAAGAACACATTAGAAGAAGAAGACTGGAACGTTATGTGAAAAGTCAGAACAGGACTCCAACTCCTGCCAATGAGAACTCAAAGCAACCCCTCCCAGAAGTAGGCGGAGGGAGTCGCAACAATCACAACACCAGTGGCTCTAGTCAAGAGAAGATAGTAGTCCTTACCATCTCAGGAGGACCACACATTGCCGACAGAAGTTGGGCAGAGATGGAAAGGTACGGCGAGTCGCTTAGAAATGCCGAAGGATATGTTAACTCCATTACGGAGGAACGCCACCCGAAACGAAAAGAAAACTACGACATCATATTCAGTAGGCGTGATTTGGAAGGAAGACAGTACCCACATATGGATCCTATGGTCATCTCTGCCTGGTTCGGTCCAGCTAAAGTTTTTCGGATTCTAATAGACACGGGAAGCTCCGTAAACATCTTGTTCAAACATGCTTTCGACAAAATGAAGTTATCAATGAAGGATGTGTCTCCCTGCGACAAACCACTGCACGGTTTCACTGGAGATGCAAAAATGCCCCTCGGGCAACTTGACCTCTTCGTCGAAATAGGAAGTCATCCCCGCTCCGTGGTGCGAAAACAAACGTTCGTGCTAATAGAGAACCACTCGGCTTACAACGCCTTCTTGGGGAGACCAGCCTTGTCTGACTTCCAAATTGTCCTAGCCCCCTGGTGCCTGAAGATGAAATTCCCGACAGACAACGGAATAGGAGAAGTAGAAGGAGATCAAGACGCTGCCCGAGACTGCTATGTAACTGAGCTTCGCAACAACCGCAGAAAGAATAAAGGAAAAGATGCAGAGACTACTCTCTGCATGAAAAGCTTGGAGGCATAGCAACTAAAGAAAGCCCCTCCTCTTCGATACACAAGCGATCCCTTCAATGAACTAGACCCCCGGGATAAAGAGGAGGAGGCTACCGCCGAGCCTGCAGAGGCTATGGAATTCGTATCTGTAGATAAGCACGATTCAAGTAAACTATTAAAAATCGGATCTCAGCTGAAAACGGAATTAAAGGGTCAACTCATTGACTTTCTCCGCCACAACTTAGATGTATTTGCGTGGACCCACGCCGATATGACAGGAATCTCTCCAGACGTAGCGTGCCACATGTTGAACATCGATCCCACCAAGGTACCAGTAAAGCAGAAAAAGAGGAGCATGGGGGCAGAGCGATCAGCAGCCCTTGATGAGGAAGTAAAAAATCTACTTGCTAATGACTTCATACGGGAAGCCATCTACCCAGAATGGATCGCTAACCCAGTGCTAGTAAAAAAGGCCAATGGAAAGTGGCGAACATGTATTGACTTCTCCAATCTGAATGACGCTTGCCCGAAAGACTGCTTCCCACTTCCCCGAATTGACCAACTCGTGGACAGCACAGCCGGGCACGAACTCCTATCTTTTATGGATGCATACTCCGGATATAACCAGATCCCCATGCACGCTCCCGATCAGGACCACACTAGCTTCATCACCGACCGCGGATTATATTGTTACAAAGTCATGCCTTTTGGACTCAAAAATGCTGGAGCTACCTATCAACGCCTCGTCAACAAAATGTTCGCAGAACTGATAGGACGTACTATGGAAGTATATGTGGATGACATGTTGGTGAAGTCCAGGAAAGCCAACGACCATGTAAGCCATCTGGACGATATGTTTCGGGTACTTCGCCGATATGGAATGAAGCTGAATCCTCTAAAATGCTCCTTCGGAGTATCATCGGGAAAATTCTTAGGATTCATCGTCCACGCCAGAGGAATCGAAGCAAACCCTGAACAAATCCGAGCCTTAAAAGAAATAAGGATACCTTCCACTCGGAAAGAAATGCAGAGCCTAAACGGAAAGGTGGCCGCCCTAAGCAGATTCATTTCCAAGGCAACTGACAAGTGTGTCCCTTTCTTCGAAGCACTCAAGAAAGACAAAGGGAGGTTCGAGTGGACCGACGAATGCTTAAAAGCCTTCCTCAACCTAATCGAACACCTTCAGAGACCACCAGTACTCTCAACTCCAAATGAAGGTGAAGTGTTATACTTATACCTCGCTGTATCATCTCATGCTCTAAGCGCCGCCTTGGTAAGAGAAGAAGACCGCACACAACGTCCGGTTTACTTTGTAAGCAAGAGATTTACGGGGGCAGAAGCCAGATATCCTAAACTCGAGAAGTTAGCATATTGTTTATTGATCGCGTCACGGAAACTGCGACACTACTTCCAGTCTCACTCCATCAGGGTTCTAACCGATCAACCACTAAGACAAGTGCTCCATCGTCCTGACACTTCTGGGCGACTCCTCAAATGGTGCATCGAACTAAGTCAGTATGATATCACCTACCATCCCCGCACCGCTATCAAAGGACAAGCCATGGCTGATTTCATTGCCGAATTCACTACCAACGAAGGCAAGGAACAATCCGAAGTAGCAAAAAACATCAAGTGGAACCTCTTTGTAGACGGAGCATCGAACGAACAAGGCTCGGGGGCAGGTATTGTGATCGTCACCCCCAGGGGAAGAAAGTTGTACTATGCATTAAGATTGGAGTTCACGGCCACTAACAACGATGCTGAATATGAAGCAGTAATAGCGGGATTGGAACTGGCCCTAGAAATTGGGATCAATTCCTTATGTATTCATAGTGATTCTCAGCTTATCGTAAACCAGGTACTAGGAGAATTCCAGACTCGAGGAGAACGGCTCACAGCATACCTAAAGAAAACCAGACTGCTGCTCGATCGATTGGACCATTATCTAATCAAACACATTCCTCGAGAAGAAAACCAAGAGGCAGATGAACTTGCAAAGCAAGCTAGTATGAAGGACGGCACCATTCCCGGAGCACTAGTAATCTCAAGGCAGCTAGCCCCGAGTTTCGAACAAGCGAATCTGATAACTGCAACCGAAGAAGGAACCTGGATGACTCCTATCCGGAAATATTTGCAAGATGGCATACTACCCGACAGGCGTGACGAAGCCAAGAAGATCTTGAGGAAAGTTCCCCACTACACAATGCAAGAAGGCATCCTCTACCGGCGTGGCTTCTCTAGCCCCCTATTAAGATGCGTCGCCGAGAGGGAAGCCAAGGAGATATTAACAAACATCCATCAGGGAGGATGCGGAGATCACACTGGAGGACAGACTTTGGCAAGAAAGATACTCCGATATGGATATTACTGGCCCACACTGAACAAAGATGCCCTAGACTTCGTTAAGAAGTGCGACAGATGTCAGAAGTTCGCCAAGATCCCTCGACTGCCCACAAACGAAATTACTCAAATGACCAGCCCTTGGCCCTTTGCTGTATGGGGAATTGACTTAATTGGCGAACTGCCAACGGGCCGAGGCGGAGCCAAATATGCTATAGTGGCAGTCGATTATTTCACCAAATGGGTGGAAGCGGAACCTTTAAATAAAATATCTTCAGCAAAAGTTATCAACTTCTTGATCAAAAACATTCTGTGCAGGTATGGAGTCCCCCTCAAGATCGTATCAGACAACGGACCCCAATTTGACAGCGAAGAATTTGCCGACTGGTGCCAAGAGCATGGAATTCATAAAAGCTTCTCATCAGTAGCTTACCCTCAGGCAAACGGACAAGTTGAAGCTGTCAACAAAATTCTCAAAACCCTAATCAAGAAGAAACTTGAAAAGTCAAAAGGCGCTTGGGTGGACGAACTTCCTACGGCACTATGGGCATACCGCACATCTTTCAGAACATCAACGGGACATACTCCTTTCTCTTTGGCATATGGATCGGAGGCAATGCTCCCAGTTGAGACTATTGTGCCTTCCCACCGTAGGATCCACTACAACCCAGAAGAAAACGAAGAACTCCTCCTCATGTCTTTGGATCTGATTGAGGAAAGGAGAAACGATGCAGCACTCAAAGCAGCAGCTCACAAACAAAAAGTGGCAGCACTATACAATTCCAAAGTCAAGCATCGCAGCTTACAAGAAGGAGATCTTGTCCTCAGGCGAATCTTTCCGCGCCCCGGGGCACTGGACCCCATCTGGGACGGACCATATGTAATTCACAAAGATCTCCACAACGGAGCTTACATTTTGTCAACAGTGGACGGAGAGGTGTTCCAGAGGGCATGGAACATCCGACACCTCCGTCGATACTTTTCTTAACTTGTACTGCCCATATGAAGTGAATTAACAAAGAGAATCAGTGGACGTAGGCATTTTCGTGCCGAACCACTTTAAAAAATCTTGTCTCTTTTTAACTTGTTCCTTTATGTCTTGGCTACTTGTTAAGCGTTATCCCTTTCTGTTGAACAAAATCCTATGGCATCTCCACTCAAGACGCACCGCGGCCTCATCTAGACTAGGCCTAACAGGTACGCCACGATTCTATGCACTCGCCAATGAGACTCTTTTGCTCCAGCATCCCTCTGCTGCGGGTTAACTCATTGCGCGCCTGCCCTCAAAGCCAACTGTAATGAGCCGATTATAAGTCATCATAAAGGCCGACTATAGCCGATGGCAGCTCATTACGGCGTTCGGCTCGTCGGTAACCGTGAACCTACTTTAAGCCCCAACATAAGGTGTGGCCAGCCAGGGGTAGTTCACGGCCAACGGCACCCACGCTAGCCGGCCACGGTAAATCGAATAATACCCACGATTACGGACCATAACGGTTCGGGTAGTTACCGTGCGCGATCTCGGCTCCGATGTGTCTTAAGTGCGGCTGTGGTAAAAAAGAAAACTCCCCGCGGAGGCGTAAGATGGGTGACAAATGTCTCCAAGACCCACAGCTAGGGAAAGTGACTACAAAACCCGTTTGCCACGAACTTAAGCACATCAACGGCCTTCCGTGACTGGAAGTTTTACTTTTACTATATTTCCATTTCATTTAAATATTTTTCTCCTATCCTGTATAACAAACTCTAAAGTACAGGAAACCAAATAGGAAGCATTCACTCATGAGGCTCTAAGCCTGCGTGCGGGGTAGCAGGGCGCTCTGCTATACCCGTGAACAGTTACACAAGACACTCAAAGCTACCGCCTGCGAATAAAACATAAAGGGCGGTACTCTCTTCTCTTGTACATAAATGCGTAACTATAACTTATTCATACACTGACATTGCAAAACGTGAAATTATATTTCAAGCAAAAACTTAACATCAAACACAAGTGGAATCACAGGCATATACATAATTATACTTCTCACACAGCACATAAAGATAGCAACAACATTTAAACATGACAAAATCAGCTTATATTATAAGATCACACGAAGTTATTCTTTGCAAATAATTTTATTACAGTTGCATATCAAAGACTAACATGAACAGTGATAAAAAAGAAACAAAAAGATGGCAGATGCATCCACACTCCATCACCAACTCCCCCAGCCTACTTAGCCGCAGGATCGGAGCCCCCAGCATGTGGATCTGAAGTCCCACCTGTCCAGATCAGAAGAGGAATTCATTAAACGAACGATCAAGTTATGAAAACACGAAAAGAAAAGAAAGGGAAAAGAATAACTCACCAGCATCCGCCGCTTGATCCTCATCATCCAACTGCACGCCCGCTTCCTCTGCAGCGAGTAGCCGCATCCCCTCCTTCACCGCCGCTTGCTCCTCCTTTGAGAACTGAGCAGTAACCGCACTCAAGTTGAAAGCCTCTCCGCCTTCCTTACCCGCATTCACCCTGGCCTCCTCTAAAGCCTGGAGATACACCTTGGCCATGACCCGAGGGTAATCGTCCATCCAAGACAAGCCGCCCTCCTTCCAAGTGTGGAAGTACATATCCTGCAACATCTCATCCATCATCCCCTCGTTTTCCTCAAACTCCCTCACCCGGGCCTCGGAAGCTTGCAACTTGGTAACGGCGGCATCCCTCTCTGATTGGTACCTTAAGCAGTCAGCCTGGAACTTCCTCCTCATTTCCTCCTCCTTCAACTTGAGGGACCTCCTCATCTCCTCCATCTCCTCCTTCAACTCGGCCTGGGCCATCTCCGCAGCCTCGAGCCTCCCGGACAACTCCTCTACCCGCTCGAGATCCGCATTTCGAACCTCATCCACCGTTGTAATAGCCATGTTAATCCGCTCCCTGCAGGTGACCTCCATTTTCCGTAACTCCGCCCTACTTGCCTTCTCCATGGTCTCTTTCAGACGCTGGGAAGCTTCCTCATGCTGGGAGATCTGGATGGCTTGGTCGGCAAGCTGCTTGGCCTGATCGGCAACCTTTAGCCTTAACCGAATGTTAGCACTCCCAATCTCCTCCCCGGCCTTGACCAATCGGGCATGATGCTCCATTAGCTTCTTAGTCTCTTCGGCCACCCGATCAATATTAGCCTTGGCCTCGTCCCCCATAGTAACTACTCGGGTAGTAAGTAAATCAAGATCTAAAGATTTGGCCTCGTCCAGCACTCTTACCATGGGGTTGCGGGGAAGTAGGTGCTCGCCCGTGGTCTCATCGAATGAAATGTCCCGAAAACTTGGGTCTAAATCAGGATGGCCGGCAAAAGGGTCACGAGGCACGGGGCGAGGCACATCGGGACGCCTTATATGAATGACAGTAGAACTCTTGGAAGGAGGAGGAGGGGGGCAGGGCTCCGTGCTCTCCTCCGTAGTATCACGAGGAGGCTGAGTAGGGGGAGACAGAGTAGGAAGCTGCGAAGCAGAAGAAGACTCAAATAAGGAACGGCTCCGCTTCCTTTTCTGAATGCCCTCTTCGATGACCCCAAGAAGAGGGCGGTACTTGACTACGTCCCCAGTGCGATCAGTAGAAGGTTTCGCGGAAGCTCTCCTCGACTTAAATTGTTCAAGGCGGTGTCGAACATCCGACGTTTTACCCGCCTGGCCTGCCCCTGGAATAAAGAACAAGTGTTACGAACATACAATAATCCGCAATTCAAAAAATGTGCTAAGTTAAAAAGAAAGAAAAGTGAGGAGACACATCTGTTATACAAACCCGGCGGAGGAGTGGGATACTGCAATAAGTCCTGGATCTCATTCCAGGACGGAAGTGAACCGTAAAAAATTTCTAAGTCCCTATCGAAAATGGAATCGGCAGAAGACAAAAGTTCACCTTGCATCGCCGGGGTCACCCTAGCTGAGGAACCCTTAGAGGATGGGTCAGTGCTAACCACAGCTTTGCCGGTTTCCTCTGCCTTCTCTGTTTCCTTCTCTGTTTCCGACTCCCCCTCTGACTCCCCGAAGGCCCGACGGAGAGCCTCATCCAGTTCGAGGTCCTGCTCAGAGGTTAGAGCAGCAACACCGCTACCACCCTGACCATCGCCATCTCCTCCACCCTCCGACCCTTCTCCAACTTCACCTCCTTCCTCCTCTTCTACACCTTCCTCCTCCGGGACATCCGGGCAAGTACTTGGAGAAGGGCCATCGGACTCCTTGAGCTTCTTGCCTCCTACGACTGGACGTTGTGCAAAGGGCTTCCTCTTGCCACCCTTCGCTGTCACCCCACCTTTAGGCTGGGCAGCCTTCTCTTCTGCCGTGTCCCTCTGCTTGACTACGGACTGATGTGGGAGGATCAAATTATACATCAAGAGCCTGGCATTCCTAATCAAATAAGCAGCCGATCTGTCTCTCCCGGAAATAGCTTCAATTTCAGCTGCCATCTGAACCAAGCGATCATCTTCCACAACCGCAAAACCACCTGTCGCTAGCAAGAAATAAAAGCGCATAAGAGAGAGAATTACAGCCAAGACAGGAATTATGAGTAGAGTTTTGACTTACATCCGGAGGTAAATCGGCGAATAGAGACGGAGTCATCCCTAACAAAGAACCATTCCTTCTTGAACATGCTATACTTCGAGTATAAATCCAAAACCGGCTTGAAGGAAACGGCTGACTCCAAGCTAATATATGGGGACCCCTTCCTGTACCCCCTCAGATTGTACAGATATCGTATTTCCCGGTTGGAGGGGGCACGCCCGTATCTCTTCTGGAAGATAGCATACAAGCAAACCAGAATGGCATAAGAGTTGGGCTGGAGCTGGAATGGAGCCACCTTCAGATAAGTGACGAAGCTTAATATCCAGGCGTTGACTGGAGGAATAGCCCCGCACATACAATGGTAACGGCTGTAAGCGAAGTACCCCTCAGGGGGATCATATGGCATGACCCCCTCCCCCGGTAACAGCATAAGAGCCCTGTCTATCCCAAAGGAACGGGATATAACGTCAAGTTGCTCCTCCTTTAGGGAGCTAGGAAAGCAGTCGGGAGGGGAGACCAGAAGTTCCTGTGGACCATGTCCGTCCACCAACGACCTCGGAACAGGTCGATGTTGCCCGGATCCTGGTTGGGCTGGGGGCACAGAAGAAGACTCTCCTCCATCCTTGGATTTCCGTCTGTCTGATCGTGTTTCCGCCTTGCGAGACATTTATCTGCATACACAAAAGTGAAAAACATGATGTTAGAACAAGAATACAAGCAAGCATACATAAGTCCAGAGTTCCACCCAAAGACCGAATACAAAGTTCATTCGGCACTAGGGTCTTATGCTCATTCGGCACTAGGGACTTAAGTTCATTCGGCAATGGGGTCATAAGTCCATTCGGCACTAAAAAACACATCCGGTATACATATCATTCGGTAAAACAAAACCCTTCGTGTGCATTCGGCAATCATATTCATTCGGTGATAAAAAACCATTCGGCAAAAGAATATATACCTAATTCGGTATAAGCTTGGTTCGGCAGAAGTTTGGTTCGGCTAAAAATTGATTCGGCTCTCTTTGGTTCGGTAAGGGAAAACTAAGGGGGGTAGCCTCTATATATAGGCAAACTCAGGATTGCCGAACCAGCTGGTTCGGCCTACCGGACCAACATACCGGACCAGCGTACCGGTCCAACCAACAACCAAATAAAACTGTCTCTACCAGCAGAAACCAGAAACAGGGGGCACGCAGGGCGCTTCACTCAGATAAGTACCGAACTCCAGAACTAACTAATAAAATAAGATTATGACAACGATGAATAAGTCGTAAAACTCCCACTAGCATGAATTAAATCGTTCACACGTGTACGCGACCACGAATGGTCCATAGGCACGCTCTGAATGGTCATTAACCCTATCATCGTGGGAATTTACACTTTGACACGCATTTTTAAGCCCATCGGTCAAATGGATATTTGATAATTGTGAAATGGCTAAGCTACTTACACATGTACGGGGTCGCGAACGATCCCTAGGCATGCTCTGAGCTGGCGATAAGTCACCTTGGCAAACGACCCAGGGACCCACTCTAACGTGAACCCGGCATCGACGATGCTAAGCCCCTTCGGGGCACACTTGCTCGTCCCGAGCGACACAGTTCACTTCATCTCAAATATTTCGATCATGAACGGTCGTTATTTGAAACCACACTAAAACTGTAAATTCCCTTTGCAGGACATCAGCAGGATACGAACGTCCAGCCCATGGCGTTACGAAACAAGCCTTTCTATCACCGGGAAACAAAGCGCGACACGTGCAAGCACGCGCCCCACTTTGGGGGGCAAATGTTGGGCGAATTCTCACCCAGAAGATCTCGAGACCGAGAAGTCACAGTTTTACCCGGGCTCGCAACCTCCACTTCATTCGATAGCCAAGAAGCTCAATGCTAACATAGAAGTCCATCCAACATTCTCCACGAAGAAGCACATTCGGCCCCAAGCCTCCATTCGGCCCCATCATTCGGCATCACCTCATTCGGCTATGTCCATTCGGCAAGACACAACCAACACCTCATTCGGCATCACCTCATTCGGCTATGTCCATTCGGCAAGGCACAACCATCACCTTATTCGGCATCACCTCATTCGGCTATGTCCATTCGGCAAGGCACAGCCATCACCTCCACCGGACCAGCCTCTCCAATATACTACCGAATGAGGTTGATACCGGACCAATCACCACCTCTTCAACTCCAACACCGAACCACCTCTACAACCGAACCACCATGACCAAAGTAACTCCAAGCACGGCCGAATGGAGCCTCACCGAACCAGGTGATTGCCAGTCCAGATTGTCTCGGCCCAGGCCCGCTGGCAGCTATATACATCCAAGACCCCTGCCCCCTACCTCACTCTATAAATAGAGGGGCAGGGGTACAACAATGGCAGACAAGTTTGAGAGCTCAAGCAAGGAAGGAACTTTCAAACTACTTTCATACACTTGTATACAAAGCATTGTACTTGTAATCTGGGAGAAGAAAGATAATAACATATAAAGTGGACGTAGGCACATTCTGGCCGAACCACTATAAATCTGCGTGTCTTTTACATTTCAGCCCTTACTTTTCTCACATTTACATACTCATCCAAAATCATTGAAAATCACACATACTCAACTAAAATAATACGACTTGGAGGTGTTTGTCCATTTTTTGTGCAAACATTAAACTAGTTTAAAAACTGAAAGTAAATTTCATGAATTCAACATGCACAATTAATGTACATTTATTTAAGTTGAGTATACCTCATAAATTCAACCTACACAGTTAATGTACATTTATTTAAGTTGAGTACACCTTACAAATTAACAGTAAATTTCATAAATTCAACATGCACAATTAATGTACATTTCTTGATGGAGAGCTTATTGATTATTAACATTGTTTTCTTATTGCCACCATGGTATTGTGATAAGTAGTGCTTGAAATTGTAGTAAGTATGGAATAGGTGTATGTACAATATGCATAAGGCTAGTAGTGCTTGAAGAAGAAATAGAAAAGCAGCCCTTCTTTTCGTTTTCTCTCTTATCTTTTTATTGTATGGTATGTAGTGTTCAGAAATTGTAATTCCGGTTTGTCAAAATTAAAAATATGAAGGAGACCTTTAATTTCACATGTACCTGACATTGACTAACAACTGCAAATTTTGAGCCATTAGTTATCAAAATCACATTGGAATTAAGGTATCCTAATTTTAGGCTATTAAATTAATACTGGAACATTAATTCTAGAATTACTTAATACATGAACATAGTTTAGGGCAATAATTAAGAAACTCCACAATAATAAAAAAGGATAGTACTTCAAAGTACATTGCACATAAACCATACTTAACAACACATAGAACCAATTACCAAACTCTCAAACTTTTATAAACATGACATCATGTATTCCAATAGTGAAACTACACAAGTTGGCTTGGGATCTAGTGATACTTGTTTTTTGATGAATCTGAGATTTTAGTTGATTTAAAACATCAGAAAGGCAAATATTAACCAAAAACAGGCTAAAATTTTTACGTACTTCATAATTGAACAGAAAATAAACACAAACAATGCAAAAATTTAAACACTTCCGTCCGCGCATAAGCAAACGGGCAATGCGAAAAACAAAGAACATACATGATCTTCTATATGTGCGTGCCGATGATAGCTAGGTGTTCCGCCATAAAATACTCCAAGATCGTGTTCTCTGTTTGCAACGATTTCATCGCGTGTAAAATCTGCGAATTAGGATGTTTTTTCTTTGCATTTCAAGCGTTATGGGAGCTGACTGACAACAGCGAAGAGGAAAGGTTTCCTTTTCAACCATTTCAAGCGTGGCATCCCAAATAGGGAACTTAAGGATGAGTGCTAGCCCTATTCTATTTTGTAAAGGAAAATTTGCTAACCTAGACTCGTTTTTGTAAACAATAATAGAAATAGCCCATTTTTGAAAATAATTACAAACGTAGATCTGTTTTTGCTAGATAGACGTTGTGTATTGCAACGACCCAATTTTTCGATGTCCAAAAGTCGACATCAATACGTCCACTGTATCAAATGCCGCACAATCGAATACCGAAAAACCGAACCGTTAGGATTAAAGAAGAAGAAGATAGAAGGAAAAAAACAGAAAACAATAACAGAATCTCACATTTCGCAGCGGAGCAAATATAATAGATAACTGAATAATCTTTAAAACAAAGAGCCATATCTGTTATTACAATACATCATCAGAGTTTTACAACAACACTGGCAGTTATTTTGACCAGCTTACATAGAAATTTTGACTTTCACTAACCTAAACGCAACGAACACTATAGTATAAGTGATACGTCTTGCTATCTCGCTTGAACTCCAGATCTCCACAGTAACTTTTCTAACTTCGCTCCAAAATAGTGATAACCTGACTCTAGGTTGCCTGTGTGGAAAATTATGGACACCTAGAATTTAGAAAGGGAAAATAAACTCCAGGTCAGTCATGGGACTGGTTTGAGATCTTAAAACGGTTATTTTCACAAGGAAAATAAAAAGAAATCCGCTATGCTTTTGGAAAATGAAACTACCATAAGGCCTCCCGCCACACACAATGCAAACACAGAATTGGAGGAGATTTCTCCTTATGATAGTCAGACATGCTTGATACGCCAAATTCTTTTGATACTATTATTAGTGCATAGTGCAGAAAACCTTTCGAAGGTATAATATTAATCTTAGCCAGCATACAACCATTATTGTATGCCTACTATATCTACCATCTAAACTGTGGTGACTACCATAAGTAAATGGCAGTTTATACAACTACCGTACAAGGCGCTTATTGGATGATTGGATTTCCAACAATGGTCAGGCAAAGGAACTTCCTACACCGAAATGGAATGTCTCTGGTGGGACGTCCCCGAGAATCTAACCGGATCTCTGCCAACACTAGGCCGAGTTACCCCACGCTGAAATATAGTTATAACATGAGTAACTACCACAAGTATATGCCATCCCCGGTCGTTACCAACCTTTATCTGAGGATCCTCAACCATAAAGAAATAAATTTGCAGTAACCACATAAGTTAAGTATCTGAGCTCCATACCATGATACCACCCTTTTCCAGAAGGAAATGGACATACCCTGAGGGCACTATCCCCAAATTGTCTTGCTGCAACATTCCTGTTTCGACCATTTCCGGGTTGTGAGGTTCGACGAAGTCTCGTCTACAAAGCTACGGTTTTCACAAAAATCATGCTTTGATCAACAAATGATCATCAGCACTTCGTATGCCACATTATCAAATTGGGAATGTATCACTAGTAACCATCAACTATACAACCTCTGAGCTCGTACGTCTCAGAGAAGGGTGTTAAGCTAAGAGAATAAATTCTCCGCCACCAACAGAAATGTATTTGATAGAAACAAGCTTTACATCTCAAAGTGTAACGTCAGACACACATCCATACAAGTCCGTTCTGGGATCGAACGGAACCGAAGGCACTTCCAAAGAAGCCTTTGCAATCCGGATATTCACTAATCACGTTCGGAATCCCCATCACAAAGGGTGATAAAATCTCTATACCGGAGTAACTCGGTGCAGAGATATTCGACAGGTAATCCTTTCGCTTTCGAAAATACTCGGTCTTCAACACCATCTTCAAATGCAATCCCATTTCATCGTATCATTATTTGAAATGGATTTTATGACACAAAGTCCTCTCTCGGCTAATCCGAATAACGAGCGCTTATTTTAAAAATAAGTGTTATATTCAGATTTCAAACAAATCACAACAATTTTCACTTTGATCTTTTTAAACAAAAGATCCAACACAAACATTCAAGATTTGACGTGGTTTTCGAATATCCATTTGGAATCCGACCCCGGGTCGCATCGAAGTTCAAATGTCATTAAAGGCCGATGTTGATAGTCGGTTATTTAACTATCAGTCAACATTCACAACAATCACCAGATTTAAATAATTTTCCCAAATTATTTATTTTCAAAATATCTTCGCAAGATATAATTTTAATGCTTCAACCATTTGAAAACAAATTTCAAATCAATTTCCACATTTCAATCCTTTGAAAACAAATTTCAAATCACTTTTCACTTTTCACTTTTCAAACCTTTGAAAACAAATTTCAAATCACTTTTCACTTTTCAAACCTTTGAAAACAAATTTCACATCACTTTGCTCACGTGGAATAAATTTCAAAATTTTTGTTTAATTCCACTGAAAATCTGCCGAGTTCAAATATCTTAAAATAATTTAAATACTTATCCAAAATATACTTGGAAATATTTAAAATAAAAATATTTTGAAACACTCGCTTAAATATTAGTTATGAAAATATTATACTAATGTCTCATATAAAAAATAAAGTCCAAACTAATTTTAAAATAAAATTAGTAGATAGGATATAACTATTTAAATATCCAATTTCTAAAACCAATATCAATTAAATCTTTAAATCATTACTTCTATAATTAATTGATTAAATCTCTATTTTAAAGATTTATAAAATAACTTAAGAAACTAATTTCTCTAAAATATTCTTTTAAAACCAACTCTAGAGCTTTTAATTTATATTTCAAAAGCCATTTTACAAACATACTCGGCTTTTCAGGGAAAATACACCTTCCTTTTCAAAATGGATCATTTTTAATCCATTAATAAATCCTTCTGGATTTATTTTAAATTTATGTTCCAAATCCGTAAATTCCTTTCCATACTTGTTTAAAATAAAATAATAGTTATTTTTAAAACAATATTCCCTTTCCTTTATAAAACTCCCATTGTGAATTTAAATTTTCAAATATCGACTGACATACAATTTTCATATCATTTTCCAAATATTCACTTTCAAATGCCAAATCAGATTTCAAATTAATTTCCAAAATTTGTTTCAGACACCAATTCAAATTTCAAATTGATTTCCCATCGATTAATTTTCCTTTTTAGCACCAAATCAATTTCCAAATTGATTTCCAAAATTTATTTCAAACACCAAATCAATTTTAAAATCTAGTTTCAAATTTTATTTCTTTTTAAAATAAATCCTTTATCTCTTCCCAATTATTTAAAATTCGAATATTAAATAAATTCTTCAACTAATAAACAATATTACTTAAAACCTATTTATTAAATTCTTTCCTATAATGTGGAATTTATTTAATAGGTTTTCAAAAAATAATTCTCAAAAATAATTTTTTTTACTATAAACTTTTAACTTGAACTTTTTAAAAAAAAATTCAATTTTACTTATTTCTGTTATCCTACTATACGAAAAATATATTCGGCTAAATTATAGCCTTCAATGATTTTTCAATCACAAATATAATCAAACACAGATTATAAATAATCAACACACAACATCAAAAAAAATTCAAATGTTTTGAGAAATCCAGTTGGATCCCTCCAACTTGTTTCCCTATATCCATAGACGTTAGCACAACAATTAAATATCAATTCTACTTCGAGGTGGAGTATCGCGGTATATGCGATTTAATATAATATCATGCGCTATTATGCGACATATAGGGTCTCAACCGCTATATAATGCTGGAAATCAATCACTCCAAATACATATATAATACCAATCCCACTTCATGGTGAAATATCGCGGTATATGGGTTTAATATAATGTCATTCGCTATTATGCGGCGCATGGGGTCTAATTCAATATAACTGATAATTATTTATCATTCAAGCACACAATCAACACAATCAACAATTTTAAATCTAACTATTTAAAATTAAATCGAAAAAATCTGATTGATTGAGAAGATCTCACCTTTGCTTTTTGGTATTGCAATCCGATCCAAACCAGCTTGTTTCTTCCTGATTTTAGACCTTGTATAACATTATACGATTTTATTAATATTTGAATTAACCACACTATTAATTACCATTTAACAAATTTAATTTGCTAATAATTTAATTTAAACTAATCATTTGGATTTTTAAACTGATAGTTTGATTTTATATTAATTTCCCTTTTGTAACTATAATAAATTAAATAAGTTCCTAAATCACCAAATCCCTTATTTTAAAATTTTAACTAGTAAGTTGAAATGTGTATAAGTATATTTTTATTATCACTTTTGAACTACATATAAACAAATCTACATAAGTCGAAAAATATCAAATTTCTTTATAAACCCCTATAAAATTTCTTCTTCCAAAATCTTATATAAATTTAAACCTCTGCAATTTGAAAACTAGACGGTAAACATTCTTTACTGAAAAGAAAAAAAACAAAATATTGTTATATATATATTCTGTAACAATAAAACAGTAAATTGCTTTAGTGTAAATTCCTTCCAAACATTTTATATACTAAAATAAAAACGTTTATACTTTCATCAAACATTTATCTTCTCTGTTCTATACAAATTACAAAAAATACATACATACATACATACATACATATATCACAACAAATAACCTAAGCAGGTTCTAATATAATTTTTCTTGTAAAAAAAAATTCTGATGAACAAATTGAATTCAAAAGTTTTTAAACTTACTTAAGCAAAGAAAAAAAAATTGATTGCCTTACGAGGAACTGGAACCCAAGCCACAAGCTCAACTCTACACAAGACCATCCCTACCGCTCATTAATGATGCGCCCATCAACGAGTGCCACTGCCACGACGTTGTGCTCGCCGTCGTGAAAAATAGCAAAGTTGATGCCCCAAAAATCATCACGAACCCAAAATCGACATGCCCTCAAATTTGCGACCATCCCCTAATAGTGATTTATAATTTAAAAAAGAATTCTAGAGAAGTATTTTGAAAGGATTTGAAATTTGGAAAATTTGGAAATTAAATCCCTTTTGAGTTTGAAAATGATTTTCAAAGGTTTTGAAAAAAAATGTATTAGAGGGATAAAAGCACTAAACTCTTTTCGGTTGTTGAAAAATAACTTAATGATGACTCCAGCATCATCGATGTTCATTTTCAAGTTTCCAGAAGAGGAATTGCTACCAAATGGTTTTAAATGGGAGTTGTTTGCAAATTGGGTTTGGATTTTGAAATTCAAAAGATAATTTGAATTGATTTCAAAAATGATTTTTAAATATTGAATTGGAATTGAATTTGATTTGTGATAAACAAAGCGAATATTGAAATAAATTAATAAGTGAAACTAATTAAAGGAATGACAAATTCAATATGGTTTGAAATGAATTCAATATGGTTTGAAATGAATTATATGGAATTGGAAATTCAGTTTAAATATAAGTAGATATAATCCAAAATAGTTAATTGAAATTAAATTTTTGAGAATGAACAAAAGAATAAAATTGGAATTAAAACTGAATATTGAAAGCTAATTTGAATTGTGTGAAATAAAATGAAGTTGTAAAATTAGTTCGAAGTGAACTAAAGATAATAAAGGTGGAAATAAATAAAAAATGGTATAAGAAGTAACTATTCAAAACTTTTTAATGGAATGTGCAAAATGATTTTTGAATGCAGAAACTGGATATGGTTGATATATAGCATACAGGTATTATAGAGGAAATGGAATTGGGATTTTAATTTCGAAGATAAATTTGAATTACTCGAAAAAGGTATGTATTTTAAATTTCAATATGAAATTTGATGATCTTCTTGTCCAGCCGCTTGGCTTTCCATTTTCTTTTTGAATCCGAGGGCCCATTGTGGTGTTTTGTAGTCGTACTGAGCTAGCCGCGCAAAGGAGACGCTGGCGAAATTTTTCGAAAATTTAGAGTGTTAGAAAAGTTTAAAGAAAATTTTGAAAATTTAAAATTTGAATTTGAATTGTTAAAGGAAACAATACTGTTTGAAACTTATTATTAATTGTGGAAAGATAGTTGAAGTGATAACGGGTCTTTAAATAAAAAGATTTGTTTGGCAAATTGATAAAATTGTTTGGTTTTGGGAAAATAGTTATCGGGATAAGGATCATTCTTCTTAACTGGTAATTTCGGGATAAAATTCTTTTAAGGGGGGAGAATGTGACGATCTAGAAATTTTGAACATTTGAAATCGAAATATTTAATTGATTTTAGATATTTAACTTGAATTTCAAATATCAGGATGAATTTGGCAATTAAATTATTGAATTTATTTTATTGAAATTGGGTAAAAATTTGAATCTTCAGTTTTAAGCCTGTTAAAATAATTTGAGGGCTTAGAAAATTCATATTGATAATACTGAAGATAATGAAAGCTTCAGAATCGGATTTGAAAACGGTTTGATCAGTTTTAAATCTATATTGTTTAAATTGATATTTAAAAATAGCCTTCCAAGGCACAGTCTCGGATTTCGACGAAACCAGTTCCATTGGATCCATAATATGCATTATTATCAGATTTCAATTTTCGTAGTGTTTGGAGTGATCGTTTAGAGCAAACGTGCTGAAAATTATATCGAAATTTAATTTAATAGCTGGGTCTGAAAAGCTATCTTCTCTAAATGATCAAATTTGGACTCGAAACCTTTTCCATTGCGTTCGGAATAAGCGTATAATATAATAAACGCCTGGTGGCATGCTTCGATTGGAGGTCGAGATTTTGAGTGCGGAAATCGAAACGGTTTAAATTTGAATTTGAAATTTAACATAAACAACATAAGCAAAACACTGTAGCTAGTTTCAATACGTATTTGCCTTTTTCACACATGTTCCACTTCCTCTGTGAAAATCCCACACATGTCTCCTTCCATCTTCAAAATCATAGTCGTGCGATTTAAAAGTAAAAATAAAAAATCATTACAAAGAATATTTTTTCTTTTCGTTCAAAGACGAAATAATGGCTAAAGCCTCCCTGTTTCATAAAAAACGAAAGGAAATTCGTTCTTCTCTAAAAAGAAATATAATCGCATCCCTTCCTACTGGTTCAATTCAAATCGATTGAAGTAAGCTCGAGGTCGCAGAAGGGGCAGAGCAAAGTATTGATTCGATCAAATTTTCAAATTACGGTGAACTTCGAGGGAGCGAGCGTTTGTGCGGCATTGGATACCATGGATGTATTGATGTCGACTTTCGGACGTCGTAAAACGGGGCCATTACACGTTGGCATTTGTGTGCACTTTGAAAAAAAAGTCGTCCGAAGGCGCATTTTAAAATGCCCTACACACAAACAAGATAGTAGACAGAGAGTTTATCAAATCTAACAACTGTATAAATATACACTTTCAAATCTAACAATTTTCATAAATATCAGCTTTTAAATCTAACAATTGCGAAGTTCATTTAAGTCTGATACATAATTGGTTAGTTTGATACATTGAAATTACATTCGTTCAAAATTGAATACACAGAAATCTTAATTCGTTACGCAGTTATACATTTGATAACGGAAGTTTAGGTCGCTGAAGTACATCACTTTCTGTTATGGCCCTGCGATCCACATTTGCTACACCTGTTTGTTTTAGCATTTGATGCTCGTCCATAATATTTTTTATCCTCGTAGATTTAGGTCGTCCAGGTTGTCTTCTTGTAGGTGGAGGCAATATATGTGGACCGGTGTATGGTCTCCAGTATCTCTTATCACGCACGGGACGAAACTCTGGCTGATATGAATTGTAACTTTGATCAGAGTACCACTCTGATGCGAACTCATAATGTGCTCTATTAGCACCGTAATCATGTGCCGAACAAGCCGTCATTACATGGGTAATAGGGCAATTTTTGCAGTTGGGGGGTGTTGCATATATATTGTGACGACCTAGAATTTTTGAGCATTTGAAATTGGAATATTTAACTGATTTTAAATATTTCAAAGTTAATTTTAACTCGAATTCAAATATTACCAATTATTTGATAATTAATTTTTTGAATTAAATAAGTTGAAGCTGGGTAAAATGTTGAATCTAGAGTTTTAAAGCCTGTTAAAAATAGTTTGAAGGCTTATAAAATGTATATTGATAATACTGAGGATAATAGAAGTGGAAAAATTGAATTTAACAGTGATCTGTTCAGTTTAGAAATTTCATCGTTTAAATTGAATTTAAAAATAGCCTTCCGAGGCATAGTCTCAGAATTCAACGAAACCAGTTCCATTGGATCTGTAATATTGTACTATTATCAAAGTCCAAGTTTCGTAGTGATCGGAGTTGTTGTGTGAGCGTAAGATATATAAACGCGTTGAAATCTATATCGAAAATTCAATATAATAACTGGTCTAAAAGGGCTATCTTCTCCATACGTTCAAATTAGGAATTGAAACCCTTTCCAGTACATTCGAAATAGGGGTATAATATTGTAAATGCCTAGCGGCACACCTCGGTAGGAGGTTGGGATTTTAAGCTACGTAATTAGGAACGATTCAAATTTAAATACACACTTATATATATATACACATTTCAAAATCAAAAAAATCTTTTCCCATCAGCCACCCTATTCTATACCTATGTACGCTTAGCCTACCATCCTCTAGCCTTTTTCTCCAACACACGACAACCTTTTCTCTGTTAAATCACCACGAGTCTTTCATTCTGATCTCAGAGAGAAAAAAAATCTAGCTCGTTGGTAAAAATGACCACTCATATTTGGTAATCAAAATCACGAGCTAGCTCCGTTCATTTCAGTCCTCCCTCAGATCCAAATAAACGAAATCAACTTGCACAAAATAAAGGGATCGAGGCCTTCCTTTTATTCGCGAATCTAAAATCAAGCGCACTTCTTCCCCTCTTTCTCTCATCGACCTTCGGTCGATCCTCAAATATTCATGCGGCTGGAGGTATATCTCGCGAATCGACCTCGCGATGTGGTTGGAGGCTACATCGACGACAGGGTGTAGGGCTTGTCATCGAGAGTGTGGCGACGTTGCGCTTAAGGACAGGTCGATATGATGTAGAGTGGAAGTCTTATTGGCACTTGTGAAGTGTTCGAGTGGGTGGCGCTCACAGGTGGGATGAGGCCGAGCCGAGGGTGAGGCGTAGGCGACTTCGGCGAGTGATGAAGGAGGTTCGTTCGATGGCAGAAGCTCGTATTTGAGGCAGTAAGGTATAGCTGTCTTGTTTTATTTAAATATATATATATATATACATATATATATATATATATGTAGATTAGGAAAGAAAGGGAATAAATAAAAAGTTTTAAAACAGAAAAAAAGATGGGAAATTTTTACAGTAAGGGGAGATTATTGTTTTGATATTTGCAGTAAGTTATAAAAATTTTGTCCTAGTTTAAAAGTAATAAATAGGTAGATAAACAGAAAATATATTTTTATAGATAAGGTTTAGGAAAAATAAATATGAATTTGAAAATATTTGAGGGTTTATGTGAAAATAGATTTTTGGAATTTATAATATGTAGTTTCAAGAGAGATAAATATACATATTAATATTTCAAGGCTATTAATTATTTTTAAAAAAAATAATGTTGACTAATCTATTAATAAACTTATTTAATTATTTCAGCCACTAAAATATTTTATTAAAAGCAAAATGGTTTAAAATTTAATTATTAGTTTAAAACAAATTTATTAGTTTATATTAAATTAATAAATGACAATTGATGGATCGATTTAGTTCGAATATTAATAAAACATCTAATAATTTACGAGGTCAATAATGGCGAGAATCAAGTTGGGGATGAAGTGGACTATAACTAGGAAAGGTGAGTTAGTCTCACTCAGTTAAATTTAAATTCAAATTTAAATTTAAATGATTAAATTTAAATAATTGTTTGGATAGTTAAACTGATTGATGTGCTATAGTATGGTATATTTTGGAATTGGCATTTTATATTGTGCTAACATCTGTGGATGCAGGGAAAACAGGTTGGAGGGATCCAACTGGATCCCTCAACATTTATATAAATTATTCAATACCCTCTGTTGTGGTTATTTTATATTCTGTGATGAATATTATTGTTAACTGGAATATTGGATGTTATGGTATACCTGAATATATTCCAGTGCACTAAGTTATCAAGATATATAGAATTGGATATTGAAAATAAAATGGAGAGAATTTGTAAGTGAAATAATTATATAAAATTTAAATAAATGAAGAATAAATTGGATAAGAATAATAGTAGTTTTAAATTCTAATAAATAAATTCCGTATATGGAAGGGAAATTTTAAATAAACAGGAGATTCATGAATTTTAAACTTTAGTATTATTATTTTAAAAGAACAAACATTTATTTAATATTTAAGATTTAAATTACTTAAGAAGAATAAAGAAGAAATTGGAAAAAGCTGAAATTGGTATATTTCATTTAAAAGATTTAAAATCAAAGGGAAAATAATAACAATAATAATTAAGTCTATGATTAATGATGTCAGGACACGATTCTTCGTCTTCCGAAAATTCGACATCGACACTCACTTTATCGACTGCCGAGGAATCGAACGACGGAAAACCGAACACTGAGGGGTTTTAAAAAGAATTTATGAATAGAAAAGAAAAGAAAAAGAGATAAGATAGAAAATTTAGATAGGGAAAAGAAGATAGAAATTAGAGAGAATAGAAAACAGAAAGAAGATAGAACATTTTAAAATAGAAGAAAAAGAGGAAAGAAAAATAGAGAAGAGATAGAAAAATAGAACATAATTTTATAATTGAACGGAACAGAAAGAAAACAGAACAACATCAGAATCTCACAATTCGCAGCGGAACAACATATAATAATAAATGAATAATCTTTAAACAAAGAACTATATCAGTTATTACATTACATCACATTTCATTATATAATATCATCAGAGTGTACAACATCATACAACAACAACAGTGCAGCGGAAAAGGAATACTATATAAGTAATACGCCACGCCATCCAGCTTGCCTCCAGCAACTCCAGAATATCCAGAATATCCTGATAAACCTTAACCCTTGACTGCCCGTGTGGAAATTGGTGGGCGCCCAGAGTTTAGGAAGGAAAACAATAAACTCCAAGTCAGTCATGTGACTGGTGTGAGAACTCAAAACAGTTTATTTATCTTTAAAACCAAAATAGAGGAATATTTTTATTGCAATTCGCAATGCTTTTAAAAATGAGACTATCATAAGGCCTCCCGCACACACACACAATGCAAACGCAGAATTGGAGGAGATTTCTCCTTATGATAGTCAAAGATGCTTGATACGCATTTAAAATAACATTTGATATTATTATTAGTGCATAGTGTAGGAAAAATTCATTTCGAAAGTAGAATATAAATCTTAGCCAACATACGACCATTATCGTATGCCTACTATAGCTACCATCCAAACAGTGTTGCGACACCATAAGTGAATGATAGGTTCTACAACTAATACCGTACAAGTTTCGTATTGTTTCTTTGGATTTCCAACAAATGGTCAGGCCAAGGAACTTCCCATTGCCATATGAGAATGCCTCTGGAAAGACATCCCCGAGAACCAAACCGGAACTCTGCCAACACAAGGCCGGGTTACCCCTAACTGGGTAACTACTGACACGAGCACGCCATTCCCCGATCGTAAACGACCTTTCTCACGGGATCCCGATAGCCAACAACCACAAAGTAATAAATTCGTAGTAACCACATAGGTTAAATATCTGGGCTCCATACCATGATACCACCTCTATCCAGAAGGAAATGTACATACCCTAAAGGGTGCTACCCCTCATAACCTTGCCGCATCTTTCCTGTTTTGACCATTTCCGGGGTGTGAGACTCGACGAAGTCACGTCCACAAAAACATACTTTATACAAAAGCCATGCTTTGGGTCAACAAATGATCAACACAATGATCACTAAGATAGACGATCAAATAAACGATCCTATCACAATAATCAACACAATGATCATTTCAGCAACACTCAGCATGTCACATTACCAAATTGGGAATATATCGCTGATAACTTCAACTATATAACCTCTGAGCTCGTACGTCTCAGAGAAGGGTGTTAAGCTAAAAGAATAAATTCTCCGCCACCACAGAAATATATTTGAAAGAAATCGGCTTTATATCTCAACTTGTAATGTCAGACACACAATCCATACAAGTCTGTTCCGGGATCGAACAAAACCGAAGGCACTTACAAAGAAGTCCTTGCAATCCGGATATTCACAATCCTGATCGGATTTCCCATCACTTAGGGAGTCTCTATACCGCTGCAACTCAGTGCAGAGACAATCGACAGGTCATCCTATCGCTCTCGCAAATACCGGGTCTTCAACACCGATCTTCAATGCAATTCACAACAACGACGTATCACATATTCGGAATGGGTTATACGACCCCATGGTCCTTTCCCGGTTAACCCGAATAGTGAGCGCTTATTCAAAAATAAGTGTGCATTCAAATTCAAACAAATCATATCAAATACCCATTCAAAGGGAAATATTGATAGTCGGTTATTGAACTATCAATGGATATGCACACATCACCATATTCCAAATAATTTTCCAAATTATTTATTTTCCAAAAATATCTTCACTAGATATATAATTTCATACTTCAAAAATAAATCAATATTTATTTTTAAACAGATTCCACTTTCTTTTATAAATTCCTTAGTGAATTTATAATTCCAAGATATCAATGAATATTCGATTTCAATTATTCATTTCAATTTTCTTTTCAATTTATCTTTAAAAAGATAAATTCTAAATATCACTTCATATTGGAAACAATTCCATACTTATTTAATAAGTAATTCACAAATTTTATTTATTTTCAACACTTGGAAAATATTCAATATACTTAAATCGAAATTAAGTATATATTTCATTCTTTAAGGAAATCATTCACTTAAACATATTTATTTGGGCCAAAACGAATGTTACGTAAAACATCGTTACGACAACCCAAAATCACTAGTATAGGGATTCGAAATTAAAATAGATATATAAATCCCAATACTATGCAAAACATTTCCTTTCGGAAATCATTTACTATAACAACAGTGTTAAAGTGCATCATCTCCTTCTATTTCTCGAAAACGTCTATTTCAACAATAAATGTTGAAATCTATGGTTTCGAATCTCAACACAATTAAAACATTGTTCGATCGTTTTAATTCTATTTAAAACATCCAAATTCAAAACAATTTCTTTAACATATTATTCACTATTCAAAACGTGAATATACTTCATTAACAATTTCATCCTTTTATTCATTTTAATTCAAAGGATCATTCACGATCAAAAATGTGAATATAACCCCATTTACAAGTTATAACAATTTTACTTATCAAAATAAGTCGTTTGCGGATTTATAAAACAACGTTTATAAATTCCATTTCTATTTATTTATAAAAACTTCTTTTTTTATAAATTCTTTTATTAACCTATTCAATTTCATATCTCCATTATAAACCAAAAGTTCATATTATAAGTTAAATACTTATAAAAACGATTATTTTACAAAATCGTTCTTTTTAACTTCCCAAATTATAAATCTTATAACTTATAAGATTCATTCATTTATCCAAAATCATTATTTTAATAACTTAATAAATTTTATAAACCTACTGCTTATAAAATTCCATTTATAACTTCACCGTATAAAATTCTATAAATTCCATTCTTATAACTTCACCATTTAAATTCTATAAATTTCATTCTTATAACTTCACCATTTAAATTCTATAAATTTCATTCTTTAATGAAATTCATTTTCACTTCATTCAAACACTTATAAAAACTCATTTTATAATGTCCATATTCTAATTTATAAATATCCATTTATAAATCTCTTAATATAAATCAATTTATATTATTCTTTTTAAAACGTCTTTAATCTCCTTTATTATTTCACCATTTTGATTCATAAAATAATTAAATTTCATGAATTCTATATTTAAACTTTTCACAATAAATTCTAAAATATCTCGATTAAACTATTTTATAAACTCAATAGCATCATATTCTCAAAAATCAGTTTTTACTGTATTTCACAAAAATCATAATTTTTATAACTTTAAAAATTATAACGTTTATTTATTTAAAATGAATCAATTCCAAAAATATTTTATAACGTATACTTTCAAAAATCACTTTGAAATCATTTTAAAATTCCAAATTTGGTCCAATGATGCTACACACCAAATAGTCAATCACGACTACAACGATATCATATATCAATATGAAAATCTATCAAATATCAAAATATCTGAAATCAAATAAAAACTGTTGAGGAATCCAGTTGGATCCCTCCAACCTGTTTTCCTGCATCCACAAACATTAGAACAATACCAATTTCGCTCTAGTACGAAATTATCGCGGTATATGGGATTTAAATATTATCCGCTTAATAGACGGCGCAATAGGGTCTCATCCGCTAAACAAAAAATGCGGGAAATCAACAATTCCAATATATACATATGCCAATATATATATATTGCTATTATATATAATACCAATTTCACTGTTTATGAAATATTCGCGGTATATGTTTTTAATAAATAACATCCGCTTACTAACGGTGTATAATGTCTATTTTAACAATCAATAGATATCAATCAACATTCAAACATGCATTCAAATATTTTAAATCTAACTATTTAAAATAAAATCGAAACTAATTCGATTGAGTGAGAAGTTCTCACCTTGATTTTAAATTCCGTTTTAGCGATTTATTTCGAATAAAATTAAACGGACGTTTAATTTTACCCAAAATTCTCACTAACTCCAAACGACTCCAAACCAACTCCATCGCGTAGTGCTCGTCCATACGATTCCAACGCAACTGAGTTTGCATTTTTTCGACCTCGTATGAAAAAGTTATCAATTTTACAAGTTTATACAGTTTAAACTAAAATTAATTTACATTAAACATTTTATTTTCCTACCCAACTAAATCTAGGCCGTGCATAGCAGATCCAACGCACCAACTTCATCTCCCTCAACTCACGTATTCATCTCCAGGTCGAAGAATCATAGCCGAACCCACTTTGCTAAATTAGGTTTAATTCTTGCTTTAAATTCGACGAGCTATAGCACGATCAGGGACTTCCATGCGACTCGCCACCCCGAACACCACCCACGCCCAGCACCATACGAAGCTCGGCCTCGTCTAGCACCTCGAAAGGCGTGCGTGAACTGTAGGGAACGGCCCTACTTTGCTCCTCCATCGTCACTCCAAATTCGATCATCACCGTATGGAATCGAAGCTCTCGTCGAGCTCTTCGACTTTCGTGTTGAGCACTTCGCGTAATTCCTTACTGATTGAGAGAGATTAATGAGTGAAAGTAAGCTATTTTCGGCCATTCATTTCTGGTGGAGGCGGCTAGGGTTTGAGATGTTATTTTTTTTTTTAATTATGAAGGGGGTGTGGGTCTATTTATAGAAGTTTGAACGACACTATTCATCCGGGTTTTGTAAACTCCGATTTACGCGCCGAAACTGACGTTCCTATGGTTTACCCCGCGTTCCGGACACAATGGAACAGGTTTCGGAAGCTAATTCGGAAGTATGTGCGAGTTATGGCTGTAAACGCTCAATTTGAATTAAACCGATTTAAACGATTTTCTAGGCGTTTTAATTTGTACCGGACAAACGGTAAATCCAATTGACTTGAACCTTACAATAATATCACATTACGGATCCGATGAAACTGGTTTCGTCGAAATCCGAGACTTTTTGAAAAATGGCTATTTTAGCTCGCCAAATTTAAATTAAAAATAAATCGATGCGTTTCGAGCTGCCACGATCAAACGATAGCTCCGATTGACACGAAAATTGAAATCCGGTAATAACTAACTATTACGGATCCAATGGAACTGGTTTCGTTCAATTCTGAGACTGTTCAAAAATTGACTATTTTCACTAGTCGATTAAATTATTAAAATATTCAATTTTCACAATTTAACTCTTAATTCGATTTTAAAAGTTCTAAAATATTGTTCTAACTTCCATATGATATAATAAAATTTTACAAATCATTTTCAATCATATTTAACTATATTTTAAATTATTTCCATAATTTAACATATTAAATTATCGATTAAATTATTCAATTAAATCCAATAATTCAAATAAAAATTTATTTGACTTATAAATTCAAATATTAATGTTTAAAATTAATTAAATATTCATATTTTAATTAATAAAAATTCTGGGTCGTTACAATCTTCCCCACTTAAAAGAATTTCGTCCTCGAAATTAACAAGTAAGAAAAGTTACAGAATCTATTAATTTTCCCAAAACAAATTTAAACTTCTTTACAATACTTTACTAAGTTTTCAAATCATACTTAGTTATCCTTTCAAAAACAACTACTATTGTTTAACTTTCAATTCCAATCAAAGTTAAAGTTTTCAAAATTTTCCCATTTTCTCAAATTTTTTCTAACGCCTTAAATTTTCGGAAAAATTCGCCATAGTCTCCTTTGCGCGGCTCGATCCGAAAAAAAAATGACAGTATATATATCACAAATATACATCTCATCAAGTAATGAGGCATCTCGAAGGGAAAAAAGTGTAAAAGTACGGTATTTAATCCGAGATATGTACCTTATATTTTATTAGCAAGCATATACGGCTAATATAGCGCAAAAGCGAGCTCCAAATGCGAAGCAAACGCGATCCGCACCTACTAATCACTCAACAAACAACATGAGAATCATGCATATAGACCATAGTATCAATATACAACATATGGCAACATAATAACTATATATACTAACATAGCAAATGCATTCAATAGCAATATATATTCAACCATCAACCAACTATCATCCATAACCAAATCAATATTCATTCATATTCTCATTAATATTCAATGAAATGGTTTTCAATTTAAATCACATTTGATTTATTAATAGTTGATGTTTTTATTAACATTTATTCTCAATTAGTTTATATTCACTAATTCATATTCAAGTTGGTTCACTTCCAAATTAAATTCAATTTTATTTAAGTTTCACTTAACTTCCAATTGGATTTCAATTACTTTAGCTTTCAATTTCATTAACTCTTAACGAATTATATACAATCAACTAACAATCATATAACAACCAATGTATATATAATTACAACCAAATTCCTTTGCTTATCAATTGGTTTAATTATTGGATTTTTTTTATTCAATCTTTCAACTTTCAGTAACATTTGATTTTAATGAATTAACACTTATATTCATTATTCCATATCAATTATTCACATTCAATTGATTAACATTTAATCCATTAATTCAATTCATATTCAATTTCTACAGTTGAATTCATACACATAACTTAAGTTTATATTTATCACTTCACTTTTATTAATTTACCTTGATACTAATATCAACTTCATTCCATATCACTTAAGTTATATTTCATTTTATAAACATCACTTGGTTTTACTTAACTTAAATTCCCATTTATAAATCAATTCAGCTTCCAATTCTAAGTAAATTTTCATTTAACTTTAATTTCATTTTTATTTCAACTCATATTCATAAATATATTCATATAGTTTCACTTCTTATATATATAAGTTTATTTCACAATTGTAAATCACATTAATTATAATTCAATTTTTATAATTCTTTTTTACTTATACAATTCCTTTATTTAGATTATTCAAACAACCTAACAATCAACTTATATACTTTAATAATTCTGAAAAATTATTTCTTTATATATATAAAATATAATCATAGTAAAATTATTTCATTTACCCAATTTCAAAACAATATCGTGCCGAATTGTTCTATTTAAGTGTTTAGAAACCCCTTCGGCATAGTTTGACAGACCACGCTGACGAAAGTTCATATGCCACTCAATAAACCAATCATCACAATATAAAACAATTTTATATATTCACTAACAAATACGCTCTCATAGCTATTATTACACTCAACTCATTCTAGAGCACTACTGACTCTATCTCTAATGAATAATACCCAACAGAACCATGGTTGTCGCTTAACCATAAGCTCTGATACCAAATGTCAGGACACGATTCTTCGTCTTCCGAAAATTCGACATCGACACTCACTTTATCGACTGCCGAGGAATCGAACGACGGAAAACCGAACACTGAGGGTTTTTAAAAAGAATTTATGAAAAGAAAAGAAAAGAAAAAGAGATAAGATAGAAAATTTAGATAGGGAAAAGAAGATAGAAATTAGAGAGAATAGAAAACAGAAAGAAGATAGAACATTTTAAAATAGAAGAAAAAGAGGAAAGAAAAATAGAGAAGAGATAGAAAAATAGAACATAATTTTATAATTGAACGGAACAGAAAGAAAACAGAACAACATCAGAATCTGACAATTCGCAGCGGAACAACATATAATAATAAATGAATAATCTTTAAACAAAGAACTATATCAGTTATTACATTACATCACATTTCATTACATCATATCATCAGAGTGTACAACATCATACAACAACAACAGTGCAGCGGAAAAGGAATACTATATAAGTAATACGCCACGCCATCCAGCTTGCCTCCAGCAACTCCAGAATATCCAGAATATCCTGATAAACCTTAACTCTTGACTGCCCGTGTGGAAATTGGTGGGCACCCAGAGTTTAGGAAGGAAAACAATAAACTCCAAGTCAGTCATGTGACTGGTGTGAGAACTCAAAACAGTTTATTTATCTTTAAAACCAAAATAGAGGAATATTTTTATTTCAATTCGCAATGCTTTTAAAAATGAGACTACCATAAGGCCTCCCGCACACACACAATGCAAACGCAGAATCGGAGGAGATTTCTCCTTATGATAGTCAAAGATGCTTGATACGCATTTAAAATAACATTTGATATTATTATTAGTGCATAGTGTAGGAAAAATTCATTTCGAAAGTAGAATATAAATCTTAGCCAACATACGACCATTATCGTATGCCTACTATAGCTACCATCCAAACAGTGTTGCGACACCATAAGTGAATGATAGGTTCTACAACTAATACTGTACAAGTTTCGTATTGTTTCTTTGGATTTCCAACAAATGGTCAGGCCAAGGAACTTCCCATTGCCACATGAGAATGCCTCTGGAAAGACATCTCCGAGAACCAAACCGGAACTCTGCCAACACAAGGCCGGGTTACCCCTAACTGGGTAACTACTGACACGAGCACGCCATTCCCCGATCGTAAACGACCTTTCTCACGGGATCCCGATAGCCAACAACCACAAAGTAATAAATTCGTAGTAACCACATAGGTTAAATATCTGGGCTCCATACCATGATACCACCTCTATCCAGAAGGAAATGTACATACCCTAAAGGGTGCTACCCCTCATAACCTTGCCGCATCTTTCCTGTTTTGACCATTTTCGGGGTGTGAGACTCGACGAAGTCACGTCCACAAAAACATACTTTATACAAAAGCCATGCTTTGGGTCAACAAATGATCAACACAATGATCACTAAGATAGACGATCAAATAAACGATCCTATCACAATAATCAACACAATGATCATTTCAGCAACACTCAGCATGTCACATTACCAAATTGGGAATATATCACTGATAACTTCAACTATATAACCTCTGAGCTCGTACGTCTCAGAGAAGGGTGTTAAGCTAAAAGAATAAATTCTCCGCCACCACAGAAATATATTTGAAAGAAATCGGCTTTATATCTCAACTTGTAATGTCAGACACACAATCCATACAAGTCTGTTCCGGGATCGAACAAAACCGAAGGCACTTACAAAGAAGTCCTTGCAATCCGGATATTCACAATCCTGATCGGATTTCCCATCACTTAGGGAGTCTCTATACCGCTGCAACTCAGTGCAGAGACAATCGACAGGTCATCCTATCGCTCTCGCAAATACCGGGTCTTCAACACCGATCTTCAATGCAATTCACAACAACGACGTATCACATATTCGGAATGGGTTATACGACCCCATGGTCCTTTCCCGGTTAACCCGAATAGTGAGCGCTTATTCAAAAATAAGTGTGCATTGAAATTCAAACAAATCATATCAAATACCCATTCAAAGGGAAATATTGATAGCCGGTTATTGAACTATCAATGGATATGCACACATCACCAGATTCCAAATAATTTTCCAAATTATTTATTTTCCAAAAATATCTTCACTAGATATATAATTTCATACTTCAAAAATAAATCAATATTTATTTTTAAACAGATTCCACTTTCTTTTATAAATTCCTTAGTGAATTTATAATTCCAAGATATCAATGAATATTCGATTTCAATTATTCATTTCAATTTTCTTTTCAATTTATCTTCAAAAAGATAAATTCTAAATATCACTTCATATTGGAAACAATTCCATACTTATTTAATAAGTAATTCACAAATTTTATTTATTTTCAACACTTGGAAAATATTCAATATACTTAAATCGAAATTAAGTATATATTTCATTCTTTAAGGAAATCATTCACTTAAACATATTTATTTGGGCCAAAACGAATGTTACGTAAAACATCGTTACGACACCCAAAATCACTAGTATAGGGATTCGAAATTAAAATAGATATATAAATCCCAATGCTATGCAAAACATTTCCTTTCGGAAATCATTTACTATAACAACAGTGTTAAAGTCCATCATCTCCTTCTATTTCTCGAAAACGTCTATTTCAACAATAAATGTTGAAATCTATGGTTTCGAATCTCAACACAATTAAAACATTGTTCGATCGTTTTAATTCTATTTAAAACATCCAAATTCAAAACAATTTCTTTAACATATTATTCACTATTCAAAACGTGAATATACTTCATTAACAATTTCATCCTTTTATTCATTTTAATTCAAAGGATCATTCACGATCAAAAATGTGAATATAACCCCATTTACAAGTTATAACAATTTTACTTATCAAAATAAGTCGTTTGCGGATTTATAAAACAACGTTTATAAATTCCATTTCTATTTATTTATAAAAACTTCCTTTTTTATAAATTCTTTTATTAACCTATTCAATTTCATATCTCCATTATAAACCAAAAGTTCATATTATAAGTTAAATACTTATAAAAACGATTATTTTACAAAATCGTTCTTTTTAACTTCCCAAATTATAAATCTTATAACTTATAAGATTCATTCATTTATCCAAAATCATTATTTTAATAACTTAATAAATTTTATAAACCTACTGCTTATAAAATTCCATTTATAACTTCACCGTATAAAATTCTATAAATTCCATTCTTATAACTTCACCATTTAAATTCTATAAATTTCATTCTTATAACTTCACCATTTAAATTCTATAAATTTCATTCTTTAATGAAATTCATTTTCACTTCATTCAAACACTTATAAAAACTCGTTTTATAATGTCTATATTCTAATTTATAAATATCCATTTATAAATCTCTTAACATAAATCAATTTATATTATTCTTCTTAAAACGTCTTTAATCTCCTTTATTATTTCACCATTTTGATTCATAAAATAATTAAATTTCATGAATTCTATATTTAAACTTTTCACAATAAATTCTAAAATATCTCGATTAAACTATTTTATAAACTCAATAGCATCATATTCTCAAAAATCAGTTTTTACTGTATTTCACAAAAATCATAATTTTTATAACTTTAAAAATTATAACGTTTATTTATTTAAAATGAATCAATTCCAAAAATATTTTATAACGTATACTTTCAAAAATCACTTTGAAATCATTTTAAAATTCCAAATTTGGTCCAATGATGCTACACACCAAATAGTCAATTACGACTACAACGATATCATATATCAATATGAAAATCTATCAAATATCAAAATATCTGAAATCAAATAAAAACTGTTGAGGAATCCAGTTGGATCCCTCCAACCTGTTTTCCTGCATCCACAAACATTAGCACAATACCAATTTCGCTCCAGTACGAAATTATCGCGGTATATGGGATTTAAATATTATCCGCTTAATAGACGGCGCAATAGGGTCTCATCCGCTAAACAAAAAATGCGGGAAATCAACAATTCCAATATATACATATGCCAATATATATATATATTGCTATTATATATAATACCAATTTCACTGTTTATGAAATATTCGCGGTATATGTTTTTAATAAATAATATCCGCTTACTAACGGCGTATAATGTTTATTTTAACAATCAATAGATATCAATCAACATTCAAACATGCATTCAAATATTTTAAATCTAACTATTTAAAATAAAATCGAAACTAATTCGATTGAGTGAGAAGTTCTCACCTTGATTTTAAATTCCGTTTTAGCGATTTATTTCGAATAAAATTAAACGGACGTTTAATTTTACCCAAAATTCTCACTAACTCCAAACGACTCCAAACTAACTTCATCACGTAGTGCTCGTCCATACGATTCCAACGCAACTGAGTTTGCATTTTTTCGACCTCGTATGAAAAAGTTATCAATTTTACAAGTTTATACAGTTTAAACTAAAATTAATTTACATTAAACATTTTATTTTCCTACCCAACTAAATCTAGGCCGTGCATAGCAGATCCAACGCACCAACTTCATCTCCCTCAACTCACGTATTCATCTCCAGGTCGAAGAATCATAGCCGAACCCACTTTGCTAAATTAGGTTTAATTCTTGCTTTAAATTCGACGAGCTATAGCACGATCAGGGACTTCCATGCAACTCGCCACCCCGAACACCACCCACGCCCAGCACCATACGAAGCTCGGCCTCGTCTAGCACCTCGAAAGGCATGCGTGAACTGTAGGGAACGGCCCCACTTTGCTCCTCCATCGTCGCTCCAAATTCGATCATCACCGTATGGAATCGAAGCTCTCGTCGAGCTCTTCGACTTTCGTGTTGAGCACTTCGCGTAATTCCTTACGGATTGAGAGAGATTAATGAATGAAAGTAAGCTATTTTCGGCCATTCATTTCTGGTGGAGGCGGCTAGGGTTTGAGATGTTTTTTTTTTTTTTTTTAATTATGAAGGGGGTGTGGGTCTATTTATAGAAGTTTGAACGACACTATTCATCCGGGTTTTGTAAACTCCGATTTACGCGCCGAAACTGACGTTTATAGGGTTTACCCCGCGTTCCGGACACAATGGAACAGGTTTCGGAAGCTAATTCGGAAGTATGTGCGAGTTATGGCTGTAAACGCTCAATTTGAATTAAACTGATTTAAACGATTTTCTAGGCGTTTTAATTTGTACCGGACAAACGGTAAATCCAATTGACTTGAAATTTGAAACCTTACAATAATATCACATTACGGATCCGATGAAACTAGTTTCGTCAAAATCCGAGACTTTTTGAAAAATGGCTATTTTAGCTCGCCAAATTTAAATTAAAAATAAATCGATGCGTTTCGAGCTGCCACGATCAAACGATAGCTCCGATTGACACGAAAATTGAAATCCGGTAATAACTAACTATTACGGATCCAATGGAACTGGTTTCGTTCAATTCTGAGACTGTTCAAAAATTGACTATTTTCACTAGTCGATTAAATTATTAAAATATTCAATTTTCACAATTTAACTCTTAATTCGATTTTAAAAGTTCTAAAATATCGTTCTAACTTCCATATGATATAATAAAATTTTACAAATCGTTTTCAATCATATTTAACTATATTTTAAATTATTTCCATAATTTAACATATTAAATTATGGATTAAATTATTCAATTAAATCCAATAATTCAAATAAAAATTTATTTGACTTATAAATTCAAATATTAATGTTTAAAATTAATTAAATATTCATATTTTAATTAATAAAAATTCTGGGTCGTTACAAATGAATTTTGAAATAAATTGAGAAATTAAAGAAACTTATTTCAAATGGAATAAATTGGAAATCAATTTGGAAAACTGATTTAAGTGATTGAAGTTGGAATTCTCCCTGAATAACCAAGTACGTTTACAAAGTAAATTTTTAAATATAAGGTAAAAGTTTTAAAGTTGTTTTAAAAAGCAAGTTTTGGAAAATTTATTATTTCTAATATTTAAAGTCTAAAGTAAGTATTTCCTTTAATCTATTATGGTAGTAATTATTTAAAGAGTGATTTAGTATCGTGTTTTTAAAAGTGAAAATCTAGTTTATGTTTTATTAAGTAACCTTACTTTCATATATTCATATAGTATATTTTTAATAAATTATTGAAGCGGTTTTAAAATAAATGTTCTAAAGTATATTTTAAAGTAAAGTGTTTCAAATTATTTTAAAAATCTAGTTTTGTGCTTGGTGATCTCAGTGGAGATAGAAAATATTTGGAAAAGTTTATTCTGAAAAGAAAGATGATTTGAAAACTATTTTCAAAAGGTTGAAAATAGAAATATATCTTGTGAAGATATTTTTGAGGTTAATAAATAATTAGAGAAATTATTTATTGATTGATGGATGTTGTGAATATTAATTGATAGTTAAATAACCGACTATCAATATTGGCCAAATACGTTGATCGTTTTGAAGAGACCGGGATCGAGATTTATTTCTCGAAAACCACTTCGATCCGGTTTGTACGTTTCGTATGAAACGAGTTTGGATTCAAAGATGGAGCAGTGAAGGGCAAGGGCTAGTCGCTACTAATCCTGAGGATATTTCCAAATGGATGTAGTAGGAATAGTGCCTTCGGTTTCGTTCGAACCCAAGATGGACTTGTATGGACGAATGCTTTCGTAAACATCGTCAGGTGGACGATGGGCATTCTAAGGGATATGTTCTAAAAAGGTAACGCTTATCCTCAAGCCTCATCAACCGGGAATGGCTTAGTGAGCGGTTGCTGATCCCAACCGCGGGGTGATCTCACTCGGGATTATCCAGTAAGGGGTACTCCCGGTCTTGTGTTGCAGGGGAGCGGGCGTACTCCTCGGTACTTTGATCTAGGTCACGTACTGTGACAGGTGGTACCCCAGTGCCTAGTCATTAGTTGGAAATCCATTCTTCCTACGAGCCTTGTACGAGTTTTGTTTTTATTGCCCACTCTGTGGCTAGTAGCTAGAATTTAATGAATGTAACAATTTTGGCTATTTTATAAGTATTTGTATATAGACCTTATTATAATATCAGAGGATTTCTAGAAAAATTGTTTTAGCTATCGTAAGGTAAAAACCCGACATGTTTAGTTGTGGCATGGTCTTATGAGATGCTTTTGTTTTCAAAGGATTTTTGAAACTTTAATAAATCAATTGAGTGTGATTTTCTCACACTGGTATTCCAGATTAACTCGGGTATTATTTAACTGTAATGCTCGGGTCAGACCGAGTATTATAGGATACAGGATATGATGCTGTGGAGCTCAGGAGACGAGCCGGATAACGATACGTACTTTCCGTACTTGTTTTATATATATTCCGCTGTGTAGAGTAGCTGTGTATCCAGTTGTATGTTATTGATGTTGAACTGTGATTGATGTACTCTGATGATGTGTATATAAACAGTTATATTTGTTTTTGTGTAAAGAGCATTTATTATCTATTATATTTTATTCCGCTGCGATGGTTAGATTCTGAAATTGTTTTCTATTTTCTTCTTCTACGTCTTCTTCTTTAACCTAAATGGTTCGTATTTCTATACAACTTTAGTTGATTTATGTAGAATAGTGTTGACTCAAGGGATACGTATTTACAGGTCGTTTAACTTGGTATCAGAGCATAGGATGGTGATAACCTTGGCTCCGGTGGAGATTACTCATTAAACAGAGTCAGTAGTACTCTATAATGAGTTTGAGCATATTAATAGATATGAGCGCGTATTTGTTAGTGAATATAAATTGATTTAATATTGTGTTGGTTGGTTTATTGAGTGGCATATGAACCTTCGTCGGTTCAGTCTGCACAACTGTATTGAAGGGGTTTCTAAACACTTGAATAGAACAATTGACGCGGTATTGTTTTTAAATGTGGGTGAATGAAATAATTTTACCCAAAATATATTTTGATATAAAGAAAAGTTTTTGTAAACTATTTTAGCTAAATATGGTTGCTTGGATGTTAGGAAAATAATAATAATAATAAAGTATTATCATTATTGAGTGGAAATTTAACTAAAAATTGTAAATATAACCAAAGATTAAGGAGATAAATTCAATTATTAAATGAAATTTATAAATATGAATTAGAAACGTGATTCATAAATTGAAATATGAACAAATGGAAATTTATATTAATGAATTATAGTTAAGATTGATTTAAGTAGGATTTGGAAATTTGAATCCCGAAGATTTGGAAGTAGTTTGAAGATAAATAATAGCATTATTCTTTTGAAGGTATTTCTGAAAGAAAATGTGTTTTGAATGGATTTTGAAAGTGATATAGCATTGTAATCACTTGGATCATTGGGAAATAATTCTGATGATGACAGCCGCATCATCAGTGTTCATTTTCGAATTTCTAAGTGACGGATTGCTGCCAAAAATTTATTTGTTCAGAAAAGCTAGTTGTTTTTGAAAATTTCAAAGGAAATTTGTTGAGGGTAAAACCAGGATTGGTTTGACTTTTGAAAAATGAGATTTGTGATGTTGAAGATTTCAAAATAATTTGAAACCAAAAGCTGGGAGTTTAAAAATCCTGATGAGATAGGTTGTAAGCTTGTAAATTGAGATGATTTTTAAATCAGGAAAGTTACATAAGCTTTCAATGTTGGAAATTTAAATTTAAGGTGGAAGGTTAAAAATGAAATAAACTTGGATAGGGGAAATAAAAATTTAACTGGATTGAAACTAATTGAATAGGCTGGTAATAATATCCAGTTGTATTCGAATTAAGTTGAAATCGAATTGAATTAAATAAATTGAGTTAAAATAAAATTGAATTGGAATAAAAATTCAATTGAGTTATCGAATGGAATTAGATTCTTACCTGAATAAATGGAAAATAAGTTGGATAAGGAGTGGAATTGGAATAAATAAATAAGAATAACTTATAAAAGAATCAGAATTAAAAATCCATAGAATAAAACATGCTTGAATTATAAATAAGCGTAAATCTTGAGTTAAAAATAAAAGAAGAATATATTCAAAGCCTATAATGAATGGAATTGTGAAAATAATAAGTTCTGAATTATAAAATTTGAAAGTGAAATAGAAAACCCAAAATAAATATTTTTGATGAATTGGAAAATAAATAAAAATCAAAATGTGAATTATAAAATAAATTGAATTTAAGAAATTTAAATGAAGAGATTTTGAGATTTAAAATTTAGTATTGAACTATAATTAGGGGAGAACTAATTTGTTAATAACTTAGTTAATGAAATATGTAAATGAAACCTAATGTAGTTTAATAGAAGCTGAATTGGTGAGTTAATATTGAAGTTTGGAAATAAAACTCAAGTTATAAATTAAATTCGACTTAAATTGTTGGTGAAGTAAATGTAATTAAATTGGGAGTTCATGAAATTGGGTGGTAAATTGAAAATGGATAGTGGATTTAGAACTTGAGTTATAAATTAAAATTTAACTTGAATTGTTAACAAATTAAATATAATTGAAATGTATCGAATAAAAATGTAAACGGATTAAAATAGTAATGATTTGAATGTGCAAATAAAATCCAAATAAGTGGAAATAAATTGGAGATGACCCTGTAATCAATTGAATGAGTTGAGTATGAAAGTTAAATTTTATAATAACTAATCAAATGAAATTGTAGATTTAAAATGAGATTTAATTGAAATAGAATCAAGTTGAATAGAAGAGAAAAAAAATTACTTGTAAAATGAAAATAAGCTTAAGTATAAAAATTTGAATAAACTGAAGTAAATTAACTTAAAGCTAAATGGATGGAGGAGAGTTGAATTGAATTCAACTTAAACTATGTTTAATGATATTGGGTTGGATTTAAATCAAGTGGAAATAAATTTTAATCGAAATAAAATTCGGTGAGTTATAGATAATATTTAAGGAAATAAAAATTCATAATGGATTGTATGGATAAACTAATTATATTGAATAAATAAATGGATGGAATAAATAAGAATCAAATGAAAGTGAACTTAAGTTTGAAGTGGAATAAATTGAGTAAATTAACTTAAGTTGAGAATAATTAGAAGCTCGACTACGAGTAAAAATGGATGACCGTTAAATTAAATCTTGGTTTGAATTAATTCGGGAGTAGATAGTAATATGCAAGCTTGGAATGGGTCGAGCTAAATAAATGGTCATGAATGAATTAAATTAAAAAGGAAATTTAATTGGTAATAAAGATGAACCTAAGTTGTTAATGGGTTTTGAATGAACTGGTTTGGTTAGTAAAATGAAATTCAAGTGAATGGATTCAAATTTAAAATGCAATGAAGATGGGAATATATGGAATGTGAATAAATTTAAAAACAAAATAGAAAGAATTAAATAATAAATTTAGTTTGAATCAATTTAAAATGGTCATCGGCTAAAGTGGTTATTTACTTGAATGAATATTACCAATTTGCATGAGAGAAATTGGTTGTTGGATGAAAATAGAAGAAAATAAAATTCTATGAATCATTGCAAGTAAATAAAATTGATTTTTAAATCAATTGGAATAATATGGGTTTGTTGAAAATTAAAAATGAATTGAATGTAAGCGATTGAGTTTTAAATCATTCAAATTGATGAAGTTGTATACGAATGGATTGAAGACCATTCAAATATAATGAAAATGGTTATAAATTAATTGAAAACAGTTGAATTATGTGAAAACTGTATAAATTGATTACGGAAAATGTTTGGTGTGAATTTCTTTTAGAATTCATGTGTTTAACTATTGCAAATAGATGAAATATTGGTAAACTTTATATATATGGCACTTACATGTTTAAATTGAGTAAGTACAGGTACCTGGAAGCCGTCTGACTGGATTGGGTTGCGCTAATTGCTAAAATTGTAAGCCGCTTGCTCAAAAATGCTAAATAAGGTACGCCTACGCAATAAAAATAGAATATATGAACTGTTTTTGTTTTTTCCAACCGGGTGGGTCGATGTATATATATTTATATCTTTTGTTAGATTGCAAAAGATCCTCCGTACAAATGAGACTCTGCCCAAAATTTTCAGAAATTTTGGGAGTTAGAAATTTTTTGAAAATTTTGGAAAATTTTGTCAACGACAAAATGATTTTAAACTGGAAATTGAAATAAATTAGTGAATGAAACTACTATAAAATTATAATATGAATCAGATAAATGGAAGATAAAATTTAATGTAAGAGTTGAAGATAAATTGAATTCATATGGAAATGGAAGAATCAATTTGGATAGAAATAGATATAAACAAAAGTGGTAAGGTGAAAATAAATATAAGGAACATATTTAATGCTTATACTAAACTTAAGTAAAGAATGGTGAATTGTAAATGGGAAATTGGTATTACAAATATATTCTAAGTTAATATTTGAATGAATAAATATTTACATTTAGTAAGGAAGTCGATAAAATGTTTTTGGAATGCCGTGGTTGTGTAACGACCAGCCTTTTTGGACAGTTTAAACCGACGATCAAATACACATGCCGGTTCCAAACCATTCAAAAGGGTAGATGGTTATTGGGGTAAATAAGAAAAGAAAAGAAAGATAAATAAAGGAAATGAAACAACACAGAATCTCGCAGCGGAACGATAAAATATAATAGTCAAATAAACAGTTCATGAAGCTATTTACAATACTTTGATCATTATTTATACAACCTTTATCAGAGTTATACATATACAACAGAACAAATAAAATAATGCAGCAGACAACATGATGCAAAGATAATAAGAGTAATAGTATAACAAATCTTCGTCTTCGTCCTCCAGAATAGATCTTCAATAAGCTGAAAAACTCAGGTCTGACCCGAGCGTAATGAAAAGACAAAACACTCGAGCCAGGACTAAATAATCCTTGTGAAAGTTAAATCAATCGTAAATAAATATGAGGGTAATGGCGTCAGAGATGTTTACGGGGTTTGACATCTCATATCCAGTGTCAACGTGCGTGCAATAACTCAAGAGATGTTACGGGCTTTTCCATCTCTCAAGGATCCGTTAAACTATCTACTATGTAGTATAATACGCTATTATAATATGTCTATAGTAAAGTAAAAGTATTAAAATAGCGTTAAGGCATTACCATAATTCTCCTTAACATATTTCTATAATGCCATAGTCTATACAGCACCGTAAACCCCACCATAAACTAGTGGTTATCAGAGGGTACCCCATAGGTATAACACAAAACAAAACGTAGTGGTCGCGAATAGGATAATCAGTATGACAAGGTACATGAGGCGATACCAACTAGGATACTAGTAGTTGCGTGATCCGGACTGATGTTGAGTATAGCCAGCAACTACCCCAACACCGCGAAACAACACTCCCAAATCAAGGGGTGCACCCAAATCGAATCACAAATGTAATAGATATGGTATCGAAGAAGTGTGTCCGCTAGAGATGGCGAACCTCAATGGCCCGGCGCGGCTCCTGTTTTAGTCATGTCAGGGGTCATCCAATATCGTTCTCTTTCTTCAATCAACGCGTTCACCAAACCATCCACTTCATTCTGGGTCAACACTCCGCGTATAATAGTTATTAAATTGGTATTCGGTATCGACAGAGAGTATGTCCATATCCGATCCCGGTCTCTTTAATAACTACGTATTATTACACCGGTGGCTCTTTTACATTACAATCAATTCATAATTGATATCAAAATATCATATTCGCTTCAAAATCAAATCCATTTCAAATATCATCATATCTATTCAAAATATAAGATTCCGTTTCAAAAATTAATTTTCGCCTCAATATCTCATTTCGATTTCCAAATCATTTCGAATTTCAATTTAGGTTGCAACTTCATTTAACCCAATTCGTATTTAAATTCAAGATTTAAACATAAACATTTCACCTTATTGACCTGCTTGAAATTTTTCAGAAAATAGTTTTAAGTAGTTTAAAAGTAATTTTAAATAATTAAAATAGTTAAAAATACTTAAAATCTTAAAATGGATTTAAAATAGATAAATTAGTTTAAAATTATTTAAATTGGGTTAAGTGGATTTAAAATAGATTAAAATAATTTAACATGGTTTAAGATGGGTAAAATAATTTAATATAGTTAATATAGGTTAAAATAGTTTAAGTATTTAAAGATGGTTTATATAACAGAGTAATTTGGAAACAAAATGAAACAGCTTCTAAACCAATTCATTTCAATTATAACTTCCCAATTCAAATCAATTTCAATTTCTATTCTACCGATTCACTTTCGATTTCAATTCAAATCAATGTCAACTTTGACTTCAAATTAATTCAATTCTACATTCACCTTCAATTAATTCAATTTCAATTTATATCGATTTGGAGCTTGATTTTTCAAAATATCAATTTATAATAATTAACAAAATTATCCTTCAATATTCAAATTTAAATCCAAATTTCAATTATGGTTCAATTCCAAGCTCGAATTCAAAATATCATTTTTATATCACCTTTACTTAGTAATATTCAAAGCTCGAAATAATGTTCAATCTTTAAAACAAACAAATTTCGAAATTCAATCATATCCCAAATTTTAAATTTCAAAGTCTCAACTTAAATTATTTAACAATTTATTTTAACCAAAATTTATTTCAACATTCCAAACTCAATTTTTCGATAAATTCGATTTCTATAAATTGATTTCTATTTATAACCTTTAAATCAAAACATTTAAATAAATTTCAAATCGACGATTTTAAAAATTATTAATTTAGCCAATCCGGTGTCCGTATATAATTTTCTATCCTATGGCCAAGTGATTAGTTATTTCAATTAAATGTCAGGGATGAATATATATCACTTAAACCAAATCACAATGTCACATGTATGCATAACAGTATATATATATATATAAGCAAATAAACATCCAAACATTTAAATATCAACCAATAACATCCATCGAAATACATCATCCAATAGACAATACAATTCATGGAAATTTCATAGTTATCAATGTCAGGTAATTTAATCGCAATTCAATTTTAATTTTAATCTAACTGTCAATTTAAATTTCAACCGTTAATTCAAATGACAATCTATATGACAATTAAATTTTATCAAACAATGACAAATAAAATTTATATCACTTCATAATATTAAACTTAACAACCGTAAAGATATTCAGTACGTTGTGAGCGTTATAAAACACTCACCTTGATTTCAATGTAGTTCCAGCGTTTTATTTCGAATAAAATTAAACGAGCGTTTAATTTTACCCGAAATTTCCACTAGCTCCAAACGATTCCAACCCAGCTCCATACGTAGTGCTCGACAAAACGATTGCAACACAATTGGTTTCGTCCAAAACGGACCCCGTATGAAAGAGATACACATTTTTAAACATTACACGAGTTAAATTATAATTAATTTACATTTCTTTTATTTATTTTATACCATAAACAATTCTGGGCCGTTGATCTTGAAACCCTGGATCCAGGCCGTGTGAACTTCTTCCTCTCTTCTTCCCAGTTCATTCATGTGACAAGTAAACCCAAAACACATTCGACTTCGACCAAGACGCGACCACCTACCAACCTCCAGACCCCATCATACCACTGCCAATCGAAAGCCCATCTCCATCTCGACCTTTGCCCCAAGACCGCATGCACGCGGTGGCTTCCCCTTCTCGAAAAACACGAGCAAAGGGCGTGCGTTCGAATGGGAATTGTCGTGAATTCTCTCAACGATTCCCAATCATAACTGTATAGATTCGAAGGCCTCGATACGCTCTTCGACTTTCGTGTTGAACACTTCGTGTAAATGTTTACGAATTTGAAGCAATTAAGGAAGAAAGACGAACGATTTCTGGCCTTTGGTTTTGAAAATGGCGGCCGGCTAAGCTTCAAACCCTAGTTTAATTTTCTTTTGCAAAAATGAAGAGATGGGGTACTTATATAGAAACGACGAACACTATTCATCCCGGTTTTCCGAACTCCGATTTACGCGCGGTGACCTGCGTTTCTAGGGTTTACCCCGCGTTCCGGACATAATGGAATAGGTTTCGGAGTCTAATTCGATCATCTATGCGAGTTACGGAAATAAACGATCAAATTTAAATTAAACCGATTAACTAAATTTCTAGGCGTTTCGGCTTGCCCTGGACAAACGGTAAATCCGATTGACACGAAATTTGAAATCTTACAATAATATCACGTTACGGATCCGATGAAATTGGTTTCGTCGAAATCCGAGACTGTTTGAAAAATGGCTATTTTAACTCGTCAATTAAATATTAAAATATTCAATTTTCACAAATTTACTTTTAATTCGATTTTAAAAGTTCTACAACATCATTCTAACTTTAATATGACAAAATAAAATTTTACAAATCATTTTTTAATCATATTAAAACCGTTATTCAATTATCCAATAAATTCAATTTTTAAAATCTTATTAACTCTACTATAATCCCAATATAACTTACATTCACTTTGGAAACCAATTTGAATCATATTAAATCAAATTTCAATTATTCACTCTATTTTCATATATTAAATTTCAATATCAAATTAATCATATCAAATTCGGAATTTAATTATTCAAACATTTGTAATATTAAATTTAAACGAATTTGATTATTCTTAAATCACTATCTTTTGAAATATTCAAAACGAACTTATAAGATTTAACCTTTAAAACTAATTCAAATTATAGAACAACCATTTCCATTAATCAGTTATCCAATTTCCGTTATTCAATTATTCAATAAGTTTTAAATATTTACTTTAAACAATTTACCTGTTCAATATTGAATTATTTGATTTGAACTAGATTTTACTTATCAATCAATTACTCTATTATACCCAATGAATTCAACATTTATTATCCTATTCAACTATTGATTTCAAGGGCATTCACTAAGTAGCATTTATTTTTCAATACTTATTACTATTCAAATATTCGAAACCAATCTATTGAAATTTGTATTTCTACCTAAATAATTCACAATTCTTATTCACTTATTTACATTTGTTTTTCCATATATTCCCTTATAACCAAGTTATAACATTTGAGTTAATTCAATTAGATTGGAACTCCATTCAATCTATAAATAATTACTTGGATAATCATTGTCGCAATTCATTCCATTTATTATTATTCCAAACGACTTACAATTTTTTTCTAACACTAAATCACGAAATCTTATTAAATTAGCTATTTTAATTATCGAAAATTTACGGGTCATTACACTCTCCCCCACTCAAAACTTTTCGTCCCCGAAAAGGAAAAAGAAGGGAAAAGAAACTAAGTATAGAATTCAACACTAGATATATTTTATTCAAAGTTACCAACTTATAAAACAATGAAATTTTATTTATAAAGTCATAACTACGCTTCCACTAACTTACCCTGAACGGCTTTCTAACTTTAAAAGTTAGTTATCAAAACAAGTTTAAAAAAAATTTAAAACTTGAAAAAATTTCTAACACCCGGATTTACGGAAAATTTCGGTAGAGTCTCCTTTGCGCGGCTCGATAGGAAAAAAAATTGACAGTATATATATATCACAAATATACATCTCATCCAGTGATGAGGCATCCCGCAGGGAAAAAAGTGTAAAAGTACGGTATGTAATCCGAGATATGTACCTTATATATTGCCAGCGAGCATATACGGCTAATATAGCACGAAAGCGAGCTCCAAATGCGAAGCAAGCGCAATCCGCACATACTAAACACTCAACAAACCATCAGAAACATGCATATATGAAAATAATATCAATATACATCATATAGCAACATAACAACTACATGTGCCAACATAGAAAATGCAACAAACAACAAATGCATCCACTAAATCAATTATCATCCAACTATCATCCAACGAATCCATAACCAATCAATATAAATTCACTTCCCATTAATATTTATTGACTTGGTTTTCAATTTTAATCACAGTTGATTCATTAACGTTGGATTTTACTAACATTCATTCTCAATTCAATTAGTTAACATTCACTAATTTATATTTAGATTAGTTCACTTCCAATTTGAATCAAATTAAATTCTATTTAAATTCATTTAACTTCCAATTTGATTTCAATGATTTATAGCTTTCAATTTCATAAACACTTAATGAATTATATACAATCAACTAACAATCATATAACAACCAAATCATACCCAACCTAACCAAATTATTAATTTTACATTCAATTTGGTTTATCTCTTTCAATTCCAATTGATTCTTAGCCACACCGGATTCTTTTGTTTATATTTACTTCATATTCAGTTTCAGTTAATAACCAATTTATTTGCGGAACATTTTATTAATCATCACTTTAATTTATAGGCATTCCATAAAAGTCTAATCTTCTTATATATGACTTTTCTTAGTTTACAGTTATCTCAAAAGTTACTAATTTATCTTCACATATTTTTCTTTTTGTTGCAAATTTATATTTAAAGTCTACAACCAGTTTACAAAGACATTGCTTGACTCAATGGGCTTTTCTTAATTCCCTTACTTGTTCTATTTATCCATTCATCATTTCATGCTATATTTAAGTATATATAATTTTTGTCACAATCAAAATTTTCCATTTATATACATTTTAATTCCTTTTTGAGTTTTCCTTACTTGTATATTTCAATTACTTTCAAGTTCTGTTTATTTGTACAATATCTCATTACATATCCAAAACATCATTTTAACTTTTTTAATATTTGGTAAGTCATATTATATGTTATTAGAATGCAAATTTGGTATTATACAAATTTATAGAATTTCATTTTACTAAATTAGAATGTTCACAAATTTAATCTATTTAAATCCTCTTTACCTTTCAACCTTAAAGGTACACTACAACTCTAAAGTTCTTCCAAAACATAAGCTTAGATATTTTAATCCTCTTATTTTATAAATTCTGATTATTCACATTTCATCCAAATAATTTGAAAATTATTAATTAACAGAACTTAGAAATTTAAATGCCCGGCTCTTTTCGAATCGTTTGAAATAAACATATACACTTATATATTTAATATATCAAATCATACCTTTGGAGTTTAAACCAAAACCCATTTACCCAAAATAATTTCGAAGAAAAGCAAAGCTTCTTAGAAGTCTCCCCCACTTCGAGACTTGAAAATGAACGTCGATAATGCTGCGCAATCATCACCAAAATTATTTTCCAACGACATAAGAGAGGTGTACTGAATTCATTCCTTCTTAAAAATCCTTTCAAAATATTTCCATAAACAATTTACAACTAATATTACTATATATTTCTTCAAAATTTTGAGAACCATTTTCAAAATCCCGGGTCTTAAATTCAATATTTCTCAATTAAATCTATTTTAATTTATAAGCCACCTTTATAAAATATTGTTATAATATTTTCTTTCTTAAAACATTCCACAAGTTGTTTTATCATTGTTCATTATGTAATTCACCTTATTTATTAAATTACAATATCCAATTAATGAAAATAACCAATATATCATTCCTAACAACCAGGTAAGCTAGATAAGTCACAATAATTTCTGAAAATAAATCCTTTATAAACAAAATATAATTAGGGTAAAATTATTTAATTTACCCAATTTTAAAACAATACTATGTCGAATTGTTCTGTTTAAGTGTTTAGAGATCCCTATCAATGACGTTAATTACTCGTATTGACCAGAATCACTACAAGAAAAACCATTTATAGTTGCAAAAATTGGTGCCGTTTTATTGTAAATGCAACAAAAAATAGATTACCAAATAATATAAACGTGGCAAAAAATAATTCACGTTTCCCGCTTCTAAAAAAAAGAGTCCGTGCGAACTAAATAGACGTAACCTATCATTTTACTCTCGTACTTAACAAAATTCTCGTCCCTAATTTGCGTTCTTCTTCAGAATTTTTTTTCCCTTTTAATCGTGTTAAATTTTCATCGCACTCAAGTATCATCGTCAACTCCGTCGTTTCCCCCTTACTCAACATCGAGTCGCGGCAGCCAGCAGATCTAGGTATATTTAGGTATGAATCTTTTAAATCGATTAGGTATATTTAGGTATGAATATTTTAAATCGACTTTGTGATTCTATTTGGATTTTATATGAATTTGAATGCATCTTATTTTCGTATTTTTTCCTAAACTATTACTGAAATGGTTGATTTAACCCTAATTGCAATGATCTGTTGGGATATCTGCTTTGGTTTCTTTGAGTATATGAATGTTCCGTTGAAGTGGTTCAGTGAATCAATGGTTGCTTGCTGAGAGGAGGCTAAGGTTGCGTGTTTCGGGAATTTGGTGGGTTCAAGTAGCATTGATAGAGGTCGCGGGTTTGTTTGCGATTGGGTATTGGCTGGCTCGATGGTTGACAGTGGTAAATGTTGGAGCATAAATAGTCCTTTGTGGAGTGGCAGGCACTGGAAATATGTCAGTTGTGTGAATGTGAGGTAGTGAAGAGGAGGCGGTGAAGTTGACTGTTGGTTTGGTAAAAGGAAACTGTTGGTTTGTACATTCTGAGGCTTTGAATTTATATGCAGTAATTCTATAAGTTGCTAGACTTAGGCTTTGAATTCATGCATGGATTAATTATAAATACATGTAAATCTGAGGTTAAATGCAAAATATAAGTGTAAAATTTATATTTTTGGAAAAGTATTCTTTGCCTTTGTCTACTAAACCACCATGGTTATATGCAGTAGTGCTACAAGTATTCGTACTTCAACGTCTAGTTATTTTTTTGATTACAACAGATAACCAATTTATACGTCAAAGATTGGAAACTTATTTGCCTTCAAATGTCGATAATGGAAAAAGGCTGGGTTTTTTTTAACAGGTGATAAAACCATGATTGACTTAATATGTATTTTGAGAATTAGAACATATAATCTAATACTAAAGCTCACTTTTTTTTTTACTTTTTTCATAGAACTAGTATAGAATACCAACAAGGAGCATCGTGCATGCTGTAAAGAGGAATGTAAGAAGTGTAGAAAAAATTTTATGCCCTTGCAAGGATTGTCGGAATCTTAGTCGTCATGATGACCAAATCATCGTTGAACATTTAATTATAAAAGGAATGGATCCTTAATACATTGACGGTGTATGGTTTAACCATGGTGAAGAGATAAATGTAGAGAATAAAACAATTGTTCAATACTAATTTACATCAAGCATCATTTTCACGAGACCCATACATACTTGCATCTCAAGCAAAACAAGTATTTTATTCAAGAGAGAACGATGTTCCTAATTGGTACGTTGTAATGAAAGCACCATCAAGAAGTTTTAATGATATAGAGGAGCACGATTGCATCGAGGAAGATATTCAAGTGGTGGAAGATGAAATAATTGAAGCGGATGATGAAGATGTTTGCTATGTTAGAGAGGATTGCGAGGGCATAATTGAGTAGATTATATGTTCTACTTGAGCATAGTTGTTCATTTGCTTTAGTGATGGTTGAACTTATATATTAAATCCGGGCTATTTGGAAATTTCATTGAACTTGTATTGATTTTCTTTAGTGATTGTTGTTCATTTGTTGCACTAATGCTTTGTTTTTTTTAATGTTGCGAATGGCTGTTAGTTTGCACCATTTAATTTTCTAATCCATTGCAAATGCATGTACCATTCAATTTTTGTTCTTTGTGTTTTGATCTTTGTATACTTCCATAGACAAAGCATTATATGTTCTTATCAATTCTGTTTGCGTATATTGCTTGATAATGAGTAGTGTTCTTATCAATTCTGTTTGCATTACATGTACATTTTCTCTTAAAATTACAAATTTGTTCATCATCTCAAGGCTTTTAGGCCTGCTTGTTTGGTTTGCAAACTGCCACATCTCTTTTCAGCTACATGTTGATGATATTTAAGTGTTGTTTGTTAATGTTTATCGCTGCTTATTATTTACATGTCTTATTGGTTTATACTGTGTTTTCTGTCACTTGCAGAAAAATATGTCTACAACATCTGTACGTACCCGCTTGCAGAGAAAGGCTGAAGAACAAACAGTCAATGCTAAGAACAAACAGTCAAAGCGAAAACATAAAGTTCCACCTAGTATAAATGAAATAAAAGAACAACCAGACAATGCTAAGAAGCAAGCCACTGTTCACAATGAAGAAGACGAACAACCACTAGATGATATCCCCTCTGACCCAAATGAAGGACTCCGCTCAGAAAATGAAACCCGTCCTGAACAAACTACTGATGCCGAGCTGGAAATTGGGAAACAAAGTGAAGCTGAAATCGGAAGTACATCTCAGAAAAGAGGTGGTAGAGGTCCAGCAAAAGCAAAAAGACTCCCGTCATGCAGTCAGGATCGAATTGAAGTTGAGTTCAATGATCTACGTATACCAGTAAGGCAAGGGTCGGTATATTTATCCTCTTTTCTTGGACCGCTTGTGCGGGAGCAGGTTCCATACACCATTGATGATTGGAGGAATATTAGTGATGACTTAAAAGAAGTTTTGTGGCAGTCGGTTCTGGTATGAAGCAGGCATCTATTATTTAACATTCTGACTCTAATATGTTTTGAAACTGACTTCTAATATTGCATGGTCTTGCCAATTATAAATTGAAATTGCCATCTAATAACTTCTGGATAAATTGAAAAATAGTTCTTGCCAATTATAAATTGAAATTGCCCTCTAACAACTTCAGAAAACCTTTCAGATTTAATTAAATCTGTCGTATTTAAATTAACTGAATTTTTACTAATATCATGTTTTGATGTGTTGTTGCAGATTAGATTTAAATTGGAAGAGGAATGGCAAAGAAAAGCTATATTTCAACAAATGGGAGTACTTTGGAGATCGTCAAAAAGCAAATTGGTTCGAAATTTGCAAAAAGCGGAGAACGATGAGGAAAGACTTAAACTGAAACCTACGAACATAAAAAGCATAACCGATTGGAGGAAGTTTGTGAAGGCGAAAACAAGTCCGGAGTTTAAGGTAAAACATTCCTACTGAACTCGTCTGGCATGTTTTTGCAAATCCATCTACATAGTTAGCAACCAATAAATTTCTTTAGAAGTGTAGTCCAAGTGTTGGTGGCTGCTGAGGGTTCCTGTTTAGGTATTAGCTGCAGGAACCTATGACAGTACAAAATACAAATGCGTTATGACAAGCACAGGAACATTTTAAATGAAGTAAAAAAAACACTTTGCAAGTTAGTTCAATCTATAAATATTATTAGTAGATATGGAATGCTGTATATGTCACTGAGTTATCCAGCATTAATAATACCAAATAAGTATATGACCATGATGAATTGATTTTCAAATAAATTGCAATCCTCACCATACATATTTACCCTGCATTATAAATATTAGATAGTTTTTCTTTTTATGATTTTGGTTGTTAAATTCTAGCATCTTTCAATATTTTCAGCAAAAAAGTGAGAAATATTCAGCCCTTAGGTACACACAAATTCTGCATACAACCAGTCGTAGGGGAATGGCTAGAAAGACCGAAGACATGGTAAATAAATTAACTACAGCATTATTTAACATTATTTTATACATGTCAGTTTATTAATTTAATGTTATTCTATTTTTAGAAAAAAGAAAGTGTAGATCCATCGTCCATAAGTAGAGCTGATGTGTGGATTAGATCTCACATTTAAAAAAAATGGTGAACCAGTGAACATGGAAGCTATGAATACTATTGTAAAATTGTTTTTAATTTTATTGGTATATTTTTTTTGAAACTATGATATTTTTACCATTTTACATTATCTATGTGTATTTATTTATATAGGAGGAGATCAAAAAATATGGTAGCATATCCCACTCCGGCTCGACACAGACTGATATTGGAAAAGATGCTCTTGTACATGTACTAGGACAAGATAAAACGGGACGGTTAAGGGCATTGGGTAGGGGTTGCACTTTAACCAAGCTAGCTTTGGCCTAGTCCAAAGATAAACAAGTGTCTCGGTGCCGAGAGGAAATAGCAGAATTGAAGGGAATGATACAGACTCTGATGGACCAGAAGGTAAATTTTTGGAAATTAATTTATATTCGTGCTTCACTGCAGGGTAAAGAAAGTTCGAGAAGGAACTCACCTGATTTGGTAAAAATAGTATTTATATTACTCAATAAATGAAATTTATATTTTAATTTTTTGATCCAGTAATTGATTTAATTTTCGGTTGATTAATTGTAGAGCGACGACGAAGTATGTTTGCTGTTGAATTGGGATGGAACCTCTGGAGTTGTTGCCTATGGGAGGCTGTTGTCCATGGACCCAAATGACGTTGTCAATGGCATTCGTCTTGGACCAAATGCTGGGAGCGTTGTTATAGATTCAGTGGATAAAGAAGATACTTATTTATGGAGGCCTACACCTGAAATGGCAGTCTTAGCAGACGCTAAGAATATGGTAGTTGCTTGGCCATTAGTTTGCATCAAGGTCCCGCTGCGAACACGGTTGAACTGTAGTGCAGCGAGTACGGTAATTTTTTTTCACGTTAAGTATATTAGTGTAATATGCTGCGAGGTTATTGATGTCTAAAATGCAGCGAGCACACCCCCCATCTAAATAAAAATTTAACACATATTCGTTGTTTTTGTATAGCATACTAAAGTCTTGAATTTCACTTCTCATTTTTAGAGTACCAGCATCATCGAAGACACTTGCAAGATTCACGGTTGGACTGAGGGTGAAGGTGTCGTTGTCGAAGGAAGAATCCACGCCACTGATCCAAAATATACTGTTAATGGTATTCCACTCGGTCCGTCTGCTGTTGTGATGTGGGTGGACAAAGTAGTAAATAAAGATGCTTATTTGTGGCGACCCGCATCTGATATGTCGTGCATTGGAGATGCAGTTGGTAGGAAAGTAGCATGGCCAAGATCAAAAGTAGAAGCTGATCAAGAAAAACTAGATGAGAGTCGTGATGATACTGAAAATGTTGTGAATTCTCCCATGAAATCCGCACATATGGTCATGAATAAATCGCAAAATGTATGTATTAATTTTCAAATTTGAAGAAGTTAACTGTGTATGAAAGTTTATTTAATGTGCATGTATACATTGTGCATAATAATCTCTTTTCTTTCAGCCGATTGCAACCATGCAAAAGGATGCCAAATGCCAGTTGATCGATTTGGGTGGAGTAGACGTAGTGGCTAAAGTAAGTATTGCATCAACTGATCCGATAACGATGGTCCATTGTCGTCCATTGGGACGTAATGCTGTAAAAGTTTGGATTGAACTGGTGATAGTTCCAGATGCAGAGATATAGAGACCAACATCGGGTCTGACATGCATGGATGATTGCTTTGGCGTTCCCATAGCTTGGGCAATGGAAAAAATCATTATTAAGTCAAAATGAAAGGTATATAATTTTTTTTATATATACATTAGGAATGCTAGCAGCTAAAGTGCAGATAGATTTTTGGTAAAATGATAAAAGTACATAAGTAGGGGTGTTATATTCGAATTGTGATTGAATGATTGTGATTGGTAGTTCAGGTTCACGGGAGGGAAAATAATTGATGGTGAGGAGTTATGTATGGATTGTGGTGGAATGTTAGTTAAGCGGTTTTAAGTTCAGGTTTTGTTTTCTCACTCTTTTGTTCTGTTCTTTGTTGACAGGTAGTTCAGGTTTTGAAGACATCAGCAATGATAGGTAGTTCAGGTTTTGCTCGATAATTTGGTTATTTCAGACGTTTATTTCAGATGTATATGTACGGTTATGACACTTATGGTAGTTTGGTTATAACATTTATGGTAGTTTGGTTGTGTATATGTACGGGTAGCTTTTTGTCGACACCTATGTATGTGGATGTATGAATGTCTATGTATCTTGTGGATCTTCAATGCGTATACGTATTTTGTAGTTGTTTAATACATTGTGTTCAAAAGTGTATGTGCTTGCGTATTCTGTTATTATATAATTGGATGCTAGATCAGGGGTAAATCTGGAGTAGCAGGTGGAGGGAAACAAACGCTACTGGATATTATTTATTTTGGTAGCGTTAAAATGTCGCTACAAAAGAGTGATTAAAAACTCAAGTACACTTATGCTGGCGTTTATTAAGCGCTACAAAAAAATGTATATAACGCCATGAAAAGGTAACGTGGAGGAGAAAACCCTTTTGGTGGCGTTAAACAGGCGCTACAAAAAATTTAGATAATGCCATAAAAAATTATCATGAAGGAGAAAACCTTTTCGGTGGCGGTAAATAGGCGCTACAAAAAAGGAATTCTATGGCGTTATAAAAACGCTATCAAAAAACAAATTTGGTGGCGTTTAAAAAAGTGCGACTAATACTCAAGGATTTTTAGTGGCATGTTTTTTCGTAACGATTATCGGAACGCCACTAAAAATACGTAGTGGCGGTTTTTGGGAGCTACAAAAAACCAGTTTTCTTGTAGTGAATCCATAAGCCACTCAACAAATCAACCGACATAATATAAAACATTTATATCACTAACAAATACGCTCTCTCATATATATACACTCAGCGACTCATCATAGGGTATAACTACCCTAATTATAAAGAGTCAGACCCCACAAAGCTAAGGTTGTCGCTAAACCAAAGCTCTGATACCAACTGTAACGACCCGCCTTTTTGGACAGTTTAAACCGACGATCAAATACACATGCCGGTTCCAAACCATTCAAAAGCGCAGATGGTTATTGGGGTAAATAAGAAAAGAAAAGAAAGAGAAATAAAGGAAATGAAACAACACAGAATCTCGCAGCGGAACGATAAAATATAATAGTCAAATAAACAGTTCATGAAGCTGTTTACAATACTTTGATCATTATTTATACAACCTTCATCAGAGTTATACATATACAACGGAACAAATAAAATAATGCAGCAGACATGATGCAAAGATAATAAGAGTAATAGTATACCAAATCTTTGTCTTCGTCCTCCAGAATAGATCTTCAATAAGCTGAAAAACTCAGGTCTGACCCGAGCGTAATGAAAAGACAAAACACTCGAGTCAGGACTAAAATATCCTTCTGAAAGTTAAATCAATCGTAAATAAATATGAATGTAACGGCGTCAGAGATGTTTACAGGGTTTGACATCTCATATCCAGTGTCAACGTGCATGCAATAACTCAAGAGATGTTACGGGCTTTTCCATCTCTCAAGGATCCGTTAAACTATCTACTATGTAGTACAATACGCTATTATAATATGTCTACAGTAAAGTAAATGTATTAAAATAGCGTTAAGGCATTACCATAATTCCCCTTAACACATTTTTATAATGCCATAAGTCTATACAGCACCGTAAACCCCACCGTAAACTAGAGGTTATCAGAGGGTACCCCATAGGTATAACACAAAACAAAACGTAGTGGTCGCGAATAGGATAATCAGTATGACAAGGTACATGAGGCGATACCAACTAGGATACTAGTAGTTGCGTGATCCGGACTGATGTTAAGCATAGCCAGCAGCTACCCCAACACCGCGAAACAACACTCCCAAATCAAGGGGTGCACCCAAATCGAATCACAAATGTAATAGATATGGTATCGAAGAAGTGTGTCCGCTAGAGATGGCGAAACTCAATGGCCCGGCGCGACTCATGTTTAAGTCATGTCAGGGGTCATCCAATATCATTCTCTTTCTTCAATCAACGCGTTCACCAAACCATCCACTTCATTCTGGGTCAACACTCCGCCTATAATAGTTATTAAAGTGGTATTCAGTATCGACAGAGAGTATGTCCATATCCGATCTCGGCTTCTACAATAACTACGTATTATTACACCGGTGGCTCTTTTACATTTCAATCAATTCATAATTGATATCAAAATATCATATTCGCTTCAAAATCAAATCCATTTCAAATATCATCATATCTACTCAAAATATAAGATTCCGTTTCAAAAATCAATTTTCGCCTCAATATCTCATTTCGATTTCCAAATCATTTCAAATTTCAATTTAGGTTGCAACTCATTTAACCAATTCGTATTTACATTCAAGATTTAACCATAAACATTTCACCTTATTGACCAGCTTGAAAGTTTTAGAAAATAGTTTTAAGTAGTTTAAAAGTAATTTTAAATAATTAAAATAGTTAAAATTACTTAAAATCTTAAAATGGATTTAAAATAGATAAATTAGTTTAAAATAATTTAAATTGGGTTAAGTGGATTTAAAATAGATTAAAATAATTTAACATGGTTTAAGATGGGTAAAATAATTTAATATAGTTAATATAGGTTAAAATTGTTTAAGTATTTAAAGATGGTTTATATAACAGAGTAATTTGGAAACAAAATGAAACAGCTTCTAAACCAATTCATTTCAATTATAACTTCCCAATTCAAATCAATTTCAATTTCTATTCTACCGATTCAATTTCGATTTCAATTCAAATCAATGTCAACTTTGACAAATTAATTCAATTCTACATTCACCTTCAATTAATTCAATTTCAATTTATATCGATTTGGAGCTTGATTTTTCAAAATATAAATTTATAACACTTAACAAAATTATCCTTCAATATTCAAATTTAAATCCAAATTTCAATTATGGTTCAATTCTAAGCTCGAATTCAAAATATCATTTTTATATCACCTTTACTTAGTAATATTCAAAGCTCGAAATAATGTTCAATCTTTAAAACAAACAAATTTCGAAATTCAATCATATCCCAATTTTTAAATTTCAAAGTCTCAACTTAAATTATTTAACAATTTATTTTAACCAAAATTTATTTCAACATTCCAACCTCAATTTTTCGATAAATTCGATTTCTATAAATTGATTTCTATTTATAACCTTTAAATCAAAACATTTAAATAAATTTCAAATCGACGATTTTAAAAATTATTAATTTAGCCAATCCGGTGTCCGTGTATAATTTTCTATCCTATGGCCAAGTGATTAGTTATTTCAATTAAATGTCAGGGATGAATATATATCACTTAAACCAAATCACAGTGCCATATGTATGCATAACAGTATATATATATAAGCAAATAAACATCCAAACATTTAAATATCAACCAATAACATCCATCGAAATACATCATCCAATAGACAATGCAATTCATGGAAATTTCATAGTTATCAATGTCAGGTAATTTAATCGCAATTCAATTTTAATTTCAATCTAACTGTCAATTTAAACTTAACAACCATAAAGATATTCAGTACGTTGTGAGCGTTATAAAACACTCACCTTGATTTCAATGTAGTTCAAGTGTTTTATTTCGAATAAAATTAAACGAGCGTTTAATTTTACCTGAAATTTCCACTAGCTCCAAACGATTCCAACCCAACTCCATAGTGTAGTGCTCGACAAAACGATTGCAACGCAATTGGTTTCGTCCAAAACGGACCTCGTATGAAAGAGATACACATTTTTAAACATTACACGAGTTAAACTATAATTAATTTACATTTTTTTATTTCTTTTATACCATAAACAATTCTGGGCCGTTGATCTTGAAACCCTGGATCCAGGCCGTGTGAACTTCTTCCTCTCTTCTTCCCAGTTCATTCACGCGACAAGTAAACCCAAAACACGTTCGACTTCGACCAAGACGCGACCACCTACCAACCTCTAGACCCCATCATACCACTGCCAACCGGAAGCCCGTCTCCATCTCGACCTTCGCCCCAAGACCGCACGCACGCGATGGCTTCCCCTTCTCGAAAAACATGAGCAAAGGGCGTGCGTTTGAATGGGAATTGCCGCGAATTCTCTCAACGATTCCCGATCATATCCGTATAGATTCGAAGGCCTTGATACGCTCTTCGACTTTCGTGTTGAAAACTTCGTGTAAATGTTTACAGATTTGAAGCAATTAAGGAAGAAAGACGAACGATTTCTGGCCATTGGTTTTGAAAATGGCGGCCGGCTAAGCTTCAAACCCTAGTTATTTTCTTTTGCAAAAATGAAGAGATGGGGTGCTTATATAGAAACGACGAACATTATTCATCCCGGTTTTCCGAACTCCGATATACGCGCGGTGACCTGCATTTCTAGGGTGTACCCTACGTTTCGGACATAATGGAATAGGTTTCGGAGTCTAATTCGATCATCTGTGTGAGTTACGGAAATAAACGATCAAATTTAGATTAAACCGATTAACAAAATTTCTTGGCGTTTCGGCTTGCCCCGGACAAACGGTAAATCCGATTGACGCGAAATTTGAAATCTTACAATAATACCACGTTATGGATCCGATGAAACTGGTTTCGTCGAAATCCGATACTGTTTGAAAAATGGCTATTTTAACTCATCAATTAAATATTAAAATATTCAATTTTCACAAATTTACTTTTAATTTGATTTTAAAAGTTCTACAACATCATTCTAACTTTAATATGACAAAATAAAATTTTACAAATCATTTTTTAATCATATTAAACCCGTTATTCAATTATCCAATAAATTCAAATTTCAAAATCTTATTAACTCTATTATAATCCCAATATAACTTACATTCACTTTGGAAACCAATTTGAATCATATTAAATCAAATTTCAATTATTCACTCTATTTTAAATTTCAATATCAAATTAATCATATCAAATTCGGAATTTAATTATTCAAACATTTGTAATATTAAATTTAAACGAATTTGATTATTCTTAAATCACTATCTTTTGAAATATTCAAAACGAACTTATAAGATTTAACCTTTAAAACAAATTCAAATTATAGAACAACCATTTCCATTAATCAGTTATCTAATTTCCAATATTCAATTATTCAATAAGTTTTAAATATTTACTTTAAACAATTTACCTGGTTAATATTCAATTATTTGATTTGAACTAGATTTTACTTATCAATCAATTACTCTATTATACCCAATGAATTCAACATTTATTATCCTATTCAACTATTGATTTCAAAGGCATTCACTAAGTAGCATTTATTTTTCAATACTTATTACTATTCAAATCTTCGAAACCAATCTATTGAAATTTGTATTTGTACCTAAATAATTCACAATTCTTATTCACTTATTTACATTTGTTTTTCCATATTTTCCCTTATAACCAAGTTATAACATTTGAGTTAATTCAATTAGATTTGAACTCCATTCAATCTATAAATAATTACTTGGATAATTATTGTCACAATTCATTCCATTTATTATTATTCCAAATGACTTACAATTTTTTTCTAGCACTAAATCACGAAATCTTATTAAATTAGCTATTTTAATTATCGAAAATTTACGGGTCGTTACAGGTTGGATATTAGTGCTAAGCAGGATATGCATGTATTATAAAGAGAAAAGAGAATTGATTTTGATTTCAGATGATAAATTTGAAATGCTCGACCAAAAGGTATGTGTTTAAATTTCTGTGAAATTTGATTGGGTTTTTGGATCTAGCTTCTTGGCATTTTGTTTTCTTTTGGAATTTGGGAGCCCGTAGAGGCCTTTTGTAGTTGTACCGAGCTAGATGCGCAAAGGAGATGCTGGCGAAATTTTTCGGAAATTTAGGAAGTTAGAAAATTTTTGAGGAAATTCTGATGATCGAAAATTTGGTTTTAAATTGAAACTAGAATAATTGGGCAAATAATATTAGTTGCAAACTATGTGGGAGTTTAGAAAATAAATAAGAGTGTAGTGTCTTTAAATGACAAGATTGTTTGAGTTGATGTTAAATAGTTTGGTTTTGGAAAATAGTAATGGGTATTGGATCATTCTTCCTAAATAGTAATTTCGGGGACGAAATTCTTTTAAGGGGGAGGAATGTGACGACCCAGAATTTTTGAGCATTTGAAATTGGAATATATAATTGATTTTAAATATTTCAATGTTAATTTTAACTCGAATTCAAATATCACAGTTATTTGATAATTAGATTTTTGAATTAAATAAGTTGGAGTTGGGTAAAATGTTGAATCTAGAGTTTTAAAGCCTGTTAAAAATAGTTTGAAGGCTTATAAAATTTATATTGATAATACCGAGGATAATTGATGTGGTAAAATTGAATTTAACAGTGATCTGTTTAGTTTTGAAATTTCATCGTTTATCCGAGGCGTAGTCTCGGACTTCGACGAAACCAGTTCCATTGGATCCGTAATATTGTACTATTATCGGAGTCTAAGTTTCGTAGTGATCGGAGTTATTATGTGAGCGTACGGTATATAAACGCGTTGAAATCTATATCGAAAGTTCAATATAATAACTGGTCTAAAAGGGCTATCTTCTCCATACGTTCGAATTAGGAATTGAAACCCTTTCCAGTACGTTCGAAATAGGGATATAATATTGTAAACGCCTAGCGGCACACCTTGGTAGGAGGTTGGGATTTTAAGCTACGTAATTTGGAACGATTCAAATTTAAATACACACTTATATATACACATTTCAAAATCAAAAAAGAAATCTTTTCCCATCAGCCACCCTATTCTATACCTATGTACGCTTAGCCGACCATCCTGTAGCCTTTTTCTCCAACACGCGACAGCCTTTTCTATGTTAAATCACCACGAGTCTTTCATTCTGATATTTGAGAGAAAAAAATCTAACTCCTTAGTAAAAATGGCCACTCATATTTTATAATCAAAATCACGAGCTAGCTCCGTTCATTTCAGTCCACCCTCAGATCCAAATAAACAAAATCAACTTGCACAAAATAAAGGGATCGAGGCCTTCCTTTTATTCGCGAATCTGAAATCAAGCGCACTTCTTCCCCTCTTTCTCTCATCGACCTTCGGTCGATCTTCAAAGATTCATGCGGCTGGAGGTATATCTCGCGAATCGACCTCGCGATGTGGTTGGAGGCTACATCGACGACAGGGTGGTAGGGCTTGTCATCGAGAGTGTGGCGACGTTGCGCTTAAGGACAGGTCGAGATGATGTAGAGTGGAAGTCATATTGGCACTTGTGAAGTGTTCGAGTGGGTGGCGCTCACAGGTGGGATGAGGTCGAGCCGAGGGTGAGGCGTAGGCGACTTCGGCGAGTGATGAGGGAGGTTCGTTCGATGGCAGAAGCTCGTATTTGAGGCAGTAAGGTATAGCTGTCTTGTTGTAACGACCCCACTTCCTACGCCCAGGAAGAAGTATCGTTATTAAGAAAGAAAAGGGTGAGAAAATAGAAACGATAGAGAAGAAAGAACAACAACATTAGAATCTCACAGCGGAACGAATAAATTATATTAATCACATAAGTATTTACATAATATATAACATCAATCAGAGTGATACATATAATACATCACATACTAGACAGTTATAAGCACCTGTCTAGTTAATACACCTCAATACACCATACATCACAGTAATACCACACAGCGGAACTATATATATATATCTATAACGCTGAAGCCTCCTGCTCCATTGCTCCTCCAGAATTCGTCAAGCCAAACCTGAATCCCTTGGCTACCCGTAAAAATCTTTTGAAAACAAAAGGTATCACGTAAGACTTCCCACACATAAACATGGAAAAGTTTTTACCTTACGCTAACCAAAACATTTGATAGGAAATCCAGTGATATTATAATAGGTCTAGGGTTTTCAAGTAAATAGAAAATAGCCGAAATTGTTACATCTATTAATTCCAGCTACTAGCCACAAAAGTGGGTAATACAATCAAAACCGTAGGCACTTATTGGATTGTGGATTCCATACAATGGCAGGGCTACTGGGGTACCGCCCGTCACAGTACGTGGCCTAGATCAACATACCGAGGATCACTCCCGACCCCCTGCAACACAAGGCCGGAACCATTCCTTACTGAACAGTCCCGAACAAGATAAACCCCGCAGTTGGCTGCAGACCAACTGCCCACACAGCCGAATAAAAAGGGACATCTAGACAGGAGAATATCCTTGTCCTACTTAGGCATGACCCACCTAACCTTGCTGCACCTCCCATGTTTTAGCCATTCCCGGTTGATGAGGCTTGAGGTTACGATTACCTTTATAGAACATATTTCTTAGAATGCTCATCGTCGGCCTGACGATGTGCTGAAAGCATTCAATCCATACAAGTTCGTTCCGGGTTCGAACGAAACCAAAGGCATTATCTCGTTACACTCGTTTTGGAATCACCCTTAGAGTAACCGACGATAACCCTTGCATTCTGAATCTTCATCTTCACTTCAGATTCACGATCTATCGTTAATTTGGAAACGATGTGGTTTTCGGATGTTCCCGGTCTCATCGAAATCCAAAACGTGTCTTTTAAGGCCAAGTTGTCTATTTAGTCTTAACAATGGATTCAATATTATCAATATGCACGGATAGATAATTCACATCTCATAATAGATAATCACATTTTCACCATCAACAGATAATTAATATCACCATTCAAACAGATAATTAAATATTATCATACTTAAACCATACATCCATATCACATAGACATTATCCATCTCATTTCTGAGATTACCATCAAACAATGAAATATCAATATCATCCATCAACAATGATTTATGAATCACAAGCTATAATTAATTTAAAATGAATTAAATTAACTACTTCCATCTTTAATTATTTTAAAATAAATTAAATTAATTACTCATTCCATAAATCCTGCTCTCACAATCATTAATTAATTATAAATCAAATTAATTAATCATTCTCTAATTACAAGAATAATTTAGTCTTTAATAAATTTCTCAATTGAATTATTCTAAATCATTCATAATAGATTAACATTTGATTACCTCCTATTAGTTATTATTTAATTTACAGTTCTTAATTACATCATTAATTATATTAATTGATGATCTCCAATTTATATTAAATTACTTTTTTAAATTAATTAAGTGATTAATCTTTACTTAAACACAATTATTAATCACCCTTGATTAATAACAAACCAGTAATTAACTACCCTTAATTACTTATTAATCATTCCATGATTAATTATTTCCATAAATTAATCCCTTGATTAATTACGAAAGAAATTACTCAAATTACTCTACTTACAAATTATCTTGTATTAATTTCATCAAGTAATTATCATCTAATTACTTTCCTAAGTAATTATGCTCCATTAATTACACTAAGTAATTACACATACCAAATCATCAAATGATTTGTAAAATTTATTAATATTAATTAACTTAATTTAAATCTTATTATCCATTACTTATATATTCAAATTAATCATCTTTGATTTAAATATCCTTTGCTACATTCCAGTAGTTTTCCTTAATTCATTTACAGTAAATTAATCTTGAATAAATCCATTAATTAATTACATTTATATCGATTTATTACCATTTAATTATCTTGTTGATTTATTATTCTCAAATAAATCAATTTCTAATTCCATCATTAATTATATTAATTAATGATTCCTAATTACATTTCATTTGTTAATTATATTAAGAATACAAATCTTCAAATTAAAATATTAATCCTCTTGATTAATAACATTCAGTAATTAACTGTTCTACATTAATTACTTCTCAATAACAAGCTTAATCCCTTGATTAATTCCAAGTGATTATATTCCAATTACTTCCATTTCCCATCATCCAATGATTTCATCAATTACTTCACTAAGTAATGTACTTCCAAAATATCAATTAATTAAACTAAATTAATTAACTCAAATCAATGTACACAATTAATAAGTAATTAATTTCTTAATTACTTTCCAAATAAATAATTGCATTTAAACTATTAAATTAATTAATCTAATTAATTTATTACAAAATCAATCACATTAATTAATTATGAAATAATCTAGTTAATGATCTTCGTTAACACTTATTTAATTATTTCTTCTAAAATAATTAACTTATATTAATCATTATTAATTATAAGTTTGATTAACCATAAAAATCTAATCTATGGCTCTTAATCACATATTAATTAATTAATTCATTATTTAACTTATATTAATACATTCAAACTTAAAATTACTAAATTAATTAATATCAAACATTAATTATTCATACTTAACAATAAATTCTAAGTCTTCGTTACTTAAAGTAAATTGTTCTTATAATTTATTAAATTCTCACTTCCAATATGTTTAAAACATTTATTTCAATTTACTTCGTAAATAAATCCCATTTTTATCCTTAATAAAGTTTTTAAAACTAAATTTTCAAAACCCTTTTTAACTCACGAATTTGATGGCACTTAAAATTTATTTGAATCAATTTATATTATAAAACTTATTTTAGTTCCAAATCTAGAAGTTCAAATCTAAGTTCTGGTTTAAATTGTGGAGTTTACTTGTCTAAATCCTTTCTTAACAATTTATATTTCATTTTTGAATTCAACTCCTTTTTGAATACACTTAAACATTAAGCACTTTTAAATTATTAAAATAATTTAAATTATGGAACTTTATTATTCCCAACTTTGTTTTCAAAACTAACTTAAAGTCACCATTTAAACTTGTTTTAAAACTAGGTTTAAATCTTTGATTTTAAATTTTAAAACAAAAGTTAAAAAAAAACAGAGAAAATTGTTACAGGTTTAACCCTATACAACAACACCCCGAGTACCCCTGTGTTTACTTCGAGTAAACATGCGAGTTTCCCCGAGAAAATCAACAGCCTACTTCGAGTTTTTCCCCAGGCGCGCGCGAATGAAATTAAAAAAAAAACAAAACCTAGAAAACACTACCTCACCTCCCCTTCCAAACCTGTCACCGCCACGTGCGCACATCTCCGACCACCAGAGGCCACCAAACTCCGGCTACCACACCGACCATCTTCCCTTTACCTCCCCTCCAAACCACGTGCCACTCGATCACCTGCAGTGGCCGCTGTGATCAAATTTACAAAGACAGAAAAATTTTAGGTTTAAAAACTTTAAACTCATGCCGATGCTTCCACCACCCTTTGCGCCGCCATCCCTTATTTTTCCTAGCTCCACGGCAGCCTCCTCCACCCCAGACCTAAGCTCGACCTTCCAGATCCACTTGATCGTTCACGGCAACCCAAAATGCCCAAAAGGGATGAACTCGAACTGCACCTCACCCCCTCCACTAAAAATCACCATATTCTTTTTAAAAATCATAATTTGATTCAACTATTCCATTTATGTACCTGAATTGATAAACCAAGATATTCAAATCGTTCATATTATTGAGATGCTCAGTTCTATTTTTCTTTTTCTTTTCTTTTTGGTTTCCAGAGTCATATATTGATTACTTTGATTTAAGTAAAATCCTAATCTAATGTTTGAAATGAAACTTACAGATCTCCTTTAAATCGTAAGGCTAAACAAGGACTAATTCAAAAAAATTGAATTTAAATAGACAATAATGGAAACAGAGAAGTTGCAAAGTTTAAATACCTGCACACAATCATACTTCAGGAATTCAAAAATATAAACACACAACCATATTTTTCAATACAATATTTATCACTGCAATAACATCAAACTAACTTATACTTTTATTTCCTTAAAAAAAATGAGTTACTCACAAATTTGCAGAGAAGAACAGATGCTCCTTTATTAAGCAACAGGCTTGAAATTTACAGACTAACACTTATTCTTTGATTCTCAGTGGTACAGAATTTTGGTTGATGATCAAGTAGAAGCTTGTTTTAGTTTGAAATGAAGTTTATTTTAATTTTTACTTAGTTCGAACTGAATATGCAGATTTATAAAAAAGAAAAGAGACAGAGTTATAATATGTTTCATGAAACTGTAACAATATTTGCACAATATGGCATACATATCTAGTTTGTACAGATTTTTACCAGAGATATTTGTTTAGATGGAGGCTGATATGAAACACTCTGTGTACTAAAAAGATTTTACATTAATGATTTTTGTTTGCTTGCTTAAGTATACTTAACAATGTCTTCCTTAACAAGCTTCCCTATATACATTTGTTTATTTTTCTTTGTTACTGTCATTAGCTTTCAGGTTCATGCCTATCACACACATATATTTTTATATCTTTATTTTGTTTTATCTACTTCGACCTGTACATATTCAACTTGAAAATTCTTTGTTACTATCATTTGCTTCATGTTCTTCTTTTGTTCTTGATGCTTAAAACATATATATATATATATATATCTGTGTGTGTGTGTATATATATATATATGCTGCAGTTCATTGTTATGTTAGTTTAAGAATGCATTACTGTCTTCTCTAGCAAGCTTCACACATATATATACATATTTTTGTTACTGTCTTTTGCTTCATCTTGTATTTCTCTAATTATACTTTGCTTTGCCATTTCTTACAGGTTGACTATCCTTTCCTATGCCTGCATATGATTTTCTTACTTTATTTTGTTTTATACTTGATGCTTGTCTGAATCTTTATTTACAAGCTACTAGCATTATTATTTTATTTTTCTTTGTTCTTGCTTTCTAACTTCTTACATGCTAAAACATATGTCACTTGACTTTTATTCTTAACTTTACAGGCATTTTTATTTGTCTAGTTTACAAACTTGAAAATTATTTGTTTCTACATTAATTGTTGACTTGTTATTATATTTTTGAGATGTATGTGCATGTTATCATTTTTGTTTTGTTGTTTGAAAACTAAATGAACTTAATAGTTGTTATGTTATTAAATTTAGCCCATGTTCCCAATTTATCTTGTATCCTTGTATTTTTATATGTGCATTTTTATTTTATTTATTTTATAAAAACACATTTATCACCTTGACATGGTAGATAAAATAAATTATCTTTTTATTCTAACTACATGTTTTATAATATATGTTAATGTATTGTTTGAAAATTATATTTAAAACTCATATTTATTTTTAAACCCATAATTTAATCAAACTATACTAAAAAGAAAAGTAAACAAATATTTTTGTTAATAAATTAAAATTTAAACTTAAGTTAAAATAAGTTTTAAACTATTTAAACATTTATCTTATGTATTTAAAACCCTATATTTATTTATTTAGCTTTGAAAAGTTTATATTAAATAAAACATAATTTCCAATTCACTAAAATATATATTAGTATTTAAAACATAATTTATTAGTTAAACTTTAAAACAAATCACATCTATTTACAATGTATACAAATATATACATTTATAAATAGAAAACAATTCAATTAATTTTTAACATATAAAATTTACCAATTAGATATTTATTAAAAGAAAAGTATCAATTCAAGTCTAATAAATAAAGATATATCAAATCAATTTAATATTTAATGCAGATTATTAAATTGATATTGCTAGAAAATTCTGAGTTGTCACATTCCTCCGCCCTTAAAAGAATTTCGTCCCCGAAATTTAAAAGCAAAGGTAATTTAATAATATATTTAATATTTTAATTAATTTTAAACCATAAGCATATATCAATCACATGCTAACAATCATCACAACCAATCTACTCAATCAACAAGCAAACTATCCATACAAAATTCTGGATAGAGTTCCCTAGAGTTTCCCAGTATAATACCGGAATACTCGATCTATAGAATCCAAACAGTCTATGCTACTAATCTATAGAACTCCTTTGAATCAAAGAAAATTCATACAAAATCAAATCTCCGACTCCGAAATCCAAATTCCTTCGTCTTTTATTTACCAACTTCCTTAGATGATCCAAAACTGTCTTCAACTTAACTGATCAGCTCATCCTTTGCTGATAAGTCCTAAATCAATCTGAATCCAAAAACAATCCAGTAGAATAATGTTCTCAAAACCAACCAAAACCAAGAACTCAACCTTCACTATCCTTAGTAGAAAACAACTTCTCTTTTCCAGAAAAGAAAAACAAATGCACTCCCAACTGCTTCCGCTGCACAACTCTGATGTGGATAGATGAAATGCTGATGATGCACATAAGCATAACTGGACAACATATTACAAAAATATGATTCAACAGATCCAAAATAAAATCCAAAAGTTCCTTCAAAACTTGAGCTGCTCTACCAATTCCTCTCTCTAGAAACCATTCTATTACTAGGCTGAACTATCGGTACTACTTCTGAAATCCAGTCGATACCAAAGTCAACTCCTCAGATGTTAAGGCAAACCACCGACCTTTTCAAAGATATCCAGAAAAATTTCTGCCATCCCAGAGAATACTTTAACTATCGCAAGTCACTTTTGCGATCAATCTAGGCTAATATCCCAAGAGAACTGTACTCTCCTTACCAATCTGAACAGCTCAAACTAATCTAGCCAATCCATTGGAGAAATGGATCCACAAACTGCCTCTTAACTTCACTTCTAAAGAACTGCTGACAGATGACCTCCTCGTGTGCCGGCAGAACAATCTGAGCTGCAAGACTACTACTGATGCTTAAAAATTCCTAATCCAAAATTCCTCGGAAAACTCAGGCCTCAAAGCCAAACACAACATTTAGCTGAACTCAACCTCAAAACTAATGCAGACACACTTCCTTATCCAAAGATCTTTGAGTACTTCTTCGGAAACAATCCATCGCTACTGTATCTCAACACACAACCACTACTTCTTGAGTTACCAAGATAAATATTTCTAGCTTCTACTCAACTGACAAAAATCCAATTCTACTCATCCAATCTTGTACAACAAAATGGACTCCAAATCTTAACAGTTTCTCAAAAGATTAGATGAAATCCTTACACCACAAATTTACTCGAGACGGTATTTGGTCTACAGTCTCGTCAAATATACTTCCAACCACAGGTAATCGTGTTACACACACCATTACCCAATCTATCCTTATGCTTATATTGGAAAACCCGAATAGGTAATCCAACAAATAGATAGAAATGAATATATATATATATATATATCAAAATTACAAATACGCTCTCTCAGGAAATAAATCACTCAAGAGCCTAGGTATTCACTCAACCTAGCGCTCTGATACCACTGTAACGACCCCACTTCCTGCGCCCAGGAAGAAGTATCGTTATTAAGAAAGAAAAGGGTGAGAAAGTAGAAAAGATAGAGAAGAAATAACAGCAACATTAGAATCTCACAGTGGAACGAATAAATTATATTAATCACATAAGTATTTACATAATATATAACATCAATCAGAGTGATACATATAATACATCACATACTAGATAGTTATAAACACCTGTCTAGTTAATACAACTCAATAAACCATACATCACAGAGATACCACACAGCGGAACTATATATATATATATCTATAACGCTGAAGCCTCCTGCTCCATTGCTCCTCCAGAATTCGTCAAGCTAAACCTGAATCCCTTGGCTACCCGTAAAAATTTGGATACCCGAGAGTTTATGAAAAACAAAAATAAACTTCGGGTCAGACATGGGTCTGGTATGAGTAACAGGTTAAAGTTGCTTAATTTTTGAAAAATCTTTCGAAAACAAAAGGTATCACGTAAGACTTCCCACACATAAACATGGAAAAGTTTTTACCTTACGCTAACCAAAACATTTGATAGGAAATCCAGTGATATTATAATAGGTCTAGGGTTTTCAAGTAAATAGAAAATATCCGAAATTGTTACATCTATTAAATTCCAGCTACTAGCCACAAAACTGGGCAATACAATCAAAACCGTAGGCACTTATTGGATTGTGGATTCCATACAATGGCAGGGCTACTGGGGTACCGCCCGTCACAGTACGTGGCCTAGATCAACGTACCGAGGATCACTCTCGACCTCCTGCAACACAAGGCCGGAACCATTCCTTACTGAACAGTCTCGAACAAGATAAACCCCGCAGTTGGCTGCAGACCAACTGCCCACACAGCCGAATAAAAAGGGACATTTAGACAGGAGAATATCCTTGTCCTGCTTGGGCATGACCCACCTAACCTTGCTGCACCTCCCATGTTTTAGCCATTCCCGATTGATGAGGCTTGTGGTTACGATTACCTTTATAGAACAAATTTCTTAGAATGCTCATCGTCCGCCTGACGATGTGCTGAAAGAATTCAATCCATACAAGTTCGTTCCGGGTTCGAACGAAACCGAAGGCATTATCTCGTTACACTCGTTTTGGAATCACCCTCAGAGTTAACGACGATAACCCTTGCATTCTTAATCTTCATCTTCACTTCAGATTCACGATCTATCGTTAATTTGGAAACGATGTGGTTTTCGGATGTTCCCGGTCTCATCGAAATCCAAAACGTGTCTTTTAAGGCCAAGATGTCTATTTAGTCTTAACAATGGATTCAATATTATCAATATGCACAGATAGATAATTCACATCTCATAATAGATAATCACTTTTTCACCATCAACAGATAATTAATATCATCATTCAAACAGATAATTAAATATTATCATACTTAAACCATACATCCATATCACATAGACATTATCCATCTCATTTCTGAGATTACCATCAAACAATGAAATATCAATATCATCCATCAGCAATGATTTATGAATCACAAACTATAATTAATTTAAAATGAATTAAATTAACTACTTCCATCTTTAATTAATTTAAAATAAATTAAATTAATTACTCATTCCATAAATCCTGCTCTCACAATCATTAATTAATTATAAATCAAATTAATTAATCATTCTCTAATTACAAGAATAATTTAGTCTTTAATAAATTTCTCAATTGAATTATTCTAAATCATTCATAATAGATTAACATTTGATTACCTCATATTAGTTATTATTTAATTTACAATTCTTAATTACATCATTAATTATATTAATTGATGATCTCCAATTTATATTAAATTACCTTTTTAAATTAATTAAGTGATTTTTCTTTACTTAAACACAATTATTAATCACCCTTGATTAATAAAAAACCAGTAATTAACTACCCTTAATTACTTATTAATCATTCCATGATTAATTATTTCCATAAATTAATCCCTTGATTAATTACGAAAGAAATTACTCAAATTACTCTACTTACAAATTATCTTGTATTAATTTCATCAAGTAGTTATCATCTAATTACTTTCCTAAGTAATTATGCTCCATTAATTACACTAAGTAATTATACATACCAAATCATCAAATGATTTGTAAAATTTATTAATATTAATTAACTTAATTTAAATCTTATTATCCATTACTTATATATTCAAATTAATCATCTTTGATTTAAATATCCTTTGCTACATTACAGTAGTTTTCCTTAATTCATTTACAGTAAATTAATCTTGAATAAATCCATTAATTAATTACATTTATATCGATTTATTACCATTTAATTATCTTGTTGATTTATTATTCTCAAATAAATCAATTTCTAATTCCATCATTAATTATATTAATTAATGATTCCAAATTACATTTCATTTGTTAATTATATTAAGAATACAAATCTTCAAATTACAAATGTTAATCCTCTTGATTAATAACATTCAGTAATTAACTGTTCTACATTAATTACTTCTCAATAACAAGCTTAATCCCTTGATTAATTCCAAGTGATTATATTCCAATTACTTCCATTTCCCATCATCCAACGATTTCATCAATTACTTCACTAAGTAATGTACTTCCAAAATATCAGTTAATTAAACTAAATTAATTAACTCAAATCAATTTACACAATTAATAAGTAATTAATTTCTTAATTACTTTCCAAATAAATAATTGCATTTAAACTATTAAATTAATTAATCTAATTAATTTATTACAAAATCAATCACATTAATTAATTATGAAATAATCTAGTTAATGATCTTCACTAACACTTATTTAATTATTTCTTCTAAAATAATTAACTTATATTAATCATTATTAATTATAAGTTTGATTAACCATAAAAATCTAATCTACGGCTCTTAATCACATATTAATTAATTAATTCATTATTTAACTTATATTAATACATTCAAACTTAAAATTACTGAATTAATTAATATCAAACATTAATTATTCATACTTAACTATAAATTCTAAGTCTTCGTTACTTAAAGTAAATTGTTCTTATAATTTATTAAATTCTCACTTGCAATATGTTTAAAACATTTATTTCAATTTACTTCGTAAATAAATCCCATTTTTATCCTTAATAAAGTTTTTAAAACTAAATTTTCAAAACCCTTTTTAACTCACGAATTTCATGGCACTTAAAATTTATTTGAATCAATTTATATTATAAAACTTATTTTAGTTCCAAATCTAGAAGTTCAAATCTAAGTTCTGGTTTAAATTGTGGAGTTTACTTGTCTAAATCCTTTCTTAACAATTTATATTTCATTTTTGAATTCAACTCCTTTTTTAATACACTTAAACATTAAGCACTTTTAAATTATTAAAATAATTTAAATTATGGAACTTTATTATTCCCAACTTTGTTTTCAAAACTAACTTAAAGTTACCATTTAAACTTGTTTTAAAACTAGGTTTAAATCTTTGATTTTAAATTTTAAAACAAAAGTTAAAAAAAACAGAGAAAACTGTTACAGGTTTAACCCTGTACAACAACACCCCGAGTACCCCTGTGTTTACTTCGAGTAAACATGCGAGTTTCCCCGAGAAAATCAACAGCCTACTTCGAGTTTTTCCCCAGGCGCGCGCGAATGAAATTAAAAAAAAACACAAAACCTGGAAAACACTACCTCACCTCCCCTTCCAAACCTGTCACCGCCACGTGCGCACAGCTCCGACCACCAGAGGCCACCAAACTCCGGCTACCACACCGACTATCTTCCCTTTACCTCCCCTCCAAACCACGTGCCACTCGATCACCTGCAGTGGCCGCTGCGATCAAATTTCCAAACACAGAAAAATTTTAGGTTTAAAAACTTTAAACTCATGCCGATGCTTCCACCACCCTTTGCGCCGCCATCCCCTATTTTTCCTAGCTCCACGGCAGCCTCCTCCACCCCAGACCTAAGCTCGACCTTCCAGATCCACTTGATCGTCCACGGCAACTCAAAATGCCCAAAAGGGATGAACTCGAACTACTCCTCACCCCCTCCACTAAAAATCACAATATTCTTTTTAAAAATGATAATTTGATTCAACTATTCGATTTATGTACCTGAATTGATAAACCAAGATATTCAAATCTTTCATATTATTGAGATGCTCAGTTCTATTTTTCTTTTTGGTTTCCAGAGTCATATATTGATTACTTTGATTTAAGTAAAATCCTAATCTAATGTTTGAAATGAAACTTACAGATCTCCTTTAAATCGTAAGGCTAAACAAGGAATAATTCAAAAAATTTGAATTTAAATAGACAATAATGGAAACAGAGAAGTTGCAAAGTTTAAATACCTGCACACAATCATACTTCAGGAATTCAAAAATATAAACACACAACCATATTTTTCAATACAATATTTATCACTGCAATAACATCAAACTGACTTATACTTTTAATTCCTTAAAAAAAATGAGTTGCTCACAAATTTGCAGAGAAGAACAAATGCTCCTTTATTAAGCAACAGGCTTGAAATTTACAAACTAACACTTATTCTTTGATTCTCAGTGGTACATAATTTTGGTTGATGATCAAGTTGAAGCTTGTTTTAGTTTGAAATGAAGTTTATTTTAATTGTTACTTAGTTCGAAATGAATACGCAGATTTATAAAAAAGAAAAGAGACAGAGTTATAATTATGTTTCATGAAACTGTAACAATATTTGCACAATATGGCATACATATCTAGTTTGTACAGATTTTTACCAGAGGTATTTGTTTGGATGGAGGCTGATATGAAACACTCTGTGTACTAAAAAGATTTTACATTAATGATTTTTGTTTGTTTGCTTTAGGATACTTAACAATGTCTTCCTTAACAAGCTTCCCTATATACATTTGTTTATTTTTCTTTGTTACTGTCATTAGCGTTCAGGTTCATGCCTATCACACATATATATTTTAATATCTTTATTTTGTTTTATCTACTTCGGCCTGTACATATTCAACTTGAAAATTCTTTGTTACTATCATTTGCTTCATGTTCTTCTTTTGTTCTTGATGCTTAAAACATATATATATATATATATATATATATATGCTGCAGTTCATTGTTATATTAGTTTAAGAATGCATTACTGTCTTCTCTAGCAAGCTTCACACATATATATACATATTTTTGTTACTGTCTTTTGCTTCATCTTGTATTTCTCTAATTATACTTTGCTTTGCCATTTCTTACAGGTTGACTATCCTTTCCTATGCCTGCATATGATTTTCTTACTTTATTTTGTTTTATACTTTATACTTGTCCGAATCTTTATTTACAAGCTACTAGCATTATTATTTTATTTTTCTTTGTTCTTGCTTTCTAACTTCTTACATGCTAAAACATATGTCACTTGACTTTTATTCTTAACTTTACAGGCATTTTTAGTTGTCTAGTTTACAAACTTGAAAATTATTTGTTTCTAGATTAATTGTTGACTTGTTATTATATTTTTGAGATGTATATGCATGTTATCATTTTTGTTTTGTTGTTTGAAAACTAAGTGAACTTAATAGTTGTTATGTTATTAAATTTAGCCAATGTTCCCAATTTATCTTGTATCCTTGTATTTTTATATGTGCATTTTTATTTTATTTATTTTATAAAAACACATTTATCACTTTGACATGGTAGACAAAATAAATTATCTTTTTATTATAACTACATGTTTTATAATATATGCTAATGTATTGTTTGACAAAATTATATTTAAAACTCATATTTATTTTTAAACCCATAATTTAATCAAACTATACTAAAAAGAAAAGTAACAACTCTTTTTGTTAATAAATTAAAATTTAAACTTAAGTTAAAATAAGTTTTAAACTATTTAAACATTTATCTTATGTATTTAAAACCCTATATTTATTTATTTAGCTTTGAAAAGTTTATATTAAATAAAACATAATTTCCAATTCACTAAAATATATATTAGTATTTAAAACATAATTTATTAGTTAAACTTTAAAACAAATCACATCTATTTACAATGTATACAAATATATACATTTATAAATAGAAAACAATTCAATTAATTTTCAACATATAAAATTTACCAATTAGATATTTATTAAAAGAAAAGTATCAATTCAAGTCTAATAAATAAAGATATATCAAATCAATTTAATATTTAATGCAGATTATTAAATTGATATTGCTAGAAAATTCCGGGTTGTCACACTTGTTTTATTTATATATATATATATATATATATATATATATATATATATATATATGTAGACTAGGAAAGAAAGGGAAAAAATAAAAAGTTTTAAAACAGAAAAAAAGATGGGAAGCTTTTACAGTAAGGGGAAATTATTGTTTTGAAATTTGCAGTAAGTTATAAAATTTTTGTCCTAATTTAAAAGTAATAAATAGGTAGATAAATAGAAAATATGTTTTTATAGATAAGGTTTGGGAAAAAAATGAATTTGAAAATATTTGAGGGTTTACGTGAAAATAGATTTTCGGAATCTATAATATGTAGTTTCAATAGAGATAAATATACATATTCATATTTCAAGGCTATTAATTATTTAAAAAATAATAATGGTGACTAATCTATTTAATAAACTTATTTAACTATTTCTACCACTAAATTATTTTATTAAAAGCAAAATTGTTTAAAATTTAATTATTAGTTTAAAACAAATTTATTAGTTTAGATTAAATTAATAAACGACAATTGATTGTTCGATTTAGTTTGAATATTAATAAAACATCTAATAATTTTACAAGGTCATTAATCGCGAGAATCAAGTTGGGGATGAAGTGGACTACAACTAGGAAAGGTGAGTTAATCTCACTCAGTTAAATTCAAATTCAAATTTAAATAATTATTTGAATAGTTAAACTGATTGATGTGCTATAGTATGGTATATTTTGGAATTGGCATTTTATATTGCGCTAACATCTATGGATGCAGGGAAAACAGGTTGGAGGGATCCAACTGGATCCCTCAATATTTATATAAATTATTTAATACCCTCTATTGTGGTTATTTTATATTCTGTGATAAATATTATTGTTAATTGGAATATTGGATGTTATGGTATACCTGAATATATTCCAGCGCACTACGTTATCAAGATATATAGAATTGGATATTGAAAATAAAATGGAGAGAATTTGTATGTGAAATAATTATATAAAATTTAAATAAATGACGAATAAATTGGATAAGAATAATAGTAGTTTTAAATTCTAATAAATAAATTCCGTATATGGAAGGGAAATTTTAAATAAACAGGAGATTCATGAATTTTAAACTTCAGTATTATTATTTTAAAAGAACAAACATTTATTTAATATTTAAGATTTAAATTATTTAAGAAGAATAAAGAAGAAATTGGAAAAAGCTGAAAATGGTATATTTCAGTTAAAAGATTTAAAATCAAAGGGAAAATAATAACAATAATAATTAAGTCTATGATTAATGAATTTTGAAATAAATTGAGAAATTAAAGAAACTGATTTCAAATGGAATAAATTGGAAATCAATTTGGGAAACTGATTTAAGTGATTGAAGTAGAAATTCTTCCTGAATAACCAAGTACGTTTACAAAGTAAATTTTTAAATATAAGTCAAAAGTTTTAAAGTTGTTTTAAAAAGCAAGTTTTGGAAAATTTATTATTTCTAATATTTAAAGTCTAAAGTAAGTATTTCCTTTAATCTATTATGGTAGTAATTATTTAAAGAGTGATTTAGTATCTTGTTTTCAAAAGTGAAAATCTAGTTTATATTTTATTAAGTAACCTTACTATCATATATTCATGTAGTATATTTTTAATAAATTATTGACACGGTTTTAAAATAAATGTTTTAAAGTATATTTTAAATTAAAGTGTTTCAAATTATTTTAAAAATCTAGTTTTGTGCTTGGTGATCTCAGTGGAGATAGAAAATATTTGGGAAAGTTTATTCTGAAAAGAAAGTTGATTTGAAAACTATTTTCAAAAGGTTGAAAATAGAAATATATCCTGTGAAGATATTTTTGAGGTTAATAAATAATTTGGGAACTTATTTATTGATTGATGGATGTTGTGAATATTAATTTGTAACGATCCTAAATTTTGAACAATTAAATTTGTAAATATTTAATTTATTTTAAATATTTAAATGATAATTTGACTTAAATTTCAAATTATCAGAATGAATTGGTGATTAAAATTTAGAATTTAATCTATTTAAAAGTTGAATAGAAATTTGAATTTTGACTTTGAAGTTGAAATTTAATATTTAACTTATATTTTAAATTTGAATTTGATAATTTAGAAAAATAATTTGGATTTAAAATAAGAATGAAAATATAATATGAAAATAAATAAAAATATATATATATATATGATAAAATAAATAAAGAATATATTAGTTTAAAATTTTAACAAAACAAAAACAAAGCAAAGAAAAAGAATTTTATTTGAATTTAAATTAAATAAGAAAAGATAAAAGAGAAAGATAAAATAAAAAAAAAAAAAAAAAAAAAAGAAGTATACATTACTTTACCTTGAGCATTCCTCCATACCTTCAACATACCGTGTTCCATACCCGTGTTCCACGCCATAACCCACGGAAAAAAAAAATCACGTTCTCTTCTGTTTTATAACCCTACTCCTCTCCACTATCTTCATTCGTTACGAAAGAAAAATAAAAAGAAAAAAAAATGGTGGCTGCGTTTCTTCGTCCTTCGATCTGAAAAATTAGGGCTCGGGGAAATTCAAAAGGCGACAGCTTCTGTTGCAAATCGATCGACGCTTTCTTCGTGCTCGCCACGGCTGCTTCGTTTTTTTTGGGTGAGTTTTTCTAACTCACGATAATCTTCATGCAAGTTTTTGAATTTGTTTGAAGTGAATTGCTTGGTTGCATGCTATGTTTTTGGGGTGATTTGGTTATCTTTGGCTCGGCTAATTTAATTTTAAAACTGATATGCTCAGATTTGTGACTGCATGTTGGATTTTTGGTTGCTAGTTGCTGTCATTTGCTCGATTTGCTTGAATTTTAAAAACTGTTGAGAACAGATGCTTTTGAAATTTAAAAATGAAAAGAACAGATGCTACCCCGTTTTTTTTTACTGTAAGAACAGATTCTACCTAATTTTATTTTTTTAAAACTGATAAGAACAGGTGCTATTTGAAATTGTGATTAAATTGATAAGAACAAATGCTAATTGATATTTGCTTTTAAACTAATAATAACAGATGTTATATTTGTGATTTGTTTTAAACTGATAACAACTGATGCTTTTTTTTAAAATTAATTTTTTTTTTGTGATAAGAACAGATGCTACTTGATACTTTGTTTTAAACTGATGAGCACAGATGCTATCGGAAAACTTGACTTGCTTTGAGTTGTTATTGATGTGTGATGGAAAGAAAATTTGGTTGATTTGTTGAGGAATATTGCTGCATACCTGTATTTAGGTGTAGTCATATGAATGCATGCCTGTAGACACACTTGTTCTAGTTATATTCATAACAGCCTTAAACTTTAGATAAGCATCAACAATTCTCTGATCTTTGTCTCTGCCTCAAACCCTTAAATGTGGACAAATACACTTGAATCTATTTATATACTTTGGTTTTGGACTGGTACTTGAGGTGTGTTATGAATATGGTTGTTTATTATGCCTGCAGTTTTGAATGTATATGCATACATTGATATGTATGTTTGCATATATGAAAATATTGAGTCTGTTCTTAAGTCACAGATTTAATGCAACCCAAACAAATTAATATCTGTTCCTATTTTACAAGCCTCTGTTTAAAATCTATAATTATAAACCACTTTAAAATTTGATGCATTTCCTATGAATTCATGTTTAAACTGGACCATTTGTAATTGCTTTGTGTATACTGCTGTTGTAGTTAAGATAAGCTATGCTTGATAATGTTTATGTTCTTTTGTCCACTGTTCAGTTTCATTTATTTATTACATTGTGCCTCACTGCCCTTGTACATGATCTGAGTTGCATGCTTACAGCTGCATGCTTGTTTGTTGCATTCATGTCTATTTAGTTGAGTTGCAGTCTTGTTCAAAAGTTTATGCATACTTGTTCTTCATTTAGTCCACTGTATTAAGTTTGGAACATGGCTATTTCATTTTGTGTCTGCATTCGTAGATGCATCCACCTTTGCACTTTGTATATGAGCTTGATATTGCAGCCACACATTTGTATTTCCTATTCTCTGTTGCCTAGTTATAGTCCTGTTTCATGTTAAATGCAGTGCTTGGTCATTGCACTTCTGTCATGCTTGCATTTCTGCCATGACCTGCATTACTTCATTTCAGTGCATATTTTTGTCTGCACTTGCTCATCATGTAGGTTACTATGTCCTTGTTCATCACCCTGGCTTGAACTTGTTATCTCTGGCCTGTGGACATTAGGCATGCATTAAGTATTTCACTGATGTTGTTTCAGTTTTCATAATCATATTATGTTTTCCTTTAGCCTCTTAAGTCTGTGTTGTTTTGAAGTGCTATGTTGTTTGAATGTGTATATATCTGTACAGGCAAGAAAAAAATGCCTCTGTGCCCAGTTTACCTTTTCTTCCAAAACATTGTTTCCAAATAAATTCAAAAGTGCGTGTCACTGACTTGCCGTCTCATTCATTTTGGCACTGGTTGTTGAAATCCTTTGTGCCGTTGCCTGGTTGAAGTTTTGCTTCATGTTGTGTTCAAAGTGACACTGTCACTTGCGTTGGTTACTGTCTGTTACCATACCTATTCTCTGATGCATGTTGCTGTCTGGTTTGAGTTCCACTACCATAATTGTTTCACCTGTTGCTCCCTGTTGTCTGCACTTGCTTACTTTGTGAATTATCTTCGACATGATTTGTTTCATGTCTGTTCCTGGTTGCTGTGGCATTTTGCCATTTGGTCTGCATATTGACTGATGCCTGTCCCTTATTCACTGCACTGTGCTGCTGTGTTGACTCCATTGAGTATTCGTGTACTTGTGCAACCTGATGCTTGCACACTTGCTATTGTTGTCTGATGCGTGCACGTGTGTTGGCGAGGCAGTGCACATGGGTATGAATACACGTGTGTACTGCAGCCACACACGTTTGACAGAATTTAAAAATTTTGAAATCGTTAATGTGAAAAATCCGTAATAGATTTTAAATTGATTTATCTGTTTTATCATATCTGTAACCATATGATTCAGTTCATTCCAAATTTATTTACTTGAATAAAGATTAATCCTGACTCGAGTGTTTTTGTGTTTTGCAATTAACTCTCGGGTCAGACCGAGTATTTTTACAGCTTGAAGATTTTCAGGCCGCGAAGTTAGAGAGAGGGGGATTAAAGCTCTACTAAAGTTTTCAGTAAAAATTTTTCTTTGTACTCTAAAAAGATATATATTCCGCTGTATAAAAAAATTTAATGCATTGTACAAACTCTGATATATGTATGTAAGAAAAATTCAATTATGAATAATATTATGATTATTCTGTGATTCTGTGGCTGATTCTGTTTAAACTTTATAAACTGACTAACAATTCGTCATTTTGAACGTTTCTAGTTGGTTTAATTACCGACTAGAGGCGGTCAAGGCGGCGGGTCGTTACATAAGTGGTATCAGAGCTTTGGTTTACTCAAAGCTCAGTTTATGATGTTTAATATGAATAGTTACTAGAACCACTATAAAGAAAGTGCTTTTCAAATTTAAAGAAGTATAAAATTGTTTTCTTTAAAATAAAAGGTATTTTGAAAGTTAAAATTATTTTGAAATTCCCCTCTCTAAATGTGAGTTTGCGATAGTTCTCTTCGGTGAGGTCTCGTTAGATTTGAGTTTCGATCGTTCAGAAACTCATTATCGAATTATTGAGATTATGAAAAATGAAATATGAGTAAAGTGAACTAATAAATTAGTGAATTGGTTTAAATCAAATAACTTGAATATTTCGAGTAAGAATTGTGAAATAAAATGACATATTAATTTGGTTATAATCAAGTGGATTATTGAACTATAATTTGGGAATTTGATTCTAAATTCTTTTGAGGAATTGTTTTCAAATGTGAAGAACGAATTGTTAAATGAATGGATTATAAGTATTTAACTTATAATATGAACTTTTGGATATATAACTGAGTTATATAAATGGAATTGAATTGAATTAATAAAAAGATTTATAAATTGAAGTTTTATAAATAGAAAAGGAATTTATGAAGATTGTTTATAAATTCAAAATCAATTGAATTTGATGAGTAAATTGTTGTAGCTTATTAAAGGAGATATATCCACGATTTTGGACAGTGGGTAATCCTTTAAAAATAAAAATAAGTTGTAGAAATGATGAAATTGGTTGACAAAGCATATTCACGATTTTTGACAGTGAATATATTATTGAATAAAACAGATATGTTTTAGGGAAGTGATATTATGAAATGAAGTTTAATTGTTGATTTAACTGTAGAAATCAAACTATTTCGATGTGAAGTTTATATTTCAAGTTAGACTATTGTCTAAAATGGTTAATGTGGAAATATGAATTTAATGGAGCTAAATTGATGAACAATTTACTAAAGAACTAGTTGACTATTTTTGAAATAGAAAGTAAATGAAAAGTTCAAATAGAATTTAATTTCAAATTTGAAGTTGTCAACATGATAATCCATTATAGGTTTAATAAATTCAGTGATGAATTTGAATTTAAATGTGCGGAAAATTAAATTAAGTGAAAAACTTAATATTGAAAAGTTTGAAATAGGTTTAAAACCAATATTGTGAAAAGTATGAGGAATTCAAACTATGAATTAAGTGAAGTTGAAAAGTTAATAGTTTTAAAGATGTTTTAAAATGAATTAACTATCGAATACATAGATTTCAACACTCATTGTTGAAATAGACGTTTTCGAGAAATTAAGGAAATGGTAGACTATAACACTATTGTTATAGTAAATGGTTTCCGGAAGGAAATATTGTTGATAGTATTGGGATTTATATATCTATTTTAAATCCGAATCCCTATACTAGTGATTTTGAGTTGTCGTAACGATGTTTTACGTAACATTCGTTTTAACTCAAATAAATGTGATTAAAAGAATGATTTCCTTAAAGAATGGAATATATACTTAATTTTGATTCAAGTATATTGAATATTTTCAAAGTGTTGAAAATGAAAGAATTTGTGAATTACTTATTTTTGAATAAGTATGGAAATATTTTCCAATATGAAATGAAAGGTTTGAAATTTTATCTTTTAAAGATAAATTGAGAAATGAATATTTGAAATTAGTTTCAAATGATTAAGTGTGAAAATTATATATCTTGTAAAGATATTATTTTGAGAAATTTGAACAATTAGTTCAACTTGGAAATTTTTCAAAGAGTGAATTTTGAGTTAAATTGAGTTTAACTTCGACCCCAAAAACAATATAAGTTCAGCTTTGAATTTTGGATAGTCGATTGGGATTGTATGTCTAGCATTGTGAATTGATGACATATCATTTGATCTCTATTAAATATATATCTGTGGTGGCGGAGAATTTATTCTTTTAGCTTAACACCCTTCTCTGAGACGTACGAGCTTAGAGGTTATATATCGATAGACATCAATTATGTGTTGAGAATTGACGATGTAACGTGAAATCCAAATCGAATGTGAAATCGATAATGAATTGGATTGTGAATGTGAATTAGGTTAGAGATAACCTTAAATTTTCAAATCGATTGAGAGGAAAATTTTAAACGTGATAGAAAATTTTGAATCCTCTATTTGTTGTGAATGTGAAATGAGTTTTCGTAACTTATATATGTGAATATAATCGAAAACTAATCAGTTTAGAAAAGTCATCCTGTGTAGGTTTACATAGATATGATAAGTACGAAATGTGAATGAAGTACTATATGTATATGACATATGTTTTCTAAAAACTGAGGATATGGAAATGTACCTTCCAATTTATTATGTGTGAAGGTGATTGGAACTCGGTGGAGTGTCCATTGTAAATCGTAGCTACGTAGAATTCCCTTAGTGGAATGTCCAATGGGACTGATTTGATATCCCATTGTGTTGGGATTATCCCATTGTGTTGGGATTATGTGATTGATGCTGGCGTAATTCGAGGGGTGTGATACCTAAAGTTACAAGCGATTCCATTGAGATAGTGGCGCAACCGCCGAGTAAACTGCGATCTGGGAACCGAAGCGTAATTCGAGGGGCGTGATGCCTAAGGCTACGAGCGATTCTACTGAGATAGTAGCGTAACCGCCGTGTGGACCGCGATCTAAGGCGACAACCATGGCGAAATTCAGGAGTGATGAGAAATCTAAGTTACAAGCGATTCTACTGAGATAGTAGCGGAACCGCCGGGTGACTGTGATCCATGGGGGAACGGACTTTCCATATCCATTTTTAAAAGAATTTTTAAAAGAATTTTTAAAAGTATTTTCACTGGGAGTTGAAGCAAGTATGTTTAGTACTTGGAGATTTTTAGTCTTGCGTCTGATCAGCGTATGCCTAAAGTCTGTGAGAACGACGATGAACTTGTTAAACTTTGAGTTATCAAGTATTTTCAAAACTTTAAATAGAAAATCAATAATCTGAAATTAGAATTACATAATTCTAACTTAATGAATTAAGGAAGAAGATCTTTTTGAATATCTTGAAAAATCCATAGTTTTTGGATAAGATATATTATGCAAATATTTAGCATGAAAGATTTCAAGTTTAAAAATCTGAGTTTTGTAAATCAAAAATTTAGTAAAAGACTTTTGTGTCTTGATTATTGAAATCGATAAACAAAACTAGTAAAGTGAAATAAATGGAATGAATACTATATTTATTTATGAGTTTGAAACTGAGTGAAATTATGTAGGATATAAAATATCGGTGAGATTTTAGCAATCGTTTTCCTAACTTATAATTTCGGGACGAAATTCTTTTAAGTAGGGGAGATTGTAACGATCCTAAATTTTGAACAATTAAATTTGTAAATATTTAATTTATTTTAAATATTTAAATGATAATTTGACTTAAATTTCAAATTATCAGAATGAATTGGTGATTAAAATTTAGAATTTAATCTATTTAAAAGTTGAATAGAAATTTGAATTTTGACTTTGAAGTTGAAATTTAATATTTAACTTATATTTTAAATTTGAATTTGATAATTTAGAAAAATAATTTGGATTTAAAATAAGAATGAAAATATAATATGAAAATAAATAAAAATATATATATATATATATATGATAAAATAAATAAAGAATATATTAGTTTAAAATTTTAACAAAACAAAAACAAAGCAAAGAAAAAGAATTTTATTTGAATTTAAATTAAATAAGAAAAGATAAAAGAGAAAGATAAAATATAAAAAAAAAAAAAAAAAAAGAAGTATACATTACTTTACCTTGAGCATTCCTCCATACCTTCAACATACCGTGTTCCATACCCGTGTTCCACGCCATAACCCACGGAAAAAAAAAAATCACGTTCTCTTCTGTTTTATAACCCTACTCCTCTCCACTATCTTCATTCGTTACGAAAGAAAAATAAAAAGAAAAAAAAATGGTGGCTGCGTTTCTTCGTCCTTCGATCTGAAAAATTAGGGCTCGGGGAAATTCAAAAGGCGACAGCTTCTGTTGGAAATCGATCGACGCTTTCTTCGTGCTTGCCACGGCTGCTTCGTTTTTTTTGGGTGAGTTTTTCTAACTCACGATAATCTTCATGCAAGTTTTTGAATTTGTTTGAAGTGAATTGCTTGGTTGCATGCTATGTTTTTGGGGTGATTTGGTTATCTTTGGCTCGGCTAATTTAATTTTAAAACTGATATGCTCAGATTTGTGACTGCATGTTGGATTTTTGGTTGCTAGTTGCTGTCATTTGCTCGATTTGCTTGAATTTTAAAAACTGTTGAGAACAGATGCTTTTGAAATTTAAAAATGAAAAGAACAGATGCTACCCCCGTTTTTTTTTACTGTAAGAACAGATTCTACCTAATTTTATTTTTTTAAAACTGATAAGAACAGGTGCTATTTGAAATTGTGATTAAATTGATAAGAACAAATGCTAATTGATATTTGCTTTTAAACTAATAATAACAGATGTTATATTTGTGATTTGTTTTAAACTGATAACAACTGATGCTTTTTTTTAAAATTAATTTTTTTTTTTTTATAAGAACAGATGCTACTTGATACTTTGTTTTAAACTGATGAGCACAGATGCTATCGGAAAACTTGACTTGCTTTGAGTTGTTATTGATGTGTGATGGAAAGAAAATTTGGTTGATTTGTTGAGGAATATTGCTGCATACCTGTATTTAGGTGTAGTCATATGAATGCATGCCTGTAGACACACTTGTTCTAGTTATATTCATAACAGCCTTAAACTTTAGATAAGCATCAACAATTCTCTGATCTTTGTCTCTGCCTCAAACCCTTAAATGTGGACAAATACACTTGAATCTATTTATATACTTTGGTTTTGGACTGGTACTTGAGGTGTGTTATGAATATGGTTGTTTATTATGCCTGCAGTTTTGAATGTATATGCATACATTGATATGTATGTTTGCATATATGAAAATATTGAGTCTGTTCTTAAGTCACAGATTTAATGCAACCCAAACAAATTAATATCTGTTCCTATTTTACAAGCCTCTGTTTAAAATCTATAATTATAAACCACTTTAAAATTTGATGCATTTCCTATGAATTCATGTTTAAACTGGACCATTTGTAATTGCTTTGTGTATACTGCTGTTGTAGTTAAGATAAGCTATGCTTGATAATGTTTATGTTCTTTTGTCCACTGTTCAGTTTCATTTATTTATTACATTGTGCCTCACTGCCCTTGTACATGATCTGAGTTGCATGCTTACAGCTGCATGCTTGTTTGTTGCATTCATGTCTATTTAGTTGAGTTGCAGTCTTGTTCAAAAGTTTATGCATACTTGTTCTTCATTTAGTCCACTGTATTAAGTTTGGAACATGGCTATTTCATTTTGTGTCTGCATTCGTAGATGCATCCACCTTTGCACTTTGTATATGAGCTTGATATTGCAGCCACACATTTGTATTTCCTATTCTCTGTTGCCTAGTTATAGTCCTGTTTCATGTTAAATGCAGTGCTTGGTCATTGCACTTCTGTCATGCTTGCATTTCTGCCATGACCTGCATTACTTCATTTCAGTGCATATTTTTGTCTGCACTTGCTCATCATGTAGGTTACTATGTCCTTGTTCATCACCCTGGCTTGAACTTGTTATCTCTGGCCTGTGGACATTAGGCATGCATTAAGTATTTCACTGATGTTGTTTCAGTTTTCATAATCATATTATGTTTTCCTTTAGCCTCTTAAGTCTGTGTTGTTTTGAAGTGCTATGTTGTTTGAATGTGTATATATCTGTACAGGCAAGAAAAAAATGCCTCTGTGCCCAGTTTACCTTTTCTTCCAAAACATTGTTTCCAAATAAATTCAAAAGTGCGTGTCACTGACTTGCCGTCTCATTCATTTTGGCACTGGTTGTTGAAATCCTTTGTGCCGTTGCCTGGTTGAAGTTTTGCTTCATGTTGTGTTCAAAGTGACACTGTCACTTGCGTTGGTTACTGTCTGTTACCATACCTATTCTCTGATGCATGTTGCTGTCTGGTTTGAGTTCCACTGCCATAATTGTTTCACCTGTTGCTCCCTGTTGTCTGCACTTGCTTACTTTGTGAATTATCTTCGACATGATTTGTTTCATGTCTGTTCCTGGTTGCTGTGGCATTTTGCCATTTGGTCTGCATATTGACTGATGCCTGTCCCTTATTCACTGCACTGTGCTGCTGTGTTGACTCCATTGAGTATTCGTGTACTTGTGCAACCTGATGCTTGCACACTTGCTATTGTTGTCTGATGCGTGCACGTGTGTTGGCGAGGCAGTGCACATGGGTATGAATACACGTGTGTACTGCAGCCACACACGTTTGACAGAATTTAAAAATTTTGAAATCGTTAATGTGAAAAATCCGTAATAGATTTTAAATTGATTTATCTGTTTTATCATATCTGTAACCATATGATTCAGTTCATTCCAAATTTATTTACTTGAATAAAGATTAATCCTGACTCGAGTGTTTTTGTGTTTTGCAATTAACTCTCGGGTCAGACCGAGTATTTTTACAGCTTGAAGATTTTCAGGCCGCGAAGTTAGAGAGAGGGGGATTAAAGCTCTACTAAAGTTTTCAGTAAAAATTTTTCTTTGTACTCTAAAAAGATATATATTCCGCTGTATAAAAAAATTTAATGCATTGTACAAACTCTGATATATGTATGTAAGAAAAATTCAATTATGAATAATATTATGATTATTCTGTGATTCTGTGGCTGATTCTGTTTAAACTTTATAAACTGACTAACAATTCGTCATTTTGAACGTTTCTAGTTGGTTTAATTACCGACTAGAGGCGGTCAAGGCGGCGGGTCGTTACATAATTGATAGTTAAATAACTGACTATCAATATTGGTCAAATACGTTGATCGTTTCGAAGAGACCGGGATCGAGATTTCTTTCTCGAAAACACTTCGATCCGGTTTGTACGTTTCGTGTGAAACGAGTTTGGATTCGAAGATGGAGCAGTGAAGGGTAACGGCTAGTCGCTACTAATCCTGAGGATATTTCCAAAATGGATGTAGTAGTAATAGTGCCTTCGGTTCCGTTCGAACCGAGAACGGACTTGTATGGATGAATGCATTCGTAAACATCGTCAGGTGGACGATGGGCATTCTAGGGGATATGTTCTAAAAAGGTAACGCTTAGCCTCAAGCCTCATCAATCGGGAATGACTGAAAATCAGGGGTTATGCAGCAAGGCTAGGTGGGTAGCACCCAAGTAGGGTGAGGTCATCCTTGCCTAGATGTCCCTTTTATTTCGGCTTAGTGGGCGGTTGCTGATCCCAGCCGCGGGGTGATCTCACTCGGGATTATCCAGTAAAGGGTAGTCCCGGTCTTGTGTTGCAGGGGAGCAGGCGTACTCCTCGATACTGTGATCTAGGCCACGTACTGTGACAGGTGGCACCCTAGTGCCTAGTCATTAGTTGGAAATCCATTCTCCCTATGAGCCTTGTACGAGTTTTGTTTGTATTACCCACTCTGTGGCTAGTAGCTGGAAATTAATGAATGTAACAATTTCGGATATTTTATAAGTATTTGTATATAGACCCTATTATAATATCAGAGGATTTCTATAAAAGTTGTTTTAGCTATCGTAAGGTAAAAACCCGACATGTTTATTTGTGGTGTGGTCTTACGAGATGCTTTTGTTTTCAAAATATTTTTGAAACTTTAATAAATCAATTGAGTGTGATTTTCTCACGTTGGTATTCCAGACTGACTCGGGTGTTATTTAACTGTAATGCTCGGGTCAGACCGAGTATTATAGGATACAAGATATGATGCTGTGGAGCTCAGGAGACGAGCTGGATGACGATACGTACTTCCGTACTTGTTTTATATATATTCCACCGTGTAGAGTAGCTGTGTATCCAGTTGTATGTTATTGATGTTGAACTATGATTGATGTACTCTGATGATGTAGTATATAAAAAGTTATATTTTTTTTTGTAAAGAGCATTTATTATCGATTATATTTTATTCTGCTGCGATGGTTAGATTCTGAAGTTGTTTTCTATTTTCTTCTTCCACCTCTTCTTCTTTAACCCAAATGGTTCATATTTTTGTACAACTTGAGTTGATTGATGTAGAACAGTGTTGACTCAAGAGGTACGGATTTGCGGTTTGTTTCATATATGAACAGTTAGGACCATCAATTAACACTTTAAATTCATCGTCGTAGTAACGAATCACTTGCCATTCCGTTCGACTAAATCGAACTAGTCTACAACGACGTGCTTCAATAGCCCAATCTACTGTTTTAGCTTCCCATTTTGGAGTCAAACGTGTTGTGATAGCATCCGTGGTCTCTCGTCTTTTACAGAAATATTCAACGGATCGAAAGAAGATCGTGCAACCAACTCCTTTATAGGTAATGATCGAGCACTTTTCAGTACCCCATTAACTTTCGGATGCATTGGTGGTTATAACATGAAAGCGTCCTCCATCGTCTTTGCATAGGGCCCAATTTTCTTCAAAATTCCCTTAACTTCTTTCAGTCCATTCATGAGCCCGTGATTTGTAGCTTTAATTTCTTCTCTGATTTTGTTGTACTCAACTACTTCTGAAGCACATGCAGCTGAATAAAAAAAAATGTAAGTTGTTTATACCTGAAATCCGCTATTTTGAAATTAGCATTAAAATGTCGTGCACAGAACCTATGTTTGTATGGCTCTCGCCATTTCTCCTGTAAAGCCTTCGAAATTCCCTTCATTCGATCTGATATGAAATTAATACAACGATTGCAAACACTATGAATGAATTCACGCATGCAAGAAAAAAACCAACCCCAACTATCATATGACTCGGATTCGACAACTGCATAAGCTAATGGAAATAGACAGTCATCCGCATCTACAGCAGTAGCAATAAGCAACGTCCCTTTGTATAACCATACAAATGTGTCCCGTCGACTCATAGCAATGGCCGAAAGTGTAGAAAACCTGTAATGCAAGGGCCAAATGCCCAAAGTGCACGATCAGATACTCCAACTTCATCGTGGGTCACATGTTCGACAGTCACCGAGTTACTTCGCTTTATTTCCCCAAAATATCGAGACAAAGTCACATATGATTCGGCCCAGCACCATAAATTATTTCTATTGTTTTGTTTAATGTTCGCCAAGCTTTTATGTTACCAATTTTGATGAACAGTTGGTCGTCGACAAGCACTTGGACTTTACCTGTTGAGATATCCAAATTGGCCTTGACAAATGACATGATTTTTGACATAAGAAAATTAGAAGTGGCTTGCTTGTGGTTGGAATTGACTGTAGGATTGATACGGGTATGTTCATTAGGCAATTTTCTGATTTCCCACCAGCCAAACTGTGATTTTTTTGATAAAATTGCATGTATTCTCCATGGAAAGTTAGTGTCAACATTACAAATAGCAGTGTATATAGTTTTATTCGACTTGATCGGCTTGTACGAAACTCCATGTAGAATTGACCATTTGGTTAATTGGTGTAGCAGCTTTTGTTTACTTTCAAATACCATCCCAACAGCAAATCCGCTTTATATGCACGCACTTAAAAATTTTTCCCTAGCAAATTGCAGATTAGCAACAACCGATCTTGTCATCATTTGTGCAGTATATAGATCATCATCCAATGGCACTTCGATTTGATCTTCTTCACCATCACCTTCAACACCATCTACGTTCGAAAAGTCATAGTTTAACGATTCATTGTTCACCTGCATTCGTTCTGCCCAACATGCATCATTGTTAGTCCTCATCGCAACAGCCATACTATCAATTGGAGGATCATGTCCGGTGTCTCTATCTATATCAACGTCCATATCAATGTCAATATTGGAATCATGTAAGTGTTGTGACGGTTCGGCACCACATTCTACAACCGTATCCTCAAGACTTGTAAATCTTTTTACAAAAGTATTTTAGTATGAAACTAGAGTAGATAGGAAACATTACCCAAATAAATTGCTACACAAATCTTTGACTCATATCATACATTTGCGATGGAGTAGGATATACCAGTTGCGACAAATGAATATTTTGTTGTTTAGGACGGACATTTTGTAGATGCATTTATTGCCGGAAGATAAATATGCAAGAAGAAACTATTAGGCAATTGTAATTTTAAAAAGTACATGCAAAGTACCAATCTTAACAACGATATCTTGGAAGCATCGTAGGTGGTGTGTAGTATGGAAAGTACTGTTCTGGAGTTGGTTGCGGGGAGGACCATGACCCCTAGCATATACGTATGGATTACTGTAAGTAGGAGAACCTAAGCTTGCTGAAGGATTATTGGTTTCCAACATATCTGTAAAATACCTTATTCCTGTGCTAACGATAGAAGATGATACATGTTCTTGCAAATTTTCTTTTGCCACTTTCCTAACATACAAATCAATGGATTTGGTAACTGCAGAAAACATAACTTCAACTTCCTCATCGTCTGAAAGTGTTATTACTTTTGAACCTGAATCCATAGGCCGGTTAAAGACCAACTCAATATCAAATTCGATTGCGCTTATTTTCTGTTTGACTTTATTTATAGTAACCAACAGAAAATTAAAGAGTGAGTTGTTCCATAGTTATCTAATAACTATTTCGATGTAATCCTAGGTGCCTCTAGAAGTCATGAGTAATACACTGTCCAACATTTGAAGAGTCATATGCACTCTAGTCTCAATGGATACATCGATAACCAGTCTCGTTACATCTTGACTAGGAACATTTAAAACGATATATTTTTTCATTATGATAAATTACTCATGGATACAATACTTTATAACTACTATCACAAAACATATCATTTATGAATTTATATTAAATATACTTTTAATTTAATTAATTAATATAACTACGTTTTATCAAGTACATAATAGAAAGAAAACACCATTATTTCAAAAAATATTGGTCAACGAGTAGATATATGTAACAATATACATAATTGCCCCCTATGGCATACCCTTAACTCTATCATTGGTGAGTAAAGCTTAATCATTATGCAAGATTTAAACTTTATAAGTTAGCAATAGATTCTTGTTGGTTGTATGGCTGAAAGTAGTGCTTTGTGTTGTACTTGTATGTGTTTATTTGTTGTATTTGTTATGGACTTGGAAATGAAGTCAAAAAATGAAGTTATGGTATCAAGTAATGATTTTTTTTACTTACGTATTTTGGTTATGGCATGTGTTGTGAATGTATGAGCTTATGTTGGGTTATTGTAAGTTTAAGGAATGCTAGCATTTGTTTTGTGTAACATTAAGATCCCTTGAATTTAACTTGTTTTACTTATTTTGAATTTCTGAAAAAGTTTTACAAAGTTTCCAAAACTTTACCTTTTGGTTTCTAAAAAACTTTATAAATTTTTTTAAGTAAGTTAAACGTGAAAACGAAAAGACTTGAAGAGCACGGAATATGTAATACTAGTTTAAAAGTATGGTATCCATAGTGATAGTCACCATGGATGCAGTATCGATATGGATATAGTTCGTGAAATCGACCACTTTTTAAAATTAAAAGTGATTTCATCTTTACTTTTAAAAAGTATTTTCAAACATTCCGTAAGTATAAAAAAGGAATTATTGCTTATTGATTAAGTAAATTTGAATGATTTTTAAGATTATTAATACTTCATTAATTAAGTAAAGGTAATTAGATTTTAATTATTAATTAAGTAAGATAATTATAATTAGTTAATTAAGAAAGGTTTGAAAAAGTTAATTATTAAATAAATAATTATTTAAGTATGGTTTAATTATTAATCAACATTTAATTAAATTAGGTTTACTTATTAATTAATTATTAATCAGGCAGGGTTTAATTATTTCTTAATTATTAATCAAGTTAAGACTTAATTAAGATTTACTTATTATTAAATAAAGATTTTATTTTTAGTTACTTTATTTTCAATGATTGATTTGTCTAAAAAGCAGCTTTCTTTACAAAGAATGGTTTAGATACAAGGGATTTTCTTTGTCTATGCCATTAAGTAGCCAAACAAATATGAGTTAGTTATACTAGAGTATTGACACGTTTTATCAAAGTAAGTAATCTGGTATTTAGTACTAAAAGCTTATGAGTAGGCTTATCTGTAAGATCTCGAACTTGATTTTCTAAGCGAGGGATGGAGAAGTCGAAATGCCAAAAATGTGATAAATACAAGGGAGTTGATTTCGATAAACATGTCAGGATAAATTAAGTATATGTAAGATGTTTTATCGTATACTTAACACTAAATTTCGAAGTATGATTCTCATCTCTATCCCAAGAAGTAGGAATGTATGTCGAGTCAAGTTTAGTTTTCTAGCTTGTCCGACTTTATTGTTAATCAAGAGATAATACAGTATGAAATCGAAAAGTGAGGATAAGTACAAGATGTCTTATTTTTCATATGAAAATCTTTACACACCCCTGATTGTGGAGTTGTCCACCATCTATAACTTGACCTTTTTTAAATTATCAAATGTTGGTTCAAAGAGACCGGGATCGGATAGCATGAGTTACCAAAAACCACTTCGAATCAACGTAAGTGTTCGAATTGGTAACATCTAAAAGATGATGGAATCGAAGACGAAGATCTTTGACGTGCAAGGGCCACATGACACTAATCCTAAGAGTGATTTCGAAATGAATGTAATACAAGTAGTGTCTTCGGTTTGTTCATATCCTAAACAACTAGTGTGAATGAACGGTAACATTGCATTGTCGCCTAGAGGGCAATGTTAACATTCCAAGTGTGATTGTTAAAGAAAAGGCAAAGGTAGCCTGAGCTTCACAACGAGGAATGATTAAAACATGGGATATGCCGCATGTCTTCGTGGGTCGCACCCATTTGGGTATAGTCACCACCAGATCCAGACTGACATTTTAGATTTTGTATGCTAGTGACCCGAGTAAGGTTGTTGATCTCAACCGGGGTGGTGATATATTCTGTACTATCCGGTAAAGGGTAGCCGATCTCGTGTTGGCAGTGGTTAATATGAGCCTCTTGATACATTTTATCTAAAGGTGTACTGTGGTAGGCGGTACCCAAGTAGCCTTATCATTGATGGAACTCAACTTCCAATAAGTGCTTTACGCACTTAGTTGTGCCCAAATATGATGGAATGTGAGATGCAAGCACTTCAGCTATATACTTAATTTACTTTAAACCCTACATATTATTATAGTATCACTGGTTTTTCTGTAGAAATGTTCACTGGTTTTTCTGTAGAAATGTTTTGGTCATTGTAAGGTAAAAACTCATCCATATTCATATGCGGCATGTTCTTAAGAGATATTTTTATTTTAAAAGAGTTTTATAAGCTTAGTAATTAAGTTGTTTGGAGTTTACTCACACCAGATTTTTGTCTGACCTGAATTTTTTCTTTCTTTCCCTAAAACTCTTGGATGCTCAAATTTGTATAAGTAGCCAAATCGTCCTGCATTCCGCAGACTTTTGGAAACATCAACGTTGCATTCAACTCTGCAATAGCAAAGTACCAAGCGTCCCATGATGCTAGAACCTATCAGGGTTTTGATGAGCAAGTACAGTCATTAGCCTGGAATTTAATGATTGTCGAACCAGTTGGGATTCTCGTGCCTGCGTAGCACAAACAAGTTCGGTCTCTGATTCTTCATTTGTCTCTGTAGCATCCACTCTTGGTAGATCTTCCACTTGGGTCTCCAGAACAAATTCTACATTATCGTCTTCTCCCTTGTTCCATTCGTAATCATCATATATTTCCACCATTGTCTGATCATCGAGATCCCATCATCCATTTTCGCCTAAAAGAAAAGTTGAATAAAATATCAAAATTTCACAAGTTACAACCATGGGTTGGGTTGACTTACTTTTCGATATGAACAAAATTGAAGAAGGGCATACTATACATCTACAAATGTAAGTATAGAGGAAAAAATTGGACATAATACCAACCTTAATAACTTCTGCGAATGATTTGGCATAAATTTGGGTTTTTGGTTCGACCTTAAAGCAACAAAAAAATGAAAATGGAAGAAGAGGCTAACTGGATTTAAAATAGCAGGTTTTTATGGGCTAATTTTCAAAATTAGCTTGTGGGCGCATTTTAAGATTTCTCCCATTGGCGAATTTTGAAAATTCACCAAGGGAAGCCTAATGCTGCAAATAGAGCAGCAATTACAAACCCCCGACTACATCATATTACAAAAAGTCATACAACATTACCAATCCTAACAACATTAATTTGGACCACACGCAAACAAAACAACAACTATGCAAATTCAACATCATTTTATAAATCCAAACAACATTCGTTTCTACATTACATATCACTTTCCACGTCACCTCTAACTATTCGCTACAAACAACATTACCGATTTATTCTTGAAGCTCATGAAATTCACGCGGGCTTCTTCTTTGCCAACGCGTTACCAATGCTCTCGAATTGCTACTGATGCTGCTGCAACTCCGTTCTCTACACGATGTGGAGGATGAAGGTAATGCGGCCGTTGGTTGAGATAGGACAGGAACAAATTATTCATGTACCCGTGCAGCTTGTGACGAGGTGCCTTGTGATGATGAACCTGCACCTTCTCTAGGACGACGTCATGTGTACACAAGCGCTGGAAGTGGAGATGGAGGTCTCGGCCTATCAAGTTTATTCCTGGACAACATAACATCTAGAATCCTTTGGATGTTAGTGCACGTCCTCCTACCCTCCTCATCGGTTTTTCATTTGCAAAGATTTTCTACTTCTTCCCAAGCCCTACTTATACCAGCTGCCTGTAAAGTTGAATGAAAATGAGCATCACACACAACTATCATAACTAATTGATATACTACTTACAACATCAACGCACAATGTTCCTCTCAAGTGGTGCATTGGGAACGTACGGACTTCTATACAGTGCCTCTACTAGCGCCGTAAGAACATATCGCCGTGTTATATTCCAATACTACCTTTTGTGCAGCTCTAGCGTAATGGTGGGTTCCCTCTCAGTATGGGTAGCTTTATGGAGCTCATTCCACAACTGAATGTGGTTTCCATACTCCTTTACACTGTACGTAGATGTGCAGGGTGGCGCATCATCCGGTATATGCTGCATCATACCGAACTGTCTCATAACCCTGTCTGGTAAGTGAAATGCAGTCTAGGTGTAAGATATGAGTGGTACTCTCACAGTTCACAAGTATCTAGCAGCTGTGCACATGGCTGGAAGCTATGCTAGCACATCGTGTGTGTGCGTGGTCCATGTCACCTTGTCATCCTCCAGAACAACTAACTCGTTGCGGTTGAACTTCACACTCCATCTTGGAGTTTGGTGCGTTTTGTTTGGTCCTACCCACCTGTTGTAAGATGTTAACAATTGAATATTACACATGAAAATTTCGCTTTTTAATTAAATTAAAAGTATAAAAAATATACCGAGACCCAAGCGGCATCGACTGATCGACAACAAAGTTTGTTACTAACAATTTTCCAATCGGAAGATAAGTCCATGACCAAAGCTGCATTTAAAAGAAAATATTGCGACCAAAAATGAGACAAATCATGTAAAATAGTAAACTATTGAAATTTCTTTCGAACTTGTGCTAGTGTCAGACATCCACCAGTAGATTTATTCTCTAAAAGAGAGAGCCTGAATAACTCCATATATGTATTAGATAACACAACACTGCCCCAAGAAAACTTACCACACTCCCCTAAATCAACAATATACGGTAGCCATTTCAGATCTACCTGAGTCTTTGTGTGGTTGCACATCAATCGGGAAATAATGACGTGTAAAATAATAAAACGTGCTCGCTACTAAATCTAAGCCTCTGTAGTATCTGCAGGAATATAGTGCGACAATTGATGTCGATACCATATGACTTCCACGAACTCATTGCCTCTTGTTTGTTCGGGGGGTGGGTCAAGACCAACTAAATCACGATACAGTTGCATATAGTCATATGCTACTCCTCCATAAGCCAATGCATTGCCTTCAATAGGCAAACCTAATAACAATGCTACATCTCCTAATGTACTCTTATCTCGCTAACAGGGAAATGAAAAGTGGAGGTTAAAAGAAATGTGGATTATAGATCTTAAGGCTAGGATTAACACTAGAGGGAGGGGGTGAATAGTGTTTATAAAGAATTACTAAATCTTTTTGAGTTTATGTTAATTTAGACACAGATGTATGCAATCTACAAATACAGGGATAATCACAGAAACAAACACAGATGTAGAAATAAAATAAAAGCAGTAAAGGAAAGAACACACCGGATTTTATACTGGTTCGGAGTTACCATACATCCAGTCCCGCAACACAAGTATGGATTTCCTTTCAAAAGCAATTGTACAATTACACCCTCGATTTCAAGGCTACGAGGTACACCCTCCAGAAGCTCAATCCTCTGGGTATAGATACTTGATTTCCGGGCCACAAGTTTACCCAATTGATTTACCAAGGCTACAATCATACCTTTTCTCGCTTGATTGATTTTCAAGGCCACAATCACACCTTTTCTCGCTTAATAGATTATAAAGAAGTCTATAACTCTGAATAGCACTGAGAAACTTGTTGAGATAGTGATAGAGAATCAAACAAGAAGTAATCGAGTATGATTCAATATTGATTTTGGCAGAGTAATGGTAAAAGTATGTATCAAGAAATGTGGAAGTAGAAGAGGAGTGAAAAACCAAAAAATCTGATATAAAATTCATTGAAACTAACCCCTATTTATAGAAGAACAATAGCCATGTCCATTCGTGAAGAGTTATAGCGAATAGACACTTCTTTTGAAATAAATTTGAACTCAACTGACACCATATCGACATGGTCACCATGGGCATGTCGACATCCCAAAGCAATTTTTGATGATTTGATTTTCTTTGAAAATAACGTTTATCTTATATTAAAACTATTTTAAACCTTTCTAATATACTTGACTATAGTTAAAATTCATAAGTAAATATAGAGAATAATATATAAAATTTAACTATAATTTTATATTTAGATCTTAAGTATAAGTATTTAAAAGTTAAATATATTATTTTAAAAGATAGTTTAAAATCAGGAGTAATTTTGACTTTTGAAATTAAAGATAATTTTTAGGCTAAAATTATTTAAAATCAGTATAGAGGTTTTTGATGCTTTTAAAAGGAAGGTTTTGAAAACATTTTGAAAACAGGATATAATTTTGAAAAATGATTTTGAATAAAAAGTTAGCGGATACAAAACAATGTTCCACTAGATTTTTCGTAGGTTCCATCCTACTTAGGGTTCCATCCCTTTAACAGGCTCGAAGTGGATTCCATTCCACGAATAAATTGGATTTTAAGATGCCAGTGCTTTTCTATGAGTTTTAACAAAATTTCTAATTAAAGAATAAGTTACTTCAATTCTTGAACTCTTGATATTCTTGATACTCATGAGTCTTCAATCTTGATATCTTGAATCTCTATACTGTACAGTCTTCATTCTTGGTACCTGCATGGTTAAAATCTACATATACATATATATCTAAACTTATAATGTTAGTATTTATATTTTATAATCTATTCTAAGGTTATTGTCATCAAAACCATCATCTCACGGACTAACAATCTCCTCCTTTTTGATGATGATAACCTTCGTTCATAAAATATTACTTCTATCCTAATAACTCCCCCTAACACTAATAACTCCCCCTTAATCTATGCCTAACTAACCTATTTTATACTTCTCCCTCTTTGTCATCAACAAAAACAAACTCCTCTCATTCTTGGACTAGAGTGCCTGCATTAACAAACTATATAATGGAATATATAATAGATAGATTAAGAATTAAGTATCCTTATGAACATGATAATTAATCAAGGATTATATACATTTCAATGTATACATATATACATGTTTTATGTAGCAAACATCAAACCACTCAATCCACACCGAGTATCCATCCAAACCAAATCAAATTAATTCAAACAAACAAATTAAACAAAGAAAACAAATAAAATCAAACGTTACGTGGAACTTCCACCCATCCTTCTTCTCCAAAGATTGGGTCTGCCTTAGTAGCATCCCAATCTTCATTGTCGTTGGTAAGAGGGACTGGAGGATGTGCTTCTTTATCATCCTTGTGTAGGGAGGAAATCATCCATTTTATTGCATCGAAATGCCTTTCTTGCTACTTGATCATCTGCATTTGACTCAATTCTAAGTGTCGCTGGTTACGAAGAATGAACGAGAGAATACTCTTGAACGAATTAAGAGTTTCTTTAATATTTTCAAATAAATTGTGATTGGATTAGCCATAGTTGAATTTGTGAAAGAAATGAAGAATTAGAAGATAAGAAATAATTTTCAGTGAAGAATTCTGGAAGAAACATGTATATATAGGTGTAGAAATTCGTTTGAAATGAATAGACATATGGTTGTTATTCAAATTTCAAATTCAAAATCAATTGTCATTTCTGACCAGTACATGTCAACATGTTCATAGAGGGGATGTCGACATGGGTTAGTGAAAATTTTTGACTAATTTGATTTTGTGAATAATTGTGTGTGTGTGTGTATTTATATACTATACTAACATTTATTCTGGAGATAAGATAAGGTAGATAACAGAAAAGAAATTTCATTTCATTGCATACTAAGATGTTACAATGATTAAACACACACCAAACTACATAAACTTTCGAATTAAACAAACTAAAACACATACAACAAGATACGAAAAGATAAAACTAGTTAGAGGATGATGATGATGAAGAAAGTACAAGTTTCTTGCTGACTTTGGAAATGAACTTGTTCATCTTGGATAAAATTTTGTCCAACTTCTTACTAACGGATCGTTTAAGAATCCATTGATTCTCAACAATCGTCTTTTTATTTTTGTCAAGGGTTTTGGTGGATGGATTAGGAGGATAGTCAATGCTTTCCAAAGAGGTTTCACCTTCTTCTTCTTCAATTTCCGTCTCATCCCCTTCTTCTTCCCCTTCCTCTTCTTCCATTTCCTCACGAGCCAAATGCTCTTCCTTTTCGGCAAAGGACTCATAAGGTTGAAAAACAAATGGAATTTTCGTAAGAGAAATGTTGGAATGGTTGAAAACTTTTCTAGAAACAAATTCTTCGCTTTGAAATGCACTCCAAAACAGTTAAAAATCCGAGTGAGATAAATTCCATGATATAAAGTATTCTCACCCATTTTAAGATTTTTAGGACGAAGTTCATCCAAAATAACTTGCGCCCAATTTAGGTCATAATTTCCAAAAATAGCAAAACGAGCTTTGCAAACTTTTGAAGTAGGATTGTCAAAATTCCCCGATCTTGGGGTCAAAGTATGTTGCAAAAGAAGATTGACAATCCTTGCCTTTGGTCGAAAATTTCGATTTTTGAATTCAAAATTATCATTCCCTTCGAAAATGTGATGAAATGTCTCACGATCATTTTCATCGATTTTAAAATTAGAAAGATCCATTCACATACACTTGCAATTGAGAATGGTACCCAAAAGGTCATAATTCAAAACAATTCTAATGCCTTTGACACTACTCCAAATTTCATCCTCATCTCCATGATAAAATCCTCAGTTTAAATTACATAGAAAATTTTAACAAGATTTGGATAGCAAACAAAATCATTTTGAGAAGCATCAGCAAGACTAAGAACTTCATTGTTTGTAAAAAGAGAATCAAGTTCATAAGAAGAGAAATCTTGACAAATAGCAAACTTTCCAAGATGGACTTTGGCATAATTAGCATAATTGATGTATGTTTTTATTGCCTCTGGATCATTGAATAATTACTCTTTTATTTTTCTGCAAATTCTCATGGTGGAAGGGTTGCTTGAAGAAGAGATTAAAGTAGAGAGTAGAGAGCTTGAAGTTTTGAAGAGAGAGTTTGAATTTGAAAATGAGAGTGAAAAGATATGATAAAAGATAGTGAATAAATAGATTCTCAAAGGACATATTCTCTGGTCAAAAGGTAGCTTTTCAGAGAATTGAATGAAGTGAAAAGGTGGAGGGAAATTCAAACATTTGAATTCAAATTTTGAAATTCAAATTCTTGTACCCATGTCGACATCATGGTAGGGACCATGTCGACATGTGCTAGTGAATTTTGATAATTTATTTTTCCTAAGTTCTCTAATATATATATATATATATATACTTTTTATTTTTAATGTATATATATATATTTGAAATATGTATAGTATATTTCAGAAAATTATTCTATTAAAAAATAATAAAATAATAAGATAATAATAAAAAAATTAAAATTCAAACAACACACCAATTCAAAATCAATCAATCAAGCAACTAATTCTAAGCAAGCAATTTCAACCAATTATATTGCAAACGTGTACCTTTTTCTAAGTCCTTTTCTTTGAATTATTCGGAGTCGTGAACAACTGTGAAACACAAATTCGAATTATCTGTCTTCTGATCATCATCACTTGAGGATGAGTCTGAGTCATCTAGAGTAGCAGTAAATGCACGCTTCTGTTTCTTTGCTGGATCATTGTTCATAGGAGGATTTTGCCTATCTGGATACGGATGGTCTCTTTTGAAATGGCCTGGTTCATCACAGTTGTAACATTTGACATTATTTGACACTACATTCTGATTTCCAGAGTTCTTATAGTTGTTTCTCTTTAGATTATTCATCTTTCTGTATTTTAGGAATCTCATAAAAAATTTGGTCATAGAGGCTATCTCTTCATCATTATCGCTGTTTGAGTCTGATCCATCAGTCAATGCATTGAATGTGATTGATTTCTTTTCAAATGCTTTGTTTTCTCTTCTCCCGATAATTTGAACTTCATACGACATTAGATTTCCAATCAATTCTTTTATCTTTAAAGTACTAATGTCATTTTCCACTTCGATAGCAAGTGTCTTTTGATCCCATTCTGGAGTAAGAGAATTTAAAATCTTTCTGACTTGATCTTCTTTAGAAAATTCCTTCCCAAAGATATTAGATAATGCACAATATCCTAAAATCTACTATACATATCTGAAATAGACTCATTAGGATTCATTTTAAATAATTGAAACTGATTTGTGAGCATAGAAATTTTGGTCTGTTTAACTTTGCTTGTTCCTTCGTGAGTAACTTGCAAAGTTTTCCAGATTTCATATGCAGACTTACAAACTGACACTCTATTGAATTCATTTCTATCTAGTAAACAAAACCAAATATTTATTGCCTTAGAATTATTTTGTGCAACAGTCTTTTGCTCAGTAGCCCACTGTGCAAAATCAGTTGTGGGTTCAGAATATTCAGTTTGTGTAATATTCCAAGTGTCTAATCCTATGGATTGTAAGTATATTTTCATCCTACATGCCCAATATGCATAGTTGCTGCCATTAAAAAGTGGTGGTCCGACAGTAGACTGACCTTCTACAAATGCACTAGTGACAGGAATACTAGTGTTAGTAACAGTACTAGTGTTGGTAGCCATTTTGAAAACTTTTCAAAAATCAGATTATGAAATTTTGAAAACCTTGCTCTGATACCAATTGAAAGAAATGCATATTACGGATCTTAAGGCTAGGATTAACACTAGAAGGGGGTGAATAGTGTTTATAAAGAATTACTAAATCTTTTTGAGTTTATGTTAATTTAGACACAGATGTATGCAGTCTACAGATACAGGGATAGTCACAGAAACAAACACAGATGCATAAATAAAATAAAAGCAGTAAAGGGAAGAACACACCGGATTTTATACTGGTTCAGTGTTACCCTACATCCAGTCCCGCAACACAAGTACGGATTTCCTTTCAAAAGCAATTGAACAATTACACCCTCGATTTCAAGGCTACTGCGACGACCAGACTTTCCACTCCCGGAAAATCACATCATCTTTAAGAAAGAAAGGGATAGAAAAGAGAATAGAAAGAAGAGAAGAAAGAAACAACATCAGAATCTACACAGCGGAACGAATAAATTATATTAATAACATAAATATTACATAGTTTACAACCACTATCAGAGTACACAGATATGTAACACATACTAGACAGTTATAAACAACTGTCTAGTTATAAAACTCAATACAACAACTCAGAGAACACAAAGCGGAAAACTATATAGCTATACACAGAAGCCTCCTACTCCATGGCCCCTCCACAATTCGTCAAGCCAATCTAAAATCCTAACCTGAATCCCTTGGCTACTCGTAAAAATTTGAGTACCCAAGAGTTTATGAAAAACAAAAATAAACTACGGGTCAGACATGGGTCTGGTGTGAGTAACAGGTTAAAGTTGCTTAACTTTGAAAAAAAACCTTTGAAAAGAAAAGGTATCACGTAAGACTTCCCACACATAAACATGGAAAAGTTTTTACCTTACGCTAACCAAAACATTTGATAGGAAATCCGATGATATTATAATAGTGTCTAGGGTTTTCAAATAAATAAGAAACAGCCGAAATTGTTACATCTATTAAATTCCATCTACTAGCCACAAAAGTGGGTAATACAATCAAAACCGTTGGCACTTATTGGATTTTGGATTCCATACAATGGCAGGGCTACTGGGGTACCGCCCGTCACAGTACGTGGCCTAGATCACCGTACCGAGGAGTACTCCCACTCCCCAGCAACACAAGGCCGGACCCATTCCTTACTGAATAGTTCCGAACAAGATAACCCCGACGGTTGGAGCTCAAAACCGTCCACACAGCCGAAATAAAAGGGACCTCTAGACAGGGGTAAATCTCGCTCTCCAGTGGGTGCGACCCACGAAGCCTTGCTGCACCTCCCCTGTTTTAGCCATTCCCGGTTGATGAGGCTTGAGGCTACGATTACCTTTATAGGACATATCATCTTAGAATGCTCATCGTCCGCCTGACGATGTTCTGAAAGCATTCAATCCATACAAGTTCGTTCCGGGTTCGAATGAAACCGAAGGCATTATCTCGTTACACTCATTTTGGAATCACCCTCAGAGTTAACGATGATAAGCCTTGCACTTTGAACCACCATCTCAAATCTATAAGTACTATTGCATCAAACTCATTATGGAATCACCCACAGAGTTATATTGACTTATAGTCCTTACACCTCGAGTCTTCACAAAACTCCACTTTGGTTCACGACCTAACGTTATTTGGAATCGGTGTGGTTTTCAGATATCAAAATATGGAAACCCAATCTCGGTCTCATCGAAACCAAAGCGTGTCTTTTAGGTCTAAGTTGTTTAAAAGTTTAAAACAATTTAATACAGTATCTATATACACAGATAGATAACACACAGAACAATAATTGATAATCAGCATTATCACATAACAGGAAATCCACATTATCAATATCAAATAGATATTCCATATCTCACCATCACAATAGATAACCTATGTTATCATCACAATACAGTCAAACATTCATACCACACAATATCATTTATCTCATTACTGAGATCACAAAGCATCCAAGTCAATCAATGACATCCATTCGTACATAAGCAAAGATTTACTCATCTCAATATAATTAAATTAAAATGAATTAAATTAACTATCTCTATTTCTAATTAATTTAAAATTAATTAAATTAATTTCTTAATCTATAATTAATTTAAAATAAATTAAATTAATTACTTCACCAATATAAATCTTGCTTATCAATCATCTAATTGATTACAATCAGTTAATGATTCATCATTAATTATCTTAATTAATCACCTTTGATTAATTATCCTTAATTACATTCATGTAATTATACTTAATTAATTTGACAAATTAATTATCCTCAAACAAACGGTAATTTACCTTTAATTATTTCAATTAATTAATTAATCATATTTAATTACATTTATCCTTAATTAATTACATTAATTAATTTCCTTTAATTACTTATTATTGATTAATTAATCTAAATTAATCAACTTTAATTACATCATTAATTAAAATAATTAATGATTCCCTTTTACTAATTACCTTAAGTAATTAATTAACTTAATTACCATACTAAACAAATTAATTATCCTTAATTAATCTCTTAATTAGTCCCTTGATTAATTAATAAGTAATTTAAACCAAATTACTTCACACTTAAACATCTCCACTTAATCACAACCATGTAATTATTAATTAATTACTTAAACTAAGTAAATACCCAAATCATTAATTACATAAAGTAATTATTTATAAAACCCAGATGTTTAAAATTAATTAAACTTAATTAATTAAATTAAACAATCCCATTAAACTAAATTAATTACATTTAGTAATTAATTCCTTAATTACCTTATTAAGTAATTACTCAAACCATTTACAATTGATTATTAATAAATTAATTAATCTAATTAATTATAAAAATTAATCACATTAATTAATTATTTAAATAATCCTGGTTAATAACCATCATTAACCCTTCTCTAATTATTTATAAAGTAATTAATTTAAATTAATTACAAATTTAATTATCTTTAATTATCTTTAATTAAAAGTCTAATTATTTAAATAAATTAACCTTGATTAAAACTTAATTACTTAATTAATAATTTATTAATCATTAATTAATAATCTAATTAATGATCTAAAATTCAAATTGATTAACCCTAAACCAATATGCATTAAACCCTAAATAATTAATTAAATTAATTAATTAATTATTTCTTAATTACCTTTTTAAATAACTTAATTTCAAACATAAATTCTTCACTTAATTTTAAAATAAAATATTTCTAAATTATGTTTAAAACAAATTTTATTTTAAACAAAGTACTTTTGAAACTGTTTCCCAATTTCATTTTAAATACAAGTTTTAAAATGAAAATAATTTAAACTTATCAAAGTTAAACAATTTATAACTTATAACCTTTCAAAAACTTCAATTTATACTTAGTTTAAATCTACCAACTTCAAGTTTTCTTTCAATTTCAAAAACTGAAATACATATTCCACTTTGATTCCAGATTTAAACTTGAGATTCAAATTAGCTTTGAATCCAGATTTAAATTTAAATTTTAAACCCTTTTTAAACCTTAAACTTCGGATTTTAAAACATTTTATAAAATACTTTAACAAATTCAAAGTTGTTAAAAACCTTCTATCTTTATAAAACTTATATATTTTTAAAATCTATAATTCAAACTCATTTTGAATTAAGATTTCAAACTTATTTTAAAACTTTGTTTAAAACTTTCTCTACAGTTTTTAAATTCAATTTAAATTTTAAAAACTTAAATATTGTCAGGTTTGCAAACAATATTTGAATAAAACAAGTTCAGGTTTATTAAAACCTGTAAAAATTATTTTCCTTTAAACTTTATTTATTTAAACAAGGATGTTAAATTAACTTGAATTCAAATAAATTCAAACTTGAATTCAAATATGTTTTAAATTTCTTAATCATTAAAACATTCTGGGTTTACAAATTTTTTAAACCCAGAAGTTACAGGTTTATAAAACCTGTAAAACAAAAACACTTGAACCCCCACAGAATTACTTCGAGTTCCACCCTATCCTAGCTTCGAGCAAAACACTTAAACACTTCGAGACAAAACAAGGTTCTACCCGAGTCCTCCTTTCAGCTAACCTTTCATCATCTGTATCCTTACTTCACCGTGCATATGCACAGTAACTTCGGCCATTGATGATCGCCAACGACCATCGCATCTCATCAGAAACCCACCTAACTACCCACTACGACCATCGATTCATGCTTCAAATCCCTTATTCGAGTTTAAGGATCTCAAACCCAAACTTGGAAACAAACACTGTTCCCCTTCAAAACCTGTCAACGGCGACCATACGCCGCTCCGACCATCTGAGGTCCACCCACTCCGGCCTCGAGCTCCTTCACACACCTACTACACATCCTCCAAGTATCTTAGCACTCGGTCAATTGATCAGATCGAAATGACCCAAATCATAAAACCCATCAAAAGTAGGGTTTAAAAATGAATTTTCAAATTGCATCTTCCTCACTGAATTTCAACATCATATAAGATTTTTCCCGGCATCTCCTCGCACTCCTCTCTTACCTGGAAGAACCCTGTGGCTTCCAGTTGCATAGATCACCAGAAAACCTTAAATTACCCTTTCCACTCAATGTCCAAACTGCACCTTTTTCCTATTCCTAAAAATCCTGATTTCTAATTTAAAAATCATGTTTTGGTAAATGCTTTTGATTTATGCTACTGAATTACCAATTTACAAAGTTTGAATTTTGGTTAAAATCCACATGCTCTAATATTTCCAATATTTCCAGAGGCAACAAACTCTATTTAGTTTGATTTTTTTTTTTAATCTATGATAAGCAAACTTCTTTGGTTTAAAAATTCAAATACTATCACCATTTAAATCAAGTGTTGAGGTTTTAAATGGAAAGATGGATCTGTGAACAAACAGAGCACATAACAGCATGCACAAACATATTTGCATCAGACTTTATAAATGCACAAACAATACTTATTTATATCAAAACATTTTAGCATGCAACCTGAATAAAATTTTAGATTTTAGAGTTACTCACCTTTGATGAATGCAGACCCTCTGTTTTTCCCTTTGAATTTGCAGAAAATAAGATATGCAGGCTTGACCTCTGTTGAAATCTAAATGCCCATGATCCATACTCTAAATACTTGCATGCAAAAGTATTTGACAAGCTTCAAACTGAGATTGCTTTGTTTGATTTAAAACTGCAGCTTGCAATTGAAATTCTGCCTTTTGAACAGGCCTTACTTTGAAAAGGTGCAGGCTTTATAAAAATGCAGGTGCATGCAGACATCATTGCATATTAATGATTGAGGTAAAGGTGAGTTTGATTTTGAAGAAGTGCAATTTGTAGGTGTTTGGATTTGAATATGCAGATGAAGGATTTGTACAGGGTTTAGAATGTACAGATTGATTTGAATATGCAGGTTTTTCTGAATTTTTTTATATATGAAAATGAATTTGATCTTTTCTCTTTTGATTTAGGAGAATGAAAAATGCAATATGTATGAAGATGTAAGCTAACTAATGTATATTTCTGATTTAATGTAATAAAAGAAAAATAAAAACAAAAATTAACACTTGTCAAATATTTTCAACACTTGTCAAAAGAATGCATATGTATTTAACACTTGTTTTCTCTTTTAAAGGTAATTAGTATTTAGTACAAATTAATGTATATTAGCTTAAATTTAAGTTGTTGGTTTATATTAAAATATGGATATAAATTCACAAAAGAAATAAGAACAAACTATGTTTTACAATTTGAAACTTATACATATTAAAAATTAAAACAAATAAGATATTATACCTTTGAACTTAAATTCAAACTGAATTCAAAATCAAACAATATCAAATCAAGTTAAGAATATAAATTCAATTTTGAAATAAAAATTTCAAATCTTATTCAAAGCTTATTTAAAAAGTCATTACAATATCAGTATTATTTTTATAAATCTCTTATTATTAAATTAAAATCATTTTACAAGAAATTATATTTTTATAAATAAAATATCCATTTTATTAAGCCATAAAACCCTTTTGTTAAATTTATTCTAAATTTAAAACTAAATCTAATTTAATTTAAAACATTTAATATTTTCCTATCAATTTTAAAATCATATATTTATTTATGAAATAGTCCTTGAAGACTCAATACTAATTTGTATTAAAATTTCCAAATTAAAATGTATATATTATAATTTTAAAACATGATTCAATTGTTACGTTCAAACCAAAAATCATTTATTTAACTTTGAAAAAAAAACTTAAATATTAAATAAAACAAATTTCCCAAAATTACTACAAATAATAAAACTAGAAAATATGTTTTATTTATTAAAATTAAAACAATACTAATCCATTTAAAATATAAACCAAATATTAATAGTTATGTCATAAATAGAAATTCATTTATTATTTTTAAAAGATAAAATAATCAATTTAAATATTTATTGAAGAAGATTATCAAATTTATTTGAATAATTATTTACAGAATATCAATATCAATTTAATTTTAACTACAGATTATTAAATTGATATTGTTAAAAATTTCGGGATATTACAATCCTTCCCCCTTAAAAGAATTTCGTCCTCGAAATTTAAAACAAAGGCAATTTAATAATCTCATTAAATTTTAAATTTAAAAACACAAGCATATATCAAACATATGCTAACAACCAAAAACAACCAATCAAACAAATCTAATTATCCAGACAAATTCTGGGTAATTCCTTCAAGTTTCCCCATGTGTATGTATATACACACCGGGCTACTCGCTCTAGAGAATCCGAACAACAATACTATGAAGCTACAAAGCTCCTATACAACTATATCTAAACACTAGACCAGATATCAGACTACAAACGAGTCTGACTCAATAACTAAAACTCCCAAACTGCTGGTTTCCCAACCAGAGATAGATCATACACGTACTCCCTCAGAGATACGTGAAACTCATCGAATCCCAGTTATCCAAACTGGCAATTCAATCCTGTAGATCAATCACTTAATCTCCTAGATCACAGAAAAGATCCCAAAACACTCAGAGCTAGCTTCGCAGACTTACCCAAACTTATAGCTCACTTGATCGGAGAAAACTTATCCAAAATTAAATCTCCGACTTCAGAATCCAAATTCCTCCGACTCTTATCCACAAAATCTCTTCGGACGATCTTGGGCTGTCTAAAATCTTACTAATCAGCTCAACCTTGCTGATACTTCTAGAAACAAACTAGACCAATCAACCCAACAAAATGATCTCCTCAAGATCAACCAAAATCAAGAACTCAAACTCAACTTCTCAACATCAGAGGACAACAACTCACTTCTCCTGTCCGGGAAAAGAAAAGCAGATACACTTCCCAACTGCTTCCGCTGCTCAACTCTGATCTAAAGTAGAAGAGAATGCTAGAAAGCAAGCACGATCAGGACAACACACCCCAGAGATATTGTTCAGCAAATCCATAAGAATCACTCAGAAGTTCCTCCAAACTCCGAGCTGCTACACCAACTCAATCTCCTTGAAACCATTCTACTATTAAGCTGAACCACCGGTACCACTCCTGGAATTCCTGTCGATAAGAAAACTCAATCTCTGGATACAGACAAAATTCTGACTTCCTGAAGACATCCAGAAAACTCAGATAACCCAAGAGAACACTCAAACAATCGCAAGTCACTTTTGCGATCCACCAAACAAATCCAAAGAAAATTGTTCTTCCTTAACCAAATAGAACAGCTTAAACTTAACTAGCCAACCCATCGAAGAAACGGGTCCACTCAACTGCTTCTGAACTCTACTCCAGAAAAACTGCTAAGACAGAAGATCTCTTCCCAACACCGAGAACACTTCAAACTGCACTGCTGCCACAGATGCCTAATAATTCCAAAACAAAGCTCTCCGAGAGACTCGAACCTCAAAGCAAACAGAAACTCCGGCTGAACACAGTCACAACACTGAAGCAGACTCACTTCCATAATTCGTTCCAAAGAAAACATCTTCGGGAACATCCATAGTCACTGCATCTCATCACGCAGCTACTACTTCTTGAGGTATTCAAAATACCATCACTCGCTTCTGCCCAACCAACAGATCCAAACTCTACTCATCCAACTTCAAAGAACTAACTCCGAACCTTAACAGGTTTCCTTCAGAGATCAATGAAGTTCTTCATTACTACAAAGCTCGCTCGAGACGGTATTAGGTCTACAATCACGATAATTACACTTCCAACCTCAAACATTCAAACTCCAATCAATGGTAGTAACTGTGTTACACACACCACTACCTTATCTACATTTATAACTTATATTGGAAAACCTGAACAGGTATTCCAATAGATAGGGGTGTGTGTGTGTGTGTGTGTGTATATATATAATTACAAATACGCTTTCTCAAGAAAGACACCACTACAGAGCTTAGGTATTCACTCAACCTAATGCTCTGATACCAACTGCGACGACCAGACTTTCCACTCCTGGAAAATCACATCATCTTTAAGAAAGAAAGGGATAGAAAAGAGAATAGAAAGAAGAGAAGAAAGAAACAACATCAGAATCTACACAGCGGAACGAATAAATTATATTAATAACATAAATATTACATACTTTACAACCATTATCAGAGTACACAGATATGTAACACATACTAGACAGTTATAAACACCTGTCTAGTTATACAACTCAATACAACAACTCAGAGAACACACAGCGGAAAACTATATAGTTATACGCAGAAGCCTCCTGCTCCATTGCTCCTCCACAATTCGTCAAGCCAATCTAAAGTCCTAACCTGAATCCCTTGGCTACTCGTAAAAATTTGAGTACCCAAAAGTTTATGAAAAACAAAAATAAACTCCGAGTCAGACATGGGTCTGGTGTGAGTAACAAGTTAAAGTTGCTTAACTTTGAAAAAAAACCTTTGAAAAGAAAAGGTATCACGTAAGACTTCCCACACATAAACATGGAAAAGTTTTTACCTTACGCTAACCAAAAAATTTGATAGGAAATCCGATGATATTTATAATAGTGTCTAGGGTTTTCAAATAAATAAGAAATAGCCGAAATTCTTACATCTATTAAATTCCAGCTACTAGCCACAAAAGTGGGTAATACAATCAAAACCGTTGGCACTTATTGGATTTTGGATTCCATACAATGGCAGGGCTACTGGGGTACCGCCCGTCACGGTACGTGGCCTAGATCACCGTACCGAGGAGTACTCCCACTCCCCTGCAACACAAGGCCGGACCCATTCCTTACTGAATAGTTCCGAACAAGATAACCCCGACGGTTGGAGCTCAAAACCGTCCACACAACCGAAATAAAAGGGACCTCTAGACAGGGGTAAATCTCGCTCTCCAGTGGATGCGACCCACGAAGCCTTGCTGCACCTCCCCTGTTTTAGCCATTCCCGGTTGATGAGGCTTGAGGCTACGATTACCTTTATAGGACATATCATCTTAGAATGCTCATCATCCTCCTGACGATGTTCTGAAAGCATTCAATCCAAACAAGTTCGTTCCGGGTTCGAACGAAACCGAAGGCATTATCTCGTTACACTCATTTTGGAATCACCCTCAGAGTTAACGATGATAACCCTTGCACTCTGAACCACCATCTCGAATCTATAAGTACTATTCCGTCAAACTCATTACATAATCACCCACAGAGTTATATTGACTTATAGTCCTTACACCTCGAGTCTTCACAAAACTCCACTTTGGTTCACGACCTAACATTATTTGGAATCAATGTGGTTTTCGGATATCCAAATATGGAAACCCGATCCCGGTCTCATCGAAACCAAAGCGTGTCTTTTAGGTCTAAGTTGTTTAAAAGTTTAAAACAATTTAATACAGTATCTATATACACAGATAGATAACACGCAGAACAATAATTGATAATCAGCATTATCACATAACAGGAAATCCACATTATCAATATCAAATAGATATTCCATATCTCACCATCACAATAGATAACCTATGTTATCATCACAATACAGTCAAACATTCATACCACACAATATCATTTATCTCATTACTGAGATCACAAAGCATCCAAGTCAATCAATGACATCCATTCGTACATAAGCAAAGATTTGCTCATCTCAATATAATTAATTTAAAATGAATTAAATTAACTATCTCTATTTCTAATTAATTTAAAATGAATTAAATTAATTTCTTAATCTATAATTAATTTAAAATAAATTAAATTAATTACTTCACCAATATAAATCTTTCTTATCAATCATCCAATTGATTACAATCAGTTAATGATTCATCATTAATTATCTTAATTAATCACCTTTGATTAATTACCCTTAATTACATTCACGTAATTATACTTAATTAATTTTACAAATTAATTATCCTCAAACAAACAGTAATTTACCTTTAATTATTTCAATTAATTAATTAATCATAATTAATTACATTTATCCTTAATTAATTACATTAATTAATTTCCTTTAATTACTTATTATTAGTTAATTAATCTAAATTAATCAACTTTAATTACATTATTAATTAAAATAATTAATGATCCCCTTTTATTAATTACCTTAAGTAATTAATTAACTTAATTACCATATTAAACAAATTAATTATCCTTAATTAATCTCTTAATTAATCCCTTGATTAATTAATAAGTAATTTAAACCAAATTACTTCGCACTTAAACATCTCCACTTAATCACAACCATGTAATTATTAATTAATTACTTAAACTAAGTAAATACCCAAATCATTTATTACATAAAGCAATTATTTATAAAACCCAAATGTTTAAAATTAATTAAACTTAATTAATTAAATTAAACAATCCCATTAAACTAAATTAATTACATTTAGTAATTAATTTCTTAATTACCTTATTAAGTAATTACTTAAACCATTTACAATTGATTATTAATAAATTAATTAATCTAATTAATTATAAAAATTAATCACATTAATTAATTATTTAAATAATCCTGGTTAATGACCATCATTAACCCTTCTCTAATTATTTATAAAGTAATTAACTTAAACTAATTGCAAATTTAATTATCTTTAATTATCTATAATTAAAAGTCTAATTATTTAAATAAATTAACCTTGATTAAAACTTAATTACTTAATTAATAATTTATTAATCATCAACTAATAATCAAATTAATGATCTAAATTTCAAATTGATTAACCCTAAATCAATATGCATTAAACCCTAAATAATTAATTAAATAAATAAATTAATTATTTCTTAATTACCATTTTAAATAAATTAATTTCAAACATAAATTCTTCACTTAATTTTAAAATAAAATATTTCTAAATTATGTTTAAAACAAATTTTATTTTAAACAAAGTACTTTTGAAAATGTTTCCCAATTTCATTTTAAATACAAGTTTTAAAATGAAAATAATTTAAAATTATCAAAGTTAAACAATTTATAACTTATAACCTTTCAAAACTTCAATTTATACTTAGTTTAAATCTTCCAACTTCAATTTTTCTTTCAATTTCAAAAACTGAAATACATATTCCACTTTGATTCCAGATTTAAAGTTAAGATTCAAATTAGCTTTGAATCCAGATTTAAATTTAAATTTTAAACCTTGTTTAAACCTTAAACTTCGAATTTTAAAACATTTTATAAAATACTTTAACAAATTCAAAGTTGTTAAAAACCTTCTATCTTTATAAAACTTATATATTTTTAAAATCTATAATTCAAACTCATTTTGAATTAAGATTTCAAACTTATTTTAAAACTTTGTTTAAAACTTGCTCTACACTTTTGAAATTCAATTTGAATTTTAAAAACTTTAATACTGTCAGGTTTGTAAACAATATTTGAATAAAACAAGTTCAGGTTTATTAAAACCTACAAAAATTATTTTCCTTTAAACTTTATTTATTTAAACAAGGATGTTAAATTAACTTGAATTCAAATAAATTCAAACGTGAATTCAAATAAGTTTTAAATTTCTTAATCATTAAAAGTTTCTGGGTTTACAAATTTTTTAAACCCAGAAGTTACAGGTTTATAAAACCTGTAAAACAAAAACACTTGAACCCCCACAGAATTATTTCGAGTTCCACCCTATCCTAGCTTCGAGCAAAACACTTAAACACTTCGAGACAAAACAAGGTTCTACCCGAGTCCTCCTTTCAGCTAACCTTTCATCATCTGTATCCTTACTTCACCGTGCATATGCACAGTAACTCCGGCCATTGATGATCGCCAACGACCATCGCATCTCATCAGAAACCTACCTAACTACCCACTACGACCATCGATTCATGCTCCAAATCCCTTATTCGAGTTTAAGGATCTCAAACCCAAACCTGGAAACAAACACAGTTCCCCTTCAAAACCTGTCAACGGCGACCATACGCCGCTCCGACCATCTGAGGTCCACCCAGTCCGGCCTCGAGCTCCTTCACACACCTACTACACATCCTCCAAGTATCTTAGCACTCGGTCAATTGATCAGATCGAAATGACCCAAATCATAAAACCCATCAAAAGTAGGGTTTAAAAATGAATTTTCAAATTGCATCTTCCTCACTGAATTTCAACATCATATAAGATTTTTCCCGGCATCTCCTCGCACTCCTCTCTTACCTGGAAGAACCCTGTGGCTTCCAGTTGCATAGAGCACCAGAAAATCTTAAATTCTCCTTTCCACTCAATGTCCAAATTGCACCCTTTTCCTATTCCTAAAAATCCTGATTTCTAATTTAAAAATCATGTTTTGGTAAATGCTTTTGATTTATGCTACTGAATTACAAATTTACAAAGTTTGAATTTTGGTTAAAATCCACATGCTCTAATATTTCCAATATTTCCAGAGGCAACAAACTCTATTTAGTTTGATTTAATTTTTTTTTAATCTATGATAAGCAAACTTATTTGGTTTAAAAATTCAAATACTATCACCATTTAAATCAAGTGTTGAGGTTTTAAATGGAAAGATGGATCTGTGAACAAACAGAGCACATAACAACATGCACAAACATATTTTCATCAGACTTTATAAATACACAAACAATACTTATTTATATCAAAACATTTTAGCATGCAACCTGAATAAAATTTTAGATTTTACAGTTACTCACCTTTGATGAATGCAGACCCTCTGTTTTTCCCTATGAATTTGCAGAAAATAAGATATGCAGGCTTGACCTATGTTGAAATCTAAATGCCCATGATCCATACTCTAAATACTTGCATGCAAAAGTATTTGACAAGCTTCAAACTGAGGTTGCTTTGTCTGATTTAAAACTGCAGCTTGCAATTGAAATTCTGCCTTTTGAACAGGCCTTACTTTGAAAAGGTGCAGGCTTTATAAAAATGCAGGTGCATGCAGACATCATTGCATATTAATGATTGAGGTAAAGGTGAGTTTGATTTTGAAGAAGTGCAATTTGCAGGTGTTTGGATTTGAATATGCAGATGAAGGATTTGTACAGGGTTTAGAATATACAGATTGATTTGAATATGCAAGTTTTTCTGAATTTTTTTTATATGAAAATGAATTTGATCTTTTCTCTTTTGATTTAGGAGAATGAAAAATGCAATATGTATGAAGATGTAAACTAACTAATGTATATTTCAGATTTAATGTAATAAAAGAAAAATAAAAACAAAAATTAACACTTGTCAAATATTTTCAACACTTGTCAAAAGTATGCATATGTATTTAACACTTGTTTTCTCTTTTAAAGGTAATTGGTATTTAATACAAATTAATGTATATTAGATTAAATTTAAGTTGTTGGTTTATATTAAAATATGGATATAAATTTACAAAAGAAATAAGAACAAACTATGTTTTACAATTTGAAACTTATACATATTAAAAATTAAAACAAATAAGATTTTATACCTTTGAACTTAAATTCAAACTAAATTCAAAATCAAACAATATCAAATCAAGTTAAGAATATAAATTCAATTTTGAAATAAAAATTTCAAATCTTATTCAAAGCTTATTTAAAAAGTCAGTACAATATCAATATTATTTTTATAACTCTCTTATTATTAAATTAAAATCATTTTACAAGAAATTATATTTTTATAAATAAAATATCCATTTTATTAAGCCATAAAACCCTTTTGTTAAATTTATTCTAAATTTAAAACTAAATCTGATTTAATTTGTGACGACCCGACTTTCCACTCTTGGAAAATCGCATCATCTTTAAGAAAGAAAGGGATAGAAATGAGAAAAGAAAGAATAGAAAGTAGAAACAACACAAGAATCTCAACAGCGGAACGAATAAATTATATTAATAACATAAGTAGTACATGGTATTACAACAATTATCAGAGTTACACAGACATATCCAACACATACTAGACAGTTATAAACACCTGTCTAGTTATTACAATTCAATACATTACAGACAAACACTCAGAGCTACAACACATCGGAAAACTATATATCTATACGCAGAAGCCTCCTGCTCCATTTGCTCCTCCACAATTCGTCAAAGCTAACCTGAATCCTAACCTGAATTCCCTTGGCTACTCGTAAAAATTTGAGTACCCAAGAGTTATAGAAAAACAGAAATAACTCCGGGTCAGACATGGGTCTGGTGTGAGTAACAGATTAAAGTTGCTTAACTTTGAAAAACCTTTGAAAAGAAAAGGTATCACGTAAAACTTCCCACACATAAACATGGAAAAGTTTTTACCTTACGCTAACCAAAACATTTGATAGGAAATCCGATGATATTATAATAGTGTCTAGGGTTTTCAAGTAAATAAGAAATAGCCGAAATTGTTACATGATTAAATTCCAGCTACTAGCCACAAAAGTGGGTAACACAATCAAAACCGTTGGCACTTATTGGATTTTGGATTCCATACAATGGCTGGGCTACTGGGGTACCGCCCGTCACAGTACGTGGCCTAGATCACCGTACCGAGGATTACTTCCAATCCATTGCAACACAAAGTCGGACCCATTCCTTACTGAACAGTTCCAAACAAGACAACCTCGCAGTTGTGATCAGCAACCGCACCAGTAATCCGAAAATAAAGGGACCTCTAGACAGGGATAAATCTTGCTCTCAAGTGGGTGCTACCCACGAAGCTTTGCTGCACCTCCCCTGTTTTAGCCATTCCCGGTTGATGAGGCTTGAGGCTATGATTACCTTAATAGAACATATCACTTAGAATGCTCATCGTCCACCTGACGATGTTCTGAAAGCATTCAATCCATACAAGTTCGTTTCGGGTTCGAACGAAACCGAAGGCATTATCTCGTTACACTCATATTGGAATCACCCTCAGGTTAACGACAATAACCCTTGCACTCTGAATCTTCATCTCGAATCTATAAGCACTATTCTGTCAAACTCATTACGGAATCACCCACAGAGTTATACTGACGTATAGCCCTTACACCTCGAGTCTTCACTCGCTCCACTTAGATTAACAACCTAACGTTATTTGGAATCGATGTGGTTTTTGGATCCCAAATATGGAAACCCGATCCCGGTCTCATCGAAAACCAAAGCGTGTCTTTTAAGGTCCAAGTTGTTTTAAGTTAAAACAATTCAATTCATTATCTAAATATACACAGATAGATAATTCATAACACATAGTAGATAATCATTCCTTATCATTATTAACAGATAATTCATATCATAATCAGATAATCCATATTATCATCCAATAGCAATCAATGCATCCATATCACATATACATCTAATCTCATAACTGAGATTACAACCGTACCAGGCAATTAATTCCAATCATCAAACATAAGCAACTATTTAATGATGACACCATTTATAGTTAATTTAAAATGAATTAAATTAATTAGTTAATCTCTAATTAATTCAAAATAAATTAAATTAATTACTCATCATTAAAATTATGCTTAACTTAATCTTTAATTGATTACAAATCAATTAAATAATCACTATCTCAATATTCATTCCAATTAATCATTACTGATTAACCATCTCAATTAGCATTTAATTTTAATTATACCTTAATTAATCAATTCCAAATTACATCATTAATTAATTAATTAATGATTTCTGATTATATTTAATCAATTTCTATATAAATTAATTACATAGGTAATTAATCTTCAATTTAATCCATATATATTAATCACCCATGATTAATAATATTAGTAATTAACTACTTTAATTACCATTCCATAAAAATTAATTATTCTCAATTAATTATCCTCATTAATCACTTGATTAATTTTCAAAGTAATTTAAATCCAAATTACTTCTATAATAAATATTTTTAATTACATCATGTAATTATTGATTACTTCTCTAAGTAATTATAAATTCATTAATTACATAAGTAATTATCAACATCCCACAAATGTTTAAATTAATTTAACTTAATTAATCTAAAACTAATCACCTTAATTAAATTAATTACACCAAGTAATTAATTCATTAATTACTTCCATTAAGTAATTAAACTTAAATAATTGATATTATTATTAATTAATTAATTTAATTAATTATTAAAATTAATCACATTAATTAATTGTTAAATAATCTTAAGTTAATGATCTTCATTAGCATCACTTAATTACATAATTAAGAAATTTACTTATAATTAATCATTATTAATTATCAACTAATTCATATTAAATTACAATTTAATCAATCTTAAATTATTAATTAATTAAGTGTTTAAAATATGAATTATCTTTAATCGCTTGATTAAGTAAATCTTAATCATAAATTAAAATTTAATTAACCAATCTTAATTATAGATTAATTAACCTTAATTAATTAATCTTAAATCTAACTAATTAACTTAAAAATTATTAATTACTTAATTAATCATCCACATTATTAATTAATTAAATAATTAATATTCCATTTAAATTAAATTAATAATTTAAATGAAATTAATTTCTTGAATTCTAAATTAAGAAACATTCTTCTTTATACAAAAGTATTTTAAACACTTTATTTCAAAACAAAAATTCAATTTAAAATTTCTTTTAAATTTCAAACTGAATTACAAATTAAATTTTTATTTTAGATTCAAACTTAAAGATTTAAAACTTTACTTACATCTCCATTCCCATTTCCAAATTCAAATTTATTTAAACTTTCTAAATAGTTAAACCAAATTTAAATTTTAAAAACTTATTTAAATTTTAAAAACTGACATTAAAGTCAAACTCCAGATTTTCAAAACTGAATTTAAACTTATTTAAACCTTATTTCATAAATTTAAAACTTATAGTTTTAAATACAAACCAATGTTACTTTATTCTTTAAAAAGTTTAAAGTCTAAATTTAAATTCCAGTTTTTAAATTCATACTCAGGTTCCATCTATTCAAAATTTCAGTTTCCAGATTTAAATTTTTAAATTTCAGTTGCCATTTAAAAATTTACTTTTAAATTTAAACAGGAAAACAGTTTCTGTTTAACCTAACATCCTACATTTTTGAATTCAAAAAGGTTTCAAAAATCCAGGATTTAAATTATTGACTTCAAACTTAAATTTCAGGTTTAAAACTTCCAGTTGAACTCCATTTAACAATTTTGAAATTTACTTTTAAATCTAAACACAAAAGACAGATTTTGATTTTAGCTTAAAACCCAAACTTGAGTTTGAAAACATTTCAAATTATTTCAAGATCTAAATTTTAAACTTGTTGAATTTAAATTAAATTCTAGATTCAAACATAGTTTCAGAGTTTGGTTTGCATTTCTTTACACACCAATTTGATAAAACCTGGAAACATATCACTGTATAAATACTAACCTGAAACACTTACTTTTTATTTTAAAAACTCAAATTATTGCAAGAACCAAGAATTCAAACTTTGAATTCATATTTTAAATTCAATTTCAACTTATACTTAGTTCAGGTTTGGGTTTATATTTAAATTCTTACCTTTAAAATTTTTAAAACCTGGGAAAACATGCTCTGTAAAAACTGAAACATATAACCCGAGCAACTAAAATTTTACTTCGGGTCAAAAGCCATACTCCTTCGAGTCATTTCCCAATTTCCCCGAGACAAACCCGAGCAACCAAAACCTTGCAACTCAATAACACACCCCATCATCACCAACATGCACAACACCTCTGTGCATCCACTCCCCTACTCCGGCATCACTGGCGATCATCCATGACCATCCTCTATTGACCCAAAATCCCTATATCAACATTCAACCTTCAAAATCCCATAATACAACTTGAATTTGAATTCAAGTTTTTAAACCAAAACCTGGAACAGGCCCCCCTCTTCCAGTGCCTCACCTGTCAACGCCAACAACTCACAACTCCGGCCATCATCACCCTCCAAAATCCGGTGAAGATTCCAACAACACACCATCTATCCATCCCCAAAAGAGCTTTGAACTCGATCAACCCAGGAGTCCATATTCAAACAAAATCAGAGACTCAAACAAACTAGGGTTCTAAAACTAAATTCCAAAATTCAACATCAATTTTGAATTGTAATCCAATTTAGAATTTTTCCTATAATTATTGATAGCTACTCTATCAACAAAAACAAATTCACTCAAAATAATTCCAAGCTTCAACTGTACTTGACCAATATGTAATATGCAGTATGTTTGAAACTGCACTATATACACAGCATTGTAAATTAAAAATTTTGTGTTAAAATTCTTGAATTCAATTATTGTTTCTATCTTTAAACCTGAAACATTAAATTCTAAGATTTGAATTTTTACTCTAAATTAATTGTTGCTCTGTATAACTTGATTTCCAGGTTACAGACAATTCTGTTTGCTTTATATAAAATTTTAAAACTTATTCTATTCCAAAATAAACAAACTTTGTTCAATTTTTTAGATCATAATAACAACAAGCTAAAGGAAAAGCTCAGGGATCAACATGAGTTTGAAAATTTGTAGAAACACACATGCATAGTCATCAACTTGAACATAGGAAAATATTTATAGGTAAGATATTCATAGCAAACTCATATGAGTATATTTGCAATTTATAAAACATGCACAGCCTTTTCTATTTAATAAAACTTAAATGGGTTACTCACCTGTTATGCAGATAGAACTTTGATTTTGAACATGCAGAGCACACTTTGAAGTCCCCTGTGCCACTTGCTTCCAGATTTAAAGAGTTAAATGCAGACCTTCTTGCCTCTTTTGAAAACTTTTTGAACATCCTTTGCAAACTGCTTCAGGTTCAAAAAAATTGAATGCAGGAACCATTTGAAGCTGCAGTTCAACTCAAGTTGTTTCTTGAAAACATGCAGGCTTTTGTATTTTGGGAAATGCAGGTTTGTATGTTGAGGAGTTGAATGCAATGCAGGGTAATGATTTTTTATCTTGCAGGTTTTTAAAAAGGAGTTACAGGCTTTTGGAATGAAATGTATGGGTTCTGATTCAAAGAGATGTTACAGGGTTTTAAATTTTGGTATGAAGAAATTTTCAGCTGAGAATGTTTTTTTTTCTTTAGTTAAGAAATAAAAATGAGAAAAAGCAAGGAAGAAAGAATGCAAGTGTTTACTAAATTTATGATTTATTAAAAATCCAAAAGAAATGCAAATAATTATGACACTTGTAAAAAAAATGGACACATGTTAATTTACTTACATAAATTTTTAACACATGTTACTTAAATTTTAAATTATATACACATTTCTCTTTTCAAGTAATTAGTTATTTAATCAAGTGTTAATGAATGTTTTAATTAAATTAATTAGTTCTTATACTTTTAAACAATTAAAACAAATTTATGAAAGATGTTATAACTTATATGAATACATGTTCATATTTTAAAATTGTATTTTAAATTTCAAATTACATTTACAAATCAAATTTATCAATCAACATTTAAAAAGAATTAACACAAACATTTTGTAACTTATTTTAATATTCAACCTTTAAGTCAAAATGAATTTTAAACCAATTAAAACATTTTTTCTTATATTTAAAAATCATATAGTATTTTATTAAATATTTTTGAAAAGCTTAAATTAAAAAAATAAATCTCAATTCCTTTTTCAAAACATTAAGACTAATTTAACAACTTATCTATTTAAAATATATATAAATACATATACATTATTAAATAGAGAATAGATTTATCAGTTTATTAAAAATAAATTCAAAAATTAAATATTTAAATAAAGAAGATTATAGAATCAAATCAAATTTATTAACAAAAATTATCAATTCAATTTAAATTTAAACCCAGATTATTAAATTTATATTGCCCAAAATTCCGGGATATTACAATCCTTCCCCCTTAAAAGAATTTCGTCCCCGAAATTTAAAACAAAGGTAATTTAATAATCTATTTAAATATTTTATTTTTAAACACAGCATATGTTAATCATATGCCAACATTCCATAACAACCAATTCACACAATCAAAAAAAATCTAATTATCCAAAAGAATTTTGGATAAAACCTTCACGAGTTTCCCCGGTATATATATCGGGATACTCGCTCTATAGAATCCAAACAATCAATACTACTAAGCTATAGAGCTCCTAACAACAATTCTATACAGAATATCAGACTACAAACGAGTCTGACTCAACAAACAAACCATCCTAAACTGCTGGTTCTACAACCAGAAATATCAAACACGTACTCCCTCAGAGATACGTGAAACATACCGAATTCCAGTTATCCAAACTGGCAATTCAACTCTAGAAAACCAAACACTGATCTTACCCAACACAGAAGAAACCAAAACACCACAGAGCTAGCTTCCCCAAACTTATAGCTCCTTGAATCAGAGAAAAACTTTACCCAAATCAAATCTCTGATTCCAGAATCCAAATTCTCCGTCTCTTATCCGTAAAAACTCTTCGGACGATCCTGGGCTACCAACATCCATCCTGATCATCTCAACTCTACGCTGATGCCTCTAGAAACAGACTGGATCAAAACAATCCAATGATCTCCTCAAGATCACTCAAAATCCAAGAATACACATTCAACAACAGAAGACAGAACAAACTTCCCCTTATCCGGAAAAAGAAACAGAAACACCCCCAAACTGCTTCCGCTGCACAACTCTGATCTGAAGCAGAAGAAAATGCTGACGAACACAAGCACAGACCAGACAACCCAGCACAGAAATATGTTTCCACATATCCATAAAGAAAACTCAGATGTTCCTCCTAAACCTGAGTTGCTTCACCAACTTCTATCTCAAAGAACCATCCATCTACTAACTGAACCACCAGTTCCATCTTGGAAAGAAAACTCGATCTTCAGATGCAGACAAACTCTGACTTCCTGAAAGAAAATCCGGACAATCTCCGACAATCAAAAAAAGAACATACTATCGCAAGTCACTTTTGCGATCAACTCAGCCTAAATCCAAAGAAAATTGCTCTCTCTTAACCAAACAGAACAGCTTATGCTGGCCTAGCCAACTCACACGAGAAACGAGTTCACTCTGCTGCTTCTGAACTCCACTTCAGAAAAACTACTCAGCCAGAAGACTCCTACCAACTCAGAACACTCTGCTAAACTCAGCCACATCACCGAGCAGACTCACTTCTTACTCTTATTCCAAAGAAACATCTTCGGAAATATCCATAGTCACTGCATCTCATCACGCAGCTACAACTTCCTGAGATATCAAGATATCATCACTCACTGGCTTCTTCCCTACCGACAGATCCAAACTCAATTCTGCACTTCAAAGATGAACTCCGAACCTTAACAGGTTTCCTTCAGAGATCGATGAAGTCCTTACTCCAAGCAAAACTCACTCGAGACGGTACTAGATCTACAGTCTCGACAAATACACTTCCTACCTCATCCATCAAACTCCAACCAATGGTAGTCGTGTTACACACACTTCTACCTCATCTACCTTTATAACTTATATTGGAAAACCTAAACAGGTAAACCAACAAATAGGTAGAACCAATTATATATATATTTAAAATTACAAATACGCTCTCTCAAGAAAGACACTACTACAGAGCCTAGGTATTCACTCAGCCTAATGCTCTGATATCAACTGTGACGACCCGACTTTCCACTCCCGGAAAATCGCATCATCTTTAAGAAAGAAAGGGATAGAAATGAGAAAAGAAAGAAGAGAAAGAAGAAACAACACAAGAATCTCAACAGCGGAACGAATAAATTATATTAATAATATAAGTAGTACATGGTATTACAACAATTATCAGAGTTACACAGACATATCCAACACATACTAGACAGTTATAAACACCTGTCTAGTTATTACAATTCAATACATTACAGACAAACACTCAGAGATACAACACAGCGGAAAACTATATATCTATACGCAGAAGCCTCCTGCTCCATTTGCTCCTCCACAATTCGTCAAAGCTAACCTGAATCCTAACCTGAATTCCCTTGGCTACTCGTAAAAATTTGAGTACCCAAGAGTTATAGAAAAACAGAAATAACTCCGGGTTAGACATGGGTCTGGTGTGAGTAACAGGTTAAAGTTGCTTAACTTTGAAAAACCTTTGAAAAGAAAAGGTATCACGTAAGACTTCCCACACATAAACATGGAAAAGTTTTTACCTTACGCTAACCAAAACATTTGATAGGAAATCCGATGCTATTATAATAGTGTCTAGGGTTTTCAAGTAAATAAGAAATAGCCGAAATTGTTACATGATTAAATTCCAGCTACTAGCCACAAAAGTGGGTAATACAATAAAAACCGTTGGCACTTATTGGATTTTGGATTCCATACAATGGCTGGGCTACTGGGGTACCACCCGTCACAGTACGTGGCCTAGATCACTGTACGGAGGATTACTCCCAATCCCCTGCAACACAAAGCCGGACCCGTTCCTTACTGAACAGTTCCAAACAAGACAACCCCGCAGTTGTGATCAGCAACCGCACCACTAAGCCGAAAATAAAGGGACCTCTAGACAGGGATAAATCTTGCTCTCAAGTGGGTGCTACCCACGAAGCTTTACTGCACCTCCCCTGTTTTAGCCATTCCCGGTTGATGAGGCTTGAGGCTACGATTACCTTAATAGGACATATCACTTAGAATGCTTATCGTCCACCTGACGATGTTTTGAAAGCATTCAGTCCATACAAGTTCGTTCCGGGTTCGAACGAAACCGAAGGCATTATCTTGTTACACTCATATTGGAATCACCCTCAGAGTTAACGACAATAACCCTTGCACTCTGAATCTTCATCTCAAATCTATAAGCACTATTCCGTCAAACTCATTACGGAATCACCCACAGAGTTATACTGACGTATAGCCCTTACACCTCGAGTCTTCACTCGCTTCACTTAGATTAATGACCTAACGTTATTTGGAATCGATGTGGTTTTCGGATCCCAAATATGGAAACCGGATCCCGGTCTCATCGAAAACCAAAGCGTGTCTTTTAAGGTCCAAGTTGTTTTAAGTTAAAACAATTCAATTCATTATCTAAATATACACAGATAGATAATTCATAACACATAGTAGATAATCATTCCTTATCATTATCAACAGATAATTCATATCATAATCAGATAATCCATATTATCATCCAATAGCAATCAATGCATCCATATCACATATACTTCTAATCTCATAACTGAGATTACAACCGTACCAGGCAATTAATTCCAATCATCAAACATAAGTAACTATTTAATGATCACACCATTTATAGTTAATTTAAAATGAATTAAATTAATTACTTAATCTCTAATTAATTCAAAATAAATTAAATTAATTACACATCATTAAAATTATGCTTAACTTAATCTTTAATTGATTACAAATCAATTAAATAATCACTATCTCAATATTCATTCCAATTAATCATTACTGATTAACCATCTCTAATTACAATAAGTAATTAGCATTTAATTTTAATTATGCCTTGATTAATCAATTCCAAATTAAATCATTAATTAATTAATTAATGATTTCTGATTATATTTAATCAATTTCTATATAAATTAATTACATAGGTAATTAATCTTCAATTTAATCCATATATATTAATCACCCATGATTAATAATATTAGTAATTAACTACTTAAATTACCATTCCATAAAATTAATTATTCTCAATTAATTATCCTCATTAATCACTTGATTAATTTTCAAAGTAATTTAAATCCAAATTACTTCTATAATAAATATTTTTAATTACATCCTGTAATTATTAATTAATTACTTCTCTAAATAATTATAAATTCATTAATTACATAAGTAATTATCAACATCCCACAAATGTTTAAATTAATTTAACTTAATTAATCTAAAACTAATCACCTTAATTAAATTAATTACACCAAGTAATTAATTAATTAATTACTTCCATTAAGTAATTAAACTTAAATAATTGATTATTTTTAATTAATTAATTTAATTAATTATTAAAATTAATCACATTAATTAATTGTTAAATAATCTTAAGTTAATGATCTTCATTAACATCACTTAATTACATAATTAAGAAATTTACTTATAATTAATCATTATTAATTATCAACTAATTAATATTAAATTACAATTTAATTAATCTTAAATTATTAATTAATTAAGTGTTAATTAAAATCTGAATTATCTTTAATCACTTGATTAAGTAAATCTTAATCATAAATTAAAATTTAATTAACCATTCTTAATTACAGATTAATTAACCTTAATTAATTAATCTCAAATCTAATTAATTAACTTAAAAATTATTAATTACTTAATTAATCATCCACTTTATTAATTAATTAAATAATTAATATTCCATTTAAATTAAATTAATAATTTAAATGAAATCAATTTCTTGAATTCTAAATTAAGAAACATTCTTCTTTATACAAAAGTATTTTAAACACTTTATTTCAAAACAAAAATTCAATTTAAAATTTCTTTTAAATTTCAAACTGAATTACAAATTAAAATTTTATTTTAGATTCAAACTTAAAGATTTAAAACTTTACTTACATCTCCATTCCCATTTCCAAATTCAAATTTATTTAAACTTTCTAAATAGTTAAACCAAATTTAAATTTTAAAAACTTATTTAAATTTTAAAAACTGACATTAAAGTCAAATTCCAGATTTTCAAAACTGAATTTAGACTTATTTAAACCTTATTTCATAAATTTAAAACTTATAGTTTTAAATACAAACCAATGTTACTTTATTCTTTAAAAAGTTTAAAGTCTAAATTTAAATTCCAGTTTTTAAATTCAAACTCCTGTTCCATCTATTCAAAATTTCAATTTCCAGATTTAAATTTTTAAATTTCAGTTGCCATTTAAAAATTTACTTTTAAATTTAAACAGGAAAACCGTTTCTGTTTAATCTAGCATCCTTCATTTTTGAATTCAAAAAGATTTCAAAAATCCAGGATTTAAATTATTGACTTCATACTTAAATTTCAGGTTTAAAACTTCCAGTTGAACTCCATTTAACAATTTTCAAATTTACTTTTAAATCTAAACACAAAAAGATAGTTTCTGATTTTAGCTTAAAATCCAAAAAAAAAAATTATGGGCTATTATATCCATATCTTCTAAACGAAGAAAGAAAATCAAAGTTTCGATAAGTAGATTTTGAATTAAGACCAAATCAATTTTCTTGAAAAATCACGCTAGTGTAGTTTAGTGACCATAACAAGAAATTTGTTTAAATGAACAATTTTAATTACGGAAAAATATGGAATAAATTTGATAAATCTATTTAAATAATTTACAAGAGATTTGGATCTAAAAATATTAATTTTCAAATATTTAAAAGTTGTTTAAATTCAAATAAGCTTATATGGCACTTTCCGCAGCACTTTTCTACTGCGAATTCTATAACTTTTGGAATATGAGTTCAAATGTAACAACGTTTCCCAGAATAAATTGTGAATGTTTTAAAAAGGATAATTAAGCGTTTTGAAAGATAATTTAGGATATTTATAAGCAATTCTAAAATAAAATCTGAGTCCGCTGAAACGACTAGTACATTTGTCCCGTCTGTGAGATCTGGGAAGATAAAACAAGGTGTTTAACTTAGGTTAAAGATGGAGCAATCAGTGTCCTAAACTTACTAGGACTATGTTTTCTTTTCTTAGGCGAGGGGTGGAACAGATCGAAGGGAAATCCCGGATGTTCTTACATTAAAAATATTCTGTTAAGTTTTCCAAAACAAAAGAGGATTAGTATTATCCAAAAGTTAAGCAATCTCCATAATGAATGATTTCTATGATCCTATTTACTTCAAAAATGTTTGCTAAGATTGATTAGGGTTTGCCGTAAACGATGTCTTCAATAACATTGTTTTTGACCCGCTTAAAAGTTAAAGAATTTGATCAACAATTGAGTAAGGAAATTTGAGATATTTTTCAAAGAAAAAGAATGAATTTCTTTGAAATTATCCTAAGTCAAAAGAAAGAGATTTCGAAATCATCCGAAAATAATTAAAGTGGAAAGAGACTTAATAAATCATGTATACTCATATTCACTTTCTAACGATATTGGATTTCGAAGGAACCGGGGATTTGGGTAATTCCTATCCGAAAACCACTTCGAACCAATGTATATGTTCGAACGTGAAGACATGTTGAAGATGGTGATTGAAGACCATGGATCTTCCTAGCATGAAGAATGCTTGTTGAACATGCTCTGGGTAGCTCCCATTTTAGAGTTATTTATAGCGGTGGTCTCCTCGTGATCGAGATTTTTCGAATTACAAGGACTACTCACTACTAGTGGTGGTAGGAGAGTGCCTTCGGTTTGTCCTGTTCCTGAACAACTTGTATGGATGTTTGTCTGACATTACATTTCTAACGACTACGTACATTGGTTTCATAAACGTACATCAGTGGCGGCGGAGAAGGCAACTTCTCTTAGCTTAACACCCTCCTTGAGACATACGAGCTCAAGGGTTGTATTTTTGTGGAAGGCAATTAGTAGTTAAACGGAAATGGCAATGTGGCATTCAAAGATGTGATATGTGCTGTGAGAAAAGGTAATGTTTCCCTCAAGCCTCATCAAACTAGAAATGACCGAAACAGGATTAGATGCAGCAAGGCTAAGTGGGTCATTCCCAATTAGGATATGGTCATCCTCTTCTAGATATATTTTTTCATGTTATGACGTCGGGGTGCAAATTAATGTGGTGTATGTTGGAGGGCCCTCGAAAAAGGCCGGTAACGACCAGAGGATGTCATATTTGGTACCATCTATTTATAGAGGTGGGTCGGTCTTGTGTTGGTAGAGGATCCTTTGTGATGGTCCTCGGGACATCCATCTAGAGTTGTACTCCTTCGGAAGGTAGATCCTACGCCTGGTCATTTGTATGGAAATCATTTGTATGGAAATCCATTCTCCAATAAGAACCTATGGACTTGATTGCAAACCTATTATGCTAGAATTTAATCAATGTAACAATTTCGGCTAAGATTAAAAAGTTTATTTGCAAATGTTTTTAAAGAATGTCAATAGAAATAATATCAAACTTTTTGATATAAAAGTGTTTTAGTTATCATAAGGTAAAAACCCGTCCGTGTTTATGTTGGGCATGGTCTTATGAGATACTCTTTGTTTTCAAAGGATTTTATTCAAATGCTGATATATGACACTATCATTAATTATTGAGTTTTTCTCATGATGGTTTATCAAGCCTGATCTGGGTATTTTCTGTACTCGGGTCAGATCCGAGTAGTTTTAGGATAGTCAAAGACGGTTGGAGTTTCCAGAGGAGAGCTGGAGATATTCATCGACGTATGCATGTATTTATTATATGCTTTGCTTAGTGAGGTTCGTACATGATAGGGGGTTCTCGCTTCTTGTTAGGTAGCGAACGAATGACTCTTACTCCTACATGTCCCTAAGATCGAGTATCGAAGGGTTGGTTTCAGTCGAGAGGCTGGCTGTAAAAGCAAAGCGTGAGGCACCAGTGTAAGCTACGGCGGAAATTGGCAGCTGTCGATGGTTGAAAAGCCTAGATCTTAACATTTGGTATCAGAGCTGAAGGTTAAGCGAGAACCTTGGCTCTGTTATGGGTAAAGTCTCATCAGAGATAAGATTAGTAATATCCTAGGATGAGTAACTCATTAGAGATAGGGTTAGTAACACCCTAGAATGAGTTATGAGAGTATTATATATACGAGCGCGTATTTGTTAATTTTATACAAATGGTTTTGTTTTTAAAAAGAAATTGGTAAATGAAATAATTTTACCTTGGGTTTATATTATAAATATTAAAGGAGACATTATTACCTTTTGGGTTAGAAATTAAGGATTGAATGTGATTTTTGCTTAGTAAAACTAAAATATGAATATCTTGTGATTAGAATTGCACAATTTGAATATAAGATACTCCATATTGAATCAATTAATTGAAAGCTAGAATTTAGAATTTTGATCATATACCCCTAGACCTTTGGTTATTAAGAAATAATAATGATTAAGTTATTATCATAATGGATGGATTTAAAAGCTAAGTACAAATAACTTGTGAAATAAAATTCACAATTTGACTGTAAGATATTTGACGATAATATTGAATCTACAAGTTGTAACTAGAGAAAGTAAAGAGAAAATGTACACATAGAAAAAAAAATATTATCAATAAAATAGAAAAAGATAAGTCAAAATTGAAATTTTGGGTAAATATAATATGAGAGGGTAAGCTCTATAACTTATAAAGGAGTTAAGTTAATTTGAAATTTAGACACTTTGACTAGGTTAAAATCAAAGTGAAATTTAGAAATAAGAGGTATAAGAAATATCATCCTAATATAAAAATTTGAATTAGTGATATATTTAGGGTAACATTTGTAAAATGAAGTAAGAATAGAAGTGGATATTTTTGAATAATATGGTTAGTAGGGTGATTGTTGGACGAAAAAGGTTAATAACAAATACCATGAGAATTAAGTTTCATATATTTGACTATAAAGTATTTGTTGGATTTGAGGTTAAGAAATTTGATTTAGAAAATGGATAGGTAAATAAGTTAAGTAGTTAATCACAGAATTAGTGAGAAAAAGGTGTACACTTAGTAAAGTTGTCTTATTAATATATGGATTGGATATATAATATTAGCTGAATGAAAACCTTAGGTAAAGAAAACTTAAGTTGAGTTTTATAACTTGTTAATTTGAGATAATAGTAGAGTTTCATATTAGTTAAACACCTTAGTTGAAGTTATAACAATTTAAAGTTTGGGGATATGTATATATACTCTTAGGAAGTAAAGATATATTATACAAGTTTAAGTCATACTTGTATGCTTAAGTAATAATATATTTAGAAGAAAGCAATGGTTATGAAATAAACTTGGATTAATAGAAATTTTGAAGAAATGTATTAGGTAAAGATGAATGTGAATAAGTACATAAGTTAAACGTAGATCATTTTGGCACATAAATTTTGATCTAAGTTTTGAGTACAGAACTTTGAGGTGTTTACACCAATCCAAAAAAGGATTTATCACTCGATTCTTGACAACGAGCATAGATGGGAGTTTATGATTATGTACACGAGTTTTCTATCATAATTGAGAGCTACGCTAGGAAAGCAAAGGTTTGTGATCAAGAAGTCTGATCAAAGTACGCACTAGAAAATCGAGGGATCGATACTAGTTCAAAAGAAAAGTTGTGGATTCGAATAATAGATCGAGTCAAATATCACATGTGGTATGATGTGTTGGGTATGTCTACTTAGTAGTTGGATATTTATCTCAAATAGTAGGCACTAAGATATAGTGGTTGGACTGATGTTGTGGTATGTATATATAGACGTCAGGTAAAGTACATGCTCAGGTCAGATAATGAGTTACATGGTGGTATTCGTTTATCTTGATATAGTATCGGTGTGGTTGTTTTGGATGCATAGTCTTGTTTGGTTGTTGTATATATTAGCTTAAGTGTACAGTATGCACTAGGATGGTAGGATAGAAGTTTGAGTTCATGTATGTATATATAACCGTAAGTACGTGATAGATACTCAAGTTAATGTGAGGAATCTTATATGTATGTTTGGCATCATTTGTTTTAATGTTGTTATGATATCGACCTTCTTCTTTTCTATCATCAATAGAAATAAGTCAAATTATTTGAGGATATGAGTATGAGATGAATTCCTTTATCTAACTTTTATTTCGAGGACGAAATGCTTTTAAGTAGGGGAGAATGTAACGACCCGTAATTTCGCTACTTCGAAAATAAGAGATTTCGTTCGTTTTAAATTTAAAAAGGAGTTTAAATCTTAAATAAATATGTTACATGTAATAAATAATTATCTATTCTTATAGTTAATAAATGAAAAAGTATAAATTTGGATTTTAGAACAAATCGACAAAAGTTAAGTTTTGTTAATAATAAAAAAAGACTTAAATAAATGAATTTAAATATTTATCAAAAAAGGTAAATCTTATTTAAAACATCTAATAAAGATAATAAAAGTAAATTTAATTTATATATTTAAAAGTATGTTAATAATCGTTTTACAAAAATAACCAAAATTTGTCGCATTTTGTCAGTTTTACATACACTGTAAAAATAGAGATTTTGATATTAATTAAATATGATTTTGAAATATAAAGAGACATGTTTTTATTTATTTAAAGAAGTAAAAAGTTCATTTTAAAGTTTGGTTTACTTCAATATATGGCTTAATAAAAATGTCAAATTTTGACTATAAAATTTGTTGTCAAAAAACACTTTTTTTAGCCAAAACAAGTTGCTGACAAGTTGTTGCAATTTGATACATTTTCTAACTTATAAATACAAGTTTACAAACTATTTAAACACTTTACATTTAGCAATAAAATACAAAAGGAGTTTACTTTTGAAAAGTTTAAATAAATGTATAAAAAGTGAAAAGTATGTTTGACATATTTAAAAATAATTAAAGCTTTTATAAAACAACATCATTACCTTACTTCTCATCTCATTAATGAAATGTTATGCTTATGCATAGAAAATGAGCAAATGGAAAAGTTAAAAGAAAGCTAACTTAAGTAATTAATGACACATACATCCATGCATTTAATGCAAATCAAATCAATACAAAGTCTTTTCTTTAAAATGCAAAATTTAAGAAAGTAATCATTTCTATCTTTAACATCACCATTAATGCTTAAGTCACATCACTTATGGAAAAGGAGCAAATGTTATTTTAACATTTTGAAGTGTAAGAAAAAGAGGTAAACATCATTTCTTAAGTACAAATTCAAATCAAATCATTTCTTCTCCATTAAGCAAAGGTCAAATCATGGGTAGAAAAGTAAATTAAAAGTCAAAAAGTAGAGAAGGGTATTTTAGTCATTTGCTATCCAAAGCTCAAGTATAAATATGCATCCATACCTTTCATTTTTCACACTTCATTCTCTACCTTCTTCTTTACTTTTTCCTTCCTCTTCACCTCCATTTCCATGGCTTCCCACCTCCATTCTCCTTCTACCTCTAAGCCATTCAACTTCTACCACTTATACTCCTCCTCCAAAATACCAAAACCTCTCCACCCTCGGCCAAAATCACCCTACACACCAAAATCGAGCCTAGCTTCCACCTACCCACCCCCTACACCCTAAGGTCGAGCCCACACACCACTAACCCGAGCCACTCTAGCCAAGACGATCCCCCTACACTCCAAACCCGAGCACCACACACCAAAAACCCAACCCATACACTCCTACACCTCCTATACGCCATACCCAAGGCTACACCCTCCTCCACACCAAGGCCGTACTCCCTCTCTTCCGTATAAAAAAACAAAAGAAAAGAAAAGGAAAAGAGAAAAAAATGAAAACAAAAGCATTCGGAAAGGAAATGGCAAAAGGCGAGACGTTGGAAATAGCACTTTAGCGAGAGACATAATCCTTACGTTAAAGTTCGACGGAGTGGATATGAATGTGAGAAATTCTCACCGCTTTTTGAATTATATTGATTATCATGCTTAATTGTTATGTTAGATAATCATTATTTGGTGATATGGATATTTGATTGATTGTTTGAATATGTTGGATAATCCGTAGTAATGTTATGACATTTACCGTATTGAATATTCTAGTATTATATGATTGTTGTATGGTTGTGATGATAATTTGGACATCAAATTCCTATTAATTAAGTAATCCGTTTATTTAAAAAGACCATATTTTAGTGATATGAGATATTGTGGAAAATAAGTTTCTTTTCATTTAGAAGTGAAATTAAAGTTAAAATGAAAGAGAATTTGAAATTTGAAGTGAAATGGATTTGAAAAGGATAACTAAATGGAAATTGAAATTGAGATGAATAGTGAAATTTAAATTGAAATCGATTTGACAAAGTGAAGTTTAGTTTGAGATCAAATTGAAGTTTAAATTGAAATAAGATTTGAAATCTAAGTTTTAAATGTTTTTAATTTGAAGTTAGAATTGAAATTGAGTTAAAATTGAAATTTAAAATTTAATACTAAAATAATGGGAATATAATAATATTATAATATGGTAATAGTGAAAATATATATTAAATAATTTAAAAAGTGAAAATAATGATTTAAAATGATTTGTAATGATTTTATAAGTGTTGAAATCCAATTTGAATAAATTATTTCAAGCATTGAAAAATAAGTTAAAACTAGACGCATCGCGCAACGATAGTTCGCGATTTCGCGCCGAAAAGTTCAAATGAATGTGTAGAGTGGAATATGGCTCGGAATTCTTCGAGATAAGAAAATTCCAGACTATTATATCCATATATTCTAAACTAAGAAAGAAAATCAAAGTTTCGATAAGTAGATTTTGAATTAAGACTAAATCAATTTTCTAGAAAAATCGCGCTAGTGCAGTTTAGCGACCATAACAAGAAATTTGTTTAAATGAACGATTTTAATTACGAAAAAATATGGAATAAATTTGATAAATATATTTAAATAGTTTAAAAGAGATTTAGATCGAAAAATATGAATTTTCAAATATTCAAAAGTTGTTTAAATTCAAATAAGCTTATATGGCACTTTCCGCAGCACTTTTCTGCCGCGAATTTTATAACTTTTGGAATATGAGTTTAAATGTAACGACATTTTCCAGAATAAATTGTGAATTTTTTAAAAGGGATAATTAAGTGTTTTGAAAGATATTGGGATATTCATAAGCAATTCCAAAATAAAGTTGAAATTCTGAGTATGTGGAAACGACTAGTACAATTGTCCCGCCTGTGAGATCTGGGAAGATAAAACAAGGTGTTTAACTAAGGTTAAGGATGGAGCAACCAGTGCCCTGAACTTACCTGACCTATGTTTTCTTTTCTTAGGCAATGGGTGGAACCGATCGAAGGGAATGCTCGGATGCTCTTAAATAAAAAAGATTCTGTTAAGTTTTCCAAAATAAAAGAGGATTGGTATTATCCAAAAGTTAAGCAATTTCCAAAATGAATGATTTCTATGATCCTATTTACTTCAAAAATGTTTGCTAAGATTGATTTAGGGTTTGTCGTAAACGATGTCTTCAATAACATTGTTTTTGACCCGCTTAAAAGTTGAAGAATTTGATCGAGAACTAAGTAAGGAAATTTGAGATATTTTCCAAAGAAAAGGAATGAATTTCTTAGAAATTATCCTAAGTCAAAAGAAAGAGATTTCGAAATCATCGAAAAGAATTAAAGTGAAAAGAGACTTAATAAATCCTGTATACTCATATTCACTTTCTATCGATATTGGATTTCGAAGGAACCGGGGTCGGATTTGGGTAATTCCTATCCCAAAACCACTTCGAGCCAATGTATATGTTCGAACATGAAGACATATTGAAGGTGGTTATTGAAGACCTTGGATCTTCCTAGCGTGAAGACTGCTTGTTGAACATGCTCTGGGTAGCTCCCATTTTAGAGTTATTTATAGCAGTGGTCTCCTCGTGATGGAGATTTTTCGGATTGCAAGGACTACTCGCTACAAGTGGCAGTAGGAGAGTTTCTTCGGTTTGTCCTGTTTCTGGACAACTTGTATGGACGTTTGTCTGACATTGCATTTCTAACGATTACGTACATTAGTTTTTACAAACGTACATCAGTGGTGGCGGAGAAGGCAACTTCTCTTAGCTTAACACTCGTCTTGAGACATACGAGCTCAAGTGTTGTATTTTTGTGGAAGGCAATTAGTAGTTAAACGGAAATGGCAATGTGGCATTTAAAGATGTGATATGTGCTGTGAGAAAAGGTAATCGTTTGCCTCAAGCCTCATCAAATCAGAAATGACCAAAATAGGATTAGATGCAGCAAGGCTAAGTGGGTCATTTCCAATTAGGATATGGTCATCCTCTTCTAGATATATTTCTTTCCACTATGACGTTGGGGTGTAAATTAATGTGGTGTATGCTAGAGGGCCCTCGATAAATGTTGGTAACGACCGAAGGATGTCGTATTCGGTACCATCTAGTTATAGAGGTGGGCCGGTCTTGTATTGGTAGAGGATCCTTTGTTATGGTCCTCGGGACATCCATCTAGAGGTGTACCCCTTCGGAAGGTAAATCCTGCATTCGGTCATTTGTATGAAAATCCATTCTCCAATACGAACCTACGAACTTGATTGTAAACCTATTATGTTGGAATTTAATCAATGTAGCAATTTCGGCTAAGATTACTAAGTTTACTTGCAAATGTTTTCAAAGAATGTCACTAGAAATATAAGTTTATTTGCAAATGTTTTCAAAGAATGTCATTAGAAATAATATCAAACGTTTTGATATAAAAGTGTTTTAGTTATCATAAGGTAAAAACCCGTTCGTGTTTATGTGTGGGCGTGGTCTTATGAGATACTCTTTGTTTTCAAAGGATTTTATTCAAAGGCTGATATATGACACTGTCATTACTTATTGAGTTTTTCTCACGCTGGTTTATCAAGCCTGATCTGGGTATTTTCAATACTCGGGTCAGATCTGAGTAGTTTTAGGATAGTCGAAGACGGTTGGAGTTTCCAGAGGAGAGCTGGAGATATTCGTCGACGTATGAATATATTCTATTATCCGTTGTAATTAGTGTATTTTGTTTGATGTTTGTCAGCATTTGTAAGGGTGGGTTTTATAACTGTCCAAGTTGAATTTAGGTTAAACTCTGATACATGTATTTAAAAGTTTTCCGCTGTAAAAAATATTTGTTCAATATTATACGTTATCCCATTCGAGTAAAATTATGTTCTGTCTATTTTTCTTTATTACCCTTAAAGATCCGTCTTTTTGTGCAATTTGAGTTGGACATGTGCGGTTTATTGTCAATTCAAAGAGTATGGAAAAACGGAACTTTACAGTTGATGGTATTACCAATGAAGTTTCCGACTTATTCTTTAGTCATCCTAGATATATTGTGCTTACACAATGTTTTCATCAAATATTGTTCTTGGATTACACGTTCAAAACAAATAGATACAAGTTACCATGTTTTCATATGGTGTCGCAAACATCAACGGAGGCATCTTTTACCGTGGCACTTGCTTTTATCAGTCGTGAGACTACTAAATCCTATGCATGGGGACTTGATTGTGTTAGAAAGTGTTATAGAGGTTTGTTATACAACAAGATTTGTTCTACAACAAGATTTGAAATTGTTAGCATTCCCCGTAACAACTGTTAAAAAGGGTTGACCATCTAAAAAAGAGAAGTCAACTAAATGAGAGCCGTCTTATTTTGAGCATGTTGAAGTGTCATTATCGTGTAGTTCAAACCTTACTCCGGTTGGTCATTACTTAAAAAGGCTAGGAATTAAAAGTATGGCATGTGAGAACAATCAAGTTGATGATGAATATTTATTGCAAATGCCCAAATGTATTAGACCCTACATAGTTGGTATAGACGATATGCCTAGTGATGGTAATTGCGGTTATTCGGTTGTGGTTAATCAATTGAATCTCCATAATTGAAGACCGGATAATCCTTGTAAGTTTGTACATGAGCCTATGGTTGACAATTTAGTGCTACATTCGGCAATGTACAAAAGAACGTGGGATGAATGTGGTTATGAAGAAATGAAGACAAAGATACAGTGTACGAATGCAGTCAGTTTTAGTGAATGGACGCAGATGCCAGAATCAGGATTTATTATAGCTGAAACATTTGACACTGTGGTTGTTTTGTTAAGCAAACATATAAGTTGTACTTTTGTTCCCACAACAATACGTGCGACCATGTTAAACCATGATAGAATGGTAGTTAAGGGGCATGTGAATAGCTCTCATTTTGTTCGTATTTAACTTAGTTCCGACTCTCCTTTGCCTCCTACACCTCACTTTTCGTATTTTCAACAGTTTTATAATATTAACGTGGAAGATTGGATTAAACCGTATATGGAAAGAGTGAATAAGTACTTAGCTTCTTCGGAAGACCATGAGATGATGGCAATATAGTTAAAGTAGAGTAGACTTATTACTTTATTTGAATTAAATGTAACCGCTTAGCTTATATGGATTGTTCTGGCTTTAAGATATATGTTTGAGTTGGCAAGCATTAATTTTTCTTTATAAAAATTTATTTGAATATGTTGTTTTTAGTTGCGTAGTGGTTGTTAGAAGTTGATAAAAGTTGGTTGAATATGGATGTAATATGAAACATGGAATGTAATATGAAAACTTGGTTGAATTTGTTGTTTTTAATTACGTCGTATTTGTTAGAATTTGAGCATAAATGCAATATTATGTAATGGAAGCCATAAACAAGTTGGCAGTATGAAAGTGATAAACAAAAGTAGGTTCGGTGACACGACTCTGAATAAAAATGCAAAAAACGATGAGACTATGCCGTTTTATATTAATAAGACTCCATTTCTATTGATACGACTTACTTATGTCGTTAGTGCTACTTACCAGATTTATATGCCATATCAATATCATGTTAAACTATATAACCACCATATCAACACCTTCTCTATACTGTATCAAACTGCATGAATACCATATCAAAGAATATCAACACCATATCAAAGAATATCAACACCATATCAATACCTTCTTTATACCATATCAAGCTACATGAATATCATATCAAAGTATATCAACACCATATCAATAACTTCTCTATACCATATCAAACTACATGAATATCATATCAAATACTATATCAATACCATATAGGACCATGTGAATACCATATCAAATCACATGATTGCCATAGTAATACCACATCAAAAAATATCAAGACCATATGAAACTATAGCAAACTATATCAAACAACAACAATACGACAAATATCAGTACCGCAAAACATTGATACCATAGTAATTAACATAAAAGTCAGAATACACGAGTTCAAACAATAACGTCTTTTTTTTTCATGCTCTTCTTCGCCTTTGATCCTTCAACTTGTTCGCCTTCTTCTTCTTGTAAATTCACTTGTTTGCCAAAAATATCAAATGGTTCATCTTCGTCAATGTGTTCAATCCTTTTGATCACTTGCGCCATTGAGTTGCTAGGAGCACAAGACTTAATGAAGTCCGTAATGTGTCGAAGTCTCTGTTTCTCCAAATTAAAAAAATTTCAAAGGAATGATCAAATAAACTGTGAGCCAACAATAAGTTGAATAAAAGTAGGCACTTACAATGCAGACGAAAACTGAATTATTTTTGCTAACTTGTATTGGCTCCGTAAATCATGCTCGTGGATTGGTAACAATAGGATGTGAAACAGATAGATACCACTGCATGTATGTTGGTTTGCATTCCCAGGCTGTGTGACACGGGTTGATGTTAGACTTTGATTCATAAGATGGTTTGGCCACTCGCTCCAGTTGGAATCGCCTAAATTTGAATATGCTGCCTTGTATGATTTTTCCGACGACTTCATTTTTTTCGTCTCCAAAACGAAAGTCGTTACGGGTGCTAGTTGTACATAACCAAATTAATAAAGGATTCGTTGTGAAAGATACAACTCCACTTCTTTAAAACACACAATTGTTCCATTGTACAAGGCACACTATTGAAACGAGTGGTTATCTCTCATATCCTTCAAACACTCCCGAACAACATCAGTAACTTGAAGGTCATCTAATTTCTCCTTGAGAGTCACCAAATCATAAGACAAGTTAGTGCTCGTTTCCATAGTAGAGTAAAAAGCTGACCTATGATCTCCAAGCTGTGCACATGCGTTTCGATTGTGTCGTCTTAACACCGGGAAGTGCTTAAATATCCAAACCGAGACAAGAATTATCAAATATATACACGAACATTGCAAGAAATTTTATTTTTATAATTTGATTCAAACCTAAAGAGAATTCATGCAACCAGCAATTTAACGTACACCTTTCCTTGTGCCCTACGCCAAAATATAAAACAGCCAACTCAAGCATGTTGTGCCCCAAGAATACATGTTCACTTGCCTTAACACCCGTAGGCATTGCAAAAAATGTATGTGACCTTGTTTCTAGATTTATCACCACAAACTAGCACACCAATGGTATATAGTAAATATGCAATTACACATTTCCATTTACGTTCCATGGTTTCAGAATCTTGACTGCCAGAAAATGTTGTTCTCAACAATTCCAGACGCAGTTTTTTCTTACCTTCTAACAATTCGTCCGCCGCTTGTTCTTTGATGCCAAGACACTTATCTAACAACTTATAAACATCATCATTACTTATTCCACTTGATCTTCTAAGTGGCCCCGTAACCACTTTTCCTTCGATGAGAAGACCAGTGATGTGAAATGCTTCATCTATACTTACTGTCATCTCCCCAAACGGAAGATTAAAGTGTTGGTTTCTGGATAAAATCGCTTAATAAAGGCTTTAATCAATACCCTATCAATTTTGTCATGTGTATGTTTTATTATATTAAAGAATCCCGATTCGGCTACCGCATCCTTAACAAAATTACACTCGTCATTTAAATCCCACCGTCTATGAGTGCCATTAACAAAGCTCTTTCTAAATAGGTTAAATACATGAATTTAAAGTGGTACATGAAAGAACGCGCTTATAGGTTTGGATTACAAATTTAACCCATTTGGATTTGCATTGAAATTCTTAATAATTGGATTTATGCTATTGTTGTTCAATTTGTTATAATCGGATGGTTAACCATAATTACCAATTAGCTACCGATTTTCTTTTTTAGGAGTTTCTTAATAAAGTAAAAGTCTGTATAGACGCCTTGAAAGAAAAAATTGTCTTTAAAATAGGAATAACAATAATGCTTTAAACATTGTTTTAGTAGATTCTTTTAGTGACAGCCCATTAGATTCTCTACTTTTATTAGAAAGATAACTTCGTTTTAGTAATGTTTTTTCACGTATTTTTCTCTTTTGCTTCTACTAAGTTTGTGATTACTATTCAAGCTTGATTGGAATGCATTTTTGCAATTCATTATTCCCCGTTTGATTATACCTTGTTTCTTTTTTTGTCTTTCTAGGTTATTTACTCATGATTCATTATTTAAATCATTTCTTTTCCCTTATGATTCTACTTAGTTTCTTTGTAATTCTAGACTCGGTCATGCTTGCATTTTTCAAGTCTTTGCTTTTTAAATATAAGTTAAACTTAACTGTTTTGCTTAATCAAGTTTTGTTATGATGCTCCTTATTTCTGTTTCAATACACACACATGTATATGTGAGACTTGTTGGGGAAAATCCCTTTAGATAATCAGTCTAAGGGAATAAAAAACCCAATGCAATGGAAAACAACTAGATCGTGATTGTAGTGAGATGGAACAAACAAAGATAAACACTAAAAAGGACAGTCACGGATCAGTGCAATGCAGAAAAATAAATAACATTAGTATTTATAGTGGTTCCACTACCGCAAGGCAGTGTACGTCCACTTGGAGAGATGAGACTTTATTAATCACTGGATAATTAGAGTTACAAGATTGACTCACTTTTAGAGGCTATACATAAGAAGAATTAATAATACAAACAAAATTCTACAGAGTATCATCTCTCTAGGATGGCTGCCATTGATGTCTAGAAGATTCACTATTTATAAAGTAAAGAAATGAGGAGAGGTAGGTGCTAAATAGCAGTCCTGAGGTTTGCTTCGCCACATCTTATTCGACAAACAACACTCAAGATATGGACTGGCATAGTCCAATGTCGAACCAAATATTTGGTTCGGCCTTAACTTGATTCGGCATCACTTGGAATGGCATCCTGTTCAAAGCTTGGACCTAACACTTCATTAAGTGAATCAAGTCCGAGCAATGCTCAAACTTAGCAATAGGCAACGACTTGGTAAACATGTATGTTTGCATTCTCCTTTGTGTGAACCTTCTAAAGATGAACTAGCTTCTCTTCACTTATCGAGATAAGGAACGACTCTCTTATCTCAATACGCTTCATCCACGAGCCGAATGTCAGATTTTCAGCTAAGTGAATTGCACTCTAACTGTCACAGTACAAATTCACTCCTTCGTATGCGAAGCTTAAATCATACAACAATCGCCTCAAATAAAGCGCCTCCTTAGTTGCTTCAACCGCAGCTATGAGCTCTGCCTCTGTAGTAAACAATGCCATAATCGTCTGCAACCTCACTCTCTAACTGATCGCTATCCCACCAATGGTGAACACATATCCAGAGGTTGACTTCCTTCGATCTCTATCACCGACATAGTCAAAATCACAAAATCCAACTAAGCTGAAATCTCTTCCTCTGCCGCCAAAGACAAATCCATTGTTTGGAGTTCCTCTAAGGTATCTGAAGATATACTTCACTGCTTCCACATGCATTTGTTCTAGATTTTCCACGAACCTACTCATCAATCCAACTGTCTGTGCAATGTCAGGCCTAGTGCAGACTATGACATACATCAAGCTACCAAATGCACTTGCATATGGGCCCTTCATCATATAATCCTTGTCATTTTCCGAGATCAGAGAGCCTTTACTAGAAAGCTGTATGTGCAAAGGCATGGGTGTGCAGATTGCCTTTTCCCCTTCCATGCTAAACCGAGCAAGCACCTTTCGAATGTACTCCTTTTGAGTGAGGATCAAAAGTAGTAGCCTTCTATCTTTTGGATTTCCATACCCAAAATTTTCTTTGCTTCTCTAAGGTCTTTCATTTCGAATTCCATTTTTAGCTTTAACTTTAAACTATCGATTTTTAGCCTTATCCTTGGTAGTAATCAACATATCATCCACGTACAAGAGTAGGTACACCCATCTACCATTCTTCAAATACTTGAAGCACACACAAGCATTTTTGATGCTACGATCAAAATCAAGTGAAAGTATAAAAGAGTCAAACCTCTTGTACAATTGTCTAGGAGACTGCTTAAGTCCATACAAAGACTTCTTCAATTTGAAATCCAATTTTTTTCCCATCTACAATAAATTCTTCTGGCTGCTTCATGTAGATGGTCTCATCCAAGTCTCCGTGCAAGAAAGCGGTTTTCACATCCAGTTGCTCCAGCTCCAAGCCATGAACTGCGACGATAGCGAGCAAAATGTAGATGGACGTATGCCTCACTACGGGAGAGAATATCTCATCATACTCCAATCATTTTCTTTGTAAAAAAACCTTTAGCAACTAGTATGTCCTTGTATCTCTCATCATCCTTCACCTTGAACACCCACTTGCAACCTATGGCTCGGGCTTCCTTGAGGAGGTGGTACCAAATCCCAAGTCTTGTTCTTCTTCAATGACTCTAACTCCTCTTCCATAGTGCTCATCCACTTTGAACTATCACATGACTTCAGAGCTTCATCAAGGCAAAGCGGCTCCTTATGAACCACATGTAGAGCATAGTCAAATTGATCACCAAGGCAAAGGTTCGCAAACTGCCAATCACCGTAACTTTCGGGTGGCCTACTAGTCCTACGATTGATCCGAGTAGGTACCGCTTCGCCTAAAGTCCTTTCAGCTCCACCTTGAACTGAGCTTCTTCTAGATTTATGCACATCACCAGTATTACTGAAAGGTACCTATGGACTATCCTGTGATGTTTCATCAACTATGTTTTCCTCAACAACATCAACAGCAACTCTACTATTTGGCTGAAATAAGGGAACTTCTTCCATCTCCTTAGGCCTGTCGAAATCTTCTGATGTGGTAGGTAGCTTCTCCTTTAGATTGAACATAGCAGACTCATCAAAAGTAACATATCTGGAATGTACAATCTTCCAACCAATAGGGTTCCAAATTCGATACCTATTGATACGATCGGTGTGTCCTATTAGTATGCTCTTTTATGCTCTAGCCTTCAACTTGTCATCACCTGTATGGTGAACGTACACAGGGCAACCAAAAATTCAAAAGTAACCAAGATACACTACTTTACCTCTCCACTTCTCCTCTGGAATCTTCCCGTCTATGACTGAGCACTGAATTCGATTTATGATATGCACCGCAGTTGATAATGCCTCAGCCTAAAAGCCTATGGACAAGCCCGTTGTCAATCTCAAGCATTGAACCTTCTCCAGTAGAGTCATGTTCATCACTTCTGCAACCCTATTGGATTGCGGATCACTAGGTGTAGTGAAATGTCTTTGAATGCCATGTTGTCTACAAAAGTCAAGGAAGCGCTTGTTGAGAACTAATCTGGTTCTAGGTTAAAGGTGCTAAGATCTGATAGTGTTGTCTACAAAAGTCGAGGAACTCCCTAAAGAAAAATTCATCAACATTATAAGATCTTAGCACCTTCAACCTAGAACCAGATTAGTTCTCAACAAGCGCATTCCAGTCTTTGAACTTCTCAAAACTCTCTGATTTGGCAGTCATCACATACATCCATACTTTTTAAGAAAGTCATCAATGAAAGAGATAAAATACTTTGCTTCTCCAAGAGAAGGAGTAGCAGCCAGTCCCCAGACATCTATATGCACGTGCTCAAGTACTCGACTCGATCTATGGAGTCCAACTCCAAAGATACTTTAGTTTGCTTGCCTAACACACACTCTTGGAAAAATTTCATCTTGTCGAAGCTTCCTCCTTTGATCATATTGTGTCTACGAGGCAATCTAAGACCTTCTTTGAAATATAACCCAATCTGGGACGCCAAAGCTTTGTGGCATCCAAAGCATGAGAACTATCTACTCCAACACATGACTCTCCAAGAACTGTGTTTCCTTTCAGCAAATACAAATTTCGAAACACATCTCCTTTTATAAGAACTAGTGCACCTCTCAAAACCTTCAGACTATCCTTCTTGATAGTTGCCTTGCATCTCAAAGATGCCAATTTTCCTAAAGAAATTAAGGGCTTCCAAAGACCTGGAACATATTGGACACCTGTCAAAGTGCGTATCACTCCGTCAAACATCCTGATCCTCACCGTACCTTCACCCATTGTTCTATAGCCAAAATCATTACCTATAAAAATAGAGCTTCCCTCTCATCTAATGAAAGAACTAAAGTAATCCTTATTAGGCATCATATGGAAAGACGCCCCGAGTCCAGCACCCAATGGTCTGAGACATCCGATACTACTGTAGACAACACATCGTCAGATAAGACTTCTCCACTGCAAATGATGAAGATCCACCTTCTTCCTTCTTCTTCAAAGCTGGACAATCCTTTTTCCAATGACTAGGTTTCCTTCTTGATAGTTGCCTTGCATCTCAAAGATGCCAATTGTCCTAAAGAAATTAAGGGCTTCCAAAGACCTGGAACATATTGGACACCTGTCAAAGTGCGTATCACTCCGTCAAACATCATGATCCTCACCCTACCTTCACCCATTGTTCTATAGCCAAAATCTTTACCTATAAGAATAGAGCTTCCCTCTCGTCCACTGAAAGAACTAAAGTAATCCTTATTAGGCATCATATGGAAAGACGCCCCCGAGTCCAGCACCCAATGGTCTGAGACATCCGATACTACTATAGAAAACACATCGTCAGATAAGACTTCTCCACTGCAAATGATGAAGATCCATCTTCTTCCTTCTTCTTCAAAGCTGGACAATCCTTTTTCCAATGACCAGGTTTCTTGCAGATAAAGCACTTTCCATCCTTAAACTTTCCTCTTCTGCCATTACCGGGCTTCCTGGACTTAGAATGTCCTTTAGAGTGCTAATTCTTCTTATCTTCTCTACCTCTTTTAACAAACAGGCCATGGCTACTACTTCCACATCTATTTCCTTCACTTATCTCCTTCATCTAATCTATCGAGCTCTTAGATAGAAGGCTTGACTTCACATCGATTTCCTTCACTTATCTCCTTCATCTAATCTCTCGAGATCTTAGATAGAAGGCTTGACTTCACATCTTCCACTGTCAATGTGTCTCTAGCGAAGATAAGGTTGTTACCAAAACCTGTATAGTGCTCCTGAAGAGAACACAAAAGAATCATTTCCATTTGCTCCTCATCCATCTTCATCAACAACCTTCATCACAAGGTCAGCAAAGAAATTAAGATGTTCCTTTATTGAAGTACTCTCTCTCATCCGCATGGTGAAAAATGTCTTCAACAGTATTAAGCGGTTAGATAGAGATTTCTTCAAGTAGAGATTTTATATCTTGGTCCAAATGCCCCTAGCAGTGGTCTCACTACTAATCTCTAAGATGACGTTCTCTCTTATAGCTAGTTGTAAAATAGTGAACGAACATTTCTCTATTTCCTTCCTTTCCGTGATTGAGATGTGAGCCGTCAACTCCTCAGAGGCAAACACTACTGGAAGGACTTCATTCCTCATTAGAACAACCTTCATCCTCCATTGCTACTTTTTAAAGTCTTTATCCCCATTCCATTTCTTAATTGACAACTGTGATCCTAACGCGATGTATATCCCTCTAGTATAGGATCTTGTAACAACCGGAGTAACTTCGTCTCCTGCCACAGCGTCTAACACTCCTCAATAAACCTTGCTGCTCTGGTACCAGACTGTTGGGGCAAATTCATTCAGATGATCAGTCTAAGGGAATAAAAAATCCAATGTAGTGGAAAACAACTGGATCGTGATTATAGTTAGACGAAACAAACAGAGATAAACACCAGAAAAGACAGTCACGATCAATGCAACGCAGAAAAATAAATAATACCAGTGTTTATAGTGGTTCCACTATCGCAAGGTAGTGTGCATCTACTTGAGGTGAGGAGATTTTATTAATCACTGAAAGATTAGAGTTACAAGATTATTTCACTTTTGGAGGCTATACATAAGAAGAATTAACAATAGAGATAAAATTCTACAGATTTTCAGCTCTCTAAGATGGCTGTCATTGTTGTCTAGAAGCTTCACTATTTATAGAGTGAAGAAATAAGAAGGGGTAGCTGCTAGCAGTCCTGAGGTATGGTTCGGCACATCTAGTTCAGCAAAAAGCACTCAAGATCTGGACCGGCATGGTCCAATGCCAAACCAAGTATTTGGTTCAGCCTTAACTTAATTCGATATCACTTGGACTGGCATTCTACTCAAAGCTTGGTTCGGCAGTTGAATAATAAATCTGGGATGACACTCATCTAGAGTGGCATTACAACATCTGAACGAAAGAATTTTGGACCGGTATGCTCTAAATAACCGAACGGAATATTTCGTTCGGAAAATCACCAAACGAAATATTTCGTTCGGCAATATTTTTACACGACTCCAAAACTTCATGCCCTAGTTCTCGAACAATATCCCTAGCATCACTTCACCAAACAAAATCATCACGTCTTCAACATCTCAACTCGTAGCTTCTTCTTCCTCCACGACTTCCTTCTTCTTCGTCAACGATGGAATCGAGTATCACATCCAACAATCTCCATCTTCATTCCAAATTCCATTCAAGCTATCCAACTCCATCTACACGTTCATGCTCCATGCAATGGATACTTATCTAATGAGCTTCAGCGATGCCATCACCCATTACACTTTATCAACGAACTACGGTAAGGCCACCGTCCATCAACAAAGTGTTTAAAGTACCCAGTCCGTGTAGAACCCATCAATCTCCACCATAAAAACAAATGTCTCCATGAATCATCTCAACTCTCCCCCATGCCACCCCATGCCACCAAGCACTTCATTAATTGAATTAAATCCGAGTAATGCTCGAACTTAGCAATAGGCAATGACTTGGTAAACATGTCCGTTGCGTTCTCCTTTACGTGAACCTTTTGAAGACGAACTAGTTTCTCTTCACTTATCGAGACAAGGAACGACTCTTTTACCTCAATATGCTTCATCCTAAAGCTAAATGCCAAATTTTCGGCTAAGTGAATTGCACTCTAACTGTCACAGTACACATTCACTACTTCGTATGCGAAGCCCAAATCACACAACAATTGCCTCAGATAAAGCGCATCCTTGGCTGCTTCAACCGCAGCTATGAGCTCTGCCTCTGTAGTCGATAAAGCGACAATCTTTTGCAACCATGCTCTCCAACTGATTGATATCCCCCAATTGTGAACACATATCCAGAGGTTAACTTCCTTCGATCTCTATCATCGGCATAGTCGGAATCACAAAATCCAACCAAGTTGTAATCTCTTCCTCTATCGCCAAATACAAGTCCATGATTTGGAGTCCCTCTAAGGTATCTAAAGATACACTTCACTGCTTCCCAATGCATCTTTTCTGGATTTTCCATGAACTTACTCACCAATCCAACCCCTTGTGCAATGTCAGGCCTAGTGCAAACCAAGGCATACATCAAGCTGCCAACTACATTTGCATATGGGACATTCATCATATAAGCCTTGTCATTTTCCTACATTAGAGAGCCTTTACTAGAAAGATGTATATGCAAAAGCATGGTTATGCTGATTGCCTTAGCCCTCTTCAGGCTAAACCAAGCAAGCACCTTTTGAATGTACTCCTTTTCAGTGAGGCTCAAAAGTCCTAGCTTTCTATACATTTGGATTTCTGTATCCAAAATTTTCTTTGCTTCTCCAAGGTCTTTCATTAGAAATTCAACTTTTAGCTTTAGGTTCAAACTTTCGATTTCAGCTTTATCCTTGGAAGCAATCAACATATCATCTATGTACAAGAGTAGATACACCCATCTACCATTCTTTAAATCCTTGAAGTATACACAAGCGTCTTTGATGCTACAATCAAAACCAAGTGAAAGTATAAAAGAGGTAAACCTCTTGGACCATTGTCTAGGCGACTGCTTAAGTCCATACAAAGAGTTCTTCAATTTGCAAACCCAATTTTCTTTACCATCTACAATAAATCCTTATGGCTGATTCATGTAGATGGTCTCATCCATGTCTCCGTACAAGAAAGCGGTTTTCACGTCCAATTACTCCAGCTCCAAGTCATGAGCTGCGACGATAGCGAGCAAAATGCGGATGGGCGTATGCCTCACTACTGGAAAGAATATTTGGAATAGGTTAAAGTCCGCATCGTAGGATATTTGGAATAATCGTGGTATATATATGGGATCAGTGGCACATAATATTGGGGATTCCTTTTCTTAAAATGTGCTATCAAGACCAGATTATATGCCCGATGGGAGGCAATGGAGGGATGTTCAATCGAGACACCGACATATGACACTTCGGCCGTTGATGACGTCTAGACACGGTAAAGCGAACGCGTATGGAACACGGGAATGCCAAAACTCAACATGGTATCAGAGCTCCATGGTTCGAGACCGGTACGATGCAGCATGACTGAAGCATGGCTCCTGAGGGGCTTGAGCATTGAATTCTCGCCAAGGTGGAGATATGGTTAAGTAGCCTGCTTCCCTTGCTTATGAGAACTCGAAGTAGCAGCTTGACACCACTTCGAAGAGGACTCAGTATAACTCCAAGGGTACTTGAGCAATGCTCGCCAAGATGGAGATTATTAGGTATGGCTCACATTGTAGGTGGAGTGGATGTATGGATAGTCCCGCATCGTAGGATATTTGGAATAATCGTGGTTTATATATGAGATTGGTGACACATAACATTGAGGATTCCTTTTGTTACAATGTGTTGCCAAGACCGTATTATATGCCTGATGGGAAGCGATAGAAGGATGTTCAATCAGGATGCCACCATAGGAAACTTCAACCATTGATGACGTATAAACACGGTGAAGCGAATGCGTATGGAATGCGGGAATGTCGAAACTCAATAAGACTAACTTATATTATTGAGTCTTTGTTAGTTATATTGGATATTGTTGTTTGCATCTGCCTTATTGTTGTTGGTGATGAGATGTTACTATTGGATTATGGTATCTATGTAATTGGTTCCTTAGAGTATGGATATAGTTGATTACCAACGTCGTATTGCTGTCATCGATGAGAAGCTGCTGCTAAATTGATACCAAGGATTCGCTAGAGACGGCCTTCTTGAGAGTTTATTTAGTCTCTAGTTTTGGTTTATTATATAATATTATGGACTCCAGTTATTCTGTTAGGGAGGTTTAATTTTTATATGTTATCATGCGGGTTTATGATATGGAGCTACCTACCAGACTTGTTGGTAGCTTCTCTGTAATAGTAATAAAATTATATGAGTGCTCTCCTCGATAGAGGGCTACTCATTTCCTAGAAATGCATTGAAATCTAGAGAATTATCAGATCGGTAATTTAACAAACCCCTATTTTCATAGTAACCATGTCGTGCAAAAGTTGCAAGGATCCGAATCTTTGTTAACATGCTTGATGAATGAAAATTTATCTAAAAAATACAAAAATTTTAAAGTTTAAAATACAACATTATCATTTCTATTTATATTACTCGTTTACGCTTAATATGGTAGCCTAGGTAAATTGAATTTTAACATGTGCCAAGTAGGGAAATGCTAATTTTTCTTTATAAAACATGTATTTTATAATGTAGAAAGGGAACTAATCATTATTTTTGAAAGTTGGATTGCAATTTTAGAGAAGTTTATATTATATAAAAAATGACAATGTTTAAAACTAACTGTTTCTAAAATAGCACATACATAACATCGGTGGTATTATTTACTCTCATCTAAATACTTACCAATGCTACTTAAAAGTTAATAAAATTAAACCATAAAACTTACTACAAAAATCCACCATAAACTTTGAAGATGATCTGTAAGTAAACATAAACGGTTATGCATAAACGTAGAAATAAATGAAATTTAATCCTCAAACATGATTATTGTCAATTCTATCAACCGTTAGTAATAGAAGAAAATGAGATGAACAACGTAAATAAAATATTTTATTGATTTTAGATTAGGAGTTAATAAGCTAAGGTATTTAATTATATTAAGAATATGCATGAATCTCGTTTATTTTCTTAGGAAATTATAATGATAATTAATTATATTTGGTTATGTCATAGTATTTTTTATTACAATTGGTTCCATTGTTCTTTTTTGGTTTTCGTATTGGAACAACAACAAAAATAATGATGATTGGATATCTTGATCGAAGTGTTGGATATGACACATTTGGCAACGAGTGAAATGATAAATTTAAAAGAAAAATCATTATTTGGATCATAATGGGATTATGTAAACTATTAGTAGTATTAAATCCAATCTACATTGCAGAATAATATCTTATTTTATTTTAAAATGTTTATATTCATTTATTTTGATATATGATATTATACATTATATATAGTATCACAATATGTAATATAGTAGCAATAAACATATGTATAAATGTATACACACACAAACATACATATAGATATTGAAATTTATATATATATATATATATATATATTTAAGTTATAAAATCATGAAACATATATTTATACAATTCGAATATATATATACACGTGTATGTGTGTATATATATATATTAAATTTATTAAAATATGTTCAATATGACTAAGTAAAATATTAATTTCGAATTTGAAAATATTATAATTCAAATTTTTAATTCGGTTTGGTCTAAATACTTTTTATATTAATCTAGATATATTTTTTGTTTCAAATTAATGCATGAATCGAACTATAAAAGATAAGTATTTAATTTTATAGTTAAGTTAAATAAATATACATACAATTTTACTAAATGTTTAAAATATTTATCTGGGCTAAGATATATATATATATATATATATATATATATATATATATATATATATATATTATGTCCAAAACAAATATATCTATATTTTCAGTCAGAAACATATTTTATATAATATATATCTATCTAATTCCTTATAAAGCCGAGAGCATATATGTGTAAAATATTTATTTTATTTCAAATATATACACACACATATTACTTTAGGCTAAAATTATTTAATTTTAAATAATAAATATATAATATCTTACAAATTTATTTTGCACAAAACTTATTATAGTCTATGCTCAAGAGGTATATTTAAATGGATTAATAAATTTAATTTTTATATGTATATTGATTTATGAACATATTCATATAGATTATTTTATTTGGAATAATAAATTGAAATTTTTGTACATTCTTATGTATTAACAATACATACTAGTCTTTAGGTGTGTATATATGTAACGGTCTAGGCTTTTCGACGCCCGAAAGTCGACATCAATACGGCCACTGTATCAAATACCGCACAACCGAATGCTGGAAAACCGAATCGTTAGGGTTAAAGAAGATAGAAGAAGAAATAGAGATAATAACAGAATCTCACATTTCGCAGCGGAACAACATATAATAGATAAATGAATAATCTTTAAAACGAAGAACTATATCATTTTATACATACATCATCAGATTGTTACAACAACAAACAGCGGAAAAGAATATAACATATACAAGTGATAAGTCTCGCCATCCAACTTACTCTTGATCTCCACAGCATATCTTTCCGACTTCGCTTCAGAACAACTGATAACCTGACTCTAGGCTGCCCGTGTGGAAAATTATGGGCATCCAGAGTATAGAAAGGGAACAATAACCTCCAGGTCAATCATGAGACTGGTGTGAGATCTTAAAACCAGTTATTTTCACAAAGAAAAGGAAAAGAAACCCGCTATGCTTTTGGAAAATGAAACTACCATAAGGCCTCCCGCCACACACACAATGCAAATACTGATTTGAAGGAGATTTCTCCTTATGATAGTCAAACATACTTGATACGCAAAATCCTTTTTAATATTATCATAGTGCATAGTGTGGAAACATTTCAAAAGTATAATATAAATCTTAGCCAACATAGACATTTCGTACTATGCCTACTATAGCTACCAATTAAACGGCGGGGTCAGCACCATCAGTAAAAGGCAGGTTATACAACTAAAACCGTACAAGGCTCGTATTGTTTCTTCGGATTTTCAACAAATGGTCAGGCTAAGGAACTTCCTATGCTACATGGGTACGCCTCTGGAGGGACTCCCCAAGAACTTAACCAGCTCTCTGCCAACACAAGGCCGGTTACCTCTATAATAGGTAACACGTACCAGTATGCCATCTCCGGTCATTACCGACCTTTATCCAAAGATCCTCAACCACAAAGCAACAACCACAAAGCAATAAATTTGCAGCAGCCACATAGGTTAAATATCTGGGCTCCATACCATGATACCACCTTTTCCCAGAAGGAAATGGACATACCCTAAAGGCGCTACCCCAAAATAACCTTGCCGCATCCTTCCCGTTTCGACCATTTTCGGGGTGTGAGGTGCGACTAAGTGTCGTCCACAAATCTACGCTTTTCACAAAAGCCATGCTTCGATCAAAAAATGATCAGCAACACTTTGTATGTCACATTACCAAATTGGGAATGTATCACTAGTAACAATCAACTACATAACCTCTGAGCTTGTACGTTTCAGAGAAGGGTGTTAAGCTAGGAAAATAAATTCTTCACCACCAACAGAAATGTATTTGATAGAAACCATCTTTATATCTCAAAGTGTAACGTCAAACACACAACCATACAAGTCCGTTCCGGGTTTGAACGGAACAGAAGGAACTTCAAAGAAGCTCTTGAAAATCCGGATATTCACTAATCACGTCCAGACTCCCCATCACAAAGAGTGATAAAATCTGTATACTGGAGCAACTCGGTGCAGAGACATTCGACAGGTAATCCTTTCATTTTCGAAAATACCCGGTCTTCAACATCATCTTCAAATGCAATCCCATTTCGTCGTATCATTATTCGGAATGGGTTTTATGACACAAAGTCCCATCCCGGCTAATCCGAATAACGAGCGCTTATTTTAAAAATAAGTGTTACATTCAGATTTTAAGTAAATCACAAAAAATTTCCACTTTGATCTTTAAACGAAAGATCCATCACAAAGATTCGACGTGGATTTCGGATATCCATTTGGAATCCAACCCCCGGTCGCATCGAAATTCAAATGCCACTTAAATGCCAATATTGATAGTCGGTTTTTTAACTATCAATCAATGTTCACAACAATCACCAGATTTAATAATTTCCCCAAATTATTTATCCTCAAAATATCTTCGCAAGATATATTTTAACACTTCAACACTTTGAAAACAAATTTCAAATCAATTTTCTCACGCAGAATAAATTTCCAAATATTTATTTACTTCCACTGAAAATTTTCCGAGTCCCAATACTTTAAAAAGTATTTCAAATTACTTAGCCAAATATATATATATATATATATTTGGAAACACTTGAAATAAACTATTTTAAACACTTATTCAGAATATTAGTTATGAAAATATTATACTAATATCTCATGTAAAACTTCAAATTCAATCTAGTTTTTAAAAAAATTATTAGATAGAGTATAGCTATTTACATTACCAATTTCTAATCATATATCAATTAAATCTTTAAAATAATCATTTCTATAATTAAATAAATAAATCTTTACTTCAAAGATTTAAAAACAACAACTTAAGAGGATAATTTCTCCAAAGTATCCTTTTTAAAACCAACTTTAAAATTTTCAATTTATATTCAAAAGCTGCTTTAAAAGCATACTCGGCTTTCCAGGGAAGAATACTCTTTCCATTTCAAAATGGTCCATTTAAATCAATCAATAAATCCTTCTTAATTTGTTTTAAATTCTCATTCCAAATCCGTAAATTTCTTTCCAAACTTTAAAAATAAACCCATATTTATTTTTAAAACAAATTTCCCTTTCCTTTATAAATTCCAATTGTGAATTTAAATTTTCAAATATCCACTGATATATGATTTTCAAATATTCACTTTCAAACGCCAAATCAAATTCCAAATTGATTTCTAAATTTATTTCCAAACACCAAATCAATTTCCAAATTGATTTCAAACACCAAATCAAATTCCCAAATTGATTTCTAAATTTATTTCAAACACCAAATCAAATTCCAAATTGATTTCCAAAATTTATTATCTTTTAAAACAAATTCCTTTATCTCTTCTAAACTATTTAAAATCCAAATTTTAAATAAATTCTTTAACTTTTAAACAATATTACCCAAAATCCATTTATCAAAATCTTTCCTCATATTTTTGGAATTAATTCGTTTAAGATTACAAAAATCAACTTTTATACTTTTAAATTCCTTCTTTTAAATTTATCCAATTCTCAAAATTTAATTTACTATAAATTTTATACTCAAATTTCAAAAATCTGATTTCATTTATTTCTGGTATCCTACACTACCAAAAATATATTCGGCTAAACTATAGCCATCAACGATCTTTCAATCACAAATATAACCATACACAGATTATAAATAAATCAACACACAACATTGAAACAAATTCAAATATATGAGGAATCCAGTTGGATCCCTCTAACATGTTTCTCTGCATCAATAGATGTTAGCACAACAATTAAATACCAATTCCACTTCGAGGTGGAATATCCCGATATATGGGATTATATAAAATCATCCGCTATTATCTAGCGCATAGGGTCTCATCCGCTATATAATGCGGGAAATAAATCGATCCAAATATATATATATATATATATATATATATATATATATTAACACATATATTATCACAACCAAACAATGAATAAATAAATGAAATTTCAATTATTTTAATTTGAGTGAGAAGATCTCACCTTTGCCTATGCATGCATTCCATTTTCATTCCAGCTTGATTTCTTTCAAATGTTGACCTTGTATCAATAATTATATTATTTATTAATATTCGGAAAAATTGAATATTTAATTTCCCTTTTAATAGATTTAATTAACTAACGATTTAATCTTAACTAATGATTTATCTTAATCAAAGAATTAAAATTTTAAACTAATTTCCTTTTAAATAATTTTCTTAGTAACTAAAATAATTTAGATAAGTTATAAATAATTTATCACCTTAATAAATTATTTTAACATAACTGAATGAGTCAAAAATATATGCATGCATATTTACTTTCTTTTATTTTTGAAACTACATACTAAAATAAAAAATCAAAATTTTATATAACTTTAAGCATTAAAAATATAAATTTCCAAAAAGTCTTTCTATATGTCTATATTTATATAAATTGCATGTAAACACTAATAAAATAACCTTTACAGATTTAAATCTATTTTTTTGAAATTCTTCAACATTTTAAAATCCTATATATATATATATATATATATATATATATATACACACACAAGTTTATTTCTTTCAAAATTAACTACAGATATACCTAAATGCTAAAATCAAATACTGTTATATATATATATATATATATATATATATATATTTTGTTTATATATATATCCACTAAAACTAAAATAGAACTTATACCTTCACCATCTTAGCTTCCTAAGCTAGCGAACCCCCAAATCAGTCATGCTTTCGATTTCGCCTAAGCACGTGAGTCCTCCTAATCGCGAATACAATCGCGATTTTGTGATGTCGCCGCCTCAGCCTCGCCGCGACTTGCTGCTGCGATGCCCGAGTACGAGCATCTCATCGCCGACGTCCATCTATAGACATGCTGCACGCGCGCGCACGTCTCTAGCCGCTAGTAATTGAGTTTGCTTCTCACCGCCGAAGAACGCCTCCCTTCGCTTCGATTGCGATTGAGTCAATTTCAAAATTGATTTCCCCCTTTGAGCTTCCATGGCCTCGCCACAACCATGCGCGAGCATGCGATGCTTGAACGCGACTTCAAGCTGTCGCGATTCGATATACATTTTTTTGAACTCGCGGCCATGATTTTGATTGAAGATGAAAAAAGGAAAGAATACATATCGTTTTTTCGAATGAACTGGGAAGGATAAGGGAAAACAAAGAGCAGCCATTTTTATTTCGAGTTGAAGAGTTGATTTCTTTTGCTCGGTACCTTGTCTTTTGAACGAGATTAATTGTACTTGTTTTATAAAGAAGAATGAACGCGTGTTAATTTGAATAGAGAAAATGTAATCGTGGTTGGAAATCCTTTCATTGTGTCTTCAAGGGTCCGATATAATATTAAATGCAAAACTATTAAAATTCAAATTCAAATTCAAATTTTAAACCGTCTCAATTCAACAACTCAAAATCTCGATGTCCAATCGAGGCGTGCCGCCAGACGTTTATAATGTTAAACCCCTATTCTGAACGCAATGGAAAAGGTTCCGAGTCCTAATTTGACTGTATTGTGAATGTAGCTTTTCCAACCCAGTTACTAAATTAAATTTCGATACAATTTTCAACGCGTTTGCTTATCGTACGGCCAAATAACAACTCCAAATGCAACGGAAATTGAAATCCGATAATAACACATAATTACGGATCCAATAGAATTGATTTCGTCAAAATCCGAGACTGTGCCTTGGAAGGCTATTTTTAAATATCGATTTAAAGGATATAAATTCAAAATTGAACAAAACACTGTTAAATTGAATTTCAAAAATTCTATCACCTCCAATATTATCAATATGAATTTTCTAAGCCTTCAGAATATTTTTAACAAGCTAAAAAATTAAAGATTCAAATTTTTACCCAACTTCAATAATTTAAATTCAATAATTTAACTGCCCAATTCATAGTTATATTTGAAATTCAAGTTAAACTAACATCAAAGTATTGAAAATCAATTAAATATTTCAATTTCAAATGTTAAAATTTTTGGGTCGTCACATTCTTCTCCCTCAAAAGAATTTCGTCCCGAAATTACTAGTCCAGAAGAATGATTCTTAACCCGTTTATCATTCACCCAAAACAAAACAGTTTTATCAACTTGCCAAAACAAATCTTTTTACTAACGACTCAGTATCGCTTGAACTAACTTTCCAAAATCTTCCACAGTTTCCAAACAACATTGTTTACTTCGCAATTCAAATTTCAATTTAAATTTTAAATTACCAAAATTTCTCAATAATTTTTCTAACTCCCTAAATTTTCGAAAATTTTCGCCAGCGTCTCCTTTGCACGGCTAGCTCAGTACTACTACAAAATGGAATCATGGGCCCCAGATTCAAAAAGAAAATAGAAAAAACCAAGCGGCTAGACAAGAAAATCATCAAATTTCATATAGGAATTTAAATATACACCTTATTGTCGAACAATTTCATTTGTCTTCTAAATCAAAATCCAATTCTCTTTGCATTTAAATCCCCTGTATATCCTACTAGCAATAATGTCCAATTGAAACATTCAAAACCATTTTGCACTTTTCTTTATAAAGATTCAGTGTATATTTTATTCAAATCCGTACGGTGTACTTATATCATTCGTACGCAATACCAAATCTGATCGCTCACTCGATCACACAATTTCACTTCCAAACTAGTATCGTCCATCCGACTTTCTAGTGCGGACTCAGATCTGGTTTCTTGATCAGAAACTGTCATTCTCCTTGCAAAGCCGTAAACTATGGTAGAGAATTTCCGAGGTCAACCAAAAATGTATATCCAGGTTCACCGTCGAAAATCGAGTGGAAAATCCCAACTCGGATCGATACAACTATCTCGAAATTATGTGCTCGAATTCAGGATCAAATCGTTATGCGAATAAAATAATATATGTACATTCTACGTATTCATTTCAAATTGATTATCAGCTATATCAATTTTCTTTCCTTTTATTCAGATCGATTTTCATTCACTTATTCACAATTAGCGTTTCACGATTTCCAGTTTAATCTTTATTCACTTATAAATTTAGAATATTTTCTCAACTCCATATTTTTACTTAAGAATTTAACCATTCATTTTCTTAAGTTCAATACAAGTATTTTACATACTTCCTATTTTTATTTACAATTTGCCACTTCGGTTAATATATACTTATATTTAAACTGGATTTCAAATTCCATATGAATTCAATTTAACTTTCATCTATAACTATTGAATTCAATTCATTTCAAACCATAATTAAATTTGTCATTCCTTAAATAGTTTACTTTCTAATTTCTTTTTAATACTTTGCTTCATTTGGTCCAACTTAACAAATTTTCCATTTCACTTTGTTTATCACAATCAAATTCAATTTCCAATATTCAGTTCGAATTCCATTTACTTGCAATTGCAAATTCATTTATTCGTTTGCAAATTTATTTTCGACCTTAATAAAAAAAAAATATTTTATCAAACTTATTTTATTCAAATCCGTAACATTTTAAATAAGATTCCACGGTCTTTCCATCATTCCAAAATCATTTAAATTAAAATTATCTTTGAAAAAAATCACATCAAAACCCTTTGCATTTCCAAATCAAACCCAACTTTAGCAATCAATTTCAATCCTCTCTTAAAAACTCGAAAATGAACACCGATGATGTCGCGATCATCATCGAAATTATTTTCCAGCGACCAATTTATCCCTCCAAAACATTTTTTCAAAACCTTTGAAAAGCACTTCCAAACTCCAAGGGAATTTAATCTTTTCCAAATTTCAAAATTTTCAAATCCTTTCAAATTCTTTCAAATATTTCTTAGGAATTCTATTTAAATTATAAATCACATTTACAATTTATATTTACAAATCCCATTTGTATACAAATTTATTTCTTAACTTTTGGTTATGATTTCAATTTCTTATTCAATAATCAAGGATAATAATTTTATATCACCACTTCCTTAATCAAGGATAATAATTTTATATCACCACTTCCTAACAATCAAGCAACCATATACTATAATAATTTACAAAGACTATTTCCTTTTATATACGAAAATAGTTTGGGTAAAATTATTTCACTTACCTTATTTTAAAACAATACCGTGTCGGTTTATCTTGTTTAATGGTTTAGAAACCCCTATCGATACAGTTGGCCAAACCGCACCGACCAGAATTTATAAACAATCAACTGATAAGTCAACACAATGTAAAACAATTTTTATATTTACTAACAAATACGTGCTCATATCTATTAATACACTCAAACTCATTCTAGAGTACTACTGACTCTATATCTAATGAGTAGTTTCCCCCACCAATGCCAAGGTTGTCACTTAACCAATTGCTTTAATACCACTTTGTAACGATCTAGGCTTTTCGATGTCCGAAAGTCGACATCGATACGCCCACTGTATCAAATGCCGCACAATCAAATGCCTGAAAACTGAACCGTTAGGGTTAAAGAAGAAGAAACAGAAATAATAACAGAATCTCACATTTTATAGCGGAACAACATATAATAGATAAATGAATAATCTTTAACACGAAGAACTATATTAGTTTATACATGCATCATCAGAGTGTTACAACAACAAATAGCGGAAAAGAATATAACATATACAAGTGATACGTCTCGCCATCTAGCTTGCTCCTGATCTCCACAACATATCTTCTCGATTTCGCTTTAGAACAACTGATAACATGACTCTAGGCTGCCCGTGCGGAAAATTATGGGCACCCAGAGTTTAGAAAGGGAATAATAAACTCCAGGTCAGTCATGGGACTAGTGCGAGAACTTAAAAACAATTATTTTCACAAAGAAAAGGAAAAGAAACCCGCTATGCTTTTGGAAAATGAAACAACCATAAGGCCTCCCGCCACACACACAATGCAAACGCAGAATTGGAGGAGATTTCTTCTTATGATAGTCAAACATGCTTGATACGCAAAATCCTTTTTAATGTTATCATTAGTGCATAGTGTGGAAACATTTCAAAAGTATAATATAAATCTTAGCCGGCATAGACATTTCGTACTATGCCTACTATAGCTACCAATTAAACGGAGGGTCACCACCATGAGTAAAAGGCAGGTTATACAACTAAAACCATACAAGGATCGTATTGTTTCTTTGGATTTCCAACAAATGGTCAGGCTAAGGAACTTCCTATGCCACATAGGTACGCCTCTGAAGGGACGCCCCAAGAACTTAACAAGCTCTCTGCCATCACAAGGCCGGGTTACCTCTGTAACTAGGTAACACCTACAAGTATGCCATCCCCGTTCGTTACCGACCTTTATCCGAGGATCCTCAACCACAAAGCAATAAATTTGCAGCAACCACATGGGTTAAATATCTGGGCTCCATACCATGATACCACCATTTCCCAGAAGAAAATGGACATACCCTGAGGGCGCTACCCCAGATAACTTTGCTGCATCCTTTCTGTTTCGACCATTTCCGGGGTGTGAGGTCCGACAAAGTCTCGTCCACAAAGCTACGCTTTTCACAAAAGCCATGCTTCGATCAACAAATGATCAACAATACTTCGTATGCCACATTTCCAAATTGGGAATGTATCACTAGTAACAATCAGCTACATAACCTATAAGTACGTACATCTTAGAGAATGGTGTTAAGCTAAGAGAATAAATTCTCTGCCACCAACAGAAATGTATTTGATAGAAACCAGCTTTACATCTCAAAGTGTAATGTCAGACACACATCCATACAGGTCCGTTCCGAGTTCGAACGAAACTAAAGGCACTTCAAAGAAGCCCTTGCAAATTCGAATATTCACTAGTCACGTCCGGACTCCCCATCACAAAGGGTGATAAAATCTCTATACTGGAACAAGTCGGTGTAGAGACATTCGACAGCCAATCCTTTCATTTTCTAAAATACCCGATCTTCAACACCATCTTCAAATGAAATCCCATTTGTCATATCATAATTCGGAGTGGGTTTTATGACACAAAGTCCTCTCCCGGCTAATCCGACTAACGAGCGCTTATTTTTAAAAATAAGTGTTACATTCAGATTTCAGGTAAATCACAACAAATTTCCATTTTGATCTTTAAACAAAAGATCCATCACAAAGATTCGATGTGGATTTCGGATATCCATTTGGAATCCAACCCCCGGTCGCATTGAAATTCAAATGCCACTTAAAGGCCAATATTGATAGTCCGTTATTTAACTATCAATCAATATTCACAACAATCACCAGATTTAATAATTTTCCCAAATTATTTACCCTCAAAATATCTTCGCAAGATATATTTTAACACATCAACACTTTGAAAACAAATTTCAAAATCACTTTCCTCACGTGGAATAAATTTCCAAATATTTATTTACTTCCATTGAAAATTTTCCAAGTCCGAATACTTTAAAAGGTATTTCAAATTACTTTTCCAAAAATATATATTTATTTGGAAACACTTGAAACAAACTATTTTAAACACTTTATTCAAAATATTAGTTATGAAAATATTGTACTAATATCTCATATTAAACTTCAAATCCTAACTAATTTAAAAAAATTATTAGATAGAGTATAACTATTTAAATAGGGGCATTTCACCAGAAGGACAAACTTTGCAGTCCAATTAGTTTCTAGGACACACATTCAAAAAAATTACTTTCAAGGCCAAAGTCAGCAGAATAATTATTTTCAAGGACAAAGTCAGCAGTCCAATTACTTTCAAGGACATAATTTCATAGGTTTTTAGGCCCTTGAACCTAATTATTTTATGTTTTGTCCTTGAAAATAATTATTTCATTTGTGTGTCCTAAAAACAAATTCCACTTGCTAAAGAGGCCCTTGTGGCTAATTTCCACATTGAAATAACCATTTTCTATTCAAATATCAGTTAAATCTTTAGAATAATCACTTCTATAATTAACTAAATAAATCTTCACTTTAAAGATTTAAAAACAACATCTTAAGAGAATAAATTCTCCAAAGTAACCTTTTTAAAACAAACTTTCAATTTATATTCGAAATCTGCTTTAAAAACATACTCATCTTTCCAGGGAAGAATGCTCTTTCCATTTCAAAATGGTCCATTTAAATCAATCGATAAATCCTTCTTGATTTATTTTAAATTCGCATTCCAAATTGCGTAAATTTCCTTCCACGCTTTTAAAAATAAACCCATATTTATTTTTAAAACAAATTTCCCTTTTCTTTAAATTCCCATTGTGAATTTAAATTTCCAAATATCAACTGATATACGATTTTCAAATCGATTTCCAAATATTCACTTTCAAACACCAAATCAAATTCCAAATTGATTTCTAAATTTATTTCCAAACACCAAATCAATTTCCAAATTGATTTTCAAATTTATTTCAAACACCAAATCAAATTCCCAAATTGATTTCTTAATTTATTTCAAGCACCATATCAAATTCCAAATTGATTTCCAAAATTTATTATCTTTTAAAACAAATTCCTTTATTTCTTATAAACTATTTAAAATTCAAATTTTAAATAAATTCTTCAAATTTTAAACAATATTACCCAAAATCCATGTATTAAAATCTTTCCTCATATTTTGGGAACTAATTTGATTAAGATTACAAAAATCAAATTTTATTCTTTTAAATTTCTTCTTTCAAATTTATCAAATTCTAAAAATTTAATTTACTATAAATTTTCTACTCAAATTTCAAAAATCCAATTTTATTTATTTCTGGTATACTATGATACCAAAAATATATTCGGCTAAACTATCGCCATCAACGATTTCAATCACAAATATAATCATACAAAGATTACAAATAAATCAAGACACAACATTGAAACAAATTCAAATATTTGAGAAATCCAGTTGGATCCCTCCAACATGTTTCTCTACATCCACAGATGTTAGCACAATAATTAAATACAAATTCCACTTCGAGGTGGAATATCGCGGTTTATGGGATTATATAAAATCATCCGCTATTATGCAGCGCATAGGGTCACATCCGCTATATAATGCGGAAAATCAATCACTCCATATATATATACACACACTATCACAATCAAACAATCAATCAATAACTGAAATTTCAATTATTTTAATCTGAGTGAGATGGTCTCACCTTTGCCTATGCATGCAATCCATTTTCATTCCAACTTGATTTCTTTCAGATATTGACCTTGTATAAATAATTATATCACTTATTAATATTTGAAAAAATTGAATATTTAATTCCCTTCTAATAGATTTAATTAACTAATGATTTTATCTTAACTAATGATTTAATCTTAATCAAAGAATTAAAATTTTAAACTACTTTCCTTTTAAATAATTTTCTTAGCAACTAAAATAATTTAGATAAGTTACTTAAATAATTTATCACCTTAATAAATTATTTTAACACAACTGAATGACTCAAAAATATATGCATGCATATTTACTTTTTATTTTATTTTTGAAACTATATACACTAAAATAAATAATCAAATTTTTATATAACTTTGAGCATTAAAAATATAAATTTCCAAAAAATCTTTCTATATATCTATATTTATATAAACTGCATTTAAATACTAATGAAATAACTTTTATAGATTTTAAATCTATATTTATAAAATTTCAACATTTTAGAATCCTATATATATTTTTATACAAGTTTATTTCTTTTAAAATTAACTACAGATATACCTTAATGTTAAAATCAAATACTGTTATATATATTTTTTATGTTTACATACATATCCATTAAAATTAAAATAGAACTTATAGCTTCACTGTCTCATCTTCCTGAGCTAGCGAACCCCCAAATCAGTCATGTTTTCGATTTTGCCTGAGCACGTGAGTCCTCGTAATCGTGAACACCATCGCGAGCTTGTGATATCACCGCCTCAGCCTTGCCATGACTTGCTGCTGCGATGCTCGAGTACGAGCATCTCCTCGCCGACGTCCATCCATAGCCATGCCACGCGTGTGCACGTCCTAGCCACTAGAAATCGACTTCGCTTCTCACCGCCGACGAACGCATCTCTTGGCTTCGATTCTGATCGAGTCAATTTCAAAATTGATTTTCCCCCTGAGCTACCATGGCTTCGTCACAACCATGTGCGAGCATGCGATGCTCGAACGCGACTTCAGGCTACCGTGATTCGACATACATTTTTTTATTTTGAACTCGCAGCCATGATTTTGATCGAAGATGGAAAAAAGGAAAGAATAAATATTGTTTGTTCGAATGAACTAAGAAGGATACGGGAAAAACGAAGAGCGGCCATTTTTGTTTCGAGTTGAAGAGTTGATTTCATTTGCTCGGTACATTATCTTTTGAACGAGATTAATTGCTCTTGTTTTATAAAGAAGAACGAACGCGTATTAATCTGAACAGAGAAAATGGAACATGTGGATGGAAATCCTTTCAATGTGTCTTCAAAGGTCTGATATAACATTAAATGCAAAACTATTATAATTTAAATTCAAATTCAAATTTTAAACCATCTCGATTCCGCAACTCAAAATCTCGATCTCCAATCGAGGCGTGCCGCCAGGCGTTTATAATGTTAAACCCCTATTTCAAACGCAATGGAAAAGGTTTCAAGTCCAAATTTGATTGTATGGAGAAGGTAGCATTTCGAACCCAGTTATTAAATTAATTTTCGATATAATTTTCAACGCGTTAGCTTATCGTATGGCCAAACGACAACTCCAAATGCTACGGAAATTGAAATCCGATAAAACACATTATTACGGATCCAATAGAACTAATTTCGTCAAAATCCGAGATTGTGCCTCGGAAGGCTATTTTTAAATATCGATTTAAACGACATAAATTCAAAACTGAGCAAAACACTGTTAAATTCAATTTCAAAAATTCTATCGCCTTCAATATTATCAATATGAATTTTCTAAGCCTTCAAAATATTTTTAACATGCTAAAAAATTGAAGATTCGAATTTTTACCCAAATTCAATAAATTAAATTCAATAATTTAACTGCCCAATTCATAGTCGTATTTGAAATTCAAGTTAAATTAACCGCAAAGTATTTAAAATCTATTAAATATTTCAATTTCAAATGTTAAAATTTCTGGGTCGTCACAACATATGTATATAGAATTAAATATAAAAGGAGTTTACATAGTATATCTTGTCATTCATAACACTTAAGGTCATAAGTTTGAATCCCACCTTTATAAAAATACCTCTTCGATTTTTAATAAGAAAATTGTAAATGATTAGGGTCATGGATTTAGATCCTATTTCTAACCATGCTTTTATTTTTTTTAGTTAAAATGCTATTGTACGAATGAGGTCATGGGTATGAATTACGATCTTGACAAAAATACTTCTTTATTTTGTATCAAATTAATACATGAGTAAGGTCATAGGATCGACCCAAAGCTATAACATGAACTATGTAATTTTTTAATGTTTTTACTTTACTCATTTATATTTTTGATATCGTTGGGTATCTCTTTTAGAATATTAACTCTACGCGGTTTATTTTACATTTGTACATTTAAAATTCTACTTATTTAATTATCTTCATAGCCATCGGTTTTTTGTTGGAAATTATTCATGGTTAATTGATATTCTCGGTAAATAAATTCAATGCAGTACATTGTGTTTGAAATGATTCCAATATAGATTACCTATTGTTTTGTCAAAAATCTTTTTATATAAAATTATCTTTCACGTGTCGGCCTCATTTATATTAGTTATTTGTCTATCATTATGGGATGAATGTAGTTTGTACTATTATTTTGCCTTTACCACTTACGCACGCTTTCATTTGCAATGATTATTTAACTTGAAAATGCTCATATGATTTTTTTTGACAATAAATTGTAAACAATGATCAACAAAACTAAACAAATAATTTCAGCTGCTAAAAATAGTATTATTAGTTGCCACATGAAGAATGAAATGACCGTCAAGAAGATTTAAACATAAAATTACTGCACGAACATGATAGAATATGTTTTCAGGATGATCGAGTGGTCTAAGGCACCGGACTCAAGTTTTGGTCTTTGAAAGAGGGCGAGGGTTCAAATCCCACTTTCGACAATTTTTTATTCTACTAGTTTTCCTACAATGTACTGTGCATTGCTAATAGCACCTCAATTTTGCTCTGATAATACCATATTTCAAAATATTAGCATTGCAGAATTTTTATACTTTATAATATTTTATTCATCTAGTGATATTATATTAAGTGAATTAATGTTCATTTGGCAAAAACCTCATCAAACAAATAACATCCATTTGTTTAGTAATGTATCCTTCAATGAGTAGAAGTTTGTTCAACGAATCTCTGTCAAATTAGTTTTCCATTATTTTGATTTGATGGCACAGTATGAACAAATCTTATACAAATTAATATGAAATACATTAGCTTTGCTTTGAAATTTTGTATTTATCTTTATTGATAATTGTACTAGACTCATAATTTTTTGATCTGACCATGAATTTCCCAAATGCCATAATTTTTTTGATTAGACCATGAACTAGGAAATCTTATCAATGATATGTTTTCACTAGCACCATAACGATCTAGATTTTCAGCGATTTGAATAAGAATTTTATCGAAGATTTTGAAATAAAATTTATTTTTAACAATAAAAATTTGGCAACGAAAACTAGATATTTGAAATGCATCCTTTGAAATGAGGCCAAAGAAATTTATTTTACGACAAAATTTATTCGAAACTCTGTCACATATTTTTCAGTATGAATATCAAATTTTGAAGTAAAAACATTTTTACATAGAAATGATCCAGAAGATTTTCAGATTAAAATGTTAAAGTTCACTGTCCAATTTCGGCCTTTGTAGCTCTGTTTATCAAGAATTGTCATTGTCATTCAATTTCAAAGTAGTATAAGTGGCGACAGATGGAATTTTGTTACGAATGTCGTAACATAGATTTTAGTACATGGTTGGATTCGTCTCGCCGTGCCAATCCCCGAGATGTATGTGCTTTTGTATTTTGGCTTCCGTTGTAAAACTCTAAATGGACGAGATAGCGGTCCATGACCGTGCCTCATTGGATATCTCACACGTCATATTCACTTACATTATTTCGTAGCAGAAACTTCTTTTCTAGCCGACAATCTTGCGTACGCAGCCAAAAGAATTTATTACTGCATTTAATGACCTCCATGCACTCTTCCTTCTATATATACATGCCCATTTTCTCTACTCCTTCCCATTTTTTCTCTTCATCTCCGACTCTGAACATTAACTTGAGAAAATTTATACCAAATGTGTGTGTGTGATAGAGCTAAACTCGCATAGCCTCCAGCCCCTCAGCCAACCTCTTCCTTCACCTTGCTCCTCCGCCGACCCAAGCGACATAACCCAACCGCCTATTCCTCAGTCTGCTCCCCTACTCCGCTCTACCGAACACTAGCCCGCACCACACCTGCTCCACCTGGACCCATCTTGCTTGTTGCCCTGTCCCCCTCCTCCTTCCCTTAATGCCCAAGCTCCACCCTCACCAGAACAATCCCTTACCCACACCCGCATCCCTTTGGCCACCTACCAGTCCACCATCCCACTAACCTGCATCGGCCCACGAACCCTGCATCCACCTTCTCACCAGCCCCCTCCGATATCCGCCGCTCCCCTGCCCGCAACCCACCAACCTCCTCCACTTCGCTCTACTACAGCACGCAAGCTCACCGGAACCACTGCTCCCACCTTCCCGAATCCTCCCCGCGACCTACACCAACCCAATCATCCACCACCTCAACCGTACCCTGTGACGCCCCACCTCTATACCCACGCTAGCCAAGAACATTACGATTAATGTTGTCAACTAGCACGGAGAATAAGGCTGTTGAGGAGCAACCATCCATGTAATTGCTTTGCACGAGCATCGATATGTCAGATAGTATAACATGCATTTCTTATCAAGAGGGAAATGCGACACACCGACACAAACTCAAAGCTACTACACAGTGGCTATAATATCTTCGGAAACAAATATAGAAATAAACATAACATAAATCAGTCACAGATAATTCATATCACAAAGGCGGAAATAGATATGAATATTATACATGAAAGTGTACATCAGAGTAGTGGTCAACAAGATCCACAATATCAAAATGAATAGATACAAGTGCTAGACAAAAGAATAAGTATACATCATAGAGTCTGTATCTCAAATGTATACAACAAAAACTACTAAACTTAAGTAGTTAGCCAAAAGATCAGATGAAAGTCCGATAAGGAGTCAAGCAGAAGCACCTGTAAAATCTCAGTCTGACCTGAGAATTATTTAATAAGAAAATAATAAACGGATCAGTCTAGCTATAAATATCAGATGAAGTGATATATAATAAGAGATATGACATAAACATATAATAATCACAATGCCAAGCTGTGATAAATAAGTAATTGAAAATCAACAAGAGATTAATCAATATCACAATAATCTACTCAAGATAAAAAGGAATGTCATACTCCTAATTTCATTCACCAAGCCACAATAAATGACATATATATCGATGCCCATCGTAAAAGTTGGTGAAACATAAATTCCAGAAATCAACACACGAAATTCAGAAATCACAATAAAAAGGATGGCCAATCCTATAAAAGTGAGCCGGAGCTCCTCCAGACAGGGTATAGTCCCTCATTGCGGACATTGAGCCGAAGCTCCTCCTGGTGAGTCAAAACTCCTCCTGACAGGGTATAGTCCCCCATTGCGGACTTTGAGCCGAAGCTCCTCCTGGTGAGCCGAAGCTCCTCGTGACAGGATATAGTCCCCCATTGCGGACATTGAGCCGAAGCTCCTCCTAGTGAACTGAAGTTCCTCATGACAGGGTATAGTCCCCCATTGCGGACTTTGAGCCGAAGCTCCTCCTGGTGAACCGAAGTTCCTCATGATAGGGTATAGTCCCCCATTGCGGACTTTGAGCCGAAGCTCCTCCTGGTGAGTCAAAGCTCCACAAAAAAAAATGAAGTATCGTCCTTGACATGGACAAAGAGACATCGCACATTGCTAGTCTAAATCACAAAGATGATCGTCATGATCAACGAGAAGTGTCAATTACACTAAGCTAGTAAATATATGAGTTTAGCTTCATGTCCCATAACCACTTGCTTAGCATAAATATTTACGAACAAACTGTAGATCTCCACTAGAAAATTGTCAAAAGAGATTCAATCGAATAAGTCCAAGAATTAACCGACGAAGTAAACGCAAGCGTTTCATACCACTTGTTTTACTAAGTCGTTTAATTAGATTTCTCATACGAGTGAGATAAAGGCTTGTATATACTAATAGATTGGAAAATGGTTTTATAAACGAATTTGGTATTAAAATAGTATTGAAATCGTTCGAGGAAAGAGTTTTGATATTTACTACTAGTATAGAAAACCTTTATATTTTTAAGTGACAAATCATAGAAGTGATTGTAGAAACAATCAACTCATAAAGATTCACATTCAAGGACGTGAATAAAATCCAAAGAAATCGATACCGAATCCATCAAAATGGATATTCCCATAAATCACGAAGAAAATGTCATCAAAGTCGATAATAAGTGATAATAACAAAAGGGAATTAACACGAATCGATTGAAGTTGGAATTCTCAAGCAAATAGGCAAAACTTGCAAATAGGAGCAGGTCGGTCGACCGGACTCCCTGAGTCGGTTGACCGAACCAAGGGTTGGAAGTGCCTGGGGCACCAGGTCGGTCGACCGGCCCAGGGGCTTGGTCGGCCGAGGCCTGTAAACGGCACTCCCAAACAGAGGCAGGAAGTGCTTGGATAGCAGGTCGGTCGACCGGCCCAGGGGCTCGGTCGGCCGAACCTGTTGCCAGCACTCCCCAGCCCTATTTCAAAAGAGGTGCAAACTTGATCAAATTGCATTCGCTCGAGCAACGGCGCTAAAGGTTTATGCCTATTGACTACCCGGCCCTATAAGCTCTTCGATGCACAATCAAAAACACATTCAAACATCAAAGTTAGGATTTTTAAAGATTTGAACCCAAAACACTAAAAATTGGAATATTCACCAAATCAATCCAAACCAAAAGCAATTGCACAAGAATAAGTGTTAGGAATTCATACCTAACAATCGAAGATAAATATAAGCATAGATGTGAGATAAAAATCTCACCTTTGAATCCGAAAACAATGAATGAGAAGCTTGAAGACGAAGGAAGATCAACCACACTTCAATCTCAACATGAGAAGCTTGAATCTAAGCTTAAAAGAGAAACACTTCCTAAATTAGGTTTAGGAAATTTCTGAAATCAAAGAGAGAATGAGTTGGAGAAGAAGAAGAGAAAGCTTACCAAAGGGTTCTCTTTGATTTTGGAGCAAGAATTTGAGCTAGCAAGAGGAACTAGGGCTTGGAGTTTCTAATTCCCTTTCCTTTCCACCATTTTCAGTTGGAGCCTGAGTTTGAGGAGTGGGAATGAGTGAATGAAGAGGAGAAGGGTTGGGACTGAATACATAAGTGGGCTCAGCCCAAACCAAAACCCTAAGTGAAAAGTAGCAAAATTCAACTTTCTCCAAACATATCGAAGCTTATACTCAAAAAGGTCGCAAACGGCATTTTGAACTCAATGGGGGTGGTCTCGAGTCCCAATTCGACTGTTTGCAAAAAGTAGCTTTTCGGACCAAAATCCGACGAACGATAAAATATTTAAATAAAATATTTAAATATAAAATCGATAAATATGCGGGTTGTTACAGACTCCCCTCCTTAAAGAAATTGCGTCCTCGCAATACTCAAGAAGAAAATAAGAAGTAACAACCATAGAAGCATATCAACACAAAAAGAAAATTTGAAATACGAAGTTCACCATAAGGAGCATGAAAGAGTAAGCCTGAACGGGATCGCTCAATGAATTCTCTGGATTCCCAAGAGCAATCCTTAGGATCTGAGAATCATTGAACTATCACAAAAAGAACATCTTTATTCCGAAGGCGCTCAACCTCCGAAGTAATGATGCGAATGGAATGTTGCTCATAAGTCAAAACTGGTGAGACTTTAATTTCATCAATAACACCAGCTCGAGAATAAAAATAGGAAACCTAAAAGCATTTCCATAGTTAAAAGACGCAGAAAACGTCAAGAATAGCAGAAAATTGCAATGGCGTAGTACAGAAACGGTAGGCCCGAGAAACTAGAAACTCGAATAATTTGGAACACCGACGTAGTACAAAAACGGTACGTCCAATGAACCGATAAACCGGAACAACGATGTAGTATAATGGCACATCCATTGATCCAAATAAGACGGAACATCGATGTAGTATAATAATAGTACATCCGATGAACCGAACACCATAAAAGAACACCGGACACTAGTCCATAAAAGGAATGAGATAAAACTCAATAAAACGAAGTACATCAAAACGTTCGATGAACTTGATAAAGAGATAATTCCCTTAAGACATCATCAAAGAATCAACCACTTGTTGCCTATGACAAAGCGCATTGGCAACACGATTTCCCTTCCGGGAATAAAAAGAATATCAAGATCACAAGATGCTAGGAACTCGAGTCGACATGAAGTTCCTTATGAGAAAATAAATATTCCAAAGATTTATGACCGAGATGGAGAACAAATTCCTCCCCTAAAAATGATGATGCAAAACTCTAAAAGTAGAAACAATAACCGCGAGCACTAGATCATGAGTGGTATATCTAGTCTCGATAGGCTATAATGATTTAGAAGCACAAGTGATAGCACGTTCTCCTTTGCAAGAGAACGGCATCCAAACCAATACGACTAGTATCGGTACGAATAGCAAAGTCTTGGTTCCCCTCCAGGAATCACGAGAATAAGAGTATCGAAAGAAAGAACTTCTTTTAAATAATTCTCCTTCCCGAAAAGCTAAAACTTTCAAAATCTCAATTATCTCAATGTAAAAATATTTCTAGAAAAATTTACATTTTACAAGTCAATATATCGTGTCTGATTGTCTCATCAAAGCATTTAGGAGATTCTTATCGATAACATTGATCAAGCGCATCGACCAAAATTCTTAAAACACTAAATGGGCAATACAATTACAAAATCGTATTATATAGGATAAGTAAGTTTCTCAAAAACTTCTAAGAATATTCTATGTTCGTTTTAAGAACAAAAATCCGGTTATACTTCTAAACAAATCTTATGAAAAAGATTTTGCAAAATTTTAAATTTCCATTTTCATCCAAAAATCAATAAATAAAAGAATGGTCTCATCGAAATATTCATAGAATATTTGATATATATAAAAATGGATGAAATAAGCTGGACAAATTGAATGACAAAATAAGTCATTCATAGGAATCATAACAAGTGCGGAATGCGGTATGTGGAATGCTAACTTCCGCAACTCGTAGCATATGAAAACCGGTGGTAAGGTCAAACTGAAAAGACCTTAGCACCACACAAAGATTACTTAGGTAATAAATCCTAAGACAAGCTCTAAAATACCGGAAAATTTCTCAAACTATTTAGATAAGAGAAACAACACTTTCCTTATAAGTGGGCTTAAGGAATAAAATGATGCCATCAAGTTGGAATCAAAATCATAAAGGAAAAATAGAAATCTGCATAACAGATTGAAAATGTCGAAGAGGAAAAGTCCACACGAGAAAATAGGATATGGGCTTCACAATGATTAAGCCAATCCTTACAAAAATCAATTCCGAAGCCTAAGTAAAAATATCGGCTCGGAAAGATAAATCACATAAAATAATTTCGACATCAAATAAAAGCGAATGAGTGATGCAGATCTACCATCCGGATTCGCAATCCTCAAAGAAGTCATCAAGCCCAAAATATTCAAAGAAAAGAATCTTCAAGTTCTTTTGATATAAAAACAATGGGATGAACCCATATCAAAAAGAACTCAAATAGAAAGTTCACGAATTAAAACAATGCCATCAAGGATTGAATGAAAATACCTTAACCAAGAGAAGAGTTGCCAGGGGCCTGCAGCTTTCCTTCTCACTTGCTTGGAAGCTTAGGACACGAAGATAAAAGATGACCCGAACCTTTGCAATAACGGCAAAAGAGGGGTTTCGGGCACTCCCTTACATAGTGGTCCTTAGAATTACAATTGTAGCATCCTCCACGATTAGGGATTGGAGTCTTTGCTACAGAAGTAGTTTGCTTCACTCTCTTATTGGGGTTAAGGCTCTTGAACGTAATATGCCTCTTCTTGGAAGTCCCAATATCACAAACACTTCCTTTACTAACCTCTCCATGAAGAAGAGTAACATCCACAAGCTGATTGAAAGAAACTTCAAGTTTCAAAGGTGGAACCATTTCCGGGTTCTTACTCAAAGCACAGATAAACTCTTGATTCTTTACAAGATCCAAAAATTGTTGAGCAGACATAAATACTCCATCCTGGGGAGTAGAACTAGATTGACCGGCGCTGGGACGGCCTGGTCTAACCATTTCTCTTCTTTAAGAAAGAAAGAAAGAAAAGGAAAAAGTTACTCTCAAAATAAATATCAAGCAATCTTGATAGATAAAACAAGGAACCATAAAAGAAAGTAGGAAAGAACGGTACGAAGACCCGAATAAAATCCTAAAGCACAACTCCTAAGAAAGACTTAGGACATGATCCTTGCTAAATTATTCTATATTGTTCCGAAGTTTGGCTCTGATACCATGCTGTGACGCCCCACCTCTATACCCACGCTAGCCAGGAACATTACGGTGAATGTTGTCAACTAGCACGGAGAATAAGGCTGTTGAGGAGCGACCATCCACGTAATTTCTTTGTGCGAGCATCGATATGTCAGATAGTATAACATGCATTTCTTATCAAGAGGGAAATCCGACACACCGACACAAACTCAAAGCTACTACACAGTGGCTATAATTCTTCAGAAACAAATATAGAAATAAACATAACATAAATCAGTCACAGATAATTCATATCACAAAGGCGGAAATAGATATGAATATTACACATGAAAGTGTACATCAGAGTAGTGGTCAACAAGATCCACAGTATCAAAAGGAATAGATACAAGTGCTAGACAAAAGAATAAGTATACATCATAGAGTCTGTATCTCAAATGTATACAACAAAAACTACTAAACTTAAGTAGTTATCCAAAAGATCAGATGAAAGTCCGATAAGGAGTCAAGCATAAGCACCTGTAAAATCTCAGTCTGACCCGAGTATTATTTAATAAGAAAATAACAAACGGATCAGTCTAGCTATAAATATCAGATGAAGTGATATATAATAAGAGATATGACATAAACATATAATAATCACAATGCCAAGCTGTGATAAATAAGTAATTGAAAATCAACAAGAGATTAATCAATATCACAATAACCTACTCAAGATAAAAAGGAATGTCATACTCCTAATTTCATTCACCAAGCCACAATAAATGACATATATATCAATGCCCATCGTAAAAGTTGGTGAAACATAAATTCCAGAAATCAACACACGAGATCCAAAAATCACAATAAAAAGGATGGTCAATCCCATAAAAATGAGCCGTAGCTCCTCCAGACAGGGTATAGTCCCCCATTGCGGACAATGAGCCGAAGCTCCTCCTGGTGAGTCAAAACTCCTCCTGACAGGGTATAGTCCCCCATTGCGGACTTTGAGCCAAAGCTCCTCCTGGTGAGCCGAAGCTCCTGGTGACAGGGTATAGTCCCCCATTGCGGACATTGAGCCGAAGCTCCTCCTGCTGAACCGAAGTTCCTCATGACGGGGTATAGTCCCCCATTGCGGACTTTGAGCCGAAGCTCCTCCTGGTTAACCGAAGTTCCTCATGACAGGGTATAGTCCCCCATCGCGGACTTTGAGCCGAAGCTCCTCCTGGTGAACCGAAGTTCCTCATGACAGGGTATAGTCCACCATTGCGGACTTTGAGCCGAAGCTCCTCCTGGTGAGCCAAAGCTCCACAAAAAAAATCAAGTATCGTCCTTGACATGGACAAAGAGACATCGCACATTGCTAGTCTAAATCACAAAGATTATCGTCATGATCAACGAGAAGTGTCAATTTACCCTAAGCTAGTAAATATATGAGTTTAGCTTCATGTCCCATAACCACTTGCTTAGCTTAAATATTTATGAACAAACTGTAGATCTCCACTAGAAAATTGTCACAAGAGATTCAATCGAACAAGTCCAAGAATTAACCGACGAAGTAAACGCAAGTGTTTCATACCACTTGTTTTACTAAGTCGTTTAATTAGATTTCTCATACGAGTGAGGTAAAGGCTTGTGTATACTAATAGATTGGAAAACGGTTTTATAAACGAATTTGGTATTAAAATAGTATTGAAATCGTTTGAGGAAAGAGTTTTGATATTTACTACTAGTATAGAAAACCTTTATATTTTTAAGTGACAAATCATAGAAGTGATTGTAGAAACAATCAACTCATAAAGATTTACATTCAAAGACGTGAATAAAATCCAAAGAAATCGATACCAAATCCATCAAAATGGATATTCCCATAAATCACGAAGAAAATGCCATCAAAGTCGATAATAAGTGATAATAACAAAAGGGAATTAACACGAATCGATTGAAGTTGGAATTCTCAAGCAAATAGGCAAAACTTGCAAATAGGAGCAGGTCGGTCGACCGGACTCCCTGAGTCGGTTGACCGAACCAAGGGTTGGAAGTGCCTGGGGCACCAGGTCGGTCGACCGGCCCAGGGGCTCGGTCGGCCGAGGCCTGTAAACGGCACTCCCAAACAGAGGCAGGAAGTGCCTGGATAGCAGGTCGGTCGACCGGCCCAGGGGCTCGGTCGGCCGAACCTGTTGCCAGCACTCCCCAGCCCTATTTCAAAAGAGGTGCAAACTTGATCAAATTGCATTCGCTCGAGCAACGGCGCTAAGGGTTTATGCCTATCGACTACCCGGCCCTATAAGCTCTTCGATGCACAATCAAAAACACATTCAAACATCAAAGTTAGGATTTTTAAAGATTTGAACCCAAAACACTAAAAATTGGAATATTCACCAAATCAATCCAAACCAAAAGCAATTGCACAAGAATAAGTGTTAGGAATTCATACCTAACAATTGAAGATAAATATAAGCATAGATGTGAGATAAAAATCTCACCTTTGAATCCGAAAACAATGAATGAGAAGCTTGAAGACGAAGGAAGATCAACCACACTTCAATCTCAACACGAGAAGCTTGAATCTAAGCTTAAAAGAGAAACACTTCCTAAATTAGGTTTAGGAAATTTCTGAAATCAAATAGAGAATGAGTTGGAGAAGAAGAAGAGAAAGCTTACCAATGGGTTCTCTTTGATTTTGGAGCAAGAATTTGAGCTAGCAAGAGGAACTAGGGCTTGGAGTTTCTAATTCCCTTTCCTTTCCACCATTTTGAGTTGGAGCCTGAGTTTGAGGAGTGGGAATGAGTGAATGGAGAGGAGAGGGGTTGGGACTGAATACATAAGTGGGCTCAGCCCAAACCAAAACCCTAAGTGAAAAGTAGCAAAATTCAACTTTCTCCAAACATATCGAAGCTTATACTCAAAAAGGTCGCAAACGGCATTTTGAACTCAATGGGGGTGGTCTCGAGTCCCAATTCGACTGTTTGCAAAAAGTAGCTTTTCGGACCAAAATCCGACGAACGATAAAAATTTAAATAAAATATTTAAATATAAAATCGATAAATATGCGGGTTGTTACATACCCTATCCCCACCGAAGCCACCTCAGCCAACCTTGCCCAGCCCCCTCCTCCCGCATCACCGACCCGACCTCAGCCACCACAGCCATAACCACTCGGTCACCCACCAAACTCGCCTAGCCCGCATCACCACATCGACCGCACCATGCTCCGCACATAGTCCACCTTGACGAACCTGTTCACCAGTTGAACCCATTCCACCGTCCTACGACCAACAGCTAAAACCTCCATCTTCGAGTTCGTAGCGGCATATCACAGCTCTAATGCGTGTGCATGTGTCCGTATCTATATAGTTGTGTCCATTCTTGCTTTTTCTAATCCACGAAGGTGAGCATTTATAAAACCATGACTAGAAATTCACATTGAAAGTACCCTGTGATTTTATAAGTACTTGGTTTGTAAATATGGTTGGTATTGGAATTGGAAACCACGGATAGTCGATGCTGCGATATATGATTTTACTAGTTTAAATAATAAATTGGGATCTCAATTGCAAGTGATACCCGTTAACTGTGGAAAATTTTGAATGTTAGTATGTTGATTTATTGATTTAAGCACCTTTACGTTATTGCCTTATGCGTTGAGCTGAATAGTTAAATTTGAGCCGGGATATAGGTTGAAATGATATATATCTGAAAATTAAATCACTTGGCCTAGGATAGAAAATTTAAATAACAAACACCGATTGGTCGAATGAATTTATTTTGGATATCTAATAATTAAATTTGAGATAAAGGAATAATCTAAAAATGTGACTTGAATGTATAAATTTGAAATTTATGTTGAAGTTAAGATTTGAATTTGAAATCTATTGAGTTAAATTACAATTTTAAATGTCAGTTGAACTATTTTAAACTTTGAAATTGAATTAAAGTAGTTATGTAAAATATAATTGATATTTAAACTCATTAAGGTGATTAGTTAAATTTAATGGAATTTGTTAATATTGTATATAATTAAATTCTAAATAACATTTAATTTAATTAAAAAGGGAATTTTAATTTATTTTATTGAATTATTATATATAAAGATTAAACTGAATTGTTTTGAGTTAAGGTTTAATTAAAAGTGCTAAATTAAGTAATCAAGGAAATTAATTCAGAGGGTTAATTAAATTGAACATTTAATAACAAATTTTTTGTATTTAAAGACTTAATTAACTTTTTTAATTTGAATAGTCATTCAATTTGGCTAATTTTGTAAAAGTGAAATAGTTGTTTAAAACTGGATCTTTAGATTTTAAATCCAAATTCATTTAGGTCAAAAAAAGATATGCTGTTTGGAAATAAGAGATACTTTGATTTAATAAAATAACCAATCGGTGGGAAAAATGACGTTGGTTATTAAAGAGGCCGGGACCGGATGTAGACATACTCTTTATCGATACTAGAACCACTTTAATAACCATATACGTGGAGTGATGGTCCAGAATGAAGTGGTTGGATTTGGCGTACGTACTGGATTTGAAGAAAGAGAACGATGATAGATTGGCTTGACACTTGTGTCAATTTGAAATGACTATAACATGAGACGTACCGGTCAATGTGGCTAGCTACCTCTAGCAGACGCACTTCTTCGTATATTTCACTTTGTTGACGATTGGTGATCACCCTCGATTTTGAGAGTGTTGTGTTACGATGGGCCGTTAAGGGGTTACCGCTAACTGGGATTGGTAAATTGGTAGTATCCTACTTGGGTATTGCCTCACGTGCCTTGTCATACTTTTATCCCTATATGAGACCACTACGATTTCGATTTAGTATTGTTGTATCACATCGCATCCTTATCCATCGACTGTTTACTGGTGTTTTATATGTGAACCGTACGACAATGCTTAAAACGCATTAAGGGGGATCAATGTAAAGCCTTAATGCTATTTTGATTTTTTTTATTACTGATAGACACAACATATATAGCGTATCCTACTACATATAGATGATTTGACGGATCCTTAAGAGATGGAAAATCCCGTAACATTCCTTGAGTTATTTTGTACATTTCACTTGAGTTAGACTATATACATGAGAACTTCTTGTCCTGACTCGAGTATATTGTTTTACTTTATGCTCAGGTCAACCTAAGTATTGCAGTGTGTGAGCAGTGCTTATTTTGGTAAACTAAGACTTAGTCGAAGACTCCAATCTATCCAGTATTGGTTATCTATTTTCATTTTGGCTTATACCAGTAGACTCCTATGTATCTCTAGTATTGTATAATTAAAGGTTAAACTCTGATGTATTTTGTCAAATAGCTTCATGAAGTACTATGTATATTATTTATTTCCACGGCGAGATTCTATATTGTTCTTTGTGTGATTCTATGTTCGATTCTATTTTAGAACCCCAAAATTGATAATCTATCAAATTTGAATGACTTAAGTTGGACATGTGTGGTTTATTGTCATCTTAAGTTTTTCGAAAAAGGCGGGTCGTCACAGTTGGTATCAGAGCTTTGGTTTAGTGAACACGTTAGGGGTAAACTCATTAGGAATAGGGTTACGGTCCTATAATGAGTGGAATCATTCTTGAAATAGCGTACTTTGAAAAGTATAAATTGTTTTAAAATCTAATCTATTTTCAAAATTTCTATCAATTTGAATACATCTTCCTTGTTAGAATTCGCTTGGATTAGGATTTCCTTAAGTTAGTGCTTTTCCACGTTCTAAACCCATCCTTGACTTTTTCAAGATGAGCAAAAGAAGTAATGCTCGAGGTCGTGGAAGAGGATATGGTCCCATACCATATGCAGTTGCACTAGTTGCACCAGTTCTGCTAGTTAAGTTCACTATGCTTTGCAAAGAGTATGCACAACTTGGTGGTACTTAATTCTCAGGGTCCGAAGGTATTATTGAAGCTCAATAGTGGCTTAACTGCTTGGAAAGAATCTTTACAGGACTCGATATTTCTGATGACCAGAAGCATCAGTTGGCCGCATGGCAGTTGTAGGATGCTGCTCAAGATTGGTAGGAATCTGTTACCACCTACACTAAGGAAGCAAACATCACTTGGGCATAGTTCAAAGAAGTTTTCATGACCCAGTGGATGCCTGAAGTTGGAAAATTTCAGTTATACCACAACTTTGTGGATCTGAAGCAGGGAAGCTGTCATTTTCGGAGTATGAAAGGAAATTTAATGAGCTATCCAAGTTTGGACTAAGTCTGATTGATACTTCACTTAGAACGAATGAGAAGTTCATAGCTGGCGCTCTTCCAGAATATTATGACCTCTTGACTGCCCTTGTTCATTGCACGTTCACTAGTCTTATTCATATGGCCCTCAAATATGAAAACTTGAGTTCGATGGAAGCATCGGTTGTTCACTCCACAACTCCTTCAGCAACTTCCAATAATTCTAAGAAGAGAAGTCTAACTTTCAGCAGCAGAAAAAAAATTGGCAAAACATGAGCGGGATTGGACATTCTCAGGGGAAGCCCGTTGATATCTCTTCTATCACTTGCTTCAAGTGCGATCCAATAGGTCACTATGCCAATAGTTGCCCAGTTCTTGTAGGAGCATTCGTTCCACCAGTTCAGATGACTAAGCGAGATCTTTGCCATATTTGCTTTTAGCCAGGCCACTTCAAGAAGGATTGACCCACTCAGAAGAAAGGCACCCCATAAGGAGTTTTTGCAGTGACAGCTTCTACTACTAAGGTAAGAAGACGACAAAGGTACACTTCAAGGTACCTATTCATTCCATGATTTACCTGTTCGTGTTCTTTTTGAAACCGGTGCATCTCATAGTTTTATATTGGTTGATTTATATGAGAAACTTGAGCATGCTTTAAAACCCGAACATGCATCTGAATTCTTATGTGAATCAAATCCCATCGGTGGACCTGCAAACCTTAGAATGATCTGTATAGAAGTGATACTCCTTAAGGATGGCGAGCATCATTTCACCAGGGATTTTTTATGTCTTGGGTTTCAAAGCATTTGATATAATATCGGGTGGAAATTGGTTAAGAAAGTTCGATGAAGTTATTTCTTGCAAAGCTCGAACAGTTGCTCTGTTTAGCGATATGGGTGAACCCCTAGAAATCAAATGTCAAATGCCCCAAGATTTTGCTGGAATTTTTACCTGTTCTCTTGATTCCCATCTTAGTGATCTTAGCACTACTCTTGTAGTCCAACCCTTCCCCGATGCTTTCGGAGAAGCAACTTTTTTACCATCTTAGTGCAAATTGAATTTTGCATTGATCTTATTCCTGGAGCTTGGTCAGTCATACTTGCTCCAAAAAGAATGTCACCTAAAGAGAAAATTGAATTAAAGTGCAAATCGAGGATCTTTTCTCTAAAGGTCTAATTCGACGTAGTCATTCGAAATAGGACGTGGTAGTTGTATTTGCTATTAAATCTGACAGTTCTCTAAAGATGCGTAGACTATAGAGTGCTGAACAAGCTTACCCACAAGAATAGATATTTGATGCCTCGTATCAATGACATGTTTGATCAGTTGCATGGAGCAAAGAATTTTTTCAACTAGACCTTGCATCGGGTTTCCATCAGCTCAGGATTGCAGAAAATAGTATTCCTAAAACCACTTTTCGAATAGAAGACGGTTTTTATGAATGGATAGTTATGCCTTTCGGTCTAACTAATGCCCCGGCTTACTTTATCAATCTCATGAACAGAGTATTCTGGGAGTTTCTAAACAAATTTGTTTTAGTTTTCGTTGACGACATTCTAGTCTCTTCTAAGGCTGAGAAGGAGCATGAGCTACACCTTAAATTTGTCCTTAAAACTCTGAGAAGTCGTCAATTGAAAGGAAAATTCTCTAACTGTCACTTCCTGTAAGAAACGGTTAAATTTCTTAGGCAAGTGGTTTTAAAGAATGGAATTTTGGTTGATTCAGCTAAGATCGCCGTAAGTAATGATTGGGAAACTCCTAAAACTCCTATAGATGTTTGCAGCTCTAAGGCTTAGCAGGTTATCACAGGAGATTTATCGAGAACTTTGCTCGATTTTCTTCACATTTATAGCTTTGACTAGAAAGAATGTTAAGTTTGTTTGGAGTGAGAAGTGTAAGGCAGCATTTGATGAAATAAAGCGTAGGCTAACCTCTGCCTCTATTCTCACTTTTTCGAATAGAAGTGAAGAGTTAACTGTTTATACAGATGCTTGTAGTGAAGGTTTGGGTGCTGTTTTGATGAAGCATGGTAAAGTTATTGCCTATGTTGGTCGTCAATTAAAGGCTCACGAGGTAAATTATGCAGCTCATGATCTGGAATTACTCGTTATTGTCTTTGCTTTGAAGTTATGGAGGAATCACCTCCTTGGAACAAAATTTGAACTCTTTACGGACCATAAATTGCTGAAGTATATATTTACCCAGAAGGATCTGAACCAGTGACAAGTTAGATGGCTCGAATTCTTATCATCATATGACCTCGACATCAACTATAACCTCGAAAAGGATAATGTTGTGGCTGATGCTTTGAGTAGGAGAAAAGGCATGTTATGTGAAATTGTTGCTTCTCCAACTCTTATGGATCGCATAGCCACTAAGAAGGATGAGGATCCAATGCTTAGGAAAATAAAAGAAAAGGTACTTAATAGGAAGGACAATACCCAAGGTGAATAGGGCACACAAATCGATAGAAATGGAATTCTTAGAATTAATAATCGAATTTGTGCTTCAAATGTTGACGGTTTGAGGCAAGAAGTACTTAGAGAAAATCACCAATACAGACTTGTCATTCATCTCGGAGTTACAAAGATGTATCAAAATATGAAAAAGTGGTATTGGTGGAGTGGAATGAAGCGGGATATTTCTATTCATGTTAGCAGGTGTGCCACTTGCCAACAAGTTAAAGCCAATCATCAGAAGACAACAGGATTATTGCAGCCTTTAGAAATTCCAAGCTGGAAATGGGATCAAGTTTCTGTAGATTTTATTGATGGACTCCTGAGGACCATGAAAGGTAATGAGAGCATCAGAGTCATTGTTGCTAGATTAACCAAGTCTACTTACTTTATTCCTGTGAAGACTACTCGAAGTACCTCGAGTTTAGTCGAGCTTTATATGAAAGAGATTGTTCGCTTCCATGGTGTTTCATCTAGCATTGTACGTGATCGGGACCTTATCTTCACTAGCAATTTCTGGAAAACTTATTAGGAAACTCTTGGTACTCAATTAAATCTGAGAAGGGCTTATCATCCTCAAATGGATGGCCAGACCGGAAGGGTGAATCGGATTTTGAAAGATCTTCTTCGAGCTTATGTTTTAGATTTTGGAGGATCTTGGGAAGTGCATCTCCATCTCGTTGAATTCACCTATAATAATAGCTATCAGGCGAGTATTGAGATGGCACCGTTCGAAGCTTTACGAATGGCTATGTAAATCTCCATCTTGCTGGGTTGAATCGGGAAATCGACTTGTTCATGGTCCCGAGATGATTTTGGAAGCTTCTTAGAAAGTCGAAGAAATCAGAAGGAAAATGAGAACTGCCCAAGATCGATAGAAGAATGCAGACGAAGGAGAAGAGACTTGGAATTTGCTGTCGGAGATCAAGTATTTCTCAAAATTTCTCCTTTGAAAAATGTAATCCGATTTGGAAGAAAATGGAAGCTCATTCCTAGAGTTCTTGGTCCTTTTCACATTTTATAAAGAATTGGTACTTTGGCAAACATAATTGGCTTTCCAAAGAAACTATCGGGGGTACATAATGTGTTTCATGTTTCACACCTCTGTAGGTATGTACACGATCCATCTGTATCCAACCTACTTTGTTCAAAGAAATGGACATTGAGCCCAATCTAACTGTAGAGAGAAAGTCGCTTAGCATAGTAGGCAGAAGCACGAAGTAGATTAGGAAGGTTGTAAATCTCATCAAGGTTTAACGGAGCGGAGATGATCGAGATTATACTTAGGAAACAGAAGAGAGTATTCGTGCTTCAAATCTTGAATTGCTAATATCAGGTATGTAGTCCATGCCCGAATCTATTTCTATCTTTTTGTTTATCTTTTTGTTCTTTTATTTTTCTCTTTTCAAGGACGAAAAGTTTTGAGTGGGGATATTATAATGACTTGGATTTTTCAACTTTTTGAATAAGAATTTTAATGAAGATTTTGAAATAAAATTTATATTTAACACTAAAAATTTGGCAACGAAAACTAGATATTTGAGATGCGTCATTGATATGAGGCCGACGAAATTTATTTTACGTCAAAATTTGTTCGAAACTCGATCAGCATATTTTTCAATACAAATTATCAAAATTTGAAGTATAAATATTTTTATTAGAAATGATCTAGAATTTTTTTTAATTAAAATGCCAAAGTTCGTTCCGTCCAATTCCGACCTTTATAGCTCCGTTTATCAAGAATTGTCGTTGTCGTTCAATTTCGAAGCTGTGCAAGTGGCGACGGATGGAATTTTGTTATCAATGTCGTAACACAAATTTTAGTACATTGTTGGATTCGTCTCGCCACGCTGACCTCTGTGGTATATTTGTTTTCGTATTTTGGCTTTCTTTGTAAAACTCTAAATGGACAAGATAGCGGTCCGTGACCGTGCCCTATTGGATATCTCACACATCAGAATCACTTACATTCATTCACAGTAGAAATTTCTTTTCTCGCCGACTACCTTGCATACGCAGCCAAGAGAATTTATTACTGCATTTAATGACCTTCGTGCGCTCTTCCTTCTATATATACGTACCCATTCTCTCTACTCCTCCCTATTTTCTCTTCGTCTCTATCTCCGAACATTAGCTTGGGAAAATTTATACCAAGTGTCTATATATATAAACTCGCGTAGGCTCCAGCCCCTCAGCCAACCTCCACCTTCACCTTGCTCCTCCACCTATCCGAGCCACCCAACCCAAACCACAACCACCTGTTCCTCCACCCACTCCCCTACTCCACCCTACCGAACACCATCCTGTATCCCACCCGCTCCACTTGGACCCGCCCCACCTGCCACCCAATCCACCAACTCCTTCCCTTGCATCCCCAGCTCCGCCCTCACCCGAAGGACCCACATTCGTATCAGCATGGCCACCCACCAGTCTACCACTCCACTGACCTGCACCGACCCACGAACTCCGTAGCCACCCTCTCACCAGCGCGCTTCGACCCACGCCGCTTCCCTACCTGCAACCCACCAACCTCCTCCACTTCACTCTACCAAAGCCCGCGACCTCACCCGAGCCCCTGCTCCAACCTTCCCCGCATCCTCCCCGTGACCTACACCAGTCCAGTCACCCACCATCTCAACAAAACCCAATCCCCACTGAAGCCACCTCAGCCAATGTTTAATGGCAAATTTTCTATCAAGTTAGAAAATTGTCGATAAATTTTCAAATAATATATAACCGCAAGCGCATGGCATACAAAAGTTAGTATGTGGCGAGTACAGATCGATCCACATGGAATTGTTAGATTTAAAATTTCTAATCAATCAAATTAAAGAAAGAATGGAATTTTTTTTTGAAAACTAGAAAGCTAAGCAAATGTTGAGATTAAAAACTATGTGATTAAAATTCAATTTAGAGGCAAATCCCTTTCTTATATTTTTCACATAAATCAACATAAAATCAAGTGATGATCTCTTTTTTTATCTAAGTAGGATTAGTTATGTGGGAGTATTTGAGTTATTAATTACACAAATCAAACCATTAAACTATAATACAAATCTAGTCCGACTTTTTCAATTCTCAAGAAACAAGGCATAGAAACCAAATTCTAGTTTAAGCATGATCTATTTACTATTAATTAGTAACAAAGATCATCAAATTTTGATTAAAACTTCACTTCATTGCCATGATCATATTTTAGACGAAGAGGCAATTTGTGATTAGCGAGATAAGCATCACTTATTTTTTATGAACAAAGTAGGCTATCAAGTTCAACATAAAACACAAACAAACATAAACATCCATTTCTCATGAAGCATAAAAGAGATCATACACAGAAAATTATGTTGAATCTACATGATAAAAGAAAGCTTCATTACCCTTAAATTGGAGGGATTTAGCCTCTCATTTGTGTTATCATTTTAACACATAGAGATTTCAACATTGAAAGTAAAATAAAGTAGAAAAGAAAAAAAGAAAAAGAATATTAACTACTAGAAGGAAATGAACTAGACTAAGTGCATAAATGTAAATCTAAGCATGAACATGAAATGAAAGAGAGCATGAGAATAAAAATGAGCATAAAAGTAAGGGAAACAAGTAGAAAAGAGAAGATAAAGAGGATAGGAAGCCATTTTTATTTCATGAAACATACAGCTTACAACTTTCATTTTGATTTCCTCACTAACTTTTGAGAGTAGAAGATATTTACATGTACATAAGAGGGTTATTTATACATGCATAAAACCCTAATTCAATTTTATGGTGCTTCACATAATGCCCTTTAGGAAGTGTGGCCACCAAGTAACCATTAGCTATGAATTAATCTATCATTAAAAGTGCATGAAGCTTTAAACTCAATTTAGTTGTCCATTAGCTACTAATTGTAGATTTAGGTAAGTGGGTGGGGTCCTCCATTATCATGAGCTTGAATTATTTTCTCTTCATTCCTTTGTATTCCCTTGTGCATGCACATATGGTCATGAAACCCTCTTCCATATGCATCAAAATTTCTTATAAAAATCATAAAAATTTCTAAGTAAAAATTCTCAAATTGACACATGTAAAAAAATTACCATTTTACCCCTGAATGAAGATGAATATATGACAATTTGAAAATAATTGAATTTTGGTTTTAAACATGTTAAAATGCCCTAATATGACTTTTAATTAAATAAAATAGGTAAAATAAGGATGTAAATATGTACACATTTACGCGCACATCAAATACCCCCATACTTATCTTTTTATTCGTCCTCGAATAAAGAAAAACTAAGATAAATCCAATTCCGAAGGGAGCATGATTGCATTGAGCATATGCAATAAGCCGTTAAACCTCTTGTCCCCAATAGGATAAGTGCTGCCTCGTGAGGGTTTTCAGCGGATACTACCCACAAAATCAAAATGCATGATGAAAATATTTACAAAATGCAAGATATATTTACAAAAGAGATGAATGCAAGTTTTTGAAAATATATATACAAATGAAGGGTTTATTTTTAAATTGACATAAATAAGTTAAATATAGGTTTTGGTCATTATTTTGAAATTTTAAGTCATTTACTCGTCAAAATTTCCAATAAAAACAAAGTTATCGAAACAAATAGGCTATAATTTAACTCGTTATTTTGGTCAATAATACAGTGTAACTATGAAATAGATCCTAGTTGATTATCAAAGTGGTATTTTCATTTCTTTCCTATAATAAGTCAAATCAAACAAGTTAAAATGGTGCTCCGATTTCAATTGCTTACTCTCTCTTATTTGAAAATTTTATTGATATTAACAGTATTTACATATGCCTAACTCAGGTAAACTGAGGCCAGATATATTACCCATGCACTGCCGTGCGGACTGATGTGAGGGGAATATAGAGCATGGAGGTTGAACACACAAGTGTGAATGCTTATCGACTGTAGGTGTTATTAAAAAGAATTTTTATACACCCAACTCAGATAAACTGTGGCCAGATACACCGATCGTGCACTGCCTTTCAAGCTTACGTGAGAAAGGTGCAGAGCATGGCGAGTGAACACATAAGAGTGAACACACAAGTGTGAACACATGACTCTAGGTGTTAAAATATATACAATTTTTTTTATTTTTTTTCTATATTTTTTTAGAAAGAGAAGTTTTGCAAAATTATCTTAGCACCATTTAGCTTAGAAGACAAAAATGTTATATCCTTTACTTTAAATTTACCACATTTTTGTAAATAGAGATTTTTAATTAGATTATACTTAATAATTACACATGAATCTTCTTATATACTAGTTAAACGATTGTTATTTATAATCAAACTTCATTTTTATTTTTGTTAAGACAAATAAGTTTTCAAAAATTTCAATTTATTAACCAAAACTTATACTTATCCTATAGTGTTTCTTCAAAAATAAATCAAAATGCTAAAGATGTAAATGTTTTTCTTCCTAATTCCTTCAAAGATAATATTTGACTTATTATCTTCGATGTGACGCTTATCTTTTCCAAATTTAATTTTAAATCCTTTATCACATAGTTGACTTATACTAAGCAAATTATGTTTTAAATTCCGAACTAGCAAAATATCAGAAATAAGAAGAGTTTTAGAATTACCGACATTGCCGATGCCAATCACATATCCTTTTTAGTTATCTCCAAAGTTGACCAATCCACCATCTTGATATATAATGTCATTGAGTATCTCGGGATTTCCAGTCATATGCCTTGAACAGCCACTATCAAGAATCCATTTATCTTTCTCAATTCGCACAGTTTGTCCATAGGTTGTGGATTCCCCAAAAGCCATGGAACATGTCTGTTCTTGCATAACAAACCAATTCGGTGGATAACTTGAATTTTCATAAAAACTATATGCAAACTTATGACACTTTGATGAAATGCATAAATTAAAACTAGTGTTAACAAAATTTCTTAAAAATGCCATTTTAACTTTTCAAGTTTTAGATTATGAAAACTATGAAAAACCTATGGTCTGATACCAATTGAAAGGGACAGCGGATTAAGGATCTTAAGGCTAATTTAACACTAGAGGGAGGTGAATAGTGTTTAATGAATTCTAAGACTTATATGAACCAAATTGAAATTATCACACAAACAAATGCAGAACTTAATCACAGAATCAAACACAGATGCAGAAAGTAAATAAAAACAGTAAAGGGAAAGAACACACCGGATTTTATACTGGTTCGGAATTACCCTACATCCAGTCCAATACCAAGGAAAATTACCTCATACAGATTTTTATTTAACCAGTGTCGAGATTACACTCCTCAATTTATAAAGGCCTTCAGGCATCCTCCTATCTCATGATTTCGGGGCACAAGATTACCCAATTGATTTCCAGGCACAACCACACCTTATAGAGAGATTCGATAAAATTTTGATTATAAATTGATCCTATAACTTTGAATAGCACTTTGATCTTCGAGAGAGAATAGAGAATCAAACAGGAATGAAATTTTGATTTGATTAACTTGAGAATTTGGTAGAATTTCGGCACGATCTTAAAAATATGATAATTATAGAACATGGATTTGTGGAGAAGAAGAAGTGAAGAAAATATGGGAATTGTATATTAAAAGATTTGTTTGAGAAGGCTATTTATAGAGTACCAACAGTCATAACCATTCGTGAAGAGATTTAAACGAATAAACACTTCTTTTGAAAATTGAAACTTTTGAATTCAACGGCCACCATATCGACATGGGGTATCCCATGATGTCGACATCCTCTTGTTAAAAAAATGAAAAACTTGTCTTGAAAATGGTATTGAAATGAAAACAAAATGAAATGACTCTGGAGTAAAATAAACTAATTTTACTATGTTTTAAAACACAAAAACAAAGAATATTTTAAGGCTAAAACATCTTTTTGAAAATCATTTGAAAAGATAGTTTTAAGGCTAAAACATTTTGAAACGTAGTTTTGAAAAAGCATTTTGAAGTAGTTTTGCGAGCTTCTTCCTACAGAATATCTCATCACATCAGGACTCAAGAACTTGTACAAAACCGGGATGTTCGTGGGTTTGTAAGCCACCTGTCGTAGGTTTGTAAGCTACTTGTCGTGGGTTTGTAAGCCACTAAGAAGGTAGAAATGGGTTCTATCCCAAATGAAATTCGGAATGAAGATTTCCATGTTATTATGAAGTTTTAACAAAAACAAGACACATATCTTGAAATCTTGATCTTGATACTCATGAGTCTTCAAACTTGATTTCTTCATTCTTGATCTTTATAATGTACAGTCTTTAATAATCATTACCAACCTTATATATATCCTACATAATATCATTCATATATATCTAGACAATAATGTTAGTATATAAGTTACAATAAAATAAGTTACAAAGGTTGTTGTCATCAAAACCATTATCTCCAGTTCCTAACAATATCCCCCTTTTTAATGATGAAAACCTTATAAAATATACTTACCACTTCGATCATACCATAACTCCCCCTTACACCAACAACTCCCCCTTACTCCAAGCCTACTATTTTTTATGACTTATCTCCCTCTTTGTCATCAACAAAAATAATCTATAAACCTTAAACTTAATAGAAAAAGTGATAAACAAACATATGACATAAGAATGATAAGTATGTGTGAGTGAAACATAGAATCCAAAGTTAAAATGGAATTTAAGAATTTGTATACCAACAATTGCTAGAAAACATTAATTAATATACTGATTATATACAAACCTACAAACCAATATACAGTCAAGAAAACAAAAAAAGCCTAACGAGGACCCTTAACTATCGGTGATTTATGGACCGCACAATTTGGATAGTGAAGACAAAAGTTTCCATGTTGTTTGACCAAGTTTGATGACTCGTACATGTGTGGAACGTTGAAAATGGGTAGAATGAGGAGAAGTGGGTGAAGAAGGTTCATTATTAGAGGAGGAAGCCATTAATTTACTGTTTTAGAAGTTTGTTATAGAGAGTAGAACAGAGACAATGAGTAAAAGTCGAAATATATAAATATATAACCAAATAAGTAATAGAGAAAAAATTAAATTTGAAAATCTCGGCCTATATGTCGACATAGGAGGATGGGTCATGTTGACATTCCCAGTTCAATTCTTGAGAATTTTTTTATTTACATTAATTATTAACTAAACCTGTATTATTTATAATTTATATTTCAGTTAATGAACATATATCTAATTCTCTTATAAATTTAGTAAAGTTTTGTTCATTTAATGGTTTGGTTAATATATCAGCAATTTGTTTTTCAGTATTAATATATTCAAGGGTTATGATTTCTTTACTTATATTATCTCTAAGAAAATGATATCTAATATCAATATGTTTTGTTCTAACATGATGAGTTGGATTCTTATATAGGTTTATTGCGCTAGTATTATCACAATAAATTGGTGATTTAGTTACAGTTAATCCAAAATCTTTTAAAGTTTGTTGTATATATATAACTTGAGAACAAGCCAAAGCGGCAGATATATATTCTGCCTCAGTTGTTGACAAGGATACAGTGTTTTGCTTCTTACTAAACCTGGAAACCAGAGAATGTCCTAGAAAGTGACAAGTTCCATTTGTACTTTTTCGGTCTGATTTACAACCAGCTAATCAGCATCAGATACATCGTTTTAGAATAAAATAAACCATAATCTAAAGTATGTTTTACATATCTTAAAATTCTCTTAACCGCGTTTAAGTGAGTTTCTTTAGGTTGAGATTAGTATTTTTCATAGAGACGGACATTATGCATGATGTCAGGACGATTTGCTGTTATATAAAGCATCGAACCAATCATTCCCCTATATAATTTTTGATCAACATCTTTTGATTTATCTTCTTTACGTAAAGCTACGTTAGTTGTCATTGGAGTTGGTTTCCCACCAAAAGCGGCCAATCCAAATTTATTAACTAAATCTTTATCATATTTTTCTTGACTAATGAAAATTCCTTTATCTAATTGCTTGATTTGAAGTCCAAAGAAGAAATTTAGTTCTCCCATATGACTCATCTCAAATTCTTTAGTCATTATATCTGAAAATTCTTTATTCATTATGTTATTAGTTGATCCAAATATTATATCATTTACATATATTTGTATTAATTGAATATCATTTTTGTTTCTTTTAATAAAAAGAGTTGTATCTATTTTACCAATTTCAAAACCAGATTGTAGTAAATAAGATCTTAGTCTTTCATACCAGGCTCTAGGAGCTTGTTTCTGACCGTATAAAGCCTTCTTTAATTTATTTACATGATTTAGAAATTTATTATCTTCAAAAAGTGGAGGTTGTTCTACATAGACATCTTCTTTTACAAAACCATTTAGAAAAGCACTTTTAACATCCATTTGACATAACTTGAAATTATTGTAGTTTGCGAAAGCAAGTAGAATTCTGATAGCTTCTAGTCTTGCTATGGGTGCAAAGGTTTCTTCATAATCAATTCCTTCTTCTTGACAATAACTTTGCGTGACTAAACGAGTTTTATTTCTCATGACCTCACCAAGTTCATTAATTTTATTTTTATAAACCCATTTTGTTCCAATTATTCTTTTATCCTCAGGTCTACGAACAAGTTCCCAAACATCATTTCTGGTGAACTGATTCAATTTTTTCTTGCATAGCAAGAATCAGTGAATCATCAGATGATGCTTCCTTTGGATTTTTAGGTTCAATAGTTGATATAAAAGTTACGTTACTCATACTATTTAGTTGATTTCTTTTCTTAACTATAGATTCAATATTTCCTAGTACATTTTCTACAGGATGATCTTTTAATAGCCTAATTCTTTTATTATATTGAATGATTTCACAATTAGTTTCATTACATTCATTATTTAAAGTTACAAAATCTTCTTTATCTTCTATTTGTACAGTATCTTTAAAATTTTCATCAAAAGATACATGCATTGTTTCTTCAATAGTGTTAGTTCTCAAATTATAAACTCTAAACATTTTACTTCTATTAGAATATCCGATGAAGATACCTTTATCGGATTTAGGTTCAAATTTATCTAAATTACCTTTTGTATTAAGAATAAAACACTTACTATCAAAAAATTTAAAATAAGTTACGATGGGTTTCTTATTGTAAAATAATTCATATGGTGTTTTATTAGTTAATGGTCTAATTAAAATCCTATTTACTATATAACACGCTATAGCGACTACTTCAACCCAATTTTTTTAAGAAAGTTACTATCAGAAAGTATTGTTCTAGCACACTCTTGAATTGTACTATTCTTACGTTCTACCACTCCGTTTTGTTATGGAGTTCTTGGAAAAGAGAAATTATGAGTAATTCCTTTTTTATTACAGAAATTCTCAAAATTTTCATTTTCAAATTCTCCACCGTGATCACTATGTATAGTTTTTATTTTTAAAGAAAGTTGATTTTGAATTCTTTTAGCAAAATTCTTAAATAATTCAAAAGCATCGCTTTTAAGTTTAAGAAAAATTGTCCAAGTATATCTAGAATAATCATCTACAATTACAAAAACATATTTGTTATGATTAACTGATTGAACTTGAGATGGACCAAATAAATCTAAATGAAGTAATTCTAGAAGTTTAGAAGTAAAAATCATATCTTTCAATTTAAATGAACTTTTCTTAAGTTTTCCTAATTGGCAAGCATCACATATACTATCTACTTTAAAGTTTAACTTAGGAAGACCTCTAGCTAAGTCAAGTTTTGATAATCTAGATAATAGTTTGAAATTCAAATGACTAAATCCTTTATGCCAAATCCAAGGGTCACTTGTATTAGCCAAAAGACATAAGTTATCGTTTGTAACTTTCATACTAAGGATGTAAATGTTTTTCTTCCTAATTCATTCAAAGATAATATTTGACTTGTTATCTTCGATGTGGCACTTATCTTTTCCTAATTTAATTTTAAATCCTTTATCAAATAGTTGACTTATACCAAGCAAATTATGTTTTAAATCCCTAACTAGCAAAATATCAGAAATAAGAAGAGTTTTAGAATTACTGACATTGCCAATGCCAATCACATATCCTTTTGAGTTATCTCCAAAATTGACCAATCCACCATCTTGATATATAATGTCATTGAGTATCTCGGGATTTCTAGTCACATGCCTTGAACAACCACTATCAAGTATCCATTTATCTTTCTTAATTTGCACAGTTTCTCCATTGGTTGTTGATTCTCCAAAAGCCATATAACATGTCTGTTTCTCCATAACAAACCAATTCGGTAGATAACTTGATTTTTCATAAAAACTATATGCAGACTTATGATACTTTGATGAAATGCATAAATTCAAACTAGTGTTAACAAAATTTCTTTAAAATGCCATTTTTAACTTTTTAAGTTTCAGATTATGAAAACTATGAAAACCTATGCTCTATTACCAATTGAATGGGACAGTGGATTTAGGATCTTAAGGCTAATTTAACACTAAAGGGCGGGTGAACAATATTTAATGAATTCTAAGACTTATATGAACTAAATTGAAATTATGACACAAACAAATGCAGAACTTAATCACAGAATCATACATAGATGCAGAAAGTAAATAAAAAGCTGTAAAGGGAAAGAACACACCGGATTTTATACTGGTTATTAAACCAGCGCCGAGATTACACTCCTCAATTTATAAAGGCCTTGAGGTATCCTCCTATCTCACGAGTCCAGGGCAAAATCACCTGATTTACGGGTCACAAGATTACCCAATTGATTTCCAGACACAACCACACCTTATGAAGAGATTCGATAAACTTTTGATTACAAATTGATCATATAACTCTGAATAGCACTTTGATCTTCGAGAGAAAACAAAGAATTAAACTAGAATGCAATTCTAATTTGATTCACTTGAGAATTTGGCAGAATTTCGGCACGTTCTTAAAAATATGATAATTATAGAACATGGACTTGTGGAGAAGAAGAAGTGAAGAAAATATGAGAATTGTATATTAAAAGATTCATTTGAGAAGACTATTTATAGAGTGTCATAACCATTTGTGAAGAGATTTAAACGAATAAACACTTCTTTTGAAAATTGAAACTTTTGAATTCAATGGCCACCATGTCGACATGGGTATCCCATGATGTCGACATCCTATTGTTAAAAAAACGATTTTTTTTTCAAAATGGTATTGAAATGAATAAAATGAAATGACTCTGGAGTAAAATAAAATAATTTTACTATGTTTTAAAACACAAAAACAAAGAATATTTTAAGACTAAAACATCTTTTTGAAAATCATTTGAAAAGATAGTTTTAAGGCTAAAACATTTTGAAAAGCAGTTTTGAAAATCGTTTTGAAAAACCATTTTGAAGTAGTTTTGTAAGCTTCTTCCTACAGAATATCTCGTCACATCATGACTCGAGAACTTGTGCAAAATCAGGATGTTCGTGGGTTTATAAGCCACTTGTTGTAAGTTTGTAAGCTACTTGTCGTGAGTTTGTAAGCCACTAAGAAGGTAGAACTGGGTTACATCCCAAATGAAATTCGGAATGAAGATTTCCATGCTATTATGAAGTTTTAACAAAAACTGGACACATATCTTGAAATCTTAATCTTGCTACCCATGAGTCTTCAAACTTGATTTCTTTATCCTTGATCTTTATACTGTACAATCTTCAATAGTTAGTACATGCCTTATATATATCCTGCATAATAACATTCATATATATATATATACCTAGACAATAGTGTTAGTATATAAGTTATAATAAAATAAGTTGCAAAGGTTGTTGTCATCAAAACCACTATCTCCAGTTCCTAACACATATTTACAAAAGAGGGTTAACATTCTTACTAGATGTAGCTTGGCTCATGAAGAATCATGAGATCATCCTCTTGATTATTGGGTAATTCAAAGAAAGTTTTCAAACGATGACCGCTGACTTTGAAAATTGATCCATCCTTGGGGTTTTCTGTTTTTACGGCACAATGTGGAAAAACAGTTCTTACCACAAATGGGCCGGTCTATCTTGATTTAAGTTTCCCAGGGAATAAATGAAGTCTTGAGTCATATAAAAGAACTTTTGGTTAGGCGAAAACGTTTTCCTTAGGACTGACTTGTCATGAAAAACTTTTGTTCTTTCTTTGTAATTTTTCTCGTTTTTATACGCCTCATACCTAAGTTCTTCTAGTTCATTGAGTTGTAATTTTCGGTTTTCGCTTGCTTTTTCAAGGTCAAAGTTTAAGTTCATTATTGCCCACAACACTTTGTGTTCGATTTCAACAGGTAAACGGCAAGCTTTACGGTAAACTAAACTAAATCCTAAGGTTAGTTTTAAAAGAAGTACGGTAAGCCCAAAGCGCGTCGGTCAATTTCTAAGACTAATCTTTTAGATTTTTGTTAACAGTTTTTTTCAAGATTTGTTTTATTTGTCGATTTGAAACTTCAACTTGCCCACAAGTTTGAGGATGATATGGAGTGGATAACTTGTGGGTTATCGAGTATTCCTTCATTAATGTTTTAAAATATCAATTGGAAAATGGGATTTCGTTATCATTGATTATTTTATGACGTGTGTCGAACCTTGAAAAGATGTTTTCTTTGAGAAATTTCACAATAGTTCTATGGTCGTTGGTTTTTGCATGGAACGGCTTCGACCCATTTTGAGACGTAATCGACAGCTAAAAGGATATTAAAATTTCCAAAAGAATTGGGAAAAGGTCCTATAAAGTTGACACCTCAAACATTAAAGATTCTGTAAGAATGGGGTTTAGAGGCATCATATCTCATCGAGAAATTCGTCCAAGCATTTGACATCGATCGTTTCAAATGAGTCTTTGAAAAGAGTAGGCCAATAGAAACCACACTAAAGCACCTTCTTCGCGGTTTTTCGAGGACTGAAATGTCCACCGCATGCTTGATCTTGGCAAAGCAAAAGAACACTCCTGGTCTCATTATCCGGAATGCAATGTCGGATGATTTGGTCGGGACAATATTTGAATAAGTATGTATCGTCCCAACAGAAGTATTCCACTTGGGACATGAATTTGCATTTGTCCTATTTAGACCAAGATGAGGGAGTTTCTTTAGTAACTAAGTAGTTCACTATATCAGCATACCATAGATCGATAGAAATTGAAAGAAGCTGTTCATCGGGGAAGTTTTCATTGATTGGCAAAGAAGATGGTATATTTAGAAGACGAGATAAATGATCGGCTATGACATTATCAGATCCTTTTTGTCTTTGACTGTAAGGTCAAATTCTTGAAGTAAAAGGTTCCAACGAATCCAATGGGATTTAGCGTCCTTTTTAGCGAAGAGATAACGAAGCGCAGAATGGTTCGTGTACGCAGTAATGTGTGAACCTATCAAGTAAGGTCGAAACTTTTCAAGTGCAAAAACGACAGCTGGAAGCTCTTTTTTGGTTGTTGTGTAGTTGAGTTGAGCGTCGTTCAAAGTCATATTTATGTAGTAAATGACATGAAGGATTTTGTTGATGCGTTGCCCTAAGACAGCACTAATCCCAAAGTTAGAAGCATCACATATTATTTCCAAAGAAAGATCCCAATTGGATGCGCAAATGATTGGAGCAGAAATGAGTTCGTTTTTGAGACGTTCAAAAGAAGAGATACACTCAGAGTTGAAATCGAATGGAACGTCTTTTCTAAGAAGAGTCGCCAAAGGATGGGCGACTTTGCTAAAGTCTTTCACAAAGCGTCGGTAAAAGCCAGCATGTCCTAGAAATGATCGAATGTCCTTAACCGATTTAGGAAAGGGTAGGTTTGCAATTACATCGGTTTTTGCTTTATCTACCTTAGCGCCTTTATTTGAGATGATATGTCCAAGGACTATGCCTTGTTTGACCATAAAGTGGCATTTTTCCTAATTCAAAGTCAAATGTTTTTCTTTACATCGATTTAGAACCAACTCGAGACGATGTAAACATTGGGAAAAAGAATCGCCAAAGATAGAGAAATCTTCCATAAAAACTTATAGAAAGCGTTCAATCATGTCAGTAAAAATGCCAACGATGCATCATTGGAAAGTAGCAGGAGCGTTACAAAGTCTGAATGACATTCGTCAATAAGCAAAGGTACCGAATGGACACTTGAAAGTCATTTTCTCTCGATCTTCGGGAGCGGTTGGAATTTGGTTATAGCTGGAATAACCATCAAGGAGGCAGTAGAATTCATGGCCGGCTAAACGCTTGAGCATTCGGTCAATAAATGGAAGAGGGAAGTGATCCTTACATGTTGCGGCATTTAGTTTTTGATAGTCAATGCAAACACGCCAACCTGTTTGAGTACGAGTTGAAATAAGTTCGTTTGAGTCGTTCTTGACAACGTTTAGCCCAGACTTTTTCGGTACAACGTGAGTTGGGCTAACTCATGAACTATCAGAGATTGGGTAAACGATTCTGTTGTCAAGAAGTTTAAGAATTTCATAACGCACCGCATCATTCATTTTTGGATTAATCCTTCGTTGCGCGTCACGAACAGGCTTGGCATCGTCGATTAAATGGATGCGATGTTGAACAATAGCAGGGCTAATTCCCTTAATAACGGTAATGGACCACCCAACTGCTTCTCTGTTTTGCGAAAGAATAGAAAGTAAGGAGGTTTCTCGATCAAGAGAGAGAGTTGTGGAAACTATGACGGACAATGTTTCATTATTACCTAAATATGCATAGTTAAGGTGATCGGGAAGTGATTTGAGGTCCAACTTCGGGAGTTTTTCGATCAAAGAATTGGGTTGAGATTCAGACTCAAATGGAAGCGATTCAAAAGGAAGAGTGTATTCAATCTCATTGGGAATTTATTGAAACAATTTTTCATACTCGGCCTCACGTTCATCGTGAAGATCAAGTGTCGTGTTTTCAAAGTTTTCATGAATAGCACTAACTTCCAACATTTGGTCACATTCGGTTGGCTTTCAAGATTGAAAATGTTGAGATCCAAAGTCATGTATCCAAAAGAAATTTTCAACGATCTGTTACGACAATTGATTAAGGCATTTGAGGTGGCTAAGAACGGTCGGCTTAAAATCAATGGAATTTGACTGGCGGATTTTTCACGGTTTGTGCTTCGTGAACGGTAAAATCAACGGAGAATATGAATTGTCCTCCTCGAATGAGCACGTTTTCGATTTCTCCCACGGGCTTCTTAATGGAACGATCGCCGAATTGAAGCATAACTTTTGTAGGTTTGAGCTCACCTATGCCTAATTATGCATACACAGAATATGGAATCAAGTTGACACTCGCGCCTAAGTTTATCAAACATTTGTTAATCGTCTTGTCTCTAATTGTACACGAAATCATCGGGATGCCAGGATCTTTGTATTTTATAAGCATGGATTGGGACAAGATTTCACTCAAACTGGCGGCTAAGAAGACTTTTTTGAGCACCTGAGTGTGTTGCTTTTGGGCACACAAGTCCTTAAGAAATTTCGCATACGTTGGGACTTGCCGAACGATGTCAAGAAATGGGATGTTCTCTTTCACTTGTTTAAAAATTTTCATCATCTTTTCTGTTTGGTCCGAGTGTTTCTTGGGTCGAAGACGATGTGGAAATGGAACACGATGCTTGGTAGGCGGGTCTACTCAAGTATAAGAAGAATTTTGATTGGCATGCGATTCAATGTTTGGCTCCACATTCTGTTCCGATTCGTTTGAAGCGTCAAGAGAGGTTTCCAGTAAATCGTTTGGATTAACGACTTGATTATTGATTTGTTTACCATAACGTAGAGTTGTGATAGCATTCAATTGGGTGACATTGCTATCTTGAACAACATGGGATTGATTTGAATTTGCGTTTTAATTTCTGGGATTTGAATTGGGCTGGCATGGGAATATTCCTCATTAGCGTTCACTTACAGACAAGGCTAATTGACTCATTTGTATCAAGTTTTGCAATCGATTGGTTTGTGTTATGCATATATGAGGTCAATAAATTTTGCAAATTGCTATTTGATTGAAGGCTTTGAGTAGTTTCTTTAGCCAACGTTTCAAGATTTTTTTCAAGTGAACTTAAACGTTTATCATCTTGGGGAGGATGAGCAGAATTTGGTTGAAAATTTGATTGTTGCGCTTGATTATGAGACGGACCCGCAAAGTTTGGTTGAATATGGTTGGGCTGAAAAGGTGGATTCGAAGCATTACTCGGGAATGCTTGAAAATTGGGACAAACCATATTCGTGTTGAGATTATTTTGGTTCCAAGAAAAATTTGGATGATTTCTCCAGCCAGGGTTGTAAGTTGGAGAAAAACGGGTTGTTTTTGGCTTTGTTGAAAGCATTGATTTATTCGACCGAATTGGGACACTGATCGGCATATAATTAAGATCGTTGAATTTATAACGCATCGGTTGGGAAGCTTGGTTCATTTGATTCGATGAGAAAATGTTATCGAATTTTTTAATCATTGCGTCGATCTTAATTTCTAGAACAAAAGAAGATCCGATCGAGTGTGCACTTGAACGTGAGTAAATTGATTATTCATTCGAACATTTCCATTGGGATGATTTTTTGACGAGGTTTTTAAGAAATTGCCAAGCATCGTCGTGATGCTGGGCAAGAAAGTTGCCTTGGCACATTGATTTGAGCATGGTTCATGAGCATTCAAGTCCATCGTACAAGATTTGGCAAATCGTCCATTTTTCGAAGTTATGGTGTGGACATTTTATCAAAAGCTCTTTGAATCTTTCAAAATATTTTCCAAATGGTTCTCCCTTAAATTGATGAAAATACAATTTCGTTTCGGATGCTTCTAGTTTTTTCAAGGGGTAAAACTTTTTTAAGAAAGCATTTACGAATTCTTTCCAAGTTTTAATCGAGTTCGATGGTAAGCTGGCTTAATCCGTAAGAGCGAATGAGATTAATTGAAGTTTGATTCCGTCATCAGAATGTTGTTGGAGTTTAATTGTTGTGCAAAATTGTTTGAATTTAGTCAAGAAAATGTATGGGTCATCGTGTTCAAAATTACTAAATTTTGGAAGCGTGGCAATATGGTTCGACTGAATTTCGAAATGGTTACTCATATGGGCAGGTAACGTAAAGCAAGATGGAATACAAACTCCATCAGAAAAGATTCTATCCATAAGAGTTCGATGGGCATTCTCGTTCGCCATTTCGAGAGGATGGTCTGTTCGAGTTAAACGGTTAGTTGTTGATTCGCGAGTCCAACGATTTTTTGTTGTGTCACAAGTCCAAGTACTCATGCACGGGTAAAAATCATGAAGACAAACAAGTTTAGAGAATGAAACAAGATTTGGAAAATGAAGTAAAAAATTGTTTTTGTTTTTGTTTTAACAAGAAAGAAAAATATTTACCAAGTGAAATTTATTTTCAAAATAAAAGTTTGCGTTTTATTTTGTTTTTGGCTTTTCAAATTTTTTTATATGTTTTTGTTTTTGAATTTTCAAACTTTCAAATATTTACCAAAAGAAAAGAAAACTTTTTTTTGTTTTGAGAAAGTGGGAAATTTGATTTTGTTTTTTTTTTTGGATTTTAAATAAAAAAATTTCAAAGATTTTGTATATTTTTTTGGATTCTTGTTTTTGATTGAAATTTTTTAAAGAAAGCAAAAAGGATTTTTTATTTATTTTTGGGATTTAAAACTAAGTTAAGTAAAATTTACAGAATTTTTTTTTTTTTTTAAATATGCATGAACTGTTGCAACTATATGAGTGCAAATGACTTAATTACAATTTTATGTCCTTAGTAGCTCCTAACCCAAAATTTTATAATCACATTCTGTGTTAAATCAACAAAAATATTTCTCAGTCAGGTAACGGACATGAGTTATCGGTGCACCATGAATCACTGTAGCAATGCAACCGAAGGTTTAAGTACCTTCAAAAGAACAACCATTATAGTATTACGAATCACTGTAATATTTATAAATTGTTATTACTCCGCCGTAGCCTAGACACCAAGAAATGAAATTATTCAAAGAAAACAACTGTGAAGATACAATTAAGCCCTAGATGAACTTGCGACACACTTAAGTCGAATGTCTAACCTTTATTATTAGTCAAATTCTACGATAACATACAATTTGTGAGCTAAGGAAAGGGTGATGAAATCTCTCACCTTATGTGAATTGGGATATTGCTCTTAGAAAAGAAAACAAGATGAGATGAATACAAAACAAAAATTAAACGTAAATTTACAATGCAACTTAAATTAAGTTTGTTTTTGGTTTTGGATTTTGAATTTTTTATATAAGTGCAAATGCAAGCAACCAACAATGCAAATCAAATTAAAAATAAGAGATGAAAGCATGATACCAGAGCGTGCAGATTATTTAGCAATTTTTTTTAACGGCGATTTTTTTATTAAGCAAGAAATTTGGCAAGCAGCTCTTCCAATCTGCTTTGGCAACTTGAAAATAAAAACAAGGTATATATACAATCTTTTACGTTTTTTTTTAAAGAAAACAAAACCCCAAACAAAGTTTTTTTTTTTTTTTAAGAGGTGAAAGGAAGAACTAAAACAAATTAAAACAAAACTATTTTTTTTTTGAAAGGAATAAACAAACTAAAAACAAAGTAAACAAAACAAATTAAGCCACCTTTTTAGGATTTAAATAAAATAGAAGAAGTTCACTTTAAAAAGAAGTTCACTTATAAAAAAAATAAAAATAAATTAAAAAAGGCCCCACCCACAAAGGTTACAAACCCGACCTGCTAAAAGGAACAAATCCCACTACTCAACCTTCACAGCTAATCCTATTCTCGGGTAAACAAAAGATAATAACTTCTCCCCCTTTCTTTTAACAAAAACAAATGCGTTGCACCTTCATGTTGAATTCGCGAGAAGGGATGGTTTTCGATTTGGGGATTTTTGGTTGTTACGAAGCTTTGGGGGTTGAAATTTGATTGAGTTCGAGGTGCGAGCCGATTGGTGAGAAGGCGATAGGGTTGGTCTGGGTATTTGCTGCTGGTGATTTTGAAGGTGGTCTGGAGTTTTGTGTCTGTTTATTTTTCGAAATCTAGTCGTAAGTTGTGAAGACGATTTCTGGTTCCATTGTTTGCGAAATCAGGTTACTGCTTGTGATTAGGTTTCATGTTGTGGGCGATTCGGTATCAGGAGTAGATTGCGTTGGTCGAGATTCTTACGGTGGTATCATGAGTAGGATTTGATTCGTGTTGGGTGGTGAATTGTTCGCAGATTTTGGTGGAATGGTGACAGAAGTTGAATTTTGAATTGCGGATTCTTAGAGGAGCAGTCACTGTGGGAAGGAAGTGTGGGTAAGTTGCCGATGTGGTATGCGGTTGTGCAGGCGGAGGTGATTGTGGATAGGTTGAAGCCTGGCGTATTGCTTTGTTGATGTTGTTATGGCAGTTGAAAATGGTTTTGGTGATTGTTTTGGAATTTGAAGTGGATGTAGCTGTACACTGATGGTGAGTTTGAAGTAGAAAGTAGGTATGTGACTGGAAGATGGTCAAGGCAATTGCAGTGCTTGGCTGTAAGGGATGCACAGTTGCTGGTACTGTTAGATGACGCCGAGGCAATGTAGATGTGCAGATGTGTGTTGGAGTTTTTGTGGTGGGGAAGGTGAAGTGATGGGTTGTTTGGTGGTTACTGTCTGGAAGGAGTTGTTATGATGGTGTGTTGATTTTTGGTTGGTATTTGATGATGAAGGTTGATGAAGTAATAGGGGATAAAGTATTTGATAGTGACAGTATAAGGGGATGTAGTGCACAGTCGTAATGGTGGAGGACAGTTGTTATAGGCGGATGTAACTGGTTATGTATTGTAATATGGAGGGGTATGAAGGTCTGATGTGTATGTCAGTAGGGATTTGAAACAAGGTTGTTAGTGTGTTTTTGATGACCGTAAGTGAAAGAGTGACAGCAGCAGTTGTACCTTGATGTAGTTGAAGTTTTGGTGCTGCAGTGGGAAGTCGTGGTTGCGGTGAGGTTGTGTTGTATTGGGGCAGTGAAGTGATTATAGTAGAGAGGGGATGGAAAGTGGAGGAGCTGATGGAAAGTGGTAGCAGTAGGTAGATGATTTTTGTCAGTTGGAGTGTGACAGTTTCAGATGGATGGTGGAAGATTTGGCAGAGGGGGGATGAATGATATTTTACTGGAAATTTATGTGATGATGTTTGTTGATGGTTGTGCACTGGAATTGGTCTGTAATGAAGGGGTAAAATTTGATGTGGTAGGCTGTGAAATGGAAGGAGGTTTTGGTGAATGAAAATATGGTATGGTTGTGAGTGTAGTGGAGATTGTTGGTGGATGTAAATATGGTGTGGTTGTGAGTGTAGAGGAGATTGTTGGTGGGGAAAACAAAAAATGTCAAATTGTACAAAGGGAAAAAAATGAAAACAGAAATTGTAAATGTAAATAAAAATGAAATAAAATATATTTTTTTGGTTTTGAAATTGTGTATTTTTTTCCTTTTTTTTATTTATATAGAAATGCAAATGAAATTAGAAAACAAGAAGACACGCATACAAACAAAAATCACACAAACACACAATTTTTTTTCTTTTTTTTTATGCAAACACACACAAAATAAAAACACACAAAAATCAAATGAAAATAATTCGAAGAATAGGAAGTAAAATCAAATCAATTCTCCGGCAATGACGCAAAAAACTTGTTTGACGGCAAATTTTCTATCGAGTTAGAAAATTGTCGATAAATTTTGAAAAAAAATTTAACCTCAAGCGCACAACATGCAAAAGTTAGTACGAGGCAGTACGGGTCGAATCGCAGCGAATTGTTAGATTTAAAATTTCTCATCAATCAAATTAAACCAAGAGTGGAAATTGTTTTGGAAACTAAAAAGCTAAGCAATTGTTGAGACTAAAAACTATGTGATTAAAGTTCAATTTAGAGGCAAATCCACTTTCTTTTATATTTCACATAAATCAACATAAAATCAAGTGATGATCTCTTTTTTAATCCACGTAGGATTAGTTATGTATTTATCATAAGCACGACCCATTTTAGTTATTAATTAACACAAATCAAACCATCAAACTATAATGCAAATCTAGTCCTACCTTTTAAATTCCCATGAAACATGACATTGATAATGAAATCAAAATCTAGTTTAAGCACGATCTATTTACTATTAATTAGTAACATAGATCATCAAATTTTTACTAAAACGTTACTTCGCTTTCTTGATCATATTTTAGATGAAGAGTCAATTTGTGATTAATGAGATAAGCATAGCCTATCTGTTATGAACAAAGTAGCCTATCGAATTCAACATAAAACACAAACAAACATAAACATCCATTTTTCATGATGCACAAAAGAGATTACATAAAAAATTATGTTGAAAGTACATGATTAAAGAAATTTTCATTACCCCTAAATTGTTGGGATTTAGCCTCTTATTTGTATTATCATTTCAACACATAGAGAATCCAACATTGAAAGTAAAATAAAGTAGAAAATAAACAAAGAAAAAGAAGATTAACTATTTCAAGGAAATGAACTAAACTAAGTGCATAAATGTAAATTTAAGCTATGAACATGAAACGAAAGAGAGCATAAGAATAAAAAATGAGCATAAAAGTAAAGAAAAACAAGTAGAGAAGAGAAGAGAAAGAGGCTAGCATGAAACATAGAGCTTACAACTTTCGTTTTGATTTCCTCACTTACTTTTGAGAGTAGAAGATATTTACATGTACATAAGAGGGCTATTTATACATGCATCAAAGCCTAATTCAATTTTTAGGGTGCTTCTCAAAATACTTTTTAGAAAGGGTGGCCACCAAGTAACCATTAGCCACTAATTAATCCACCATTAGAAGTGCATGAAGCTTTAACCTCCACTTAGTTGTCCATTAGCTTCTAATTGTAGATTTATGTAAGTGGGTGGGGTTCTCCATTATCATAAGCTTGAATTATTTTCTCTTCATTCCTTTATATTCCCTTGTGCATGCAATATTTTCGTGGAACACTCTACCATATGCATCAAAATTTCCTATAAAAATCATAAAAAATTTCAAGTAAAAATTCTCAAATTGACACATGCACAAAAATGATCATTTTACCCCTGAATGAATATGAATATATAATGACTTGAAAATAATTGAATTTTGGTTTTAAACATGTTAAAATACTCAAATATGACTTTTTTTAAAATAAAAATAGATAAAATATGGATGTAAATATATACACATTTATGTGCACATCAACCAACCTCACCCAGGATCCTCCGCCTGCATTGTCGACCTACCATCAGCCATCATAGTCGCAACCACTCGGTCACCCCGCCGAACTCGCCTAGCCTGCATCACGCCCTCGACCGCACCTTTCTTTGCATGTAGTCCACCTCAATGAACCTGTGCACCAGTCGAGCCCATTCCACCAACCCACGGCCAACAGCTAAACCCTCCATCTTCGAGTTCACAGTGGCATATCATAGCTCTAGTGCATGCATATCATAGCTCTAGTGCATGTGCGCGTGTCTGTATCCATATAACCGTGTCTGTTCTTGCTTTTCTAATTTGCGAAGGTGAGCATTTATAAACTCACGACTAGAAATTCACATTGCAAGTGCCTTGTCATTTTATAAATATTTGGTTTGTAAATATGGTTGGTATTGGAATTGGAAACCACAGATAGTCGACACCGAGATATATGATTTTACTAGTTTAAATTATTGACTGGGATCCCAATTGCATGTGAAACCTGTTTATTGTGGAAAATTTTGAATGTTAGTATGTTGATTTATTGATTTAAATATACCATGTCATCTTTATTTTATTGCCGTATGCATTGAGATGGACATTGAAATTTGAACCGTGATATGGGTAGAAATGATATGTACCCAAAAACTAAATTACTAGGCCTATGATAGAAAATTTAGATAATAAAGACCGATTGGTCGAATGAATTTATTTCGGATATTTAATAATTAAATTTTAGATAAAGGAATAATTTGAAAACGTGACTTGAATGTAAACATTTGGAATATATGTTGAAGTTCAGATTTGAATTTGAAATCTATTAAGTTAAATTAAATTTTTAAATGAAATATCAGTTGAACTGTTTTAAACTTTGAAATTGAGTTAAAGTAGTTATGTTAAATATTAACGATATTTAAACTCGTTAAGGTGATTAGTTGAATTTAATGAAATTTGTTAATATTGTATATATAATTAAATTCTAAATAAATATTTAATTTAATTAAAAAGGGAATTTCTGTAACGACGCGACTTTTTGACGCTCGAAAATCGATATTAATACGTCCACTGTATCAAATGCCGCATAATCGAATGCCGGAAAACTGAATTGTTAGGGTTAAAAAGAAGAGGTAGAAGAAAAAGACAGAAGAAGAAAGAAAACAGAATAGAAACAATATCAAAATCTAACATATCGCAGCGGAACAACATATAATAGATAAATGAATAATCTTTAAAACAAAGAACTATCTCATTTAATACATTACATCACATCAGAGTGTACAACAACAATATACAACAACAAAACAATGGACAGTTATACAAACGTGTCCATATAAGTGAATTTACAGTGCAAAGATAATATAATGTACAAGTAATACATCTCGCCATCCAGCTCGCCACTTGAGCTCCATAGCATTCCTGAATCCAGAATGACCTGATAACCTGACTCTGGACTGCCCGTGTGGAAAATTTATGGGCACCCAAAGTTTAGGAAGAGAACAATAAACTCCAGGTCAGTCATGGGACTGGTGTGAGAACTAAAACAGTTATTTATCTTTAAAAATCAAACAACAGGAAAATTTTAAAGTCAATTCGCAATGCTTTTTGGAAAATGAAACTACCATAAGGCCTCCCGCACACACACCCAATGCAAACGCAGAATCGGAGGAGATTTCTCCTTATGATAGTCAAAGATGCTTGCGACGCAGAATCATTTGATTTTTATTATTATTAGTGCATAGTGTAGAAAACATTTCGAAAGTATAATATAAATCTTAGCCAACATAGACATTTCGAACTATGCCTACTATAGCTACCATCCAAACAGTGGGGCACCACCATAAGTGAATGGTAGGTTCTACAACTAAAACCGCACAAGATGCGTATTGTTTTATTTGGATTTCCAACAAATGGTCAGGCTAAGGAACTGCCTACTGTCAATGGGATCGCCTCTGGCGGGACGTCCCGAGAACCTAACGTTACGGTTAGATCTCTGCCAACACAAGGCCGGACTACCTCTATAACTAGGTAACTACTACACGAATATGTCATCCCCCGGTCCCTTTGGACCATTATCCGAGTGCTCGATAACCAACATCACACAGTAATAAATATAATGTGTCAACATGAGTAAGTATCTGGGCTTTATACCATGATACCACCCTTTCCAGAAGGAAATGACATACCCTAAAGGGAGCGACCCTCATAACCTTGCCGCACATTCCTGTTTTGACCATTTCCGGGGAGTGAGGTCTGACGAAGTCTCGTCCACAAAGCTAGGTCAAAAGCCACGCTTTGATCAACAAATGATCAATGAATGATCAACCCACACCAGCACTAAGCATGTCATATTACCAAATTGGGAGTATATCGCTGATAACCTTCAACTACATAACCTTAAAGGGTGTTGAGCTAAGAGAATAAATTCTCCGCCACCAACGGAAATATATTTGAAAGAAATCTGCTTTATATCTCAAAATGTAATGTCAGACACGTAACCATACAAGTCTGTTCCAGGTTCGAACAGAACCGAAGGCACTTCAAAAGAAGCCCTTGCAATCCGGGTATTCACAATCCCAATCGAATTTTCCATCACAAAGAAAATCTCCATACCATAGCTAACGGTGCAGAGACAATCAATAGGTCATCCTATCGTTTTCACAAATACCCGGTCTTCACCACCGGTCTTCAATGCTATCCATTACGTCGTATCATTATGTAACGACCCCCCTTTTTGGACAGTTTAAACCGACGATCAAATACACATGTCGATTCCAAGCCATTCAAAAGGGAAGATGGTTATTGGGGTAAATAAGAAAAGAAAAGAAGAGAAATAAAGGAAATGAAACAACACAGAATCTCGCAGCGGAACGATAAAATATAATAGTCAAATAAACAGTTCATGAAGTTGTTTACTATACTTTGACAATTATTTATACAACAATTATCAGAGTTATACATATACAACAGAACAAATAAAATAATGCAGCAGATAGCATGATGCAAGGGTAATAATAGTAATAGTATACCAAATCTTCGTCTTCATCCTCCAGAATGGATCTTCAAAAATCCGTAAAACTCAGGACTGACCCGAGCGTAATGAAAAGACAAAACACTCGAGTCAGGACTAAAATATCCTTATGAAAGTTAAATCAATCGTAAATAAATATGAGTGTAACGGCGTCAGAGATGTTTACGGGGTTTGACATCTCATATCCAGTGTCAACGTGCGTGCAATAACTCAAAAGATGTTACGAGATTTTCCATCTCTTAAGGATCCGCTAACTATCTACTATGTAGTAATGTACGCTAAGTAGATAATGCCTATTAGTAATATAAAGTATCAAAATAGCGTTAAGGCGTTACCATAATCCCCCTTAACACATTTTTATAATGCCATAGTCTATACACCACCGTAAGCCCCACCGTAAACTGGTGGTTATCAGAGGGTACCCCATAGGTATAACACAAAACATAACGTAGTGGTCGCGAATAGGATAATCGGTATGACAAGGTACATGAGGCGATACCAACTAGGATACTAGTAGTTGCGTGATCCGGACTGATGTTGGGCATAGCCAGCAGCCACCCCAACACCGCGAAACAACACTCCCAAATCAAGGGGTGCACCCAAATCGAATCACAAATATAATAGAAATGGTATCGAAGAAGCGTGTCCGCTAGAGGTGGCGAACCTCAATGGCCCGGCGCGGCTCCTGTTTTAGTCATGTCAGGAGTCATCCAATATCGTTCTCTTTCTTCAGTCAACGCGTTCATCAAACCATCCACTTCATTCTGGATCAACACTCCGCGTATAATAGTTATTAAAGTGCTGTTCGGTATCGACAGAGAGTATGTCCATATCTGATCCCGGTCTCTTTAATAACTACGTATTATTACACCGTTGGCTCTTTTACATTTCAAATCGATTCGTAATTTATGTCAAAATATCATATTCGCTTCAAAATCAAATCCATTTCAAATATCGTTATATCTATTAAAATGTCAGATTCCGTTTCAAAAATCATTTTCGTCTCAATATCTTATTTCGGTTTCAAAATCAATTCGGATTTCAATTTAGGTTGCAACTTCATTTAACTCAATTCGTATTTAAATTCAAGATTTAAATATAAACATTGCACCTTATTGACCAGCTTAGAATTTTTAGAAAATAGTTTTAAGTAGTTTAAAAGTAGTTCAAATAATTAAAATAGTTAAAATACTTAAAATCTTTAAAATGGATTTAAAATAGATAAATTAGTTTAAAATAATTTAAATTGGGTTAAGTAGATTTAAAATAGATTAAAATAGTTTAAGCATTCAAAAATGGTTTATGTAGCAGAGTAATTTGGAAAACAAAATAAAATAGCTTCAAAGCCAATCCATTTCAATTTATAACTTCCCAATTCAAATCAATTTCAATTTCCATTCTACCGATTCAATTTCGATTTCAATTCAAATCAATGTCAACTTTGACTTCAAATTTATTCAATTTTATATTCACTTTCAATTAATTCAATTTCAATTTATATCGATTTAGAGCTTGATGTTCAAAATACCAATTTATAACACTTAACAAAATTATCCTTCAATATTCAAATTTAAATCCAAATTTCAAATATGATTCAATTCCAAGCTCAATTTCAAAATATCATTTTTATATCACTTTAATTAGTAATATTCAAAGCTCGAACTAAGGTTAAATCTTTAAACAAATCAATTTTCGAAATTCAATCATATCCTGATTTTAAATTCCAAAGTCTCCACTTTAATTATTTAACAATTTCTTTAACCAAAAATTTATTTCGACATTCCAAACTCAATTCTTCGATAAATTCGATTTCTATAAATTGATTTCTATTTATAACTTTTAAATCAAAACATTTAAATATATTTCAAATAAACAATTTTTAAAATTATTAATTTAGCCAATTCGGTGTCCGTATATAATTTTCTATCCTATGGCCAAGTAATTATTTATTTCAATTAAATGTCAGGGATGAATATATATCACTTAAATTAAATCACAGTATCATATGTATGCATAACAGGATATATATAAGCAAATAAACATCCAAACATTCAAATATCAACCAGTAGCATCCATCGAAATACATCATCCAATAGGCAATACAATTCATGGCAATTTCATAGTTATCGATGTCAGGTAATTAAATCGCAATTCAATTTCAATTTTAATTTCAAATTTAATTGTCAATTTAATTTCCGACGGTTAATTCAAATGACAACTAAATTCTATCAAACAACGACAAATAAAATTCATATCACTTCATAATATCACATTTAACTAGTACGAAGATATTCAGTACGTTGTGAGCGTTATAAAACACTCACCTTGATTTTTACGATTTTAAATCAAATCGAACGACGTTCGATTTAACCCAAAATTTTCTCTAACTCCAAACGATTCCAATCTAGTTGCATCGCATAGAGCTCGTCCATACGATTCCAACACAAAAAGTTTCGTCCGAATCCGACCTCGTATGAAAGAGATATGAGTTTACAAAGTTCTATACGAATTTTAATACAAAAATTAACAACTTTTATATTAATTTTAACCTCAAATATCACAGCCGTTCCTTTTTGAAATTCACGATCGTGGCCGCCCAAACCTTTCCCCCTTCTTCCTGTTCGTGCTCCAGTAACAACGAAGCCGAATCCATCATTACGAACGCTAGGGTTTTAGGCCGCACCCTCCACGCTCGTCGAAACTTCATCACACTACCGCCAAATCGAAGTTCTCCTCGCGAGCCACCCTCGGCCAAAGTGCGGTCGAGCTCGGCCCTAGATCGGCTTTGAAAAACGTGCACGACACGTACGACTTCGAACGACAATTGTCATCGATCCACAGCTTCGTTTCCGATCACAGCCGTTGAGATGCTAGATCTCAATGCCCTCTACAAACTTCCTTTATAAATCGAAGCTTGAAAGTGAAGGGATCGCGAGAAAAACGAGGAGGAACGAGGGTGATTTCTGGCCTTTCATTTATAAGAGGCGGTCGGCCATGAGAACTCTAACCCTTCCTTCCTTTTTTTTTATTTATGTGCAAAAGGATATTTATAGAAACGACGAACTTTATCCACTCCAAATTTTCGAACTCCGATTTACGTGTGGTAACCGGCATTTCTAGGGTTTATCTCGCGTTCCAGACACAATGGAATAGGTTTCGGAAGCTAATTCGATCGTATGTGTGAGTTATAGCGATAAACGATCAATTTGAATTAAATCGATTTAAACGAATTTCTATGCGTTTGGGCTCGCCTCGGACAAACGGTAAATCCGATTGACATGAAATTTGAAATCTTGCAATAATATCACATTACGGATCCGATGAAACTGGTTTCATCGAAATCCGAGACCGTTTGTAAAACGACTATTTTAACTCGTTAAATTAATATTAAAACAATTTCGATGCGTTTCGAGCTGCCACGGTCAAACGACAACTCCGATTGCTACGACAATTGAAATCCGATAATAGCTAACTATTACGGATCCAATGGAACTAGTTTCGTCCAATTCTGAGACAGTTCAAAATTTGGCTATTTTCCAGCCGATAATTAAATATTAAAATATTCAGTTTTCACAAATTTACTTTTAATTCGATTTAAAAGTTCTACAACATCATTCTAACTTTATTATGATAAAATAAAATTTTACAAATCATATTAAACTCGTTATCCAATTATCCAATAAATTCCAATTGTAAAATCTTATTAACTCCATTATAATCCCGATATAACTTATATTCACTTTGGAAACCAATCTGAATCATATTAAATCAAATTTCAATTATTCAAACTATTTTCATATATTAAATTTCCATATCAAATTAATCATATCAAATTCGGAATTTAATTATTCAAACATTTGTAATATTAAATTTAAACAAATTTGATTATTCTTAAATCACTATCTTTTGAAATATTCAAACGAACTTATAAAATTTACCAAATTCAAATTATAGAACAACCATTTTCATTAAAACAGTTATTCAATTCCCGTTCTTCAATTATTCAATAAATTCCAAATATTAAATTTAAACAATTTAATTGTTCAATATTTGACGGATTTCAATATTGGATTTTTAAATAAATTTTCATTATCAGTCGATTTACTATATTACATCAAATGAATTCCACATTATTATTTAACTACAGTTAGAGATAAGACACTCAACTAATATATAAACTTTCATTTCAATTGCAATTAGTTCACAAATTCAATTCGACTAACTAAATGAATAGGTAACTTAAATAATTATCACCGTTAACTTTTAATTACTTATAAGTTTATTATTTACAAACAAATGCCACAATTACCTATACAATACAAATTCGTTCAATTACCTTTGACTACATATCATTTCGATTGATTTGGGATTTTATTCAATTCATAAATAATTAACTTGGATAAAATCTTGTTGCATTTCATTCTAGTTATCATTATTCCAAACGGCTTACAATTTTTTTCTAACACTAAATCACGAAATCTTATCAAATTAGCTATTTTAATTATCGAAAATTTACGGGTCGTTACACTCTCCCCCACTCAAAACTTTTCGTCCCCGAAAATGAAAAAGAATGGAAAATGAACTAAGTAAAGAATTCAACATTTGATATATTTTATTAAAAATTATCCACTTATAAACAATGAAATTCCATTTATAAAGTCATAACTACGCTTCCACTAAGTTACTCCAAACGGCTTTCTAACTTTAAAAGTTAGTAATCAAAACAAGTTATAAAAATTTTAAAACTTGAAATTTTTTCTAACACCCGGATTTTACGGAAAATTTCGGCAGAGTCTCCTTTGCGTGGCTCGATCGAAAAAAAAACGACAGTATATATATTACAAATATACATCTCATCAAGAGATGAGGCATCCCGCAGGGAAAAAGTGTAAAATACGATATGCAATCCGAGATATGTACCTTATATATTGTTAGCGAGCATATACGGCTAATATAGCGCGAAAGCGAGCTCCAAATGCGAAGCAAGCGCAATCCGCACCTACTACACACTTAATAACTAAGTTAGAACCATGCATATAAAGATAGATCGATATACTTAGCGTACACAACATGTATATAACATATTTAGCTTTAAAACTGAGATTCCAATTTCAGGACAGCAAACAAATCTTAGTTTTAGGTCACCTAAATGATAAAATTCGGCAACAGAATCTAAATAAAAGTTGTTGCATTCATTTCAGGCTTTCCGGAATGTCCAAAATCATCGAATTCGGACCATACGTTTAAAAATTATGGCCGTTTTACTTGGAGGATACGACTCAGACTGGGCAATGAATTGCGCAGGTCAGCGCCGTTCACCCACGTTTTCGGCCTTCTAAACGACATCACAACACAAAACACTTAAAACAAAAGTTTTATCTTAAGTTCTTAGCTTTCTATAAAGTGCAAGATCATCAAAATCCGATAAACAAGTCAAAAGATATGGCGAAAATACTAAGGGTGTATACTACTGATTTTACTTATTTTTACACAGGACAGCGAGTAACATTCAAGTTTTTAACCTAGTAGACGAAGGAATTTTCTCAAGTTATCTAAACAAAAGTTGTGCTATAGTTTCTAAGATTTTTGAAAAGTCCTAGATCGTCGAATTCCGTTCATCCATTTAAAAGTTATGGTTGTTTTCGTTTCAGCATATATTGGACAATTTTGGATTTTTTCCAAAAATTTGCTTTTATTATGTCAAAGTGCAAACCATCAAAACTTCAAATTTTATAATGAACAATCATAAACACAAAGTCATTTATTTTCTTATTCATCCATGTAATAGGTTTACATTTAATTTGTTTCCGATTTATTCAAGTTTGTTTCATTCACATTTTAAATTCAAGTCAATTTGCTTCAATTTAAATTGAATTCAATTATATTTAATTTCACTTTGCTTCAAATTTAAATTTAATTATTTTAAAATTTTGTTCCGTTTATTCAATTCCATTAACACTAATGAATTCTACTTAATCAATTTTCATCCATCTAACAACCAATGCATATCAAACATTAACATCCATCCAAAATCTACACTAAATCAATTATACATTTCCAAGTCAATTTTTTCATACACTTCCAAGTTTATGGACATTTAGTTATATTCAAATTTAATTAGTTTCCATTTACCAATTTTATATTTCATTAATTTTAAATTTTATTTATTCACTTAGATATATCATTCATTTTACAGCTTAAATTTCTTTTATATTTACAACTATCAATAGATCTTCACATTTTATTATTCATTCTCACACTGGTATATTATTTCTCTACTTATCCTTATTAGCATTTTAAACCTTTTAAGTATTTGGTAAGTTATAGTTATGCAAACAGAATGTAGTTAAACTACATACAATTTCCTTTCATTCAACGTTGAATTTTCAATTAATTAATTCTTAAGTCATTACTTAAATTTCACTATAGTTTAATTTCACATTTACATTCACATATAGTATTTCCATTTTATCTTAACATAATTGTGAATCACCTTTAAATATTAATTTAAATTCCAATTATTTACTAACAATTTTTTATTTATATTTGCAAACCATTAATTAAATGCATATTTCATTGTTCAAACCTATACTTGTATATTATCCAATTAAAAATTCATATAACATTTTTGAACTTCTTAAATATTTTGGTAAGTTATATCTATGCTATAGAATGAAGTTTAATACTATGCGAGTTTTACAGTTTCAATTTTATTTTAAGTTCATAATTTCCTAATTCTAAGGATTTCTACTTCAATTGATATTTTCACTTAGCTCTTAGGTTCATTTCTCACTTCACAATTCAGAAGTTCCTTAATGATTCAAGTCTAAATTCATTTCAATCATTTAAAAAAAATCATTAATTATTTAAGGACTTAAGAATTCCAATCCCGGTTTCATTTCAAATCAAGTTTTGAAATAATATATACTTATATAATTTGTATATCAAATCATACTATAGAGAATACAAAATAAAATAAAATTTGAATCAAAACAAGGTTTAGACAAGCTATTAAGTTGTCTCCCCCACTCGGACACTCGAAAATAAACGCCGATGATGCGTGCACTCATCACCGAAATCATTTTCTAGCATCAAGAGAAGGGAATATAACACTTATCATTAAAAAAAATCCTTCGAAAACAATTTCAACTCAATTATACTATCTATAATACTCATATTATATTTTTCAAATTCTTGTAAGTCAATTTCAAACACCGGAATTTAAATTCCCAAATCCAAGTTAAAATTCATTTATATTCATTATCAATTGTGTTTACGAGATTTCATTTTCCTAAATCCATTGTTATTTAATCAATTGTTGTAAATATTTGACTGATCAAACAATAACGATAATAATCTAATATTATCATCTCCTAACAATCAATTCAATCAAAATGAATAAATATTCAAATAATTCTTTTATATGAAATATATTCCAAAATGATATTGTGTTGGTTTGTCTTATTCGAGTGTTTAGAAATTCCTATCGACGCCTTGGCGTCCCAAGTACCGACCAGAATTCATAAATACTCAACGGAACAAAGTTAACACAATATAAAACCATTTTATATCAAATAACCAGTACGCTCTCTCATATACACTCAACTCATTCATATAGTCTACCTCTATTTCAATGAGTTATTCCCCACTAGAGCCTAGGTTTATCGCTAAACCAAAGCTCTGATACCAACTGTAACGACCCGCCTTTTTGGACAGTTTAAACCGACGATCAAATACACATGTCGATTCCAAGCCATTCAAAAGGGCAGATGGTTATTGGGGTAAATAAGAAAAGAAAAGAAGAGAAATAAAGGAAATGAAACAACACAGAATCTCGCAGCGGAACGATAAAATATAATAGTCAAATAAACAGTTCATTAAGTTGTTTACTATACTTTGACAATTATTTATACAACATTTATCAGAGTTACACATATACAACAGAACAAATAAAATAATGCAGCAGATAGCATGATGCAAGGGTAATAATAGTAATAGTATACCAAATCTTCGTCTTTATCCTCCAGAATGGATCTTCAAAAATCTGTAAAACTCAGGACTGACCCGAGCGTAATGAAAAGACAAAACATTCGAGTCAGGACTAAAATATCCTTGTGAAAGTTAAATCAATCGTAAATAAATATGAGTGTAACGGCGGCAGAGATGTTTACGGGGTTTGACATCTCATATCCAGTGTCAACGTGCGTGCAATAACTCAAAAGATGTTACGGGATTTTCCATCTCTTAAGGATCCGTTAAACTATCTACTATGTAGTAATGTACGGTAAGTAGATAATGCCTATCAGTAATATAAAGTATCAAAATAGCGTTAAGGCGTTACTATAATCCCCCTTAACACATTTTTATAATGCCATAGTCTATACAGCACCGTAAGCCCCACCGTAAACTGGTGGTTATCAGAGGGTACCCCATAGGTATAACACAAAACATAACGTAGTGGTCGCGAATAGGATAATCAGTATGACAAGGTACATGAGGCGATACAAACTAGGATACTAGTAGTTGCGTGATCCGGACTGATGTTGGGCATAGCCAGCAGCCACCCCAACACCGCGAAACAATACTCCCAAATCAAGGGGTGCACCCAAATCGAATCACAAATGTAATAGAAATGGTATCGAAGAAGCGTGTCCGCTAGAGGTGGCGAACCTCAATGGCCCGGCGCGGCTCCTGTTTAATCATGTCAGGGGTCATCCAATATCGTTCTCTTTCTTCAGTCAACGCGTTCACCAAACCATCCACTTCATTCTGGATCAACACTCCGCGTATAATAGTTATTAAAGTGCTGTTCGGTATCGACAGAGAGTATGTCCATATCCGATCCCGGTCTCTTTAATAACTACGTATTATTACACCGTTGGCTCTTTTACATTTCAAATCGATTCGTAATTTATATCAAAATATCATATTCGCTTCAAAATCAAATCCATTTCAAATATCGTCATATCTATTAAAATGTCAGATTCCGTTTCAAAAATCATTTTCGTCTCAATATCTTATTTCGGTTTCAAAATCAATTCGGATTTCAATTTAGGTTGCAACTTCATTTAACTCAATTCGTATTTAAATTCAAGATTTAAATATAAACATTGCACCTTATTGACCAACTTAGAATTTTTAGAAAATAGTTTTAAGTAGTTTAAAAGTAGTTCAAATAATTAAAATACTTAAAATACTTAAAATCTTTAAAATGGATTTAAAATAGATAAATTAGTTTAAAATAATTTAAATTGGGTTAAGTAGATTTAAAATAGATTAAAATAGTTTAAGCATTCAAAAATGGTTTATATAGCAGAGTAATTTGGAAAACAAAATAAAACAGCTTCAAAGCCAATCCATTTCAATTTATAACTTCCCAATTCAAATCAATTTCAATTTCCATTCTACCGATTCAATTTTGATTTCAATTCAAATCAATGTCAACTTTGACTTCAAATTTATTCAATTTTATATTCACTTTCAATTAATTCAATTTCAATTTATATCGATTTAGAGCTTGATGTTCAAAATACCAATTTATAACACTTAACAAAATTATCCTTCAATATTCAAATTTAAATCCAAATTTCAAATATGATTCAATTTCAAGCTCAATTTCAAAATATCATTTTTATATCACTTTAATTAGTAATATTCAAAGCTCGAACTAAGGTTAAATCTTTAAACAAATCAATTTTCGAAATTCAATCACATCCTGATTTCAAATTCCAAAGTCTCCACTTTAATTATTTAACAATTTCCCTTAACCAAAAATTTATTTCGACATTCCAAACTCAATTCTTCGATAAATTCGATTTCTATAAATTGATTTCTATTTATAACTTTTAAATCAAAACATTTAAATATATTTCAAATAGACAATTTTTAAAATTATTAATTTAGCCAATTCCGTGTCCGTATATAATTTTCTATCCTATGGCCAAGTAATTATTTATTTCAATTAAATGTCAGGGATGAATATATATCACTTAAATTAAATCACAGTATCATATGTATGCATAACAGGATATATATAAGCAAATAAACATCCAAACATTCAAATATCAACCAATAGCATCCATCGAAATACATCATCCAATAGGTAATACAATTCATGGAAATTTTATAGTTATCGATGTCAGGTAATTAAATCGCAATTCAATTTCAATTTTAATTTCAATTTTAATTGTCAATTTAATTTTCGACGGTAAATTCAAATGACAATTAAATTCTATCAAACAACGACAAATAAAATTCATATCAGTTCATAATATCACATTTAACTAGCATAAAGATATTCAGTACGTTGTGAGCGTTATAAAACACTCACCTTGATTTTTACGATTTTAAATCAAATCGAACGACGTTCGATTTAACCTAAAATTTTCTCTAGCTCCAAACGATTCCAATCAAGTTGCATCGCGTAGAGCTCGTCCATACGATTCCAACGCAAAAAGTTTCGTCCGAATCCGACCTCGTATGAAAGAGATATGAGTTTACAAAGTTCTATACGAATTTTAATACAAAAATTAACAACTTTTACATTAATTTTAACCTCAAATATCACAGCCGTTCCTTTTTGAAATTCACGATCGTGGCCGCCCAAACCTTTCCCCCTTCTTCCTGTTCGTGCTCTAGTAACAACGAAGCCGAACCCATCATTACGCACGCTAGGGTTTTAGGTCGCACCCTCCACGCTCGTCGAAACTTCATCACACTACCGCCAAATCGAAGCTCTCCTCGCGAGCCACCCTCGGCCAAAGTGCGGTCGAGCTCGGCCCTAGATCGGCCTTGAAAAACATGCACGACACGTACGACTTTGAACGACAATTGTCATCGATCCACAGCTTCGTTTCCGATCACAGCCGTTGAGATGCTAGATCTCAATGCCCTCTACAAACTTCCTTTATAAATCGAAGCTTGAAAGTAAAGGGATCGCGAGAAAAACGAGGAGGAACGAGGGTGATTTCTGGCCTTCCATTTATAAGAGGCGATCGGCCATGAGAACTCTAACCCTTCCTTCTTTTTTTTTTTATTTATGTGCAAAAGGATATTTATAGAAATGACGAACTTTATCCACTCCAAATTTTCGAACTCCGATTTACGTGTGGTAACCAGCATTTCTAGGGTTTATCCCGCGTTCCGGACACAATGGAATAGGTTTCGGAAGCTAATTCGATCGTATGTGTGAGTTATAGCGATAAACGATCAATTTGAATTAAATCGATTTAAACGAATTTCTATGCGTTTGGGCTCGCCCCAGACAAACGGTAAATCCGATTGACATGAAATTTGAAATCTTGCAATAATATCACATTACGGATCCGATGAAACTGGTTTCATCGAAATCCGAGACCGTTTGTAAAATGACTATTTTAACTCGTTAAATTAATATTAAAACAATTTCGATGCGTTTCGAGCTGCCACGGTCAAACGACAACTCCGATTGCTACGAAAATTGAAATCCAATAATAACTAACTATTACGGATCCATTGGAACTAGTTTCGTCCAATTCTGAGACTGTTCAAAATTTGGCTATTTTCCAGCCGATAATTAAATATTAAAATATTCAATTTTCACAAATTTACTTTTAATTCGATTTAAAAGTTCTACAACATCATTCTAACTTTATTATGATAAAATAAAATTTTACAAATCATTTTAAATCATATTAAACTCGTTATCCAATTATCCAATAAATTCCAATTGTAAAATCTTATTAACTCCATTATAATCCCGATATAACTTACATTCACTTTGTAAACCAATTTGAATCATATTAAGTCAAATTTCAATTATTCACACTATTCATATATTAAATTTCCATATCAAATTAATCGTATCAAATTCGGAATTTAATTATTCAAACATTTGTAATATTAAATTTAAACAAATTTGATTATTCTTAAATCACTATCTTTTGAAATATTCAAACGAACTTATAAAATTTACCAAATTCAAATTATAGAACAACCATTTTAATTAAAACAGTTATTCAATTCCCGTTGTTCAATTATTTAATAAATTCCAAATATTAAATTTAAACAATTTAATTGTTCAATATTTGACGGATTTCAATATTGGATTTTTAAATAAATTTTCATTATCAGTCGATTCACTATATTACATCAAATGAATTCCACATTATTATTTAACTACAGTTAGAGATAAGGCACTCAACTAATATATAAACTTTCATTTCAATTGCAATTAGTGCACAAATTCAATTCGACTAACTAAATGAATAGGTAACTTAAATAATTATCACCGTTAACTTTTAATTACTTATAAGTTTATTATTTACAAACAAATGTCACAATTACCTATACAATACAAATTCGTTCAATTACCTTTGACTACATATCATTTCGATTGATTTGGGATTTTATTCAATTCATAAATAATTAACTTGGATAAAATCTTGTTGCATTTCATTCTAGTTATCATTATTCCAAACGACTTACAATTTTTTTCTAACACTAAATCACGAAATCTTATCAAATTAGCTATTTTAACTATCGAAAATTTACGGCTCGTTACACTCTCCCCCACTCAAAACTTTTCGTCCCCGAAAAGGAAAAAGAATGGAAAATGAACTAAGTAAAGAATTCAACATTTGATATATTTTATTAAAAATTATCCACTTATAAACAATGAAATTCCATTTATAAAGTCATAACTACGCTTCCACTAAGTTACTCCAAACGGCTTTCTAACTTTAAAAGTTAATAATCAAAACAAGTTATAAAAATTTTAAAACTTGAAATTTTTTCTAACACCCGGATTTTACGGAAAATTTCGGCAGAGTCTCCTTTGTGCGGCTCGATCGGAAAAAAAACGACAGTATATATGTCACAAATATACATCTCATCAAGAGATGAGGCATCACGCAGGGAAAAAGTGTAAAATACGATATGCAATCCGAGATATGTACGTTATATATTGTTAGCGAGCATATACGGCTAATATAGCACGAAAGCGAGCTCCAAATGCGAAGCAAGCGCAATCCGCACCTACTATACACTTAATAACTAAGTTAGAACCATGCATATAAAGATAGATCGATATACTTAGCCTACACAACATATATATAACATATTTAGCTTTAAAACTGAGATTCCAATTTCAGGACAGCAAACAAATCTTAGTTTTAGGTCACCTAAATGATAAAATTCGGCAACAGAATCTAAACAAAAGTTGTTGCATTCATTTCAGGCTTTCTGGAATGTCCATAATCATCGAATTCGGACCATACGTTCAAAAATTATGGCCGTTTTACTTGGAGGATACGCCTCAGCCTGAGCAATGAATTGCGCAGGTCAGCGCCGTTCACCCACGTTTTCGGCCTTCTAAACGACATCACAACGCAAAACACTTAAAACAAAAGTTTTAGCTTAAGTTCTTATCTTTCTATAAAGTGCAAGATCATCAATATCCGATAAACAAGTCAAAAGATATGGCGAAAATACTAAGGGTGTATACTACTGATTTTACTTATTTTTACACAGGACAGCGAGTAACATTCAAGTTTTTAACCTAGTAGACGAAGGAATTTCTCAAGTTATCTAAACAAAAGTTGTGCTATAGTTTCTAAGCTTTTCAAAAAGTCCAAGATCGTCGAATTCCGTTCATCCATTTAAAAGTTATGGTTGTTTTCGTTTCAGCATATATTGGACGATTTTGGATTTTTTCCAAAAATTTGCTTTTATTATTTCAAAGTGCAAACCATCAAAACTTCAAATTTTATAATGAACAATCATAAACACAAAGTCATTTATTTTCTTATTCATCCATGTAATAGGTTTACATTTAATTTGTTTCCGATTTATTCAAGTTTGTTTCATTCACATTTTAAATTCAAGTCAATTTGCTTCAATTTAAATTGAATTCAATTATATTTAATTTCACTTTGCTTCAAATTTGAATTTAATTATTTTAAAATTTTGTTCCGTTTATTCAATTCCATTAACACTAATTAATTCTACTTAATCAATTTTCATCCATCTAACAACCAATGCATATCAAACATTAACATCCATCCAAAATCTACACTAAATCAATTATACATTTCCAAGTCAATTTTTTCATACACTTCCAAGTTTATTGACATTTACTTATATTCAAATTTAATTAGTTTCCATTTACCAATTTTATATTTCATTAATTTTAAATTTTATTTATTCACTTAGATATATCATTCATTTTACAGCTTAAATTTCTTTTATATTTACAACTATCAATAGATCTTCACATTTTATTATTCATTCTCACACTGGTATATTATTTCTCTACTTATCCTTGTTAGTATTTTAAACCTTTTAAGTATTTGGTAAGTTATAGTTATGCAAATATAATGTAGTTAAACTACATACAATTTCTTTTCATTTAACGTTGAATTTTCAATTAATTAATTCTTAAGTCATTACTTAAATTTCACTATAATTTAATTTCACATTTACATTCACATATAGTATTTCCATTTTATATTAACATAATTGTGAATCACCTTTAAATATTAATTTAAATTCCAATTATTTACTAACAATTTTTTATTTATATTTGCAAACCATTAATTAAATGCATATTTCATTGTTCAAACCTATACTTGTATATTATCCAATTAACAATTCATATAACATTTTTGAACTTCTTAAATATTTTGGTAAGTTATATCTATGCTATAGAATGAAGTTTAATACTATGCGAGTTTTACAGTTTCAATTTTATTTTAAGTTCATAATTTCCTAATTCTAAGGATTTCTACTTCAATTGATATTTTCACTTAGCTCTTAGGTTCATTTCTCATTTCACAATTCAGAAGTTCCTTAATGATTCAAGTCTAAATTCATTTCAATCATTTAAAAAACATCATTAATTATTTAAGGACTTAAGAATTCCAATCCCGGTTTCATTTCAAATCAAGTTTTGAAATAATATATACTTATATAATTTGTATATCAAATCATACTATAGAGAATACAAAATAAAATAAAATTTGAATCAAAACAAGGTTTAGACAAGCTATTAAGTTGTCTCCCCCACTCGGACACTCGAAAATAAACGTCGATGATGCGTGCACTCATCACCGAAATCATTTTCTAGCGTCAAGAGAAGGGAATATAACACTTATCATTAAAAAAATCCTTCGAAAACAATTTTAACTCAATTATACTATCTATAATACTCATATTATATTTTTCAAATTCTTGTAAGTCAATTTCAAACACCGGAATTTAAATTCCCAAATCCAAGTTAATATTCATTTATATTCATTATCAATTGTGTTTACGAGATTTCATTTTCCTAAATCCATTGTTATTTAATCAATTGTTGTAAATATTTGACAGATCAAATAATAACGATAATAATCTAATATTATCATCTCCTAACAATCAATTCAATCAAAATGAATAAATATTCAAATAATTCTTTTATATAAAATATATTCCAAAATGATATTGTGTTGGTTTGTCCTATTCGAGTGTTTAGAAATTCCTATCGATGCCTTGGCGTCCCAAGTATCGACCAGAATTCATAAATACTCAACGGAACAAAGTTAACACAATATAAAACCATTTTATATCAAATAACAAGTACGCTCTCTCATATACACTCAACTCATTCATATAGTCTACCTCTATTTCAATGAGTTATTCCCCACTAGAGCCTAGGTTTATCGCTAAACCAAAGCTCTGATACCAACTGTAACGACCCGCCTTTTTGGACAGTTTAAACCGACGATCAAATACACATGTCGATTCCAAGCCATTCAAAAGGGCAGATGGTTATTGGTGTAAATAAGAAAAGAAAAGAAGAGAAATAAAGGAAATGAAACAACATAGAATCTCGCAGCGGAACGATAAAATATAATAGTCAAATAAACAGTTCATGAAGTTGTTTACTATACTTTGACAATTATTTATACAACATTTATCAGAGTTACACATATACAACAGAACAAATAAAATAATGCAGCAAATAGCATGATGCAAGGGTAATAATAGTAATAGTATACCAAATCTTCGTCTTCATCCTCCAGAATGGATCTTCAAAAATCTGTAAAACTCAGGACTGACCCGAGCGTAATGAAAAGACAAAACACTCGAGTCAGGACTAAAATATCCTTATGAAAGTTAAATCAATCGTAAATAAATATGAGTGTAACGGCGTCAGAGATGTTTACGGGGTTTGACATCTCATATCCAGTGTCAACGTGCGTGCAATAACTCAAAAGATGTTACGGGATTTTCCATCTCTTAAGGATTCGTTAAACTATCTACTATGTAGTAATGTACGGTAAGTAGATAATGCCTATCAGTAATATAAAGTATCAAAATAGCGTTAAGGCGTTACCATAATCCCCATTAACACATTTTTATAATGCCATAGTCTATACAGCACCGTAAGCCCCACCGTAAACTGGTGGTTATCAGAGGGTACCCCATAGGTATAACACAAAACATAACGTAGTGGTCGCGAATAGGATAATCAGTATGACAAGGTACATGAGGCGATACCAACTAGGATACTAGTAGTTGCATGATCCGGACTGATGTTGGGCATAGCCAGCAGCCACCCCAACACCGCGAAACAATACTCCCAAATCAAGGGGTGCACCCAAATCGAATCACAAATGTAATAGAAATGGTATCGAAGAAGCGTGTCCGCTAGAGGTGGCGAACCTCAATGGCCCGGCGCGGCTCCTGTTTAATCATGTCAGGGGTCATCCAATATCGTTCTCTTTCTTCAGTCAACGCGTTCACCAAACCATCCACTTCATTCTGGATCAACACTCCGCGTATAATAGTTATTAAAGTGGTGTTCGGTATCGACAGAGAGTGTGTCCATATCCGATCCCGGTCTCTTTAATAACAACGTATTATTACACCGTTGGCTCTTTTACATTTCAAATCGGTTCGTAATTTATATCAAAATATCATATTCGCATCAAAATCAAATCCATTTCAAATATCGTCATAACTATTAAAATGTCAGATTCCGTTTCAAAAATCATTTTCGTCTCAATATCTTATTTCGGTTTCAAAATCAATTCGGATTTCAGTTTAGGTTGCAACTTCATTTAACTCAATTCGTATTTAAATTCAAGATTTAAATATAAACATTGCACCTTATTGACCAGCTTAGAATTTTTAGAAAATAGTTTTAAGTAGTTTAAAAGTAGTTCAAATAATTAAAATAGTTAAAATACTTAAAATCTTGAAAATGGATTTAAAATAGATAAATTAGTTTAAAATAATTTAAATTGGGTTAAGTAGATTTAAAATAGATTAAAATAGTTTAAGCATTCAAAAATGGTTTATATAGCAGAGTAATTTGGAAAACAAAATAAAACAGCTTCAAAGCCAATCCATTTCAATTTATAACTTCCCAATTCAAATCAATTTCAATTTCCATTCCACCGATTCAATTTCGATTTCAATTCAAATCAATGTCAACTTTGACTTCAAATTTATTCAATTTTATATTCACTTTCAATTAATTCAATTTCAATTTATATCGATTTAGAGCTTGATGTTCAAAATACCAATTTATAACACTTAACAAAATTATCCTTCAATATTCAAATTTAAATCCAAATTTCAAATATGATTCAATTTCAAGCTCAATTTCAAAATATGATTTTTATATCACTTTAATTAGTAATATTCAAAGCTCGAACTAAGGTTAAATCTTTAAACAAATCAATTTTCGAAATTCAATCATATCCTGATTTTAAATTCCAAAGTCTCCACTTTAATTATTTAACAATTTCCTTTAACCAAAAATTTATTTCGACATTCCAAACTCAATTCTTCGATAAATTCGATTTCTATAAATTGATTTCTATTTATAACTTTTAAATCAAAACATTTAAATTTATTTCAAATAGACGATTTTTAAAATTATTAATTTAGCCAATTCGGTGTCCGTATATAATTTTCTATCCTATGGCCAAGTAATTATTTATTTCAATTAAATGTCAGGGATGAATATATATCACTTAAATTAAATCACAGTATCATATGTATGCATAACAGGATATATATATAAGCAAATAAACATCCAGACATTCAAATATCAACCAATAGCATCCATCGAAATACATCATCCAATAGGCAGTACAATTCATGGAAATTTCATAGTTATCGATGTCAGGTAATTAAATCGCAATTCAATTTCAATTTTAATTTCAAATTTAATTGTCAATTTAATTTCCGACGGTTAATTCAAATGACAATTAAATTCTATCAAACAACGACAAATAAAATTCATATCACTTCATAATATCACATTTAACTAGCAGAAAGATATTCAGTACGTTGTGAGCGTTATAAAACACTCACCTTGATTTTTACGATTTTAAATCAAATCGAACGACGTTCGATTTAACCCAAAATTTTCTCTAGCTCCAAACGATTCCAATCCAGTTGCATCCCGTAGAGCTCGTCCATACGATTCCAACGCAAAAAGTTTCGTCCGAATCCGACCTCGTATGAAAGAGATATGAGTTTACAAAGTTCTATACGAATTTTAATACAAAAATTAACAACTTTTATATTAATTTTAACCTCAAATATCACAGCCGTTCCTTTTTGAAATTCACGATCGTGGCTGCCCAAACCTTTCCCCTTCTTCCTGTTCGTGCTCCAGTAACAACGAAGCCGAACCCATCATTACGCACGCTAGGGTTTTAGGCCGCACCCTCCACGCTCGTCGAAACTTCATCACACTACCGCCAAATCGAAGCTCTCCTCGCGAGCCACCCTCGGCCAAAGTGCGGTCGAGCTCGGCCCTAGATCGGCCTTGAAAAACGTGCATGACACGTACGACTTCGAACGACAATTGTCATAGATCTACAGCTTCGTTTCCGATCACAGCCGTTGAGATGCTAGATCTCAATGCCCTCTACAAACTTCCTTTATAAATCAAAGCTTGAAAGTGAAGGGATCGCGAGAAAAACGAGGAGGAACGAGGGTGATTTCTGGCCTTTCATTTATAAGAGGCGGTCGGCCATGAGAACTCTAACCCTTCCTTCTTCTTTTTTTATTTATGTGCAAAAGGATATTTATAGAAACGACGAACTTTATCCACTCCAAATTTTCGAACTCCGATTTACGTGTGGTAACCGGCATTTCTAGGGTTTATCCCGCGTTTCAGAGACAATGGAATAGGATTCGGAAGCTAATTCGATCGTATGTGTGAGTTATAGCGATAAACGATCAATTTGAATTAAATCGATTTAAACGAATTTCTACGCGTTTGGGCTCGCCTCGGACAAACGGTAAATCCGATTGACATGAAATTTGAAATCTTGCAATAATATCACATTACGGATCCGATGAAACTGGTTTCATCGAAATCCGAGACCGTTTGTAAAACGACTATTTTAACTCGTTAAATTAATATTAAAACAATTTCGATGCGTTTCGAGCTGCCACGGTCAAACGACAATTCCGATTGCTACGAAAATTGAAATCCGATAATAACTAACTATTACGGATCCATTGGAACTAGTTTCGTCCAATTCTGAGACTGTTCAAAATTTGGCTATTTTCCAGCCGATAATTAAATATTAAAATATTCAATTTTCACAAATTTACTTTTAATTCGATTTAAAAGTTCTACAACATCATTCTAACTTTAATATGATAAAATAAAATTTTACAAATCATTTTAAATCATATTAAACTCGTTATCCAATTATCCAATAAATTCCAATTGTAAAATCTTATTAACTCCATTATAATCCCGATATAACTAACATTCACTTTGGAAACCAATTTGAATCATATTAAATCAAATTTCAATTATTCACACTATTTTCATATATTAAATTTCCATATCAAATTAATCGTATCAAATTCGGACTTTAATTATTCAAACATTTGTAATATTAAATTTAAGCAAATTTGATTATTCTTAAATCACTATCTTTTGAAATATTCAAACGAACTTATAAAATTTACCAAATTCAAATTATAGAACAACCATTTTCATTAAAACAGTTATTCAATTCCCGTTGTTCAATTATTCAATAAATTCCAAATATTAAATTTAAACAATTTAATTGTTCAATATTTGACGGATTTCAATATTGGATTTTTAAATAAATTTTCACTATCAGTCGATTTACTATATTACATCAAATGAATTCCACATTATTATTTAACTACAGTTAGAGATAAGGCACTCAACTAATATATAAACTTTCATTTCAATTGCAATTAGTTCACAAATTCAATTCGACTAACTAAATGAATAGGTAACTTAAATAATTATCACCGTTAACTTTTAATTACTTATAAGTTTATTATTTACAAACAAATGCCACAATTACCTATACAATACAAATTCGTTCAATTACCTTTGACTACATATCATTTCGATTGATTTGGGATTTTATTCAATTCATAAATAATTAACTTGGATAAAATCTTGTTGCATTTCATTCTAGTTATCATTATTCCAAACGACTTACAACTTTTTTCTAACACTAAATCACGAAATCTTATCAAATTAGCTATTTTAATTGTCGAAAATTTACGGGTCGTTACACATTATTCGAAATGGGTAATCCGAATAACGAGCGCAATAATTTAAAAATAAGTGTAGCATTCAATTTCAACCAATTCACTACAAATAGCCATTCAAGGGTCAATATTGATAGTCGGTTATTTAATTATCAATCAATATTCACAACATAATCCTATTTCAAATAATTTCCCAAATTATTTATTTTCAAAAATATCTTTACAAGATATATTTTCCACACTTCAACCATTTGAAAACAAATTTCAAATCAATTTCCTTAAACGGAAACACTTCCAAATATTTATCCATTTTCAATTTAAAATGGTTCATTTAAATCAATCAAATAAATCCTTACCGATTTATTAAATTTACGTTCCAAATCCGTAAATTTATTTCCACACTTTTAAAAATAGATCAATGTTTATTTTTAAACCAATTTCCCTTTCCTCTATAAATTCCATAGTGAATTTACATTTCCAAAATATCTATGAATATACGATTTTTAAATCGATTTCTAATATTCATTTTCAATTTACCTTTAAAAGATAAAATCTCAAAACATTCACATTATATTGGAAAAACATTTCCATACTATTTCATAATAAGTAATTCACAAATCCATTTATTTCCAACATTTGGAAAATATTCAATATACTTAAATCACAATTAAGTATATAATTTATTCTTTAAGGAAAACATTCTCTTAAACATATTTATTTGAGTCAAAACGAATGTTGCGTAAAACATCGTTACAACAACCCAAAATCATTAGTATAGGGATTAGAACTTAAAATAGATATATAAATCCTAATACTATATAAAACATTTCCTTTCGGAAATCATTTACTATAACAACAATGTTATAGTCCACCACTTCCTTATATTTCTCGAAAACGTCTATTTCAACAATGAATGTTGAAATCTATGGTTTCGATATTTAATACCTTTTAAAACATCTTCAAAACAATTAACTTCATCTTATAATATCACTTCCCTAAAACATATCCATTTTATTTAATAACATATTCACTGTCCAAAATCGTGAATATACTTCCCAACCAAACTCTTATTATTACAACATTTAACTTAAAGGATAATTCGCTGTCCAAAATCACGAATATATCTCCTTTAATAAACTTCCATGTTTAATTTATCAAATTCAATTGATTTCGGATTTATAAAACGACGTTTATAAATTCACATGTATATATATATTTTATAAAAACTCCAACTTATAAAAATCCCTTAATCAACAAATTTTATTTATATTTCATTTAAACGCCAAAATCCAATTTATACGTTAATTACTTATAAATCTTTTATTTTACAAAATCTATTCATTTTATAACTTCACCATTTATAAATCTATAAATTTCATTTACTTATGAAATCCATTTTTATTTCATTTTAATACTTATAAAAACTCGTTATATAATTCCAATATTTTAATTTATAAATATCAATTTTATAAATATTTTATATAAATCATTTATAATAATTCAAAAATCTCAATTTAAACCATTTTATAAATTAATCAACTACTTATTTCAAAAATCACCTTTCAATTATATTTCACAAAAATCATAATTTTTATAACATAAAAATTACAACGTTTATTTAGTTAAAATGAATCCATGTCAAAATTAAATTTTATTATGAATCCTCAACTTAAATTTTCAAAAATCAAATTTTATTTATTTTCGTCATCTAACGATACCAAAAATATATTCGGCTAAATTTTAGCCTTTAACGATTTCAATCACAAAGATAATCACGCAGATTAAATAGATCAACACACAATATTGAAACCAATTCAATCATTTGAGGAATCCAGTTCGATCCCTCCAACCTATTTCTCTGCATCCAAAGATGTTAGCACAATACCAATTCCGCTTCAAGACGGAATATCGCGGTATATGGGATTTATAAAATACTATCCGCTATTATGCGGCGCAATAGGGTCTCATCCACTATATAATGCGGGAAATCAACTCCAAGCACATATATAATATCAATTTCACTTTACGGTGAAATATTCGCGGTATATGTGTTTCATAAATAACCTCCACTTAATATACGGCGTATAATGTCTATTTAACACAATAGATAACAAATTATCATCCAATCACACAATCAAGCAATTTTAAATCTAACTATTTAAAATTTAAATCGAAACAATTCGATTGAGTGAGAAGTTCTCACCTTGAGTTTCCGATAACAGTTGTAGCGTTTTGTTTCGAATAAAATTAAACGTGCGTTTAATTTTACCCAAAATTTTCACGGCTCCAAATGACTCCAAACCAGCTCCATCGCGTAGTGTTCGTCCATACGATTCCAACGCAATTCGTTTCGTGCGTTTTCGACCTCGTATGAAGAAGATACAACATTTTAAATTTATACGATTTTAAGAATAATTAATTTCACAATTCTTTTTGTTTTAAAACCCTACATCATAATCTGACCGCATGTTTTAGAATTCTAGATCAGAGCCGCTCGTGCCTTTCTCTTCCCATTCACATTGATATCCAGGAAACGAAACCCATAGCCACCGTTTATTCCATGAATTTATGCTCCCTCCACGATCAACTTCAGGTCGATCGACGGCCTTCATCTCGAAGCCTGCTGTGCGTGCTACCCTAGTCCAAAGACCGGCCGAGCTCGACCCACCATTGGGTCTCGAAAACCGTGCAAGAACGAGTATGAACGCGGGCCAAAACCCCCTTCATCGATGCGCTGATCTCAATCGTAGCCGTATGGATCTGAAGCACTTGCAATCCTCTACAAGTTTCTAGTTGGAAGATTTTCAAATTAATGTGTGGATTTGAAGAAATTAGTGGAAGAAGTTTGGAAATTTTCAGCCATTAAACTTTAAGTGGCGGTTGAAGAACCCTAGCTCGGGTTTGCTTGCAAATGTGAAAATCTAGGTCCTTTTATAGAAAATTCACCAAAACACTATTCATTCGAAATTTTCCGAATTCCAAACGTAGCGTGCCGGCTGGCGTTTCTAGGGTTTACCCCGCGTTCTGGACACAATTGAACAGGTTTTGGAGGCTAATTCGATCATATGTGCGAGTTACGGAGTCAAATTTAAATTAAACCGATTAAACCAATTTCTATGCGTTTTGGCTTGCCCCGGACAAACGGTAAATCCGATGGACACGAAATTTGAAACCATGCAATAATATAACATTACGGATCCGATGAAACTGGTTTGTCGAAATCCGAGACTGTTTGAAAAATATCAATTTTAACTCGTCAATTAAATATTAAAATATTCAATTTTCACAAATTAACTTTTAATTCGGTTTTAAAAGTTCACAAACATTGTTCTAACTCCAATATGATTTAAAATAACTTTATAAATCATTTTTAATCACATTAAACCCAAATTCCAATTATTTTCGCAATTTCAAATATTAATTTATCGATTTAATTATCCAACTAAATCTAAATATTCGAAAGAAAATTTATTCGACTTACAAATCTTACTTGTTAACATTTAAAATCAATTAAATATACGAATTTTAAGTGACAAAATTTCTGGGTCGTTACAATTTCAATTGATTTTATTGAATTAAGATATATAAAGATTAAACTGAATTGTTTTGAATTAAGGTTTAATTAAAAGTGCTAAATTAAGTAATTAAGTAAATTAATTCAGATGTTTAATTAAATTGAACATTTAATACCAAAACTTCTGTATTTAAAACTTAATTACCTTTGTTAATTTGAATAGTCGTTCAATTTGGCTAATTTTGTAAAAGTGAAATACTTTTTTAAGACTAGATCTTTGGATTTTAAATCCAAATTCATCAAGGTCAAAGATATGTTATTTGGAAAAAAGAAATACTTTGATCTAATAATTTTGAAGTTACAATATCTTTTCCATCTACACCTTCTAATTTATTACTAGACATCTTAATTGTAATTAATGCGAAAATCGATGTATATTACGCTATGTAAATACATTTATATTTTCAATAGGCAGGCACGTATATGCATGTGTTTATATATATATATATATATATATATATATATTCCTAACACATAAATTCCTGCGCTAAGGAATTTTAGAATATTATTTTCCACATTTTAATTTATTATAATTATCCTTTCCAAAAAGGATTACCATTATAAATTTTCATAAATTACCTAAAGTGAGGCTTATGCTCCATTTGGAATTACAAAAATATTATTTCATTTTCTTTTATTGAAATAGACAGCGCACACTGCGGAGAAAAACCTTCATACTTTACACACCTCTTTCATTTGTGGTATATTCTGTATTATTTCAAGCGATGAACTTTTTGTACATTGTGGAATTATATAATTTATGGAAATTACATGAAAATAGATACAACAAAATTGTTCCCCTCTCTATGAATTAAAACATAGAAATTCAAATTCCAAGTCAAATTAGGACAATTTAAACTAATACTAACATTTTGCAGCCCAACTATAAATCTGGAATAAACTTTACAACTTTGTCAACATTCAATTTTAACAAATTTAGGGACTGATTTATAAATTTTCATATTATGGTGTAAGTAACATTTTTGTTCCAATTACTTATTTTACAGAATATGCAGGCAATATTTTTGTACATTAATTTTAAGACTAAAACTCAATAAATCCTACATAGGCTTAGTAATTAATTAAAATTCGACGATATAAATTTCAATGCTATAGATAAATTATATAATTTCTCACCCACCTTTCAAGCTTTTCAAATCTTTAAAATCTGAAACTATTCTACTGATTTGATTCGTTCTCCTTTCCAATCCAAATGAATGTGTATAACAAGGTATATAAATGCCATTAGAATTACAGATCTGAGGAGAGATTTGGGGTTAAGGAAATATATAATAATGAAATTTACCATTTTCTTTTACGACATTAATTCACTTCTTCTCTTATTCTCTTTTATTTTCGGCCCTTTTACGATTTTGTGTGTGTGTATATCTATAATATTTCATGATTTATAGAAATAGCGGAGAAAGGAAAATGGCAGAACTTTATTGCTTTGATAAGAAATATAAGAAGAGGAGTGTGGGGTTAGTCCCACATTTGTAGGAGCTCGAATAAATTGTAGCTATTAGATTAAAATAATTAAATTCAGGTTATTCGACCATGGTTCAACCTTAGTCGCAACTTCATGACTAACCGACCGCTCCTTTATTGGCGATCAACTGCTAGCGGCTAACTGGTTTAAGGAGAGGGATGACCAGCGTCATTCCAAAAACATCAAACACGGATGACTTCTTCGTTTGATCTTCGACCGCAAAACTTCAAATATGAAAGTTTCTCTGAAAATCGTCAAAAACGTAATGGTCCAAGTTTCTTGACCAAGTTTCGACATTTTCTTAGATTACAATTTTAGCCTTAATAATTATTTATTAATTACCGTTGATTTGATGAGATGTTACAACTCTTTCTTCTCAACGAACTCTTTAATAAGGTGGAACATCCGAAGAATATGTCATGATTTCTTATGTACTTTGGGCTCCTTTGCAATCTGAATTGTTGCATTTTATCATTGAACAATGCTATAAGACTCTCGTTATGGGAATCACTCCAAGCCTACTTGAAATCTTACACATCCAGACCGCCTCTTTAAATGTTTCATTAGGGGCAGTGTATTTAGCATCTATCGTCGAATCAGCTACTATTTTTTGTTAGGAACTTCTCCAACTAACTACTTCACCATTAAGTGTAACGACATAACCAGACATTGACCAACTATCATTAATATCGCTCTAAAAGCTCAAATTTGTAAACCCTTTCATAAGGAGGTCTTCATTTCCGTAAATGAGGAATAAGTCCCGAGTATTTTTAAACGCTTCAGTATACATTTTGTGGCCGGTTTTTCTAGCCATCTATCTTTTTGTTGTATCATCTAGAATTGATTGTATTCAATTGGCAGAATAAAAATATGGTATATAATGAAGAACCTCTAAAGAACTTCTTTTTCTTATTTTTATGTGTGTTTTTTAGATTCCATTTTGAGAGATTTGAAAAAGCACTATCTCGTTGAAAGGTTCCATACATCTGCCCTTTCTCAACGTATTTCTTTAGACAAAGACTCCTTTTTTTCCTCTTTCCGGATGTATTCTATGTTTCTCTCTATGATTAGACTAGTATTGGCTTATGCATCCTAATTTGTATGCCACATCCAGTCTAGCACATAACATAGCGTATAATATAAATCATATGGCTGAAGCATCTTGAATCCTCTTCATATGCTCTTTCTCCTCATTGGTATGACGAGCATCCTTCCTTGAAAGGATGATTCCAAACAGCATTGAAACATTTCCATGTTTGGAATTCTTCATACTGAACATTTACTGTAATAACTCGCCATTTGTAACAACCTAAACTAACACCTCACGTCAACGCCAAACTTTCAAGTAGCACAAAAGGAAACTTGTCGAGAAAAGAAAGAAAGATGAAGAAACAAAACACCATATTAAGGCACAAAATGCAGTCTCAAAATGGAATGATAACATATAACATACTGAATATGCATGAGTAGAACTGATGAACAATATATATAAGAGACTACCCTGGCAGAAGCAACTAATAAATAGATATCAATATAGAGAGTCAGTGTAAAACATCTGATAAAATAGGTCTTGCATACAAATAACATTTGTCATGTGTTACAATAATATCAAGTAGATAAATATCCAAATATCTCCTTCTTCTTAGAAGCTCCAGCTACACCACTCTAATAGCATATCCTTAAAAACACTTGATTGCCAAACTACTCAATCGAGTACTAGAGAGTTGTCATGATATAAATAGAGGAAGTTAAAATGTGGGTCGGACATAAATCCTAGTGTGAGGAGAACTATCTAAAAATACTATATATTAAAGCTGTATACAATTAGGACAGGAACCACTAAGGCACCTTCGGTTCTCTCCACAAAAAATGGATCAGGGGTGACCTGAACATCTCATACACAAGTAAAGTAAACTCCTCACAAGAGATAGGAAATCATACAATAACTTGCTCTTCTTCTGAAATCTACGAGTCGACGCAACAAATATAATATGACTGAAATGTAACAGTCATACCACGATAAGTGTAACCCAACATCCAAAAGTAAGGTGACCATAATATAGGTCTATCGTGGAGTATGTAATGATAATACATTTAACAATAATAACATCTGCCAACTAACAATACACATAATATAGATATGGGAGACAACCAAAGAAATACATATCAATGCTCGTTAAGATAAATAGAGTCGGTACCCTAATGTACCCATAAATCTATATAGTTGAAACTAGCCCCAATAGTAAATAGAATGACCAGCCACTATAACGAGCATAAGTGTTATATGATCTATTCTAAATATCTATGACTTTTGCCAATCGCATTATACCTCCATAATGAGCATCATTGTTCTATGATATCATAGTAGATGATGGTCACCATCCATCTCTAGGATATCAAAGTTTCTTAGCAAATTCACATTACGTCTCAACAAAAGAGAATAACGGTCATCCTATATAATATGCCACTGGGACCATAAAGGAATACCGATTTCGTATGCGTGTATGTCAAAATATAACGTCTTAAAATTAAGTACGCCTACCATAAATGAAGACCGACATTTTGTCGTCGTTTGTCTATATGAATGGTCACTACTAAAAGAACAATAATATGTATGTCCATTAATATAAGGCCAATACGATGTATGATCACGAATATTAGATGAATACATGATATGGTCACAATCATAAGATGGATACCATTCTTCGAATATATGTACCCTGAAGTCAAAGCGAAGGGACATTGACTAACTCCGCTCAATCTTACATGCTTAGCAAATGTGGCCATGTAATTAATCATTACATCGATATTGTGTCCAATCATCAGCACATGTAGCACCATACATTACATCTGAATCTCGAGCACCGCCTTGCTTCCACTGTCCCAAGTAGCGCGAAGCCTCCCTAAAGCAGTGCTGAGACCCCATAAATAAATACACTCGAACGGGGAAAGAAATCCCCGAAGGTATTCCCTGCCCAGGCATTCAGTCGACTGAACCAGTCGACTAAACCCTATTCCCAGTCGATAGAGCTTAGTTGACTGAGCCTGCCTCCTTTAGTCTTCTGTTGGTGTTCCCCCCATTGGAATTTTTTTAACACACATTCAATCGACTGAATGTGGCCCAGTAGTCGACTGAAAATGATAGTTTCCAAGAAGTGAGCCTAGGGAAGGTAGGAACCTCCTGCATGGTTGTCGATCCATAACCTATCTTCTAAGTCGCTTTGCCCGATGAGTCGCCTAGCTCCTAAGTCTTCGTTTGGCACATCTGACTTCTTCCGAAGTTCATTGGTTGATATTTTGGAAGTGGTTTATTAAGTATTCAAAAATTGATTTCGATATGAATCCCGTTCTTTTTCATATAGAGTCTCATTGAGACGATTTCAATTACCCAGGATCTTCTAACATGCACAAACTAACTCAAACAAATTTCTTGCCTCACGTGTGTCGATACACCTGCTCGTGCATACATATGCGTACACGTATACAAAAACACATAAAAATTCACAAATCGCCATTCAACCATCACTAGCGCGATTGCTCGACCTAACATGCTCTTTTGCAACTTAGCGCATCCGCTGGTCGCTATGGCTACCGAGATGCTCCTAACGTGCTAATATACACATATGGACATTCCCATATGCGTTTGTGTAGTTAATGCTCCGCTATTACCCCTCTATAACTCTGCTATATCTCATAGCGGTTTTCTACTGCTACGATTTTTCCATGTAGCCCCAAAATATAGCCTTTCCGCTTTAAGCCCCGCTATTTCCGCTATATCCGTTATTCCCGCTATATTTCGCTATTTCCGCTATACCTTCTGTAATAAAATGACTTGAAAAATTGCATTTACGCATTATAAAAATTATGAAACTAATTTATTTGATTTAATTTTTAATATATTTTTAGAAATGAAAATACTCTAATATTCTACTAAATTCAATTATGTTATGTAACAGTTTTACATTTATTTAACGTATATTTGCACATGTTTTGATTTAAAATTATTTATGTATTAATTATAATTTGAATGATGATATTTCATTTAATTACCATTTATATATTTTTTTAAACATTAAGTACGAGTTTTATATGCTATTTTAGAGCCATCCGCTATATCCCGCTATATCCTCGCTGTATCCCCGCTATGACTTTTTACACCTCCACCGCTTTGACTCTGCCGAGAGCATTAACTGCATAGATATGCGTATGCAATTATTTATATAAATAAGCAAACACTATCAACCATCCAAACTATTCAACTACTCTAATTACTAAACAAGAATTGTATCGATTACTATTTAACTTCAAATACAGGTATACATATACTTATATACATACGCATATATTTAAATAACAATTTGATTATTTATTATTCAAATCTTGCTTTTATTTATCTATAAAAGTCAAATATTCTTTTCTACCATTTTATAAAATCATTCCATTATTTTATAAAATACAAAACTAGCTTATAAATCATTTTAAGCTCTTATAATATTTAATTCCATCATCAAGAATTCAGTATTCATCTTATAATTATTTTATGTAACTTTACAACCACTTTATAAAATAGTCCCTCCTTACTATTTTATGAAATTTCGTACTTTTATAAAATACTTCCATTATATATAAATCTCATTCTTTTATAAAATACTTCCATTATATTATTTTATAAATTCTTATACTTTTGTAAAATATACGTTTATACTAATTTATAAAATATATCTTTATTATTATTTTATAAAGTCTCATTCTATTTTATAAAATACATTTTAATTATTTTTTAATAAAAGATCATTCTATTTTATAAAATATTTCTTTCACTTGTAAAATTATTTCCGTACTTAAATAGTATTTATAAGTACCAATTAAGCTCGCTAAACCTTAAATCACTTTGAAAATAAGTGTAGAGCTCATACTATCCTTGTTTTATAAAATGTTCCTTTGTGTTATAAAATGATTTCTTCTTATAAATAATGTTTACTAATGCTAATTAAGCTTCACTAGGCCTCGAATCACTTAAATAATAAGTGTAGAGTTTCTAATTTACTTACTTAGCTTGCTAACTTTTCCAAATATCACAAATGGTTTAATTAATGCTTTTTGATGACATGTACATCGTTATACTACTTAAGTAGACTCTAAACTATCATAATGTCGCATGCAAACATTCAGTTAAGTCCAAATCTAATTTACACACTTACTAAGTTTCCTAAATCATTAACATAAACTTTTAAGTTAACTCTTTTAGTGTATAGTTAGGTAGAATATGCTCATACAAGCTTAATGTGGTTAGATACAACTTCCTAATCAATTCCAAATTCATCTCATAAATTACATACCTTAAAAAAATAGAAACAAATACTATGATATACGGAGAAACAATCTCACTCACCTTAATAACAAGAGGAAGTAGTAAGAATCATTAAAATCCTACTTTTACTTCTCTTGAAAATTTGGACGAATCTCTCTACTTAAAAATAAAGGGCCAATCCTTGTAGAAGTGGTGAGTCTTCCCCTAATTAGAATCATAGTGATTTTTTCATGAATTTAGGAATTGTCTATGAAGAGATTTTGTTAGATTTAAGGCTTGGGCTTAAGGAAATAATTAGAAAAGTTAGGGAAAAGGAGTGAAATGTAACGTAGAAATGAAAATGGATGTGGAGTTAGATACATACAAGCTAACTTACAGGTAAGCTAATGGGCTTAGCCAAAATTCAATTTCTATTCCTTTCTAGAAATCACCTTTCACTCCAAAAATTCATCGACTCCAAACATAGTTAAGTTTATACTCATTTTGCTCGCATCGAAAAAGTGAACTCGACTACGGTTGTCTTAAGACCCAATTCACTCGTCCCTAAAAGTCAAGTACAAAGGATGCTTTGCTAATTAACAATTAAATATTTAAATTAATCACTTGGATGTTCAGTCACTAAAATTGCAGGGTGTCATAGTCTCTCCTTCTTAAAAGAATTTCATCCCCGAAATTCCTATGAATACGAGAAAGTAACAGAATAATACAAAAATCCTCAAGTCTAAACCTCGAAAAACCCTAGCAAAACTTCTCATACACATCAAACATTATAAAAAAATTTGAATTAAAAATCATCTTGCATTTAGGAAATACATGAAAACCTACGTTATCCCACATTTCCTAGAGGTACCTACCTCTTTTTAAGAAAACTTCTCAAATTCAAAATGCAAGTATAACAAATAACCATTTTAATAGCTATATTTCCGCTCTCAAGTACCTAATGTACTATACAAAGAGGATTATGCACCAATTTTATAGCAATGCACGATCAAGACATGTATAATTTTAGTGTAGCAACCTATACTATCATAATCTCACATGACAACAAATTAGAGAGTAACCTTCAATAAGTTGGTATCTATGTGTACCGCAAACTTCGAGTCACTTTAAAATGCAATCGACTCTTATAGATCTCACTGAGACCTCTAAAATGGCCTTGGTCGACATATGATCTATTCTAAATAGCTATCACTAACTCTCTTCGAACATGCTATAATGGGTAACTATAACAGGCGTACAAGACACAACTAATAACAATAATCAATAAAAATCAATCAACAATCAATCAAAACTACGCAAGTAACAATAATCAACAGTATTCAATCTATCAACCAAACAATAGCAAGAAATTCATAGGCAACAATAAGCAATGAAAAACAATAGAAAACAACAACAATCAACAATAATTCTTTTCATATATATATTCAGTGTATTATATGTTATCATTCCAATATGAGACTACGTCTTTGTGCCTTGATATGGTGTATTATTTCTTCTTCTTTCTTTCTTTTCTTGATAAGCCATCTTTTGTAGCATCTGAAAGTTTGGCATTAGCGTGAGGCATTAATTTTTAGGTGTTACAAAGGTGGGCTATTACATTTGGAATCGAGCCTAGGTTAAACATTTAGGACCAAGTAGACTGATTTGAGTTAAACAAAACTGGTAGAGGAAGATACATTTATAGATCATACTTGTACTTTTCTAGTATACAATATTGGTTACACCACTTGTCTTCTGAACTATGGTTTATTTTTGTTGCTCGTTGTTAAGATATCTTCATCAGGCTATCATGACGAGTAGATGAGATACACGTGTAGTTGCAGTGGGTGTTGAGGATGGTGTAATGTCCGAGAGCACTATCATTCTAACATAATGCACGAGCTTTCTAGTTGAGTGGAGTCAGCCGATGAAGTGTAACTTGGATTTGCATCCGATTGGAATCCAATTGTTGCTAGGTAATAAACAAAGATCGAGCGAGTGACTTATTAACACCGTGCGTGGATTCATTCATGTTTGAATTGTTTTTCCTTGTATTAGTAGAACTTATGAATGTAAGTAATCCTATGTGCTGAAAGGGTATATTTTAAGGATCAGCCAATCTACATACTGGTTTCCAATCCCCAATTCGAGCGCAAGATTCCTAGGTGATACACCATTGGGTAAGGGTTTTTTCACTCGACTCTTGAAGGCAAACACTAGAGTCGGATCCTTAAGATGATCGAGACATTTTCGAAGCATAGCTCTAGTCATGTAAGGGAATTACATTTGTTAGATTAGAGTTTGAATGAGAAGAGTTAGGTGGCCGACGCTAATTTAGCAAAGGAATCTTGCGAGCAAACGAAGGGTTGAAATGGGCATCGTGTCATTTTGGGTGATTTTTAGTCATTGTAAATTATAGACATAATGTACTTAAGGTTGCTTGGCATAGTTTGGGAAAGGATTTTTTTGACTGGTTTTGTGGAGATTTGGATAATCTTCTAAGTGGCAGCATGATACTTGTTTTAGGAAAGCGTCATGATACACTTAATATATTATCCATATGAACATTGTGCGATAGAGGTGAGTTTAAACCTGAGTGAGACTAAGAATTCTTAAATTTTTATTAGATATTTAATTAGTAAAATCTTCTCCTTTGGAGAATGAGTTCTGTTCATAAGAAAAAGAATGTTGAAACCGAGATTGCAAGATTTATTCGAAAGCTTTGAGACTCGATAATCTAGCGCATCTGGGAAGTTTTCCTTTTCATAAACGGGGTTGTATAATCTTTTTTATATCATATTCATGAAAGGGATTACTCCAATTAAGTATTTTTTACATCTTGGAAGTAGAACAGACTCATGCGATTTTATGGTTTGACATGCACGTTTCAACTATTATTGGTCATCATGCATGTCAGTATGGACTCTTTAGTATATTTTGTATGCTTGTGGATTATCGTTCGTTGTTTATTACTATTATTTGTTGTTATTTGTTATTATTTGTTATTTTTTTGATTGTTTCATGATAGATTGTTGTTTTTTGTTGTTAATTGATGATTGATCTTGTTGCTCGTGTTGATTAATTGATTGATTGTTGATTGGTTTTGTTTAATATTGTTTCCTCTTGTCATTTGTTATTAGATGAACGATATACATGAGAGACTACTCTGGCAGTAACCAATAATAGATATCAATACAGAGATTCAGAGTAAAATATCTGATAAAATAAATCTCATATACAAATAACTTATATCATGCACTACTACAATATTAAGTAGATAAATATCCAAGTATCGCCTTTGCCTCCACCACTCTAATATGTATCCCCAAAAGCACCTGACTCTCAAACTCCTTAATCAAATACCCAAGAGTTGTCGTGACATAAATAGACAAAATGCAGGTTAGATATAAATCTTGGTGTGAGGGGAAGTATCTAAAATACCATATATTAAAGCCTTGTACAAATCAGATAGGAACCACTAAGGCACCTCCGGTTCTCTGCACAAACATGACTTAGGGGTGATCTGGACAGCCTGCACAGAAGCAAAGCAAACCCATTATAATAGATAGGTTATCATACCATAACCTGTTATTCTCTTGAAATCAACGAGTCAGAAAATATGATTGAAACATAAAAATCATACTACAATAAGTGTTAGCCAACATCCAAAAGTAGGGTGATCATAATATAGGTCCATAACAAGTATGTAATGATACTAAATGTAACAACAGTAACATCAACGAACTAATAATACACACAATATAGAAATGGAAGACAACTAAAACAATTACATATCAATGCTCATCAAGATAAATAGATTTAGCACTCTAATGTATCCAGGCATTTATCATGATCCAATGATTCCTTTGAGTGTCCAAGATAAATGGAATCAGTACCCTAATGTACCTATGCATCTATATATTTGAAACCTAGTTCCAGTAGTAAATAGAATCACCATACCCTTATAATAAGCATAGGCGTTATATGATCTATTCTAAATACCTAGGACCTTTGTGGATCACACGACACCTCTATAGTAAGCATAAGCATTCCAAACATCAAGAATTTCTTAGCAAATTTGCATAATGTCTCAACAAATGAGAATAACTATCATCTTGTATAATACGCCATCAGGACCATGTAGGAGCACCAATTCCATATACATACATACATACATACATAATACATACATAAGTACGTACGTACGTATATATAACATCACGAGATCAAGTATGCCTATCATAAGTGAAGACCCGCTTATCATCGTTTGTCTATACGGATGGTTATTACTGAAAGAACAATAATATGTATGGCCACTAGTATAAGGTCAATATGGAATATGATCGCTAATATTAGATTGATACCTGGTATGGTCACAATCATAAGACCGGTACCATTCTTCAAACATATCTACTGTAAAGTCAAAGGGCATAGACTAACTTCGCTCAATCGTACACACTCACCAAACGTTGTCATGTAATCAATCACTATATTGATACCATATTTGATCATCATTGACCGCTATGTAGCACTATACATTGCATCCGAATCTCAAGCTTCGCCTGCATCCTACTTTTTCGAGTAGCCCGAAGCCTCCCCGAAGCTGTGACGAGACCCCATGAAAAACCGCACTCGAATAGGGAAAGAAATCCCCGATGGCATTCCCTACCCAGACGTTCAGGCACCTGGAGATGCAACACAGTCGACTGAGCCAGCCGATTGAACCCTATTCCCAATCGACTGAGCTTAGTCAACTGAGCCTACTTCCCTTAGTCTTTTGTTTGGGGTTTTCCCCTTTAGGAATGTTTTTAACACACATCAGTCGACTAAATGTGAACCTCAATCGATTGAAAATGACAGTTTTTAGGTATTGAGCCTGGGGAATTTAGGAACCTCCTAAGCTGTCATCGATCCATGCTCTATCTTCTCCGTTGCTTCGCCCGATTAATCACATAGCTCTTGTACTCTTCCTTTGCTACGTCTGACTTCTTTCGAGGTTCATAGATTGATGTTTTGGAAGTGGTTTCTTAAGTATTCGAAAACCGATTTCGACACGAATCCCGCTCTTTTTCGTATACATTCTCACCAGAACCATTTCAAAGACTCGGGCTCCTCTAACACACTCAAACGAACTCAAACAACTTTCTCGCCTCATGTGATGCTCATACGTGTGTCGTTACACCCGCTTGTGCATTCATATGCACATATGTATACACAAATACGTAAACATTCACAAATCGCATCTCGAGCTTCATTGGAGCGATCACTCGGCCTAACACGCTCTTACGCAACGTAGCGTACCCACTGGTTGCTGTAGCTACGTAAGATTGCTCGCAATGTACTTATAGACAAATGTGGACTTTCTCATATGTATATACAATTATTTACACAAATAAGCAAACATTATCAACCATTTAAACTATTCAACTATTCTAATTACAATACAAGAATTGTATTGATTATTATATAACTTCAAATACATGTATACGTATACTTATCCATATAAATACACACGCACTCTCTTATATATATACAAATTGATTATTAACATTCAATTCATACTTTTTTTTATCAAATCTTTTCTATAAAAGTCAAATCTTATTTTCTACCATTTTATAGAATTATTTCATTATTTTATAAAATAAAAAAGTAGTTTATAAATCATTTTTAAGCTCTTACATATGTATTTCCCTTATCAAGAATTAAGTATTCCTCTTACGATTATTTAATAAACTTTAGAACCACTTTCTAAAATAATCCCTACTTACTATTTTATAAAATTTCATACTTTTATAAAATGCTTTCATTATATTATTTTATAAAATCTCGTTCTTTTATAAAATGCTTTCATTATGTTATTTTATAAAATCTCATACTTTTATGAAATACTTCCTTCATATTATTTTATAAAACTCATACTTTTATCAAATATACCGTTTATACCATTTTATAAAATCTCATTCTATTTTATAAATACATCTTCATTCTTATTTTATAAAATTTTATTCTATCTCATAAAATATATGTTTCGCTTGTAAAATTATTTTATTACTCAAGTAATATTTATATCAACTCATTAAACCTCTAATCACTTTAATAATAAGTGTAGAGCTCATAACCCGCTCAATTAGCTTACTATCCTAATTTTATAAAATATTCCTTTATTTTATAAAATAATTACTTCTTTTAAATAATGTTTACAAATGCTAATTAGGATTCGTTAGGACTCTAATCACTCTAATAATAAGTGTAGAGTTCTTAATTTATTTAATTAGCTTACTAACTTTTCCAAATATAATTCAAATGATTTAATTAATGCTTTCTAATGATATTTACATCGTTATACTATTTGATTAGTCTCTAATCTATCATAACATCACATGCAAACATTCAATTAAGTCCAAATCCAATTTACAAGCTTACTAACTTTCATAAATTATTAAATAAGCTTTCAAGTTAATTCTTTTAGTGTTTAATCAAGTGGAATACGCTCATACAAGCTTAACAAGGCTATATATAACTTCTAATCAATTCCAAGATCATCCCATAAATCATGTTACTTAAATAAATAGAAATAAATTCTATAATATATGGAGAAACATTCCCACTTACCTTACTAACAAGAGGAAGTAACAAGAATTATTAAAATTCTACTTTTGCTTCTTGTGAAAATTTGTATAACGTTCTTCACTTGGAATCAAGATCCAATTCTTGAAGAGGTGGCGAGTCCTCCCTTAATTAGAATTATAGTGATTTTTTCATGAATCTAGCAGTATTCTCTAAAGATATTTAGTTGGATTTAGGGTTTAGGCTTAAGGAAGTAATTAAAATATATTAGGAAAAGATTATAGAAGAGGAACAAAATGTAACGTAGAAATGAAAATGGATGTGGAGTTAGCTACATATTGGCTAATTTGTATGCAAGCTGATGGGCTTAGCCCAAATTCAATTTCCATTTGTTTCTGAATTATTATTCACTTCAAAAATTCATCGACTCCAAACATAGTCAAGTTTATACACATCTTTCTCATGTCGGAAAGACAAACTCAAATACAGATGTCCCGAGAGACAATTCACTCATCCCTAAAAGTCGAGTACAAATGGTGCTTTTTTATCAATGATTAAACATTTAAATTAATCATTTAAATATTCAATCGTTAAAATTGCGAGGTGTTAATAGCCTCTTAGATCTATCTCTATAGATCTTTATATCTAGTATGTAGGTTGCTTCTCCCTAATCCTTAGTAGAGAAATTCTTAGAAAACCAAGCTTTCGCTGATTGCAACAACAAAATGTCATTCCCCATAAACAGAAGATCATCGACATACGGCACTAAGAATACAGTAGCATTGATCTATTCCTTTCAATATACATACACTTCCTTTGTGTTCTATTAAAACAAAACTGTTTAGTTATCTTATTAAACACTTGTTCCAACTTCTTGAAGCCTATTTAAATCCATAAATGGATTTTAACAATTTGCAAGTCTATTCCTCATTCCCGCCGACCATAAAAGCCTCAGGCTATAACATATAGATGGTTTCTTATAAATCACCATTTAGAAATGCCATCATTACATCCATTTACAATCTTTCATGGTAATAGAATGCAATAGTGGCTAGCATAATCCAAATGGACTTGAGCATGGCTACGGGTGAAAAGGTCTTGTCATAATCAATACCTTGAATTTGACGAAATCCTTTCACAACTAGCTTTACCTTATAAGTCTTACTTCCCCATCTGCATTTAGCTTTTTCTAAAAAAAATCCATTTTTAGTCGATGGGTTTTACCCCTCGGGTACGTCCTACAAAGGCCATACTTTATTTTCATTCATGGAATCCATCTCAAATTTCATTGCTCCAAGGTAGAGTGTAGAATTTTTACTCTGTAATGCTTGTTGGAAAGATAGAGGAGTATTGTCATCCAAGAAACGGTCTTCCATCTCATCGCCCTCGAGAAAACCATAGTATCTCTCTGGTGCACGAGATTCTCTTCTGGACATTCTAATAAGTTCTGTGTTTCCATATATAGGTGAAATGGCTCTCCTAATAGTTCAGCCTTAGTGTTAACTTCTTAGATCTCATTCAAATCTACTACTTCACTGTTAATTTTCTTTGATAGAAATTCCTTTTCTAAAAAGACAACGTGTCAGGAAACAACAACTTTTTGTTCCTCATTATTATAGAAATATATCCCATTGAGTTTTTGGGATATCCTATAAATTTATATAGCAACGATTTTACCTTTAGCTTATTCAGACCAATGTTCTTAACGTACGCCAGACAATCCCACACTTTCAAATACTTGATTTGGGGTGTCTTACCATACCACATATCATATGGTGTTTTAAACACAAATTTAGTCGGTGAAAATTTCAACATATGTGTCGCAGCTTCTAAAGTATATCCCCAATAGAACAAAGGTAACTTAGCTTTACTTACCATGGAACAAACCATATGCAAAGTGTTTGACTTCTTCACCGACACACCATTGTATTACAAAGTATAAGGCAGAGTAATCTAAGAGATAATCCCATTATCTTTTAAGTCCTCTTGGAATTCCTATGCAACGTACTCCTCCTAGATCAGATCGAAGAATCGTAATTTTACGGTCTATTTGGTTTTCTACTACATTTTTATACTAAACAAATTTCTAATAGACATCAGAATTGTTCTTCATAAGATACACATATCCTAGTCTCGAGAAATTATCAGTGAAGTTAATAAATTAAGAAGTATTATCCTGGGTGATTATAGACATTAGACCACATACATCACTGTATACTAACCCTAAGAGTTTATCAACCGTTTCATTACTTTCATTGAATGGGTGCTTGGTCATTTTACCTCTAAGACGAGAATCGCATGTATCAAATGATTCACAAACAAGTGATGAGAGAAAACCTTCGGTTTACACTTTTTGTAGTCATTTCTCACTTACATGACCTAGCTTATAATGCCAAAGATAACTATCATTTATATTGTTAAAAGAATTATTCACAGAACACACATAATTAGTACTGATCACAAAATGCCATTTTCAAAAACACCATCGTAGACTTTATTTCTATTTAGACTAATGTCCATAACATTATACACATAATGAAATATATATCCTATCTCAAATAATCTAGAAACAAAAATAATTCCAAAAATAAAGTATTTTACAAAATAGCAATTATTTAAAATCAAGACTACTCCATTAGACAAATATAAACGATAATCTCCTACCGTAGTTGCATCTATGATAGATTCATTAGCAATTTGAAGCCTCATCTCTCCTTTTTCCATGCAACAACAGTTTTTAAGCCCCTATAATGAGTTACATATATGAGTTCTAGATCCAGTATCAAAAACTTAAGACATTTTATTGATTATAGAACAATTCTGAATCATAAATCTACCTGACAGAGTTGTAGAACCGTTCTACTTTCTTTCTTTAAAATCTTTAAGTAATCCAGATGGTTCCTTTTACAACGACCTTTCTTGTGGCATTTGTGACAATCACTCTTGTCATCTGCCTTCTTACTTTTCTTGTTCTTCTTATCTTCACTTTTTTTCTTCTTCAAATCTTTCGAAGATAATGCACCACCCTTTACAATAGGCACTGCCTTTGATCCTTAGATGCAGACTCGACCGACCTCAACGTGTTGAGGAGCTCCACGAGATTCACATTGAATATGTTCATATTGTAATTAAGTATGAACGATTCATACCGAGATGTAAGAGAACCAAGGATCAAATCAACTTGTAATTCATTGCTTATATGCACATCCAATTACAAAATACTATCTACATAGCCATTTATCATTAGTACATAGTCATCCACTTTCTATCCTTTAGTTATTTTGGTATTGAAATACTTCTTCGCAAGCTCATACCTTATGGAACGTAATTGTTTACCAAATAGGGCCTTGAGACAAATATCTCATAGATAGACATGTTTTCGTTTGCCTCAACAACGACTTGTCTTTGGGCGATCTCTAGGCATAAAACCCGTTTCTCATAAGTAAGTCTAAGTTTGGGGTTTCGTTACATCAGTGGGTTGTTCTTTAAGTTCGCATGTAATAGCCGACCAAAGATACCGATAAGTCAATGCTATCATAATTGCACTTAGCCAATCAATATAGTTTAGTCCGGCAAGCTTGTCATTTTTAGAAAACAATTTGAAGTTGACATTTACTATAAGTTTTAATTAGTAGATTAGCAGGACAATATTATAGTAGATGTTATTATAATATTAGTAAGGTTAAATTTTATATTTCATTTTACTAATACGCTCCAGCTAGTCTTTTATGTTTTGCCTAACCCTAAGTCAAAACACAGAAGTCATTCAACTTTACTAGTAGGTTTTAGGACTCGTCCATCTTGGAATTCTAACCTAGAGTTTGCCCAACAAGTCATAGCTCCATGGACAACGGATAACTCCTTATCGGTTGTATCATATACAACTCCTAACCCATAGTATCTTGTCTTAATTTCACTTTGACCTTGAATTTGCTCAACAAATCGAAATGAAATTAAACATTAGTACCTACCATATCGCGATGGCCTAAGTATAATATGTATATGTTGAGTTTTCTCAACAAATACATATAGTTATCTTATCTCACTTATTTAGGATATCAATAATACCACTCATTATATCACTAGATTGAAATTGCTCAACAACTAAGTAGTATGCAAGTAATTTATTAATATACATATGGTAGAGGAAAACATTATATTGAAGATTCATAATCTTTAATACATTATATTAAGTGATATCGACTTATGGAATAATGTATTTCTTATTACATACTCTCGTGATTCAAGTGTCAGACACATCGGGAATCATAGTATGTACATTCACTTATGTATTTATTCCTTAAATCCATTTAGGGTTTCTTAATGTTCCCTCTTTAGTTTATACATTCATATTATATAAGTTTTATTGTTATATAACATTTGTATATTACTTAACTCATATAATAATCTTTTGTACAACGTTATGTTAATTAAATCATATTTAATTAATTCACTCTATAATTAACTATTTATTATTCAATTTTAACTCATTTATATTGAATATTTATGTATATACTATAACCTTTGTAGTGATATACATGTATCATACACACACACATATATGTATGTATGTAGGTATTCTAATATATCAGTTAACTTTTAATTAATTTATTTGATTAAACTATTTTAGTTAAACCTCATTAATTTCAAAAAATTCTTTCATATATATATATATAGACAAACACACATGTATGCTTATATTGTCTCACACGTTTCAAAATAACATAATATATGTCAATGTTACATGAACATACGTTTCATTTAATTAATTTAATTCTTTTGATTAGTCTTATAAATAAAATTTATCATTGAAACTAATATATATTTATTTTCAAACAGTTTTAATTTTTTTATAACACTATAACTTTTATAATATATATATATCTTATATTAAATTTAAATTTTTAATTTAAAATCTACATATTTTAATTTTCAAACATTTTTATTAGCCCAGGGCCCAATTCAAATTGAGTATTTTCTGCTAGGGAAACGTTTGGGCTCATATATCTGTTCGGTCTAGGCCAATCCTTTGACACTGCCTTTCTAGGCACCCTATTATTTAGGTTGTAAGCTTAAATAGTTAACCCAAATATGACTATTTAAACTAAATAGGCTATTGGCTTTGATACCATTGTTGGAACCAGTCCAGCTCATAGTAGAAGAAATGGGTGAATATAAAAAAATCCCATTTGAATTTTTATTAGGCCTATTAAGTCTAATTCGTTTAAAACGTTTCTAAATTTCCTTTAAATAAAATCATAAGTTTATTTAAATTTATAATATAGTTTATATTATGTAATTAAAATTGTATTATATATATACATGTATCATATATGTTTGCACCAAAATTGGGCACAACACTCTTCGGAAGTTTTTAAAGAGACAATAGGGAAGAATATAAATTAAAAATGAGGATTATCTGACAAAAACTCCAAACAACAGGAATGTAAATGCACAGACAAGCGATTTAGAGTGGTTCGGCGTGTTGCCTACGTCCACTATGAAGTTTTTGCAACTTTATTGATTCTCTTTCAATGATTACAAGTGATTACAACAAACAACAGCAAAATACAACTTGAAATTCGAATTCAACAGCAAGAGTATGGTATGAATCTCGATCTGGTAGAGTCTGGGCGCTTGAGAATCAAAAGACCCTTCTTTTGTAGGCTCTAGGGCTCTATTTATAGGTGTAACAGGCTAAGACTTCGCTCAAACTTCGGGAGATTCGCTCTGGCATGTGAGGGGGCCCGCACGACCAATTCTAGAAAGTTTCGACTCGATCTGCGATCGATTCGAAATCATTTCGTATCGATCAAGATTATGTCCGATGGAGCTGAAATTTGGTGGGAACGTTCCTCGTCTTGTATGTAATCTTCTCTGAAAATTTCATGGCATTTGGATCGGTGGATCTCGAGTTATGGTCGATACGAAATTGGGCTGCTCGGTGGTAGTTTGGTTCGAATCCTCTGACTTCGAATCGATCACTTCGATTCGATGGTAATGCGCGTGAGTAAGTTGACGTGGCACGCACTCTTCGTGTCGATCCGCTTTTCACTCCGGTTTGATCGAGTCACTCCAAGTATTTCGTTGCATTCGCATCCATAACTAACGCGTCATCGCTGGTCTGTTTGACTTGATCGATACGAACAAGTAGTTATTCATGGATTCGAGCTGAGTTCTTCATGTATAATACGTAACCATCTGATGGATACGAATATCGGGTATCTAATGGATACGAAGTGCCATTGCTTTGATGGATTCGAACTAACTAGTGGTAAACTCTAGATGCTTGGTGGATACGAACCAGACAGCTACTCCAAGGACACGAAATAGTGTCCTACCACTATTAATGGATATGAAGAGGCCACTGACTGGTCGATACGTAGTTGATGGACTCGAAGGACATCGATACGACCTTCGGTTTCTCGATGGGTACGAAAGCGCTGCCGATCTGATGGATACAAAGACGATTGATGCGAGATGAGGGGTCGCGACTCGGATCGATTCGAAATGGTGGATACGAAGTAGATGTAACTTGGCTTGCATCGCTTGTAACTTGAGAGTATGAACTCGGATCGACTTGAAATTTGGAAAACAAGCTTCCATGGCTTAGCTCGTCATGTCTTGTCAGTCGCAGCTTGATCCGGACTCGGACAAAATTCATCGATATCCATAGCGAGCCTGTGCATGCTCGATACCCAGGACGATTGATCTTAAGCTTGGAACCGGTTCCTTGATATCTCGGCCTTGCCAAAAGACGGGATAACATTTGCCCTCCAAAGTACGTCTTGTGGAAACATGACGTGCTTTGAAACAGCTGCAATCTTTATTCTGAACAGTCATTGCTCTTTTGTCGAAGGTCGTAACCTTGCGTTGCTATACCTGATTGCTGTATGATAGTGCTTAGCTGTTTGTTTCCGTAATCGTTAGTGAATGAATATCCGATCCCTGTTAATGCTAAAAATGGGATATTGTTTTGACATACATGTATATATGTTGGTCTAATTCTCGTTAACGTCGTACGCTCACGAGTCGTTGTTAGTTTTTTTGTTTTTTTATCGAATTTTGTATCGATCCTCTCCTGAACCGGTGTGAAATTTGAGTTGTAACAATGTTTGTCAGTTGTTTTAGGAAGTTCCTTCATATCGATCCTCTCCTGAATCGATATAAAGGGTTGAAAGATTGACTTCGCATCGGTAAATGGAGAATTCGATAGATGCGAAATGTTCATTCGTATCGATGCTTAATGACTCCAACAGGTCGTTGTTGTGTTGTCCATAATGATGCTAATGTATAAGTTATGATGGATACGAAATCGCTGTTCGTATCGATGGGCAGTGTATAATTTATGATGGATACGAAATAGCTGTTCGTATCGACGTGCAGTGGATAGAGTTGCGAACTCGTCGATGCGAACAAGGGCTTCGAGTCGATAGGCTTCATCATCTTTGGCCATCTTCGCTGTGTGCTTCGTATCGATCGATTCATTATCCATTTCGAATCGATGCAAAATCTTTGGTCAGATGGATTCGAACTGGGGATTTGTCTCAATCCATGGGTTGACTGGTTGCGACCGGTCACGTGGACCGGGAGGTGAATCGACCCGGTTCCTTCTAGGTTTCATATAAATACGTAGGACTTAGCCATTTTTCACTTTTTCACTTTTCACTTTTTACCGCCGCCTTTAATTTTCGCATCGACTCGAAGAACCAGAGAAAGGAGAATAACAGCGCCGTGCTTTCACTCGATTTAACCTAACCTTTTAATTCTTCAAATTCAAATCTCAAATTAGGTAATTAATCCATTTCTGCTACATCCTGACGACAAAGTTCGAATCCCAGATCCCTCTTTTCTTCACTGATTATCAATTCTGGTAATTCTTAAAGTCAGATCTGGGTGTGAGCTCGATTAAAAACGGCCATAGCGACGCTCCTATAGATTGGAGAAGAAAGCATGAAAAAGTCAAAAAACGAATCAATCTGGGGGCTTGCGTTCGAATCGATGAAGGCAGTGATATTTCTCCTTGGATTTTGCATCGATCCCTCGAATATTCCAATGGAGGTGATGCAGTTCTACCGATTTCTATGGTGGTGGATCGTATCGATATGAAATGATCGATACGAAAAGCAAGTTAACGATCGCTCCGAAGTACTTAGCTTTAGATCGATACGAAGTTTACCTTTATGCTCAATACGAAAAGTGTTGACTCGAAGGTGATCAATTTAAAGCTGAGACCTTCCTGATCGGTACGAACTAAGCAATCAAGGATCGATTTGAATCCATCCTATTATGATCGATACGAACTCGGCCCTTGACGATCGATTGGAAACACACTCCCTGGGATCGATTAGAACTTGTATCCTGATGGATTCAAACGAGCTTCCTATGATCGGTTCGAAACCTTCCATGATGGATACGGAATTTCAACACTTTTCAGCACAATTCCGATGAGCTTCATTCTTGCATATCTGGACTTGATAGTTAAACTGCATACTTGACTACCTTCCGAAGCTCGTCGATGGAACCATAACAACTTTAATCCGGATTGATTGCCAATATTTAAATGATTTGGTGATGACAGTCAATGATGACGGTCATTACAACTGGACTTCGAAGCTTTGTCGTTTGCTTATTTTCCTTAACTCTGCAAAATTTATCCAAGTAATGCACAACACGGCACAACACACACTTTACACGAGGGGAACACACGGGCTCTTTTTCGCCTAATGATGGTTTCTCGTGAGTTAGCTATTTATGGAAACTCCAAGCTCCCAACCACAAGAAACTTAGAGTTTGGCTCCTCCCAGTCTTGAAATACCGGTCATCGAGGCCGAAGTCATCGGTCCAGCCCCGGACGAGTTTCCCGACGCATCCTTCATCAACATTCCACCAGACTCTGTCACATCTCATATTTCTGAAGATATGATTGGGAGAATATGCTTAAGGCATGGTCTGTTGATGGACGACGTATTATTGCCGAGACCAAGTGATAGACCGCACAATACACCGGAGGGATATACCGCATTCAATCGCCACGCGTGTGCAGCTGGGATGCTTCCTCCGTTCAATGAATACATAAGAGAAGTGTTTTCATTTTTGGGGATCGCCCTATCTCAGCTACACCCGAACGGATATGCCTCGCTCAATAGCTTGTTCATTGCATTTATGGAGTACCTCTATCGACCACCGAACCTGGTCGAGATCAGATACTTTTTCAACTTCAAAAGTCGAACAGATAGCCCATCCTTCACAATCCAGGAGGCAGTAAGGAATATTCAATTGGTCATAGGATCTTGGACCAGATTAAGCTACTTCAAGACGGAGTGGTTCTACGTTCGGTGTCCTCCAGGATTTGCCAGGCGATGGCTATTTAGACATGAGTATTGCCGCCTTCTCGGGTAGTTGATAAGACAGATATAGATGAAGTTGAGCTTACATCTCTTTTTCTTTTTCAGCAATAATCCAGCGACCCGAGGATGGACATTTCAAGGAGATAGTTCTGGTTTTCCAAGAAATCCCAAGCGAAGAGAGGAATATTGAATTGCTCTTGACGGATAGAATTCTCAGAATTCTTGGGCTGATTGAGCGAAGACAAAGTATAATGCCCGATGGTGCATTAAGAACTGCCTCGAAAGAACGAGTTAAATGAAGAAATCCTAGAGTTGTAGTAATCGAGGAGGCTGACTCCGAAAAGACTCAAACCGATAAGGAACCGTTGGGCGAACCTGCGGATGTAGCCCAAGATATCAAAGAGCAGAGAAAAGGCAAGGCAGCCATTGATAAGCCATCTAAAAAGGGAAGATGGAAATCTGTTGTCACGTCTCGGCACTCCTGCGGAATTAGAATTTCTGAGATGTCTCCCCCAAGAACTAAGAATCTTTATGAAGGGCTTGCCGATCTTCCAATTCCGGATGATGTGTCCTTGCAGCAAGATGTCGGATTTGATGAGCTCCAGCAAGCTTTAGTTTTAAGCGAGTCTCTGCTCACTAGTGCGGTTGACACATCCGGTTGGTCGGGGGGTTGCACATACATCCACACTTCACAGCACTACACGATTTCTAAATGTAATACGCTCGTCGTGAGAGATTACTAACTCTGTTTTATGTTTTTTGCTTCGTAGATACCATGTCTGGTCGAAGCTCGATGCTTGGCAGTCTTTGCAGCAAACGCAAGTCTTCATCATATTATGAATCATATAGAAGAGAAGGAGATAGAAACTATGACCAGGGGTACTCGAGTCATGAGCGCTCTGACAGAGATAAAGAGCATATGCGTCGATCTCGATCTCATACGCCACCTCCCAGAGTCTCTGCACCACCTCCTGCCCATGCCTCGTGACCTTCAGAGGCACCGTGACACAAGCTGTCCTCCTAATCGTCAAGGTCCGAAACTCACCGTAGGACTGAGATTGTGGCCCCCGCAACAATAGAGCAGATACTAACCGAGCCTTCGGGGGAAGGAGCAGCGAGGCTTGCTCAGCTGAAGAAAGATTTTCCTGACATTTGCTTCGATGGGTTTGTCTTCCCCCCGCGTTTAAAAAGGGTGCCCGCGTCGGTCGAACCCATAGTGCATGATTATATCGCCGATATATTTTTCCAGTATCAGGAATGGTCGAAAACAGCGAAAAAGGCGTCAAAGGTGGCCTTCGACCGGGCGGTCATGATTGAGAAGCTGGAGAAAGAACTTGGTCAAAAAGACCGAATTATTCAGGCACTCAATAGTGAGGCCAAGTCTTCTCGCAAATCAGAGATCGAGGCCCTTAAAAAAGCTGATGAGGCCCAGGCGGCGATGGAAAGGATGAAGCGTGAGCATTACGTCACGGCGGAGGACATGGGCCATCGAAACACCATTGTAACTGCCGAGCGGGATGCGGCCTTGAAGGAGCTGAATGAGCTTAGGGCTTAAGTTTCAGAAATCATGAAGGAGAGGGACGTCGCTAACGTTTTCGCACAGGAACCGTGCGATCAGGCGATGGAGTTTCGGAGGGAAAGAGATGTGGTCGTGGAAAAGGTCCGTGAGGTGGAGGCCGGAGTTGTTGAGAAAGTTCGGCAGGCAGAGATCAAGCTCGAAACGGAGATAGGAGAGCTTCTCATCACTTATAACGCCAATGTGCTGAGACACAGGAATCTAGCTTGGCTTGATGATTACTCGACACATTTATACAACGCCTGGAACTTGGTGGTCGAGGAAGAGAAGGCGGTGCTGTCGGGGGGTGCCCTTGATGAATTCGAGCTGGAGAACCATATTTTAAGAGAAGATGAAAAGAAAGTTCTCCACGATTCTACGATCTCTCATGCAAGAGAGAGGCTAGGCACCCAACACTTAGAAATCGTGGAAGGTTCCGGAGTTGAGCATCATGTTACTAGTTCCGAGATTATAACTTCATCTCGATCCGAGCCCACTCCAGTTATCGAGCCCCAGCCCATCCCAGCCTATGATCTTGAATAGCCATGCTTATCCCCTATTAGGGAGCATTCATCCGAAGCTGTTCAGCCAGCCGCAAGCCGAACTAAGGAAGGTACTCTGAACAAATTTAATGTGTATTTGAAGTGAATGGCTTGTTTTTGAAGTGTGTTCTGACAACTTCTTTTCTTTCTTGCCCAGTTAGCAAAGTTACACCGACAGTGCCTTCTGCAAGCCAAGAATCACATTAAGTGCAGGAGGCCACCACTACTGAGGCGATCATCACGACAGCGGTCGCGCCGACTGAGATGACACAGGGAAGCTCACTGTCTTTGTACGAGAAAATGATGAACGAGCTCCTGGGTCAAAGCAGCGATCCTTTTGTGGACATGCCATTCATTCTTGGCGCGTTTCCACCTGCTTCCATTGCTTCATCACAGTCCACAACTACCTATCACGAAGCCCGTGCCGCTCGTGGAGCCGAGATACTAGCTCAAATCAACGCAGAGATGGAGGCGGTAGCGCACGGTGGTAGTTCCGAGAGTGTTACTACGGCGGTTTGCCCTACTCCTCTTATGGTGATATCTCTTGGGAGCACGATCGTTGACACCAGCATGCCCATTCCGCCCCCAGTTGTAGACCCAACTCCTCCGAATCCTCCCGAAGAGAATATTCCTTTAAGTTCAAGTTCACGGGAGGATGTCGATATCATGCCTTTATCAGAGGATGATCCGCCAAAGGGTAGGGGCTCGAAGCGAAAGACTGTTAGCGGTTCCAGTGGTTCCGCGTCGAAGGAAAAGCCGAAGAAGAAAAACTAGATAATCCTCCTTTGGCGCATTTTTGGCAGTTAGGAAGTTACTTTTATTTTTCTTTCATAAGCCTTGTATAGATGCAGGCTTGGCCCCCTGCTAGTAGGAATTTTTGGAATAACTTGTACATGAATCTTCACATACATTTAGTTGAAATGAAATTTAGTTTCTTTGCTTCAACTCTCATTTCTTTTGTGCTTAAGTATTTGCAGTACTTGAATTTCAGTCCAGCGTACTTGTGGTGTTTCCACCTTCAAGTTGAGTTCATTTTATTTGCCAAGTCTGAAAATCTTGATCACACGTCGTAATTGATGAATGAGTTGAACTTTGGACATTGTATCGCTTCGGTTAGTGATTAACATTTAAGATTTTGCCCCCAGTTCTAGGCACCAGCATTTGCATTTCGATGGTCAATCGCACCTATTGCAAATCTTGAGCACATGTCCACACTCCGGGGACTTAGGATAATCCGTGATCGATAATCTGGTTCACACTCTGGGAATTCGAGAGTTATCGATGTTTGTAACACAGTTCACACTCCAGGAACTTTGACTGGGTATTTGTACTCTAATTCACACTCTGGAAATTTGGAGTCGACATTTATATTTCGGTTCGCACTCCGGGAACCTAGAATTGATGTTTGTACTCCAATTCACGCTCTAGGAACTTGGAGTTAGCATGTACTTTTCGGTTCGCACTCCAGGAACCTGGAATTGATGTTTATACTCCAATTCATGCTCTGGGAACTTGGAGTTAGCCGTCAGATGGTCAGTCACATCTGTTTGGGCTTTTTATGAATTCGTTCACACTCTGGGAATGATAGATTTATCGGGATCATGGATGGTCGGATCACATCTATCCCGAGTTAACAAGCGAGGTCGTTGGACGGATGGGTCCATCCTCCTCAAACTTGGTTAGGATACGGCCGAAGTCGTTAGCCGGACGGGTCCACCCTCTCCGAAACCGCATTTATATGTTTATACTCCAACTCGCACTCTGGGAGTTTGGAGTTAGTGTTTGTGCTCCGGTTCGCACTCTGGGAGCCTAGAGTTGGTGTTTATACTCGAATTCGCACCGTGGGAATTTGGAGTTAGTGTTTATACTCCGGTTCGCACTCTGGGAACCTAGAGTTGATGTTTATACTCCAATTCGCACTCTGGAAAGTGGAGTTAGTGTTAATACTCTGGTTCGCAATGTGGGAACCTAGAGTTGATGTTTATACTCTAATTCGCACTCCAAAAATTTGGAGTTAGTTATAGGACTGTCGCGTGTCGGTCCAGTTCAGCCTTTGATGTGATGGCTTGCCCACGAGCTGAGGTTTCACTTAGCAAGTCGCCGGTCGTATCACAGTCACTCGCTATTTGAATAAATTCGATCGTGCGATAGAACTTATCTCTTCGTGCGTCGTGATTGTTGAACGTCGCATTCGGTGAATCACGGCTCTAACTTGAAGAGATGGTAATTTATTGAATGTCGCATTCGGTGCAAAGTCAGTGCCTTATTACAAATTCAAACTTCAGAATGCAAAGAAAATTGCAAAGTATTCATAGACTAAATAAAGCCTGTTATGTGTAACAGTGACGAAGATCCTCGTCGTTCCAGGCTCCTGACAAAGTGGGTCCGCCACTGACGGGGTTTATGCCTAATCTCCCGCCGGGACTGGTAGAGTATTCCTGTCTCGATCGATCGGGTTCATTATTTTGATTCGATGGGCTCGCTTCTCCAGGCTGCGGCGCCCGCACAAACTGTTCCAGCTTCCTTTCTCTAATCCATTTTTCCACGAGATCTTGCAAGTGACGACATTCATTCGTATTGTGCCCATAGCTTTCATGAAACCTGCAAAAATTTCCCGTCTGGATTTGCCTTTCTGATGACGGTTTTGGAGCAGGTTTTTTGTATTGAATTATATTACAGGTTTGTAAATACAAGTTGTCCAGTGATGTATTCAAAGGAGTGTAACTGTCAAACATAGGATTCTTGAGCTGTGGTCCATGATTTTGACCTCGCTTTCTAGTTTGATTCACGTTCTCCCTTCACTGAGTTTGTTTGTTTTGAACGTTCAACTGAAATTTTTCGGAACTCTCACCGGACTGTTTGATCGCGACATTGCTTTGGATCCCTTCCATGCTTGGCCCTGCATCAGTTTGCTTCCTAGACTGTTTTGCATCTTCCCTTCTCAGGAATTGAGCCGCCTTAGCGTAGAAATGGTCTAATGATGCAGGTGGTTTTCCGGCCATCTAGGTTCCAAACTCAGAATCGGGGTCAATCCCCTTAGTCAATGCCATAAGAATGGAGTTACCGTTCGGATTGCTGATTTCCGCACATGCACCATGGAATCTCTCTAAGTAGTGTCTGAGCGTCTCTCCAGGAGCTTGGGTGACACTAGACAGAGTGTTGACATCTTTTGGCCTTGCGACGTGCATGCGGAATTGCTCAACAAATTTTATGGCCAACTGGTCAAAGGAGGAAATGGATAGAGGTGGCCGTCGGGTGAGCCACATGGTAGCGATGCCCCCTAAAGAAATGGGAAAACTACGACACTTCACTGCATCGTCAGCTCTAGCAGCGCTCATTGACCATTCATATTTCAAAATATGTTGGTTGGGGTCGGAGTTTCCCTCGTACATGGGTAGAGTCGGCATCCTGAATCGCCAAGGGGGTTCAGCTGTGAGTATATCATCTGTAAAAGGAGTGTGACTTTAGCAAATTCCCCAGTCATCATTCGTGAGACCCTGACTCTCACGGATCATCTGACGTATCATGGTCGGGAGATCCGGCATTTGTACAATCTGTGTGTGTTGAGCCAAAATGCGGTTGGGTCCCACATTTTGAGGTTGGACTGAATGCTGTCGACGGTCCAAATCTCGCCTTCTCGGCTCATAGTCTTCTGGGACGTACGGATCAAGAGTACGTCCATGATGACGACGGTCCAGGTTCGACTGATTTTGGGCATCGACCCCTGGTTCATCCGCGGTGGTCGTAGCGCGGTAATCTGTGTAGTAAGGAGCTACACCCCCTCGGAAGGAGGGTCCGGTTTGGAAACTGGCCGATGGACCAACTCTCAGCTGTCCAACGGTCATTGCCGGTTGATGTTCAGCAGTTTGCGTGTGACTCCCATTCGGTCGGGGTCGTGGAGATCGATGATGATAATTAGAAGAGGAAGAACTTTCGCTGGAGGAGTGAGAAGCATGTTCTCTCCTGGATCTCCTCCGCTTCTACCGATTCAGCTGGTTGGTCAGCTCGGCCTTGGCGTGTAGCTGTTCTGTAAGTTGTTGCCGACTTTGGGTCAGCTCTTGAAGCAGCAGCTGAAACTCTTGTCGGGTAACCGGACCTGATGGTTCCGAGTATCCGGTAGCGTCTTGGTTGGAAGGAAGTAGCGGCGCAAGATTCTGTCTATCCTGGTCTTCTTGATTGATGGCATTGGAGGTGGTCCTTGTGCTAACCATCTTGGGGGTTGAACTCATTTCCTAGACTTTATGCAAACCTGAATAGAAGGAAAGGAACTCGAATTAGTGATCTGGATCTGTCTATTAGATTTATTCAATCCGGTATTGACGACGGATCCAACGAGCAGGAGAAAATCTAGGTTTTCTTAGTGAAAGCACCAAAGTGTTTGCACCAAAATTGGACACAACACTCTTCGGAAGTTTTTGAAGAGATAATAGTGAAGAATATAAATTAAAAATGAGGATTATCTAACAAAAACACCAAACAACAGGAATGTAAATGCACAGACAAGCGATTTAGAGTGGTTCGACGTGTTCTACGTCCACTATGAAGTTTTTGCAACTTTATTGATTCTCTTTCAATGATTACAAGTGATTACAGCAAACAACAGCCAAATACAACTTGAAATTCGAATTCAACAGCAAGAGTATGGTGTAAATCTCGATCCGGCAGAGTCTGGGCGCTTGAGAATCAAAAGATCCTTCTTCTGTAGGCTTTGAGGCTCTATATATAGGTGTAGGAGGCTGAGACTTCGCTCAAGCTTCGGGAGATTCGCTCTGGCACGTGAGGGGGCCCGCACGACCAATTTCTGAAAGTTTCGACTCGATCTGTGATCGATACGAAATGAGATACGAAATCATTTCGTATCGATCAAGATTATGTCCGACGGAGCTGAAATTTGGTGGGAACGTTCCTCGGCTTGTATGTAATCTTCTCTGAAAATTTCATGGCATTTGGATCAGTGGATCTCGAGTTATGGTCGATACGAAATTTGGCTGCTCGGTGGCTGTTTGGTTCGAATCCTCTGACTTCGAATCGATCACTTCGATTCGGTGGTAACGCGCGTGAGTAAGTTGACGTGGGGAGCGCTCTTCGTGTCGATTCGCTTTTCACTTCGGTTTGATCGAGTCACTTCGAGTATTTTGCCGCGTTTGCATCCATAACTAACGCGTCATCTCTGGTCTGTTTGACTTGATCGATACGAACAAGAAGTTATTCATGGATTCGAGCTGAGGTCTTCACGTATAATGCGTAACCTTCTGATGGATACGAATATTGGGTATCTGATGGATACAAAGTGCCACTGCTTTGATGGATTCGAACTAACTAGTGGTAAACTCTAGATGCTTGGTGGATACGAACCGGACAGCTACTCCATGGACACGAAATAGTGTCCCGCCACCATTAATGGATACGAAGAGGTCACTGACTGATCGATACGAAGTTGATGGACTCGAAGGAGATAGATACGACCCTGGGTTCCCTGATGGGTACAAAAGCGCTGTCGCTCTGATGGATACAAAGACGATCGATGCGAGATGAGGGGTCGCGACTCGGATCGATTCGAAATGGTGGATACGAAGTAGATGGGTCTCTTGGCTTGCATCGCTTGTAACTTGAGCATATGAACTCGGATCGACTTGAAATTTGAAATGCGAGCTTCCATGGCTTAGCTCGTCATGTCTTGTCAGTCACAGCTTGATCCGAACTCGGACAAAATTCATCAATATCCATAGCGAGCCTGTGCATGCTCTATACCTAGGACGATTGATCTTAAGCTTCGAACCAGTTCCTTGATACCTCGGCCTTGCCAAAAGGCAGGATAATAATATACACATATATGTGTGTGCATGTGTAACACAACACTTTGTGTAAGGTTTGACATGCCCATGTATAAGTGATGGGATTTACACTACAATGTACATCTTAGCCCCTGTAGTATACAAATATATTGTCAAAATATATGCTCGTTTTCTTTAATTCGTGTAAATACAAAGTATTATATATATATATATATGTGTGTGTGTGTGTGTGTGTACTTAATTTGGAATAACTAATATGTCTACAAGGAATTTATAAAATAAATTTAAATAAAATATAATATCATTTTATATAAAATATAATTTATTTTATTATAGATTCTAAAAACAAAATTTATTTTTTTAAATTTTGTTCAAAAATTAATTAATTTTGGATTTGTTCATAAATATTAAATTAAAATAGAAATATTTTTGAATAGAAAATTTATGTACAAATTTTTAATAAAATTACATACAGTATCTAACATATATATATATATATATATATATACATACATATTATAATTTAAAATCAATTATTAAACTTAATTATTAATTTCCAAACCCACACATACATATTTAATTTATATATATATATATAATTATTATTATTTTATTGCTGATAGCTTATTAAACATAGAATTACTTTTACAAATTTAGAACATAATTTATATGATATATTTATTGATGTTTTAGATTATTTAATTTTGATTAATTCAAATAATTTTTACATAAGATATATTATTTTTTTATGCCTCTAAATCCTATTCCAACCCCGAACTTGCTAGCTTCGAAAACCTCACCACCAATGCTCGAAAAGAAGCAGAATTCATTGTATTTTATTTTGGAATTTTATTTTAATAGGGCTACTATGTGCGGTTGTAGATGGTAGGCTTCAAGAATGAAAAATCATCTTTTCAAAATGAGGAACTACCGTTTAAAAAAACGTAAGATATCATGGAGAGAAAAGTGGATCCGATCCTTATATTTCTCTCTTACCCTTTCTTTCCTTTAACTAAATCAACATAACCCCTTTAACAAACCTATAGTTAGCACTATATACCTAGAACCGCCACCTAAGCTCCCGTGCCAAGCCACAATGCCTTCCGAGCCTAAAATAAAAGATATCATATTTTAATCGGATTTAAACACGTATCGATATCATATATCTGTTAGTATATTTATAACTATTATAAATGCACTGTTTAATATTATTCAATACACCGAATAAAACTTTATAATTAATATTTCATAAATATTAGTTAATTTATAACAATTATAAATTCGTAAATATTGTGGTAAGCTAAGTATTTAATGTTTTGGTTGTTTGGTACATAAGGTGTAAATTCGATCAGCGATCAGTATCAAATTATTCGAATATTAATGTTAACGTATCACTTAGCGGATGGTGTGACTTTTTAGCCAAATTTTTCGCTTACTTAGTTATGTTAAAATTGAATTTTACTTTATTATGCATTACATAATAGTGATGAATATTTACACTAATTCTCTTCATCAAGCCTATATCACTTTGGACTTATGGAATTTGGCAATTGCCAAAATTCCAATATCGTCCGTATTTAACTCTATAGCCCATATCAATATTGACAATTATTATTAACCAAACTACTTTAGCCAGAGATTTTGACTTTATGGCTTCAGTTGACCGTGATACTAACCCCATAAAACTAAGGAAAATAATCCTCTCTTGAATAGCGTTTCACTTTTAGTACTCTCACTCGACCCAATTATTGTAACTCGATGGATGTCGTGCCAATTTGACCATAATTAAAATGAAGCTTTCATATTAAAGATTGATAATATTCTCAAGTAAAGGGAATTATGTAAATCAGTCATATTGGTATTTTATATTTGATTATAATTATATTAATCAATAGAAAACTATCGGGCGAGCCATTTCATATTTATCCAATAACTATCAGTACTAACCCCTTGGTATCCCCAGTAGTCACGAGTAATACACTACCCAATTTTTGGAGAACATTACGAGCTCTAGTTTCAACTGATGCATCGATATCTAAGCTCGATGCATCTTGACTAGGAATATTTAAACTGATGCATTTATTATTTTGTGATACAATGCTTATGATTACAAACACACCATTTATGGACTTTCTGCTAAAATATTTCAATTTAAAATTTAATAATATATACCACATTATAACAAATATATAACAAAAAAACACCTTTATTTCGAATGTGAATTGTTTACAAAATAATTACAATAAATTATTTTATTACCCTTAGTGCATATCCCTAACTTTATCAGGCAGCTTGGCCAAACCACTTCACCTCTTGTGCCATTTAACTTTAAATGCTTTTTCTCATTATTTTCCTGTCATTAATCCTAGTGAATTGTGAGTAACATTTGCTCTTCATAACGCATTATCAAAACTCTGAGGTTGACAAAAAAATCACCAACATTTTGGCTCTAGAAAGAGGGAAAACCTCCAATCTTATGGTTAGCAGGCCTATATGCTAGCAGCACTATATACAAGCTCATGCAATGTTTGGTATATCACATCCAACATCAATACTGTAAATAGTGGATAGTTTTCCATTACCTCCTCCAATCACTAAGAAAATTCATCAACTATCTCGGTTTGGCTTCGTATTGTGCATAGTTAATATGCATGATCGCTCGTCTCCTCACATTTCTGCTACTATCAACCAAATTATGGCAATATGTGTGTGCCATATGCAAAGGTCGCGCTTAACAACCCAATGATCTGCCTCAAAATTTAGACCATCTTGGTCATCCCGCTTCATGGAAAAACCCATAGGTAGGTTATACCTTAGAAATCTTTGATCCTGCCAAGCATCGCTCCCCCATAGAAATCGTAGAGACCTAGCCTTTTGTTAATGCCCGTAACAGCCACCCACGAGTCGCCAAATTGTTCTCCCATTTGTATTCTCCCTCAATGGCATCCGAAAGAATTCAGATGCCTAGACTCTACCACTAGTGCCTTATTTTGAGCTCACTAACGGGCCTATGAATTCTTGTGAAGAATACATCAAAGATCTCAATGCCTACACCTTCAACACCTTCACTAAGGCTGTCCAATGAGGCTGAGCTACCATGTTCGCGTTACCTTGTTTAGGATCTTCCGACCTTTGCCACCCAGGCTTTGCAAGCCTTCACTCCTTTCCTATTCGACCAGCTATCCATGATGGTGGATTATCAAGAATCCATTTCCTTGTCAGGGACTCCTAGTCTATCCAGTAAGATTAAATCACCATGCATTCAATTCCTTACTTTGGGCCTCCCACTACCCCATGAGTTTGGGTGAGACGTCTCTCCCCTTTGTGCTGGGGTGCACCAACAACCGGATATGCGATCGTAATGGTTTGTAGCCCTTGCTTGTGATGTCATCCATCATCCTTCATCTATATAGGATGGGACATTATTTTCAGGTGTAATGATCCGCAATTTCGAACATTCGTATTTAAACATCTAAATTGTTTAAATATTTAAATCTTGTTTAAATGTGATTAAATTGATTTAATAACTATATTAGTCTCCCCAATTAAATTAATAACTAATGATGGTAAACTTTTTGGAAATAATGTTTACAAAGATAAATACTTTTAAAATCGATAATATGATCGAAAATTGTTTTATTGATAAACGGTCTTTTACTCAATCTAAGTTGTTTGTTGTGCTTTCCTAGAATATTAATGTGTAATTAATTAAAAACTAAAAATATTTTTCATTGATGGTAATTAGCGGGTGAGGTTTATGTCATGGATGATGTGTAACATCCCCCATTAGGAGGCCCAAAACTAATGGCTACGGATGCTGCAGTCATCTATAGTCATTAATCTTCGACGACCAAATATGGTAATGTTAGACACATTGATATAACATAAACACATAAATATGGAATAAAACATAGATTTCAAAACAACTTTTTCATTATATTTCAAATCCAAATATCAGATTCATCACATAATCCCATAATCATATGCACGTTCAGAAAATATAATTATTACACATACGCCAAGAGCGACAAATGAAGAAGCCCCTTTGGATGATCAGAGTATATAATTAGGCAAGTAAACAACTTTGCTATTACAACCAATACACAATGGAATAAAAAATCCCTTATTAACCAGATTGTCTCCTGCACGTCTCCAGAAGTTTTATTCGTCTAAAAGAGAACTTGAAAACCTTAAACCTCAAACTACTCAAAATCAATTGAGCACCCGAGAGTTTAAGGGGAAAACATAAACTTCAAATCACACATAAATATTGGTATGAATAATTATCTGCCATCTCAAACCATTTAGAAATCAAGTGAGAGTGTACCGCTTTGCGGAACAAGTTTTGCCCTTAATAGTATCCTAAAAACTTTATAAAACCATATATTATGCTCTTGCATCCAAAATGGTTAAAACTGTTTTAAGCAATATGATGAAATGCAAACAAGTAACCAATTTATGGATTTTCTATCCCCATTCATTTTGACTAACGGTCTCATTTATAGTTTCTAGGGTCACATTAACCAATTGGTTTTCATGGGCTAACTAATAACCTATTTAATCTTTATGGACTCTCTGTCTGATTTCATAGTTTTCGTGGGATTACTAAGAACCTAATTTAAGTTTATTAATTCCCTGCCCAACATCAAGTTTTTATGGGATCACTAAGAACCTATTGGACCTTGCCAATAACTTCATTGTTTCATGGGTTCTTCTTGAACTTATTGGTATCTCTAACAAATTCTCTCATATCCTAGTTTTCATGGATTGACTAGGAACCTATTGACATCCATCCATATCTTAATGCAGATATAGTTTTCATGGGTTCACTACAATTTGGCCCCTGCCAACTTCTTTCTAATCAAAGTTTTCATGGGTTTTCTATGAACCTATTGGCCCCTACAAATATCTCTATCTATATATAGTTTTCATGGGTTTACTATGAACCTATTTGCTACTGCCAATATCTTTTCCTAAACATAGTATTTATGCATTTACTATGAACCTGTCTATCTGATATCTTTAATATTTAGGCTTCCTACATTCTAGTCTATCTGACCTCCTAGATGTAATTCTACTCATTCAGGAGTTAATACAATTTATATTCACTACTGGGCAATCCTAGTTGGTTATTCTGCACTTTCTCCCCAAAATACAGTTATAGGTCTATTTTAAAGTGAATATATATGAAGAAGCAAACATAATAAAATAATAGTACCAATAACTATGGTTTAATATCCTTGAAATCAATTCTTATAAAACATGTTTAATCCCTTTAAGCTAAAAGTTTATCAAGGAAAGCTTCTTTTAAAAATTTATGCTCAAAACCATTTCAAAACTCCTTTACCTATGCCATGGTTTTCCTTTAAAATTGAGATTGGGTTCATTGTTTTGAAAACTAAGTCTTTCAAAATCATTGGCTAGCCTCCTTCCAAAGTAATAAAATTCTCTTTTCAAAACACGTTAAACATACCTTTCGAAAACTTTAGGGTAACTACCCTTCAAAACCTTCATTAAAGACCTTTCGAAAGCATTGGTCTATCTCCCTTTTGAAACCATTTAAAAGCACCTCGTTCGAAACCATTGTGTGACGCCCCACCTCTATACCCACGCTAGACAAGAACAATACGGAGTAATGCTATCGACTAGCATGGAAAATAAGGCTGTTGAGGAGCGGCCATCCATGTAATTGCTTTGTGCGAGCATCGATATGTCAGATAGTATAACATGCATTTCATTTCAAGAGGGAAATCTGACATACCGACACAAACTCAAAGCTACTACACAGTGGCTATAATAATCTTCGAAAACAAATATAGAAACAAGCATAACACAAATCAGTTACAGATAATTCATATCAAAAAGGCGGAAATAGATATGAATATAACACATGAAAGTGTACATCAGAGTAGTGGTCAAAAAAGATCCACAATATCAAAAAGAATAGATACAAGTGCTAAACAAAAGAATAAGTATACATCGTAGAGTCTGTATCTCAAATGTATACAACAAAAAACTACTAAACTTAGGTAGTTAGCCAAAAGATCAGATGAAAGTCCGATAATGAGTCAAGCAGAAGCACCTGTAATATCTCAGTCTGACCCGAGTATTATATAATAAGAAAATAATAAACAGATCAGTCTAGCTATAAATATCAGATAACATGATATAGAATTAAGAGATATGGCATAAACATATAATAATCACAATGCCAAGCTGTGATAAATAAGTAATTGAAAATCAACAAGAGATTAATCAATATCACAATAATCTACTCAAGATAAAAAGGAATGTCATACTCCTAATTTCATTCACCAAACCACAATAAATGACATATATATCAATGCCCATCGTAAAAGTTGGTGAAACATAAATTCCAAAAATCAACACACGAAATCCAAAAAACACAATAAAAAGGAACAACGACGTCGTACAGCGGGACATCCGATGAACCAAATCACAATCAAAGGGAACAACGACGTCGTACAGCAGGACATCCGATGAACCAAATCACAATAAAAAGGATGGCCAATCCCACAAACTGGACATCGACGCACCTAGAAAGACACGCCCCATGTACAGTCGAACATCGACGCACCTAGAAAGATACGCCCCATGCTCTAGCATCGACGCACCTAGAAAGATACGCCCCATGCACAAATAAACATCGATGCACCTAGAAAGATACATCCCATGCATAAATAAACATCGATGCACCTAGAAAGAAACACCCCATGTAATGTCTAACATCGGTGCACCTAGAAAGATACACCCCATGCAAAGTCGAACATCGACGCAATTAGAAAGATACGCCCCATGCATAGACGAACATCGACGCACCTAGAAAGATACGCCCCATGTCCCGACTTATTGAGCCGATTGCTCCATGAAGTAAACAAACATCGATGCACCTAGAAAGGTACACCCCATGCATAAATAAACATTGACGCACCTAGAAAGGTACGACCCATGCGTAAACAAACATCGACGCACCTAAATAGGTACGACCCATGTAAGAAATGAGACGAAACTCAATAAAAATGAGGAACAGTCCTCCACATAGACAAAGAGACATCGCATATTGCTAGTCTAAACCACAAAGATGATTGTCATGATCAAAGAGAAGTGTCAATTACAGTAAGCTAGTAAATATATGAGCTTAGCTTCATGTCCCATAACCACTAGCTTAACTTAAATATTTACGAACAAATTGTAGCTTTCCACTAGAAAATTGTCACAAGAGTTTCAATCGAACAAGTCCAAGAATTAACCGACGAAGTAAACGCAAGCGTTTCATACCACTCGTTTTACTAAGTCGTTTAATTAGATTTCTCATACGAGTGAGGTAAAGGTTTGTATATACTAATAGATTGGAAATCGGTTTAAGAAACGAGCTTTGTACTAAAATAGAGTTGAAATTATTTGAAGAAGGAGTTTTGATATTTACTACTAGTATAGAAAACCTTTATATTTTAAAGTGACAAATCGTAGAAGTGATTGTAGAAACAATCGGGCATAAAAATTCACATTCGAAGACGTGAATAAAATCCAAAGAAATCGATACCAAATCCATCAAAGTGGATATATCTAAAATTCCCAAAGAAAAGGTCATCAAAGTCAATAATAAATGACAACAACAAAAGGGAGACAACACGAATCGATTAAAGTTGGAAATTCAAACGAATTAGCAATATAGGCTAATCTGGCAAATAGTAGCAGGTCGGTCGACCGGACTCCCTGAGTCGGTCGACCGAACCAGAGGTTGGAAGTGCTCGGGGCACCAGGTCGGTCGACCGGCCTAGGGGGCTCGGTCGGCCGAAGCCTGTAACCAGCACTTCCAAACAGAGGCAGGAAGTGCCTGCACTATAGGTCGGTCGACCGGCCCAGGGGGCTCGGTCGGCCGAACCTGTAAGCTTGCACTTCCTACCCTATTTCAAAAGAGGTGCAACTCTCGACCAAATTGCAATCGCGTGAGCAACGACGCTAAGGGTTTATGCCAATCGACTACCCGGCCCTATATGCTCCTCGATGCATCACCAAAAACATGTTCAAACATCAAAGTTAGGATTTTTAATGAATTGAACTCAAAACACTAAAAAATGGAGTATTCACAAAAGCAATCCAAATCAAAATCAAATGCACATGAATAAGTGTTAGGAATTCATACCTAACAATCGAAGGTAATTCATAGACTTAGATGTGAGATTAAAAATCTCACCTTTGAACCCAAACAATAGAAGAAGAAGCTTGAAAGCAAGCTAAGATCAATTCCTCTTCAATAACAACTCAAGAAGCTTCAATCTAAGCTTAAAAGAGAAACATTTCCTAAATTAGGTTTAGGAAATTTATGAAATCAAAGAGAGAATGAGTTGGAGAAGAAGAAGGAGGTGCTTACTAATGGGTTCTCTTTGATTTTGGAGCAAGAACTTGAGCTAGCAAGAGGAACTAGGGCTTGGAGTTTCTAATTCCCATTCTCTTCCACCATTTTTGCTTGAGCTTGAGTGTTAGGAATTAGAAAATGAAGTAATGAAGAGTTGGAGAGGGTTGGGACTGAGTTAGTAAGTGGGGTTACTGGGCTCAGCCCAAACCAAAGCCCTAAGTGAAAAAGTGGCAAAAATCAACTATTTCCAAACATATCGAAGCCTATACTCAAAAAGGTCACAAACGTCATTTTGAACTCAATGGGGGTGGTCTCGAGTCCTAATTCGACCATATGCAAAAAGTAGCTTTTCAGACCAAAATCCGACGAACGATAAAATATTTAAATAAAATATTTAAATATAAAATCGATAAATATGCGGGTTGTTACAGACTCCCCTCCTTAAAGAAATTGCGTCCTCGCGATAATTAAGAAGGAAATATATATTAACAACCGTGGAAGCATATTAACACAAAAGAAAATTTGAATCAAGAAGTCCACCATAAAGAGCACGAAGGAGTAAATCCGAAAGTTTTCGTTCGATGAATTCTCAAGATTTCACATGTGCAATCCTTAGGATTTGAGAACCGTTGAACTTTTATCAAAAAGAATATCTTTATATCGAAGGCGCTCAACCTCCAAAGCAATGATGCGAATAGAATGTTGCTCAAAAGTCAAATTTTGTGAAACTTCAATCCCCTCAACAACACCGGGCACAAGAATAAAAACCGGAATCCCTAAGGCATTTCCATAGATAAAAGACGTGAAGAACGTCAAGAATAGCAGAAAATTGAGCCAGTGCAACGGCGTAGTACAGAAACGGTACGCCCGAGAACTAGAAACTCAAATAATTTGGGACATCAGCGTAGTACAAAAACGGTACGCCCAATGAACCAAAGCAAAGACATTGATGTAGTACATACGGTACATCCAATAAATCAAATAGCAAAAACATTGATGTAGTACAAACGGTACATCCAATGAATCCAAAAGTAAAGACATTGATGTAGTACAAACGGTACATCCAATGAATCAAATAGCAAAGACATTGATGTAGTACAAACAGTACATCCAATGAATCCAATAGCAGAGATATTGATGTAGTACAAACGGTACATCCAATGAATCAAATAGCATAAAAGAACACCGGACACTAGTCCATAAAAGGAATGAGATAAAGCTCAATAAAATGAAGTATACCAAAACGTCCGATGAACTTGATAGAAAGATAATTCCATTCAGACAACATCAAAGAATCAACCACTTGTTGCTTACGACAAAGCGCATTGGCAACACGATTTCCCTTCTCGTGAATAAAAGAATATCAAGATCATAAGATGCTAGGAACTCGAGTCAACATGAAGTTCCTTATGAGAAAATAAATATTCCAAGGATTTATGATCGAGATGGAGAACAAATTCCTCCCCTAAAAATGATGATGCAAAACTCTAAAAGTAGAAACAATAACCGCGAGCACTAGATCATGAGTGGTATATCTAGTCTCGATAGGCTATAATGATTTAGAAGCACAAGTGATAGTACGTTCTCCTTTGCAAGAGAACGGCATACAAACCAATATGACTAGTATCGGTACAAATAGCAAAGTCTTGGTTCCCCTTCAGGAATCACAAGAATAAGAGTATCGAAAAGAAAGAATTTCTTTTAAATAATCTTCTTTCCCGAAAAGTTAAAACTTTCAAAATTACATTTTTATTTTTATGTAATAATCTTTCTAGAAAAATTTACATTTTTACAAGTCAACATATCGTGTCTGACTGTCTCATCAAAGCGTTTAGGAAATTCCTATCGATAACGTTGATCAAGCGCATCGACCAAAATTCTTAAAGCACTCAACGGGCAATACAATCACAAAATCATCTTTTATAGGATAAATAAATCTCTTAAAAAGTTTTAAGAATATTCTTTGTTCGTTTCAAGAACAAAATCCAGTTTTACTTATAAATAAATCTTATGAAAAAGATATGCAAAATTTTAAATTACTATTTTCATCCAAAATCAATAAATAAAAGAATGGTCTCATCGAAATATTCATAGAATATTTGATCTATAAAATGGATGAAATAAGCTGGTCAAACTGAATGACAAAATAATTCATTCATAGAATCATAACGAGTGCGGAATGCGGTAAGTGGAATGCTAAATTCCGCAACTCGTAGCAATGAAAACCGGTGGTAAGGTCAAACTGAAAAGACCTTAGCACCACACAAAGATTACTTAGGTGATAAATCCTAAGACAAGCTCAAAAATACCAGAAAATTTCTCAAACTATTTAGATAAGAGAAACAACACTTTCCTTATAAGTGGGCTTAAGGAATAAAATGATGCCATCAAGTTGGAACCGAAATCATAAAGGAAAAATAGAAATCTGCTTAACAGATTGAAAATGTCGAAGAGGAAAAGTCCACACGAGAAAATAGGATATGGGCTTCACAACGATTAAGCCAATCCTTACAAAAAAAATCAATTTCGAAGCCTAAGTAAAAATATCGGCTCAGAAAGATAAATCACATAAAATAATTTCGACATCAATAGAAAGCAAGTTGAGTGTTGCGGATCTACCATCCGGATTCGCAACTCTCAAAGAAGTCACCAAGCCCAAAATATTCAAAGAAAAAGAATTGACAAGTTCTTTTGATATAAAATAGTGAGATGAAACCCATATCAAAAGGAACTCAAATAAGAAGATCAAGAAATAAAACAATGCCATCAAGGATTGAGTGAAAATACCTTGACCGAGAAAAGAGTTTATAGGGGCTTGCACAATATTTAGCTTTCTCATGTCCTTGTTCAAAAGTTTGGGACACGCAGATAAAAGATGACCCGGTTTCTTACAATAGCGACAAGAATGGGGTATTGGACACATATTCGCATAGTGTTCCTTAGAATTACAATTGTAGCATCCTCCACGATTAGGGATTGGATTCTTTGCTACAAAAATAGTTTGCTTCACTCTCTTATTGGGATTAAGGCTCTTGAACTTAACATGCCTCTTCTTGGAAATCCCAATATCACAAACACTTCCTTTACCAACCTCTCCATGAAGAAGAGTAACATCCATAAGCTGATTGAAAGAAACTTCAAGTTTCAAAGGTAGAACCATTTCGGGGTTCTTTCTCAAAGCATAGATAAACTCTTGATTCTTTACAAGATCCAAAAGTTGTTAAGCAGACATGAATACTCCATCCAGGGGAGTAGCACTAGATTGACCGGCGCTAGGACGGCCTGGTTTAACCATTTCTCTTCTTTAAGAAAGAAAGAAAGAAGAGGGAAAAAGTTATTCTCAAGATAAACTTCAATCAAACTTGATTGATAAAACAAGGTATCATAAAGAAAATAGGATGAATCGGTACGAAGACTCGAATTAAATCCTAAAGCACGACTCCTAAGAAAGAATTAGGACGATGATCCTTGTTATATTATTCTACATTGTTCCGATGTTTGGCTCTGATACCAAGCTGTGACGCCCCACCTCTATACCCACGCTGGACAAGAACACTACGGAGTAATGCTGTCGACTAGCACGGAGAATAAGGCTATTGAGGAGCGGCCATCCGTGTAATTGCTTTGTGCGAGCATCGATATGTCAGATAGTATAACATGCATTTCATTTCAAGAGGGAAATCCGACATACCGACACAAACTCAAAGCTACTACACAGTGGCTATAATAATCTTCGGAAACAAATATAAAAACAAGCATAACACAAATCAGTCACAGATAATTCATATCACAAAGGTGGAAATAGATATGAATATAACACATGAAAGTGTACATCAGAGTAGTGGTCAAAAAAGATCCACAATATCAAAAAGAATAGATACAAGTGCTAAAAAAAAGAATAAGTATACATCGTAGAGTCTGTATCTCAAATGTATACAACAAAAAACTACTAAACTTAAGTAGTTAGCCAAAAGATCAGATGAAAGTCCGATAAGGAGTCAAGCAGAAGCACCTGTAATATCTCAGTCTGACCCGAGTATTATTTAATAAGAAAATAATAAACGGATCAGTCTAGCTATAAATATCAGATAACATGATATAGAATTAAGAGATATGGCATAAACATATAAAAATCACAATGCCAAGCTGTGATAAATAAGTAACTGAAAATCAACAAGAGATTAATCAATATCACAATAATCTACTCAAGATAAAAAGGAATGTCATACTCCTAATTTCATTCACCAAACCACAATAAATGACATATATATCAATGCCCATCGTAAAAGTTGGTGAAACATAAATTCCAGAAATCAACACACGAAATCCAGAAATCACAATAAAAAGGAACAACGACGTCGTACAGCGGGACATCCAATGAACCAAATCACAATCAAAGGGAACAACGACGTCGTACAACTGGACATCCGATGAACCAAATCACAATAAAAAGGATGGCCAAGCCCACAAACTGGACATCGACGCACCTAGAAAGACACGCCCCATGTACAGTCGAACATCGACGCACCTAAAAAGATACGCCCTATGCTCTAGCATCGACGCACCTAGAAAGATACGCCCCATGCACAAATAAACATCGATGCACTTAGAAAGATACATCCCATGCATAAATAAACATCGATGCACCTAGAAAGATACACCCCATGTAATGTCTAACATCGGTGCACCTAGAAAGATACACCCCATGCAAAGTCGAACATCGATGCACCTAGAAAGATACGCCCTATGCGTAGACGAACATCGACGCACCTAGAAAGATACGCCCCATGTCCCGACTTATTGAGCCGATTGCTCCACGAAGTAAATAAACATCGATGTACCTAGAAAGGTACACCCCATGCATAAATAAACATTGACGCACCTAGAAAGGTACGACCCATGTGTAAACAAACATCGACGCACCTAAATAGGTACGACCCATGTAAGAAATGAGACGAAACTCAATAAAAATGAGGAACAGTCCTCCACATAGACAAAGAGACATCGCATATTGCTAGTTTAAACCACAAAGATGATCATCATGATCAAAGAGAAGTGTCAATTATAGTAAGCTAGTAAATATATGAGCTTAGCTTCATGTCCCATAACCACTAGCTTAACTTAAATATTTACGAACAAATTGTAGATTTCCACAAGAAAATTGTCACAAGAGTTTCAATCGAACAAGTCCAAGAATTAACCGATGAAGTAAACGCAAGCGTTTCATACCACTCGTTTTACCAAGTCGTTTAATTAGATTTCTCATACGAGTGAGGTAAAGGTTTGTATATAACAATAGATTGGAAATCGGTTTAAGAAACGAGTTTTGTACTAAAATAGAGTTGAAATCATTTGAAGAAGGAGTTTTGATATTTACTACTAGTATAGAAAACCTTTATATTTTAAAGTGACAAATCATAGAAGTGATTGTAGAAACAATCGGGCATAAAAATTCACATTCGAAGACGTGAATAAAATCCAAAGAAATCGATATCAAATCCATCAAAGTGGATATATCTAAAATTCCCAAAGAAAAGGTCATCAAAGTCGATAATAAATGACAACAACAAAAGGGAGACAACACGAATCGATTAAAGTTGGAAATTCAAACGAATTAGCAATATAGGCTAATCTGGCAAATAGTAGCAGGTCGGTCGACCGGACTCCCTGAGTCGGTCGACCGAACCAGAGGTTGGAAGTGCTTGGGGCACCAGGTCGGTCGACCGGCCTAGGGGGCTCGGTCGGCCGAAGCCTGTAACCAGCACTTCCAAACAGAGGCAGGAAGTGCCTAGACTACAGGTCGGTCGACCGGCCCAAGGGGCTCTGTCGGCTGAACCTGTAAGCTTGCACTTCCTACCCTATTTTAAAAGAGGTGCAACTCTCGACCAAATTGCAATCGCGCGAGCAACGGCGCTAAGGGTTTATGCCAATCGACTACCCGGCCCTATATGCTCCTCGATGCGTCACCAAAAACATGTTCAAACATTAAAGTTAGGATTTTTAACGAATTGAACTCAAAACACTAAAAATTGGAGTATTCACAAAAGCAATCCAAATCAAAATCAAATGCACATGAATAAGTGTTAGGAATTCATACCTAACAATCGAAGGTAATTCATAGACTTAGATGTGAGATTAAAAATCTCACCTTTGAACCCAAACAATAGAAGAAGAAGCTTGAAAGCAAGCTAAGATCAATTCCTCTTCAATAACAACTCAAGAAGCTTCAATCTAAGCTTAAAAGAGAAACATTTCCCAAATTAGGTTTAGGAAATTTCTGAAATCAAAGAGAGAATGAGTTGGAGAAGAAGAAGGAGGTGCTTACTAATGGGTTCTCTTTGATTTTGGAGCAAGAACTTGAGCTAGAAAGAGGAACTAGGGCTTGGAATTTCTAATTTCCATTCTCTTCCACCATTTTTGCTTGAGCTTGAGTGTTAGGAATTAGAAAATGAAGTAATGAAGAGTTAGAGAGGGTTGGGACTGAGTTAGTAAGTGGGGTTACTGGGCTCAGCCCAAACCAAAACCCTAAGTGAAAAAGTGTCAAAAATCAACTATTTCCAAACACATCGAAGCTTATACTCAAAAAGGTCGCAAACGTCATTTTGAACTCAATGGGGGTGGTCTCGAGTCCTAATTCGACCGTATGCAAAAAGTAGTTTTTCGGACCAAAATCCGACGAACGATAAAATATTTAAATAAAATATTTAAATATAAAATCGATAAATATGCGGGTTGTTACACATTGGGTTTGACTTAAAACATATCTTATTGGGTCTAAGTGAATGCATGCAAAAGTACACCTTTCAAAACCATTTAAAAGAGTTTAGGGAAAAATAGATGGCTTCGGAACCTTCTATTCGAAAGCATAAAACATTTCAATAAAATTGTTGAAGGACAACATTGAAATCCCCTTTCAACACCATTACCTTCGAAACCTTTGAACCCATTCAAAAGCATTTAGGAAGTGGCTTTGTATAAGTTTAAAAATAGCTACTCTTCAAAAGCATTGATGACTTCAATACACGCAAATGGTAAAAGAACGATGTGGGGTTTTGACTAGGTCGGAACCACTACTTTCGAAAGCATTATTTTATGAATAAAGGAACTCATTCGAATGCTCTTACTTAAAAATGAAAGATGGAAACCCTCTTCGAAAGCTAGTTAAAAAATCCCTTTTGAAAGCGTGTGTTTAGACTCCTTTGAAAGCTCTTAGTAAAACAAGGCAGATGCTTATCACTTAAAAATAAAACATAAGTTTCGACTCCATCGAAAGCAATGCTTTCGACACCATGCCTTCCGTCTTTTTCCAATCCACTTCATACCAATCTCATTGATACAATGTGTATTGATTTTGGCTTTAATAGGTTTTGACTAGGTTGGTTTCGACTGAGTCGAGGCGGAAGCATATGAGTCAAAAGGTGCTTCTAAAGGAGGCAAAACCCACTTTTCTAGAAAAAGGCTGAAATTAAGCTACTTTTAGTAATTACTTTATAAGTAACCTGCCTATTTATAATCCTTTAATTGGTTGCCTTAAAACTTTTCAAATCCTTTACAAAAATATTTGCCACACGTTTTCAGATCTAAATCAGAGAAAATTTAACAGTTAAGTCCTTCCATTATGTAAAACTAATAATGTAATTAAGCCCTTCTTTCTAAAATAGTTTAATTTTCATAGTAAATCACTTAGGAAAAATCACCAAAAATTACAGAAATTCCCTTTCAATATGCTGTCTAACATATAAAAATTTCAGACCCAAATTCTTTCTGAAATAATCGAAATTGCAAAAATTGAAACTCATATCAAGATCATATTTCACATGACATAAAATTTTCTCATGGCATTTTAAATCAATTTAGATTAATGTTCTCCTTAAAACCGTCCAAAATCATATTTAAACAATTTTTTTAAATCACAAAACCAAGCATATCATCATCCAAATCATCATAAAATGGATTTAATCTTAAATTCAAAAACGAATGATTATAAAAAAATAGAGATGATTAAGATTATTATTCACCTTGATTATGATAAGGACTTTGAGGTTTGTTGTAGATTAATTTCCCCTAGCTTTAATCCTTAGCGTTTGATTGAATTTCTCTTCCTTTTCTCCTCGTAGTGGTCGGCTCTTCTATTTAAATTTCGCGTTTGATTATTTGAAATGAAAGTAAACGTGAAAATGAATGGATATATAGATATAATGTGCAGCTACTTTCCTAATAAGTTTGTGTAATTTAATTAACATACAAGCCATTCTTAAGCCCATTTAATCTGTTTAAGCATGGCCTCTAATTGTTTTATTTAATTCTCAATCTCTTTATCGTTCTAATTCTTACATTTTTCTATTTAATTTACCTAATTAAATCTTATGATTAATTTTATCAAAATTAGGTATGTTATGTAAGTCCTTGAGATAAAGGTTTTGATGACAATAACCTTAGAATAAGATTATAAAATATAAATACTAATATTATAGTTTAGATATATATGTATATACAGGATTTAACGATGTAGGTACCAAGAATGAAGACTGTACAGTATAAAGATTCAAGATATCAAGATTGATGACTCATGAGTATCAAGATTATTAAGAGTTCAAGATTTCAATAATAAATAATTCAATTAGGAATTTTGTTAGAACTCCTAGAAAAATACTGGCATCTTAAAATCCAATTTATTCGTGGAATGGAATCCACTTCGAGCCCGTTAAAGGGATGGAACCCTAAGTAGGATGGAACCTACGAAAAATCTAGTGGAACATTGTTTTGTATCCACTAACTTTTATTCAAATGTTTATACAAAATTATATCTTGTTTCCAAAATGATTTTAAAACCTTCCTTTTAAAAGAATCAAAATCATCTATCCTGGTTTTAAATACTTTTAGCCTCAAAATAATCTTTAATTTCAAAATCAAATTATCCTTAGTTTTAAACTATCTTTTACTGATAATATATTTAACTTCTAAATATTTATACATAGATTTAAGTATAAAATTATAAGTAAAATTTTATTTATACCAAAATATTATTTCCTATATTTATTTATGTATTTTAACTATAGTTAAGTATATTTATAAAAGTTTAAAATAGTTTTAATATAAGATAAAAGTTATTTTCAAAGAAAAACAAAACACCAAAATTTCTTTTGGGATGTCGACATACCCAAGTTACCCATGTCGACATAGTGTCAGTTGATTTCAAAATTTTAAATTTCAAAAGAAGTGTCTATTCGTCATATCTCTTCACGAATGGACATAGTTGTTGTTCTTCTATAAATAGGGGATGTTTTCAATGGATTTTTAATCATATTTTCTGGTTTTCATTTCTCTTCTTCTTCCACATTTCTTTATACACATTCCTACCATTACTCTGCCGAAATCAACATTGAACCTAACTAGATTATCTTTGGTTTGATTCTCTATCACTATCTCAACAAGATCCTCAGTGCTACTCAAAGTTATATGCTTCTTTGTAATCAATTAAACGAGAAAAGGTGTGATTTTGGCCTTGGAAATCAATCAAGCGTGAAAAGGTGTGATTGTAGCCTTGGAAATCAATTGGGTGAACTTTTTGCCCATGAAATAAAGTATCTCTACCCAGAGGATTATAAATCTGGAGGGTGTACCTTGTTGCCTTGAAATCGAGGGTGTAATTGTACAATTGCTTTTGAAAGGAAATCTGTACTTGTGCGGGATTGGATGTAGGGTAACTCCAACTAGTATAAAATCCGGTGTGTTCTTTCCTTTACTGCTTTTACTTTATTTTTGCATCTGTGTTTGATTCTGTGATCATATCTGTGTCTGAATATTGCATACATTTGTGTTCAAATTAACAAAAAATCAAAAAAATTTAATAATTCCTTAAAACACTATTCACCTCCCTCTAGTGTTTATCCAAGCCTTAAGATCCGTGATCCACATTTCTTACAGTTACAGGCTCCCCTTCTTAAAGAATTTCGACCATGAAATTTAATAAGCACTAAATACTAAATATAGCAATCATCTATAACAACTCCTAACAACCGTACTAGCCTACCTGACTAGCTACCATCTATATAAATCTAATATAGACGTTCCCTCAAAGCAGATCAGGATAAGTTTCTTTTATCTGTCTTCTGTCTCCCAAGTACAGTCTTCTCATTATCGCTCCACTAAATTTTCACCGACCCGACTATCTTGTTCCTCAACCTTTACTCATCTCTCGCTACAACCTGAACCGGTTGTCTAACAAAAGTAAAATTCGCTCTAATACCAAATCTTCCAACTCTATTAGAGGAATAGTACTCTCTGGATCATGCACATACTTGCGAAGATGAGACACATGAAACACAATATGGACACCTACCACACTGCTTGGCAACTCTACTCTGCATCCGAGCTTCCCGATCCTCTATATAATCTGGAACGGACCAAAATATCTATGTGTCAGTTTCCTTGATTTTCTAAATCATACCACACCCTTCATCGGCGATACCTTAATGAAAACCCTATCTCCAACTGAGAATTCTAGGTCTTTACGCCACTTATCTACATAAATCTTCTGTCTAGATTGAGCTTCCTTCATTCTTCTCGGATCAACTCAGTCTTCTCTATTGCCTCTCTAACTAGATCTGGACTTAAGACTATTATGTCTCCAGTCTCCAACCAACATGCTAGTGATTAGCATGGCCTTCCATACAAGGCTTCAAAAGGAATCATTCCTATACTAGTATGTTAACTATTATTATAGGAAAACTCAACCAAATGTAGGCGGTCCTCCCAAGATCCACCAAAGTCCAATACACAAGTTCTCAGCAAATCCTTGAGTACCTTGTTGACTCTCTTTCTTTGCCCATCTGTCTGGGAGTGATATACGATACTCATATTAAGCTTGGTACCTAATACCTCTTATAGACCCTTCTAGAATTCACTAGTGAACAAAGAATCTCTATCACTGACTGTACTACAAGGAACTCTTTGTAGTCTAACTATGTTCTTCATGAACAACTTAGTTAAAATAGGTGTTGTCCTGGTTGACTTAACTAAAATGAAATGGGCACTCTTGGCCAACCTGTCCACTATGACTCATTTACTTTCATTTCTTCTATTTGACCTAGGAAATCCGTATATAAAACACATGGATATTAAATCCAATTTCCAAACTGGAATCTCCATAGACTGAAGCAACCCACTCAACCTCTGATGTTCGCCTTTCACTTGTTGACAATTTTCACATTGCTTAACCCACAAGCCAACATCCCTTTTCATACCTTCACAATGGAAACTCCTCTTTATATCTTGGTACATCTCGATCCATCCAGGATGAATCATAAACTTGGACTGATGACATTCTCCTAGAACTTCTTTCTGCAAGTCCTCCATATTCGGAACACATGATCATCCCTTCTTTCTCAACCATCCTCTTTGCTCAAAACTAAAATCCTTTAGGTCATTGATCTCTGATCCCACCTCAAGCCTTCTAATTCTCTCGGCTAATACTGGATCCTCTTTCTGCTTAGAAAAGTCCTCTCGATCAATACTGGTCCAACTTCTAAACAGGACAACATGGCGGTACTTTGACTAGAACTAGCAATCGATCCTAACTGCACAATACAAATAGTCAGAGCTTCTAAATCCCCCCACTCTGCCAACACAACTAACACAAAATTGAGATGTCTTCTGCTAAGAGCATCCTCTACCTTTCCCAGAAGTATACTCTACACCAAAATCATAAGCAGCTAAAAACTCCAAACACCTCTGTTGTCTCATTTTCAGCTCCTTCTGGAAGAATAAATATCTTAATGACTTATGACGCACTTATAGCTCAAATCTCTCCCCTAGGAGATAATGCCTCCAAATCTTAATGCAAAGATCACCGCAACCAACTCTAAATCATGAGTAGGATATCTCACTTCATGCGGTCTAAGTTATCGTGAAGCATAAGAAATTACTTTAACATTCTACATTAACAAAACTCCCAATCTAGTCCTACATGCATTAGTATACACCACCAACCCTTGGTTTCCGTCTAGAACTACTAATACTTGAGCATTGGTCAACAAATTCTTTAACTTAAGGAATGCTTCCTCACATTTATCGGACTAGACAAACTTCACCTCCTTCCTTGTCAACTTAGTCAAAGGTGCTGCTATCCATAAGAAATCCTTGGTGATTCTCTGGTAATTTTCAACGAGACCAAAAAAACTTCTAATCTCAATCATCGTCTCTGGTTGCTTCTAATTATTAACAGTTTCGATCATATTTGGATCAACTAACAAGCCCTTCCCTGAAACCACATGACCAAGAAACTTAACCTCTTTCTTTCAAAAATGACACTTGGAAAACTTCGCCTTCAGTTGGTGCTGCCTCAGCGTCTCAAGTACTGCTCTAAGATGATCTTCATGCTCTCTTTCATCCTTAGAATATACTAAAATATCATCTATAAACACCAACACGAACCTATCCAAGTACTCCGGGAACAATCGGTTCATCAAATCCACGAAGAAAGTGGGTGCATTCATTAATTCAAATGGCATTACTATCCATTCATATGAACCATACCTAGTTCAAAATGCTGTTAAAGGAATAATGTTGTAGCAACCCTAACTTGACCTTCGAAAATCGGCACCGAATATGACACTCGTATTCAAAGGCCGCAGATCCAAACGTCGAATCTGGTTAGCAGGAGCTTCTAACACATTAAGTATAACAACACAGCAGAAGAAAAAGAAATGAATATCAACATACAACATTGATAAAATATCCAATGATATACAACGATGATATCTATATGATACAAGAAATATCAAAGACAATAAATAGCAGCGGAAAACGAGTAGTAAAAGAGATAACTACAATATCAAACTGCAACTCCAATCCAATGCTCCAAAGCCACTTGCTCGAACCACCATCAAGCTGCACCAAACTAAGCAAGTGCAGTCCGGTGAATCCAAAGACTCGAATATCCAAGATCTCCAAAGAATACCAAAGAGAAAGCTAAAAGCTGCTGAATCGGTATCTACTATCTGAAAAACCAAACTCTAGATTGCCCGTGTGGAAAATTGTGGGCACCTAGAGTTTAGGAAGGGAACAATAAACTCCGGGTCGGTCATGAGACTGGTATGAGCAAACAAAAACATTTTATTTTAAAAAAACAAACAAAATAATTTAAAATTTGAAATTCACATTTCTTTTTGGAAAATGAAACCACCATAAGGCCTCCCGGCACACACACAATGCAATCGCACACATAGGGGAGATTTCTCCTTATGATAGTCAAACATGCTTGATATGCGAAAACTATTTGATATTATTATTAGTGCATAATGGAAAACGTTTTGAAAGTATAATATTAATCTTAGCTAGCATACGTACCATTATAGTATGCCTACTATAGCTACCATGTTAGATGGAAGGTTCTACAACTAAAACCATACAAGGCGCGTATTGGTAATTGGATTTCCAACAAATGGTCAGGCTAAGGAACTTCCTGGGCCACATGGTTATGCCTCTGGAGGGACGCCCCAAGAACCTAACCGGATCTCTGCCAACACAAGGCCGGGTTATCTCTGCAAACATAGGTAACTACTGACACGAGTATGTCATCCCCCGGTTTTAAACAACCTTTATCCGGGGCCCCAACAACAACAATCACAAAGTAATATATATATATATATATATATATATATATATATATTTGCGATATCCATATAAGTTAAGTATCTAGGCTCCATACCATGATACAACTTCTATCCAGAAGGAAATGCACATACCCTAAAGGGCGCTACTCCCCATAACCTTGCTGCATTCTTCTTGTTTCGACCATTCCGGGGTGTGAGGCTCGACGAAGTCTCGTCCACAAAGCTACGCTTTTCACAGAAGCAATGCTTTGATCAACAGATGATAAGCAGCACTTCGTATGCCACATTACCAAATTGAGAATGTATCACTAGTAGCCATCAACTACATAACCTCTGAGCTTATACGTCTCAAAGAAGTGTGTTAAGCTAAGAGAATAAATGTCGCCCTCCAAACAGAAATGTATTTGATAGATTCCAGTTTTACGTCTCAAAGTGTAACGTCAGACACACATCCATACAAGTCTGTTCTGGGTTCGAACAGAACCGAAGGCACTTTCGAAGAAGCCCTTGCAATCTGGATAATTTCTAATCACGTTCGGACTTCCCATCACAATGGGTGCTCAAATCTCTATACCAGGGTCATTCGGTGCAGAGACATTAGACAGGATATCCTTTCGTTTTCGAAAATACCCGATCTTCACCACTGGTCTTCAAATGCTATCCATAACGTCGTATCATTATTCGGAATGGGTTATATGACACAAGGTCCTCTCCCGGCTAAATCGGATAATGAGCGCAATATATAATAACATATGGATAATGGGATTTCAGTTAAGTCACAACTTTAAAATCCAAAACTTTTCTTTCAAATGGTTTAAACAAATTACCATATACAAATCTTTTAAACAAAAAGATTCATTTTAAAAACCTTCTATGGTTTAAACAATTTCCATACTTTAATCCTTCAAACAAAAGATTCACCTTTAAAAACCCCTTTTCAATTTAAATCAAACTTTACTAATCTTTAACAAAGATTCATTCATAGCCTTTCATAACAATTCCATTTCAAGTTGGATTAACTTATCCGTTCTTTAAATTAAAGACTCATTTCATGGCTTTTAAAACAATTTTCAAAGATTCATTCATAACTTTCAAAACAATTCCCGTTTCAAATCTTTTTATATATAAAAGATACACCATTTAGGATCCTCTTCGATTCCAAAACAAAGCTTAACTATCTTTCACAAAGGTTCATTCATAGCTTTTAAAAAAATTTCATTTCAAAAACCATTTGGATTGAAAATTCAAACTGTAAAACCATTTCAAAAATATTAAATTCAAATATTTGTGACTTAACTGATTTCCTCGTGAAATCAATATTTGTGTGTGTATAGTGTGGTCCAGGGGTTTACACACAATAGTGCAACAACATCAACCATTACAGATTCAAATACAACAATATATTTGATAAGCGGTATGAACTATAACGCTTATCTTTCATTCACAGATTACAGATATATATCATAAATAATAAATTACATTACAGATGATTAATTTCATCATAGAATAAATTACGTCATAGTTCCCAAAACAAAATAATTCATATCACACATTATCACAAATCAGGTACATCAATCAATTCAAAGCACTCCATATAATCCTAACATCCATGAGTAAGATCAATTAATTATCTGATTTATTTAAATCAGATTAATTACTTATGAATAAATTTATAATCCTGGTTAATTAATCATTAATTAATTAAAAACCATTTTGATTAATTACTGTTTAATCATTAATTAACCTTTAATTAATAATAGTTCTTTGACTAATTATCCTTAATTAATTTCAATAATTAATAAATTAATTCTTAATTAATTATCCTTAATTAAAATAAATGATTATTCCCAATCATTTTCATAAATTAATTAACCATTATTAACTATCTTAATTAACCTTTATTAATCCTTAATTAACTGTTAACCATCCTTAATTAGCAGTTAACCAATCCTTAATTACCATTTGGTTAATCCTTAATCACCATTGATTAATCAATTAATTACCACTTAACAACTTCTTAATTAATCCGTAATTATGGATTAATTATCCTTTAATTATCAATTAATAAACCCCAATTATTAATTAATCTCCTTTAATACAAAGTAATTAATCCTTAATTACTTTCATAATCAATTAATTAACCTTTAATTAACTGATTAATTATTCATCAACTATCGGTCAATAAACTTAATTATTAATCAATATCTCTTAGTACAAATTAATTAATCCATACTTAATTTTATAATTAATTAATTAACCATTAATTAACTAATTAATTATCTCTTAATTAATTTCTTAATCAATCCTTTATAATTAAATTAATTAATTAAACTTAATTTTCTTTAAATTAACTTAATCAAAGTTAAGATATTAAAATCTTAACTAAGATAATGTTATCTTATAAATGCTTTAATTACCCTTAACATATTCACAATATTTACCTTTATAACTATCTTTACTTAATTAAATTATTAATTAAGTTTTTTTAAAATAAAACAACCATTTAACTTGATAAATTAAAGTTATCAAAACACAACTTTAAATAACTTAAAATATTTATCAATTTATAGTTTTTAAAAACTAGTTTTAATTTGAATTTAAAACTTGTCTTTTTATATAAACTTTTAAAATTACTTTTATAACTCAATTTTGGAATATCAATTTAAATTAACAAATTTTAAATTTATCAAACTTCAAAATTTCTTAATCAAAATATTTAAGAAAATATAAAGTAGTTTATATAAAAAGGTTTTAATCCAATTTAAATTTAAATTTCAAAAAAAACTTGTTTCCAAAACTTTTTAAAATCTGCATAACATATAGCTTCGGGTCATACCCGAATGCCACTCAGGTTTAAACCCGAGTTTGCTTCCTCTTCTCCCCATTACCTTACTTTTTGATTTAAAAACTTAGAATTTGTTAAGTTAAAAACTGAAGAAGCCAACACTCACATCCCCGAAGACGTACTCGAGAAAAGTGCTGAAACCCCCGAGTTTCCCCTCGAACCACTTCCTTTACCCAATCACTGACAGCAATCAGCACTGGTGCACCTGCACAGGTGATCGCGACGATGCTGGCCACCGCCGATGCCTTCAACCTTTCGACGATCATCACCTCTTACAATACCGACCCCCAGTTCTACACTACAAGGCAATAAACAAAATCGAACTACTCTTGTCGAATTCTGGAAACATGGCATCACCTAAAACTTCACCTAACCCTCGACTCTGATCATCAGAGAGTATGCAACCACGGCCACCCACTCACAAGCCTTCCACGCTACTTTCCTCCCATTATCGAGTAACTCGAACCACCCAAGACGCCACAACAGCTTGAACCACAACCATGAGCAAAACTGGGTGTTAAACCCTACCTTAATCGATTTCTGATGCCATGGTGATTAATAAAATCGCACGCCATTTTTGCCTAACAACCTGATCGACACTCTAGCTTCAGACAAAGACTCGCTCACTCTAATACTTTCGATCGCCAGAAAATGATCGAGATTCATTTTCCAGAAAATTCCAAAATTTACATTCAATTCAACATTAAAATTTTGAATTTTTGTTTTAAAAATTATAATTTTTCAATGATGATTCGATATATATACATGAATCAATATAACACAACATTTGATTTATTTCATTATTCAAGTTTCCACTGCATTTTCTTGTTTACAGGAAATTTATAAACTTAAATTACTTAAACTTTTTCTCATAATCTAGATGGAGTTTAAACTTGACTAATTTGTTTAAAACCCAAAGCTTCAAAGTATTTAGATGGGAAGTTTTGAATTTTGATTTATTTTTTTAAACCTCTATAATCAGGTATGAACAGAGAAGCACAAATATCAGGCATGCAGATTCAAATGCATTCATATCTACAGACTTTATACTACTATCTACACATGCAGGAATCATTATAATAGCAATTACTTAAGCAACAAATATTAACCAACTTTAGTTTTAAATTTAGATGTTTACTCACCAGGTTTTGTTGAACAAAGAAGAACAGAGGCAGTGAACAGATTTGTGCCTAGAATTGATTTTTGATTTCTGATTTTTGAACTGGAAATGGTTTTACTTGAATCTGAAGTTCTATTTGTTGCTTTGCCTTTTGATCTTTGCATTGAATCAGGGAAGGATTTGATTTGGTCAGGCATGATGCATGCTTCTAGGTTGAAAGCTTGAAAATTGTTTAATTCTAATTTCTGTTTTTCTAATTTGTTTCAGATGTTGAAATTTTTTTCCAGGTTTTCTTTTCTATTTTAAATTCTCTGTTTTGATTAAATAAAGATGTTGAAGACTGGTTTGAATCTTTACAGGTTTCTTTTCTTTTATTACATTTTAATTAAATTTTATTTTGAAATAAATATGCATTTGCCACTTGTTTATTCATTTTACACTTGTTAACCTAAATTATTACTCATTAAACATTTGTCCAATACCCATCAATTTTTTTTTGTTTAAGTCCTTTATTCAAATTAATTTAAAATTTATAGTTTAAACCTTTAAAATTATTTAATCTTTATATTTACAGTGTTTATGTAATACATTTTATATTTAAACTTAAATTTAGTTTAGTACATAAATATATTCATATTTATTTTCCATTCATATATTTATATATTATTTTTATTTGCAAATCATGTTTTAACCCTTAACTTAGATTTATTTGGAATGCATGTTTTTAAATCTTACTTTATTTAAATCGATGAAACAAGTTTTTATTTATTTAAATTTATGAAATATGTTTTAAACCTTTAAAATTAAATCCAATTACTTTTACAAAAATATTTACTATTAAATTTCCAAATAAACTTGATTTTAAAATCTACTTTTAAATATATTTATTTTCAAATATGAAAGAAAGTGTCTTTAAATCCTTTTATTCATTTTCACACTATTATATTTTTAAATAAATATTTATATATATACATTAATTTCAAAATATAACTTTCATATATAACATATATCCATCTTCCTATATTCAGATCAAATTCAAATTATCTTATAAAAATCCACTTATATAAATAGATAAACATACATCTAATTGAATTTGGAAATTCAAACACAATTTAAATCTTTTTATCTACAATTTACTTTCAAAAATTACTCCAATCATCAAATTAGACTGAGCTAAAATCCGAGGATGTTACAGATTCCCCCCATAGAAAATTTCGTCCTCGAAATTTGAAAGTAGGGAGATAACAAAAGAATATAGAGAGATAGAGAGATGAATCACCAAATCAAACTGAATATCTATCCTGTAATAATGGATACAAGAACGAATCAAGATACTCGGGTCACCAGATCTACGAATATACAGGGGTATTGGTTAGTTTGAAGATATCTAACCACTCATAGAATATACCGGGACCCAACAGAATAAACAGATATATGGATGCAATCCAAAACTTTTAGTTTAAACAACAAAAATATATCTATCAACCATAGCAACCAAAGCAAACAATTCATCCAAACAAACAATTCTGACCCATTTGGAGTTTATGCCCTATGCAAATATATCAAAGCTTCTTCCTAGGGCTGCCAGGAATCATCAAAGAATTGAAAAGACAAATCAAAGGAGATTGATATAAAAAGTTGTTTTCGCTATTGCAGGGTACTGACCATTTGCAGTGGTACTCCCATGTCCCCTATCTTGTCCTCTTCTTGCACTCATACTCACTATCAGTGGATAGTAAGAGAATTTACTAAGGCATTCAGATCTTAGGGATATACTCATTCAAGGGTATACTTCACCCTATCTCTAATGAGTTACCTAATGTGTTATACTCCTGAGCTAAAGTTCAACCTTCAATTATGATAACAATTGTAGCAAACCTGACTCGACCTTCGAAAATCGGCACCGAATACGACACTCATATTCAAATGCAGCAGATCCAAACGTCGAATCTGGTTTGTCGGAGCTTATAACACATTAAGTATAACAACACAACGCAAGAAAAAGAAATGAATATCGACATACAACATTGATACAATATCCAATGATATACAACGATGATATCAATATGATACAAGAAATATCAGAGACAATAAATGACAGCGAAAAACGAATAGCAAAAGAGATAACTCCAATATCAAACTGCAACTCCAATCCAATACTCCAAAGCCACTAGCTCGAAACACCATCAAGTTCCACCAAACTAAGCAAGTGCAGTCCGGTGAATCCAAAGACTCCAATATCCAAGATCTCCAAAGAATACCAAAGAGAAAGCTAAAAGATATTGAATCGATATCTACTATCTGAAAAACCAAACTCTAGACTGCCCGTGTGGAAAATTGTGGGCATCCAGAGTTTAGGAAGGGAACAATAAACTCCGGGTCAGTCATGGGACTGGTATGAGCAAACAAAAACATTTTATTTTAAAAAAACAAAAAAATAATTTAAATTTGAAATCTGCAATGCTTTTTGGAAAATGAAACTATCATAAGGCCTCCAGCCACACACACAATGCAATCGCACACATAGGGGGATTTCTCCTTATGATAGTCAAATATGCTTGATATGCGAAAACTATTTGATATTATTATTAGTGCATAGTGGAAAACGTTTCGAAAGTATAATATTAATCTTAGCCAGCATATGTACCATTATAGTATGCCTACTGTAGGATCGATTTCACCCTAGAAGGGGGTGAATAGGGTGATGGTATAAATTATAAAAAATAATTGCGGAAGCTTATAAAATAATTTCAACACAGATCATAGAACAATAGCAGCACAGATAATAGCAGAATAATAAATGCAGAAATAGAACGACACAGAATTTAGCCAGCTTCGGCAAAACCCTGCCTACGTGTTGTCCCCAAGGTTTTTACAAGAAATTAGATAGTCAGACGCTTACACAGGTAAACTCACGACACCCGCTATCGACTAAACCTAACTCTACGCTCAAAACCCTACCGCAACTCAGCCATTGAGTTGCGAATTCTCAAATTACGCCACGTAGTTTGTCCCCTAGTCACACGACTAGAAATTAAAACGGTTTAAAAATAAATTACAAATTAAAAACAATTTAAAATTAAAATAACCCTAATTTAAAATAAAAGCCCTTTATAAAATAGCCGGCCCTTTTCTCTTTTTATATTTTTGAGTTCGGCCCGTTGTTTTTTGAGATAGCGGCGGCTCTCTTCTCGTCTTTGCAAATTAGGGCTTCGTCCCTTCGATCCAATTTAGGGTTGTTGATGAAATTGAAGTGCTGCTTCATTGTTCGATCGAAACAGATGATCTAATTCGATGCTTGCTTGTTCGATCAGAAGTTACTTTGAATTGCAGACAGCAACTTCAATTTTTCCAGTTCGGTTGAATGATATGGTATGTGATTTCCTTTTTGTTTATTCTTGTTTATATGCTCGAACTCGATTGATCTATGCCGATGATGATTATTGCAATTTATAGGAGTCTGATCTCCTTGAATTACGTTCGTCTGATTTTTTCATTATCATGCTTTCGGCCATTCGATTTTTGTTAAATGTCGATGATTTATTTGACTTAATCAAATTCGTATATTTCACGTCTTGATTCCTTGGCTACCACGATATTTTGATTTATGGCTTGACTTGTTCGACTCCTTGATTGCCACGGCTTCAGCTCCGATCATTTTTCTGTTGACTTTGATAAAAGAAAATTTGACTTTGACTTCTTTTCACTTCGTCACTGTATGTTGTACTTAGTTGTTGGTACTTCCGCTTAAGCATTGGAGTTGTAGCATATCTCAGGTTGCATTCCACATTGAACTGGTGTGGAGTATATTTGCATTACTACATACTTGTAGTATATTAATCGTCTGCACCTTGTCCTGAAGTGTTTGATGTGTTCATTTGATTGTTGTGCACTGAGTTTGCTTCGAGTCAGTTTCATTGTGTTGGTTTCATTGTTGCTGTGTCACTGTCTTCTTTGTACACTTGAAATTCATTGATGATTTTGCACTGCGTCATTTTGTATCTGCATCCTCAGATGACAATTCAACTGTGCTTTGTTCTTATCATTCCTTTGGTATTGTTGCAGATCACTTGGCTACTGTGTATCACTACATAGTGGTTGTATACTTATCTTCATATATTTAAACTGCTGTCTCATTTACTTGTGTTCGTTGTAGTCTTTGTATTGTTGTCAGTTTCTTAGAACTGTTAAAAATAGTTCGACGTTTACTTCGACTTGGTCTTTTGGAGCTTGAGTTGCTTCACCTGGTTCATTTGAAGTTGTAGCTTGCACTTTTGTTGTTTGCATTGAGCATTTTGTATGCTTGCAATTTTGGGTTTCCAGTTGCACTTAGTTCGTTGTCATTTTGCTGGAATGACTTCGACGTTGGCTTTGTAGTTGGTCTGGAGTTGTTACTGTAGTTGTGTAGTTGGTTCCTTACTTTTCATTGTTGCTTGGATATTGAATTGCTTCATGCTTCACTGTGACCTTCATGTATTTTGTTTATAGTCAGTTGCCTCTGGTTTGAGTTTTTGCTTTCACTTGAACTGTATGTAGCTGTCTTGACCACTTGGTTGTATTCGGATTTGGTTTTCGAATTACACCTGAGTTGAATCCGATTTGGATTTGACCTTGTGTTGAAAGTTGTGACATTATTTTATTACACTTGAGTTGAATCCTGTATTTGGGTTTGACCTGTGCTCACTTGTCCCTGTAAATCGATCAAGTGTATATTTCGGTGTGCACGGCCTTGTGGCATATACAGTGATACACTGCGTATGTCACAAGTTGTTCGTGTATGATGAATTCAAAAATTAAATGATGACGAACAACCCAAATAACCGAGGCAAATATTATTTTCAAAATTCATTTTTTATTTTATACTGCAAAAAATATTTCCTTTTCAATTTTACTGCGTTAGTGTATATTTTTGCAGATTGCTCAGATGTTGGATTCTAAGTGGAATGAAGTTGAAGATGAACTACGAGTGTGAGTGATATGTAGTGAGGAATTTATGTAAATTGAATTGTGATGTATTTGTAATCAAAATTGTATATGTATAGTGAGAGCTCGAATTTGTACTATTCAAAATTGTAATAAATATTTGTTTGAATAAAATTTCTGTTTGAATTCAAATTCTGTGTTATTTAATTTTATTCAGCAAATATTTAATTAATCTATGAAAAATAAAATAGTACATTAACAAATACATTTAAACGAATGTATATATGTTTATTATCATCAAACAAAAATCATGTAAGCGCATATTCAATAATCTCCCCCGTTTGATGATAACAAACAAATATTGAAGATTTTGAATATGTTAAATGTATTTGATCATTCATATGCTCTAATTGCTCCCCCTATTTAAATGCTTCCTCTCTACACAAAGCTCCCCCTACATATATGCATACAAATAATAATATGCAATGAGCCTAGATGCAAATGGAAAATTATTTGACCTTTGCTTGATTTTGTTGGACAAAATCTTAACTTTTCTCTCCCCCTTTTGTTATCAGCAAAAGAATAATAGTGTTAGAGAAAATAGAGGTAAAGTGATCGATATTAATTCAACATTAAAACTCAATTGAATATAAATATTAAATTTCAATAAAAAAATCAAACAAAAATCATAAATATTTTGTTAGTGCATATTCCACTTTTAGAATGATGGGAATTATGCCATCATATAAAACCATACAGTTGCGTCTATTTGTTGTATATTTATATCGGGAATTTGAATATCTACTAACCATGCATAACTGTTAGGACTTTTAAATGAGATTATTAGTATTCCAATTTTATTTAAAAAAATGAATTCAAGTATCTTCTAACCACGCATAACCGTGAGGACTTTTAAATGGGATTAGAATCAACTTGTTTATTTTAAAAATCAACTTTTGATATGCGTTCCATACATGCATAACCGTGAGGACTTTTAAATGAGCATGGAAGCACATAACAAATTCCAAGTAATTCACCCATGCATAACCGTGAGGACTTTTAAACGAGAGTCAATACTTTGGTATTTATTTATTTATTATTATTATTATTATTTAAAATGAAAAAATGAAAAACGAACGATTCCTGTTTAAAGCACCACATATCGACAGACTATATTGAATTTTGATGAGTGATGGTCGTTAGAAATATGATAGAGATAGAGATGGTCATGGAATTTTTACCAACAAAAAGTTTTATAACTCTTGTTTTAATTTCTAAAGAAATTTACTAATTATACTGTCTTGAATCATAATATATAATAAATATCAACACTCATTACTTTTTCAATCACTATTTATCTTTTCGATAATTATTAGGGAGTCGGATTAGTCAAAATAGTCATTTAAAATCAAATTCAAATATAATTATGAAATCAATTTTTCAAAATGACTAATCTGAAAATATGGTCAAAAATGATTTTCTCGAGGAGGTTTTATAAGAAAATTTTCTGCTATTTGAAAATTGTTTGAAATGAAAAATATGCAGATATTTTCTTTGAAAGAACGATGCAGTTACTAAATGTCTTAAAAATCACGTTCAACTAGTAATTTTTCTATCAACTAGATTACCAGTGTAATCTGCATCAGAATTTCTCTTTCACTCAAAAACATCATTAATTGAATTTGATCGACCAAACCATGAAGTGTGCACCAAAAATTTCAAACTCAATTTTGACAGCAATTTAAATGACATTCTCTTGAATTTGAATTGAAGCCGTGTAAACAATCAATAACCGTGAATATAGAGTTAGCCGTATTATAAGCAAATGTATTATAATCCAACAAAACACTATTTTTAATCCAAACTGATATATATGAAGTAATCCAAAGAATTTAGAGAATTTTATAGTGTTTTTTTGGCATAAGAATATAATTTGGCCAACTAAGTTGAATAAGTCAGAGTCAAAATCATCATTTTTTTATCATCTCATTATTGGCTGATTTAATCCAGAATATGGTGCAGATTATCACATTTAATATACCATTCAAATAAATATACCATTACCTGTTTTACCTTTACGATATTTTTTGTTGTTGTCTGTTGTGATTCTGTCACCTTTATACTAGGCTAAGGAACTTTGCTTTGTCGCCCTTTGTATTTCTGGAACAGCCAAAAATCCAGAGAACACTGTTGTTGTTCCTTAGCATGCCACCACACCTACACGGAAAAAGATTTATGTGACCTATTTGTTTTTATAGATCCATGGTTGTTAGTGGCATAAAGTTTTGAAAAACAATTTTGTAAAGACCCAAAACTATTTATAATTGTTCCCTTCGGCACCCAAATTTATTTAACTTTGAGAGATTTTATATTTTTTCCTTTAGGAACCCAAATTGGTATAGTTTTCACATGTTTGGGTCTATACCAACAATTATTGTGACTGTGTCCATATTTTCTACAAATTGTGCACATAGAATTAACTTGATTAATATTGCTTTCAACAATTTTCGAACTTTTATATCCAAGTCCTTGTCTAACCGTATTAACATTTTGCTTTCCCAATAGCATATTCAACGATTTATCACTTTTTGAAAATTTATCTAAAGTCGGTGACAATTGTTGGACTTGTGTTTTGAGAGATTCATTTTCGTTTAACAATTGTGTGCACTTTTTAATAGAATTCTCTCTCCTAGTATTTTCATTCTCTTTTAAAATCAGAATTTCATTTTCAAGTGATTTTATATTGATTTCTGATTTTTTAATTTCCTCTTTGAATGTTGGACACCTATCACACTTAGGGATCCTTCTTTGATAGTTTTTAACTAATTGGTCAAGTTGTTCATTTAATTCTATCAAAGTGTCTTTTTGTAATTCAAGTTTAGCGTATTTTCCCCTAATTCGTTCAAAACAACCATTTACTTCGTGAAAATATATAAGCAACTCTGAATGAGTAGATACCTCGCTTGGCACATCATCATCACTGTCAGTTATATCACCTCGAAGGCACAAATCTGCTTTTTCGCTCTCACTGCCAGTGCTTTTATCATCCTCATCCATTTCATCCCAAGTGGCTGCAAAACTTTTCCTTTTCTGTTTCTTTCCATGGCTGATTTGATTCTGTGGGTAATTTGGCTTTATATGACCGGGTTTGTTGCACTTGTGACGGATGATTTTCTGTTCTTCTGAGTAGTCTAGTGCTTTACCTATTCTGCTTTTCAATTCCTGATTTCGAGTTGGATTTCCGTATTTGCGATTCCACCTTTTGAATTTCGTTATTAGCAGTGCCAGCTCTGCTGCTCCATCATCATCATCGTTATCATTATCACTTTCGGTTGTTCCTTTGAGCGCTACTGATTTCTTTCGAGTATCTCCTCCTTCACGCTCTTCCTTGAATTTCACTTCTATCTTATAAGTGGTGAGATTTCCGATGAGTTCTTCAACTTTCATTTGTTTAAGTCTTTTGATTCTTGAATGGCAATCACCTTTGCTTCAAATTTTCATGGAAGGACTCTGAGGATTTTTCGGACTATCTCCAACTCTGTATATGATTTTCCAAGAGCTTTTGATTTGTAAACGATATTGGAAAGTCGTCCATGCATCTCTTTGACATTTTCTTCCTTCGCCATTGTGAAGTTCTCGTATTCGCTGCTTAGCATGGCAAGGCGAGATTCTTTGACTTGAGATGTTCCTTCATGAGTCACTTCTAGTGTGTTCCATATTTCCTGCGCAGTTAGATAATGTGAGACATGATTAAATTCAAATTGATCCAATGAACAGATAATAGAATTCATAGCTTTAACATTAGTATTTTTTAATTTACTTTCCATTGTTCCTTTCGCTTATCTACTTCCTGATTATCTACATTTATAGTCGATGTTCTATAACTTGTCTCAACAATATTCCAAGCATCAATGGTTTTCAGAAAGATTTCCATCCTATTTTTCCAATAAGCATATTCACCATTGAACATTGGTGGTCTAACTATGGATTGACCCTCAGCAAAAGCAGTATTAAAAGAAGACATTTTAAAAATTCAAATTTTTAAAACAAAAATTGGTTTTTGAAAACGAATTTTTTTAAAACAGAAGTTGACTTCTATTCCCAGCTCTGATACCACTTGTAGGATCGATTTCACCTTAGACGGGGGGTGAATAGGGTGATGGTATAAATTATAAAAAATAATTACGGAAGCTTATAAAATAATTTCAACATGGATCACAGAATAATAGCAGCACGATAATAGCAGAATAATAAATGCAGAAATAGAACGACACAGAATTTACCCAGCTTCGGCAAAACCCTACCTACGTGTTGCCCCCAAGGTTTCTACTAGAAATTAGATAGTCAGACGCTTACACACGTAAACTCGCGACACCCGCTATCGACTAAACCTAACTGTACGCTCAAAATCCTGCCATAACTCAGCCATTAAGTTGCAAATTCTCAAACTACGCCACATAGTTTGTCCCCTAGTCACACGACTAGAAATTTAAACGGTTTAAAAATGAATTACAAATTAAAAACAATTTAAAATTAAAATAACCCTAATTTAAAATAAAATCCCTTTATAAAATAGCCGGCCTTTTTCTCTTTTTATATTTTTGAGTTCGGCCCATTGTTTTTTGAGATAGCGACGGCTCTATTCACGTCTTTGCAAATTAGGGCTTCGTCCCTTCGATCCAATTTAGGGCTGTTGATGAAATTGAAGTGCTGCTTCATTGTTCGATCGAAACAGATGATTTAATTCGAAGCTTGCTTGTTCGATCAGAAGTTACTTTGAATTGCAGACAGCTACTTCAATTTTTCGAGATCGTTTGAATGATATGGTATGTGATTTCCTTTTTATTTATTCTTGTTTATATGCTCGAACTCGATTGATCTATGCCGATGATGATTATTGCAATTTATAGGAGTCTGATCTCCTTGAATTACATTCGTCTGATTTGTTCATTATCATGCTTTCGGCCATTCGATTTTTGTTGAACATTGATGATTTATTTGACTTAATCAAATTCGTATATTTCACGTCTTGATTCCTTGGCTACCATGATATTTTGATTTCTGGCTTGACTTGTTCGACTCCTTGATTGCCACAGCTTCGGCTCCGATCATTTTTCTGTTGACTTTGATAAAAGAAAATTTGACTTTGACTTGTTTTCACTTCGTCACTGTATGTTGCACTTAGTAGTTGGTACTTCCACTTAAGCATTGGAGTTGTAGCATATCTCAGGTTGCATTCCACATTGAACTGGTGTGTAGTATATTTGCATTACTGCATACTTGTAGTATATTGATCGTCTGCATCTTGTCCTGAAGTGTTTGCTGTGTTCATTTGATTGTTGTGCACTGAGTTTGCTTCGAGTCAGTTTCATTGTGTTGGTTTCATTGTTGTTGTGTCACTGTCTTCTTTGTACACTTGAAATTCATTGATGATTTTGCACCGCGTCATTTTGTATCTGCATCCTCAGATGACAACAACTGTGCTTTGTTCTTATCATTCCTTTGGTATTGTTGCAGACCACTTGGCTACTGTGTATCACTACATACTGGTTGTATACTTATCTTCATATATTTAAACTGCTGTCTCATTTACTTGTGTTCGTTGTAGTCTTTGTATTGTTGTCAGTTGCTTAGAATTGTTAAAAATAGTTTGTCATTTACTTCGACTTGGTCTTTTGGAGCTTTAGTTGCTTCACCTGGTTCATTTGAAGTTGTAACTTGCACTTTTGTTGTTTGCATTGAGCATTTTGTATGCTTGCAATTTTGGGTTTCCAATTGCACTTGGTTCATTGTCATTTTGCTGGAATGACTTCGACGTTGGCTTTTGTAGTTGGTCTGGAGTTGTTACTGTAGTTGTGTAGTTGGTTCCTTACTTTTCATTGTTGCTTGGATATTGAACTACTTCATGCTTCACTGTGACCTTCATGTATTTTGTTTATAGTCAGTTGCCTCTGGTTTGAGTTTTTGCTTTCACTTGAGACTCTGGTTTGAGTTTTTGCTTTCACTTGAGACTGTATGTAGCTGTCTTGACCACTTGATTGTATTCGGATTTGATTTTCGAATTACATCTGAGTTGAATCCGATTTGGATTTGACCTTGTGCTGAAAGTTGTGACATTATTTTATTACACTTGAGTTGAATCCTGTATTTGGGTTTGACCTGTGCTCACTTGTCCCTGTAAACCGATCAAGTGTATATTTCTGTGTGCACGGCCTTGTGGCATATACAGTGATACACTGTGTATGTCACAAGTTGTTCGTGTATGATGGATTCGAAAATTAAATGATGATGAACAACCCAAATAACTGAGGCAAATATTATTTTCAAAATTCATTTTTTATTTTATACTGCAAAAAATATTTCCTTTTCAATTTTACTGCGTTAGTGTATATTTTTGTAGATTGCTCAGATGTTGGATTCTAACTGGAATGAAGTTGAAGATGAACTACGAGTGTGAGTGATATGTAGTGAGGAATTTATGTAAATTGAATTGTGATGTATTTGTAATCAAAATTGTATATGTATAGTGAGAGCTTGAATTTGTACTATTCAAAATTGTAATAAATATTTGTTTGAATAAAATTTCTGTTTGAATTCAAATTCTGTGTTATTTAATTTTATTCAGCAAATATTTATTTAATCTATGAAAAATAAAATAGTACATTAACAAATACATTTAAAAGAATGTATATATGTTTATTATTATCAAACAAAAATCATATATGTGCATATTCAACACCTACTATAGCTACCATGTTAGATGGCAGGTTCTACAACTAAAACCGTACAAGGCGCATATTGGTAAATGGATTTCCAACAAATGGTCAGGCTAAGGAACTTCCTAGGCCACATGGATACGCCTCTGGAGGGACGCCCTAAGAACCTAACCGGATCTCTGCCAACGCAAGGCTGGGTTACCTCTGCAAAAATAGGTAACTACTGACACGAGTATGCCATCCCCCGGTTGTAAACAACCTTTATCCGGGGCCCCAACAACTACAATCACAAAGTAATATATATATATGTATGTATATATATATTTGCGATATCCACATAAGTTAAGTATCTGGGCTCCATGCTATGATACCACTTCAATCCAGAAGGAAATGCATATACCCTAAGGGGCGCTACTCCCTATAACCTTGCTGCATTCTTCCTGTTTCGACCATTCCGGCGTGTGAGGCTCGATGAAGTCTCGTCCACAAAGCTGCGCTTTTCACAAAAGCCATGCTTTGATCAATAAATGATCAGCAGCACTTCTTATGTCACATTACCAAATTGGGAATGTATCACTAGTAGCTATAAACTACATAACCTTTGAGCTCATACGTCTCAGAGAAGGGTGTTAAGCTAAGAGAATAAATCTCCGCCACCAAACAGAAATGTATTTGATAGATTCCAGTTTTACATCTCAAAGTGTAACGTCAGACACACATCCATACAAGTCTGTTCTAGGTTCGAACAGAACCGAAGGCACTTCCAAGAAGCCCTTGTTGTGTTCTAGATTATTGTTTTAGATTGTGAAATTCTTGGTCAAATTCTTGGTTGTAAAAGTAGTGAAAATGACCTCTCCACTTTTAAAATTGATTATGGAAATAGAGAAGTTATGCATGACTTATTTTCAAATGATAAAGAGTATAGTTCTAAAAGAAAAAATCCTAGGCTAATAGCAAGTTTAATGAGTCTTATTGTACAACAAAATATTACGCCAAGGATGAAAAATTACAATAACCCCACTCAAAAAGTTTTCAAAGCTCTTTTTGTTATTTTCAAAAAATGATATAAATTGGGCTCAAGTGATTTTGGATGATTTTGTTCAAAAGAAAATTTCTAGATATGAAAACATGCTTAATCATTGTGTACCTTAATAGAAATTTTAAAATATTTTCGTATTGATTTAAGTGGTGAAAAATTTTTGCCTCATAAATTTTTTGACAAAGTAAACCTCTCTCTAATGCACATCCCCCTCAAATTTCAACCATATAAGTCTCTTACCAAAAAGGAAGAGAAATCATCAAGAGAAGAAGTGCAAGAGATTTCTAAGAAGAAGAAAGTGAAGATATAGAAATAGATGAGGAGGAAGAACAAAAGGAAGAAGAGAAGGAAACAGAAACATCTCTTGAAAGCTATGACAAACTATCTCTTTATTCAAACAAAGAGATACATAAGAGTCAAGAGAAGTTTCTCAATGATCAAAAGAAGCTTAAAACCATATTTCTTGTAGATATACTCAAAAACCAGTTCATCTTCTTATCTTATTCCATTCTACACATCTCTTTCCATAAAACTGAATTCAAACATCAATTTTTCAAACAGAAACTAAGTGAAAATCTTAAAGAAACTCTTCAACCTTCCAAGAATGTTATTTGCTTCATTTTTCTCAATCAACGACACTTGGAGTTGAGTCAAATGCAAATGAGAAAAGAATAAGAAAAGCAATTTGATTCTCTACGACGCTTAATTTCTTGTTTTGCTAATGAAGTTCAAGGCAATGCCCTAAAATTCTAGAACTCTAAAGCAAAAATAGAACATGAAGATTGGGAAGATATCAATACCAATCTAATCTTTGGATCTGAAGGGTTAGTTGAAGTTCTTAAGAAAATCTAATATGCATCTATAATTTCTATTTGTATATTATTTGTACATTTTTAGTTTGTACAATTAACTCTTGTTATAATCTATACTTTTTATGTCATTAATTAAGTGGGTATAGATTATGATGTATGGTTGAAATAAATGTTATTATAATTATAATTATATGCCTATTTCTCAGAAATATTGTTTCACAACAAATATTGATTTTGATTCCATATACAACATTATCACATTTCATAATACTTAATATATCACATTTAAGGGAAGTTATTTTTGTATATCCATTTTTGTTGATGACAAAGGGGGAGAAAATACAGACTTGGGGAAGAGTATGGTCGACCTGATGTTGGCCTTTATACTTTTGTTTTTGCAGCTTTGTTTCGTAGCTTTTAGACTTCAAATTGCTATGGATTCATGACTTGTTTTACTGCAAATTTTGAGATGATTTAGATGTCAATTAGGGGCGTCACAGCTTGATATAATCATATAATAAAAGGGAGTTATCCAAAATAGGGGTTAACCAATTTGGAGTTACATGATATTTTACAATAAATATATTTACTTGGTTGTTATCATCAAAAAAGAGGAGATTGTAAATACCATAGAAATTGATTTTGATAACAACTATATAACTATAGATACCAATGTTTTTTTAAGTTGTATATAATATTTTGCAGAATATTACATAGGTTTATAGAAGTACAAGATAATCGAATTTGAAGACTGAACGGTAAAAAGACTAGAGAGCAGGATTCAAAGATAATCAAGATAACCGAAGACTCGATTTCTTTTATTGAAATAAAAAGTGTAAACTACAAATAAGAATGTCCATACTTTACATATCTTTATCCTTTTTGTTATATTACTAAGTATTTTCAAATGATGCACTTTTTATACATTTGCGGAATTAGATAATCTATAGAGATTACTGAAAATAAAATACAATTTGATTATACGTTTCTCCTAATAAACCAAAACATAGAAATTCACATTCCAAGTCAAATTAGAGCGATGTAAACCAATGCTAACATTTTACAACCCAACTATAAATCTAAAAATAAACTTTACAATTCTATCAACATTCAACTTTAACAAATTTAGGAACGTATTTTCAAATTTGTAGATTAGAGGTAAATAACATTCTGATTCCAATTACCTATTTTACAAAATTCGCAGACAATATTCATAAACATTCATTTTAAGCCTACAACTCATCAGATCTTATATATGCATAATAATTAAATGAAATTAAACGAGCTAAAGTTCAATATTATAAATACATTATATAATTTTCCACTAACTTTTCAAATCTCTCAAAATTCATTTCATTACTTTACTCTCCTTCACATGATAATATTACCACTTAGCATGCCTTAAACGATATTTTTTTTGAAAATAAAGCATGAACTCCTCCTGACCGCGTATCTCCCCAGAGGACCTTCAAGCAACTTAGTGCTTTGGTGCGGTCAGGATCTCCCATCAAGAAAGTAGCATAGTGAAGCTCATTTATCATTTGCTGGCCTTGGCATCTAATGAACGACTGAGTTGGTCGGTCAGTGCTCACCTCCAAGTCCTTTATTGACCTAGACTGTCAGTCAAAATACATTAGTCAACCCAATGAAATGGAATTTCTTAGCCATTCAAGGTATGGTACCGTACCGATTACAAGCAAATAATCAAAGGAAATAAGTTTTTAACACAAAAGATGTGTTCTTATTCTGTTCAAAAGTGTGCAGGGGTATATGCCTTCCATGCTAAGCTTACAGAGATTTTCAACTGCTAATTGTTTGAAAAGAATAAAAAGGGAAAGGGAAGAAGAAGCATGTCAACAATGCTCTTCATAGGAATGTCAGCCCGCGCTCTTATCACCGGTCAGACCGTACTCGGTTGCACTGATGGCTTTTCCCTAATACTACAAGCAACTAGGAATTTTTTTGAAGAAAATCGAATGGCCTATCAACTTTGAAGTATTCTATAATGGATCTGGCAAGAGGCTCAAAAAGCTTCCAAACAACCGTGCCAAGAAACAGACTAAGGCTTCGACCATGGTAGTAGCGGCAGAGGCGATAGCCACTACTCTTTCCATTGAGGCATTGAAATGTCCAAACCGACATAAGGTCAAGAATGTTAGAGCATCAAAGCAAGGAATCCCCCTAGCTTCCCCTAGATCATTAACGTAAGACCGACGAGAAATCACCATCAGAAGGATGGTCGGACAGCGTAAGCCAGCTCCAAGCTGAATGCAAGATCCATCTCTAGAAGCAGAATTCAAGCAAGCTATTCGAACTGAAATCGACAAACATAGTTCTACATCCAAAGGCTGCCTCCTCTACTTTTATCCCAACCAAGTTTGGTAAAAACCTAAGCACTCAAGAGCACTGGAGAGGAATGGGAAGATGAAGTTATCTATTTTTACCAATAGAAAATCATGTGAAGTTCAAGTTTGCTAAATTGCATGCTAATTTCCCTATGGGTTCAAAGGGGAAGAAGAGGGTGGTATTTATACTCCTCTCCCTTTAATCGCAGTCATTAGGATAAAGAAGGCAAAAAAATGATCTTAACCATTCAAGGTGATAAATGTCGTGTCGTACGATGCATATGGGCAAAACGACACATCCCTGCCACATCTCGGGAAGCCAATCGCTATAGCAAACAACACAATGCCATGTAAGCGGTGCAATATTTTCACGGCAGAACTGTCAATTGATGAAGCCTTCATGATTTTACAAGCCCTCTTATGGGCATAGACTTGAAGGGCAAAACATTACTTAATTTTCTTGTAAGAAAGTGGATTGATCATGGTACCTTAGCTCGGCCTAGTCCGGTCCAAGCCGACTGGTGTCCAGGTCAGCTCACAAGCCAACAATGGTTTGGTGGCAGATCTACTAAGTTTCCTATATATGATAATAACTCAAATCCAGCTTAGGTTCATATCGGTTCCTTTTCTCAGATGCATGCTAAGCATATGCTAGCTAAGCTCCTTCGCACAACAACCCTATGACCAGCTTCCCTGTCAAAACATTGCACTTGTCTAACTCTCCCATTATGGAAAGGCACTAGCCTAGCTTGGCCCATCTCCAATTAGTCGATCAACTCTCTCTCTATCTATAGCTTTCTTGCAACCAGCTCTAGGCCAGCCCGCTTGTTTAGGTGTCTCTCCCTTGGCTACCTCCTAATTGCATAGCTTGAGACAATCCTAAGGGTGGGCCGACATTAATCCAGCTTCGATACTGGCACCTATGACTTGTAGTTTGCCACGTCTTACCCTTCTTGACATGCTTTTGGTTCTCACTAATTCCCATCCTCCTTATGCCCTCAGCAGACCAGCTCAGTCCATCCTACCGCCTAGGCATGCAGGAGTAAAGCGATAAGAGGTATAGCCAGATGTACCTATTTCTTACAAGAAGCATGTTCCAATTTTCTACAAGCATACCGCAAGTACAAGCATGTTTAATGCAAATCATAGTGGAGCATGTTTCTAGTATAGTTCTTCTGACCTTCATCTCAACCATGCGTTCCTTTCCTTCATCGGTCATCTCTCAGCAAGTCCATTTAGATAGATAAATGGCCAGGCGTGTTTCATAACGGTTTTGCATCCTGATCTTGTTCGTCCAAGCATCAATTCAATTGCTATAAGAACCCTATACATGGATACTTCCAAGGGGTTGGTTCCCCCATGGAAGGGATTCTGGTTGGTTGGGTCCTTAATGGAGGGGACTCGGTTGGTTGAAACCTGTAATCAATTGTTCAAATCTCCTAATATAGCAACTCCTTATAGCAGCTTCATTAATCTTGGGCGAATCATCTTTTCTTAATATTCTCTTATAATTATTTATAAGAGATCCATATAGTTTGAAAACATTATTAATATCACAGATATTGATTTCGATGACAACAACCATATAATATAGGAACTAATGTTTTTTAAATTATATGAAATATTTTGTAGGATATTACATAGGTTTATACAAGTACATGATAATACAATTTGAAGAATGGTCAGTAAGAAGAATAGAGATCGAGATGCAGAGATGATCAAAATAACTGAAGTATCATGAGTTTAGAGATAATGACATGAAGAGCTAAAAACTATAGTTTATAGTTAATAGATATTAGCTTAGTTTGTTAGAGTCCTTAAATAACAACTTTCTTCTCCTTGAATACTCACTTATTAAAATATTTATTTTATTATGAAAATACTTATTTTATTTTCAAAAAAAGTTTCTACAAATATTTTATGAAAGTTTTATGTATTAAAGTTTTCTAAAACTATTTAAATAATTTATCAAAATTCCAAAATTTTGAATCACCTTAAATGTGTTTCTGGTTTTCAAAATAATAAGGGTATGTGGGCATACCCTACCTATGTATGTCAATATATGTACCGTTAAAGCGGTGTCATTTGAATTTTGAATAGTTGTGATTTTTGACTACATCTTTTCATGTATAGACACGTCCCTTCAAACACTATGTAAAGGGGACTTCAAAATGAATTTTTAAATCTCCTTTCGCTCTCATTATGTGTTTTACAAAATTCACTTTCTATTCTCTTCAAATTCATTCGAATTAAATCTCTAATTTACTATATATATTTTCTACAACCTACTTACTAATTTGAAAGTATTATCTCATCAATTCAAAGATCAAAGTGTTGTTGAATGGCTTAAGGATATTTTGTATCCAAAGTACAACTATTTGATTTGGAACAACATCTCTCTACTACTATTTGTGTGTATGTGTTTATTGCCCATTCAAATCTAGTGAGTATGCTTGTTGGCTATTCAAATCAAGTGCGTGTGCGTATTGTCCATTTAAATCAAGTATGTAATCTTATTTCTCGATTAAATCAAGATAGTCTACCATACTCAGAAAGTCAGGATAGTGTATCTTATTGCCTTGATATCAAGATTGCATTCCGATGTGCTTGCTACCTGATTAGATTAGTTGTTTAAAAGGAAATCTATACATATACCATATGGGACTAGACGTGGGATTGGTTAATCTGAACCAGTATAAAGCTTCTGGGGTCATCTCTCTTACTTTTACTTTATTATTACTGCATTTATATCTATCTATGACTGCCTATTAATATATATCTGTGTTGATTATCAGTGTTTGAATTTGAATCTTAAAACTGTATGGAAAATTTCCATATAAGTTTTTAAACACTATTCACCCCCCTCTAGTGTTAAGTAGCCTTAAGATTCATTTACATTATTATAATTTATACATGCCATTTCCTATATTTGGTATTAGAGCATCAGGTTTTCAAAAACTCATCATTTGTTTTTTGAAAAGTATAAATGGCTAGTAACATCGGTAGTACACTTTATAACGCTTTTGTAGAAGGATAAGCAACTGCTAGACCTCCATTATTTAGTAGTAGTAATTATGTTTACTGGTCATATAGGATGAAAATTTATTTACAATACAATGATTTAGATATTTGGAATATTACATAGAGTGAGTATACTGAACCACAAACTGAATAGTCAAAATGGACACCTGACCAAAAGACACAATCACTCAATAACTATAAAGCCATGAATATTTTATTTTTCTCCATAAATAAAAATGAATTTAATCGAGTTCCTATTTTCAAGACTGCTTATGAAATTTGAAGAATATTGCAACTAACGCATGAGGGCAGTAGTAAAGTAAAAAAAACCTAAGATTTCCATGATAACCAGCCAGTTTCAACTTTTTAAAATGAAACTGGATGGATCTATTTTTGACATGTATTCTAGATTTTAGGATACAGTTCATTCTAGTATCATTAGGGGAAAATGTCTCACAAGAGGATCAAGTTAGAAAAATTATTAATTGACTCTCCTCCGAATGAGATCAAAAGTCATTAACAAAAGATGAAACTAATGATATTACTGTACTGAAAATTGAAGAATTAATTAGTAATCTAATGTCCCATGAAACACGGTTGCAAGGTAAAGGAAAAAATAATATGACAGAAAAGAAATCCATTGCATTCACGCAATAACTAACGATCAAGATTCAAATGATAATGATAATAATGAGGAGATTGCTTTTATGACTCAAAATGGTAGAAGATTTCTAAAGTACAAAGGTATGAATGACCTTCGTAAAACTAAAAACATAAATTCCAACAACGGAAATATTTTTAAATGTTACGACCATGGTGAATCTAGCCATCTCGAAGAGACTGTCTGCAACAGGAGAGAACAAAGAATTCACCAAACATCGATTCAATGAAAAAGATAAAAATGGCCTACAATGCAACATTAGATGATTCAATACAATATCCAGTGACAATGAACCAGAAACTGAAAATATCAACATGTATTTAGCGATGATGGATGATTAATTAGACCAATCAAAGAAAACAATAAAATCGGTACTTTCTACATTTTGTATTTTTTTTATGCAAATTACTTAATATAGGAATAAATATTATTATAATACTAATAATAACTATCTATGAATATTAATATATATAACATGATAAGTATATATAAATAAATAAATAACTAAATAAATAAATAATAAAAGTATATTTCTTCAATTTTAAATTTTGAAAACTTCAGCATATATGTCGACAATTGTCACTAGGTATGTCGGTAAATCTATTAGAATTTTAAGAATCTTTTCAGATTTTAAACTTTTAAAATTTACTCTCTTTTGCATTAAATTAAAAAATTGGAAAACCATTTTTTATCTGTCACATGACAATTCAACTTCTATTTATTCACTCTTTCTTATCTCATCTTCTATACACACTTTATTTCAAAAATCAAATAAATTCTTCACTCTCTTTCCTAAAAAAAAAACCAATAATGTCTTCTGCAAACCAACCCTCTTTATTCATAACCATTACCTTACCAAAAGAATCAAAGTCGAATTTTCAATGATCAAGAGTACATTGAAACATATATTTAGCGCTAAAATTCATCGCTAACACCCAAATGTAAATGAAAGCACTAACTAACGGTCACATATAACATATAGAATATATGTAGAGAGTAATAATATGTAGAACGGTCGAAATTAAAATGAAAGCAGTAAAGAACACAGATTTTATAGTGGTTCGGCTAACTCCAGCCTACATCCACTCCAGAAGTTTCCTTTTTATTGATGTTCGAATCAATTACAATTACAAACTGATAGAGTAACCTTTAACCTTAGAAAATAGAAAGTTAGAGAGCGGAGAGAAGAAGATCCCCCATCTGGAGACTCACATGCTGTGTTTATAGGCAAAAACAGGTTGTTGGGCCTCCTGAGTAGTTTAGGCCCACCAAGGCCACAGTCGAACCCTACTTCATTATGTCGACTGACCCTGAGCAGTTGGTATGCCAAACGAGGTACGATGCCGAGCGAGGTACGACGCAAAGCGAGGTGCGATGCCGAGCGACATTCAATGCCAATCGACATCCAATGCCAAGCGAGGCTTCATACCAAGCGAGGGGAGGCGTGCCAAACGAGGGGAGGTATGCCGATCAAGGGAAGGGTGTGCCGATCGATTGGAGGTATGCCGATCGAGGGGAGGTGTGCCGAATGAGGGGAGGTGTGCAGATCGAGGGGAAGTGTGCCGATCGAGGGGAGGTGTGCCGATCGAGGGGATGTGTGCCGATCGAGGGGAGGTGTGCCGATCGAGGGGAGGTGAGGTGTGCCCATCGAGAGGAGGTGTGCCGGACAAGGCTTATCTTCCAGACTGAGCTGTGCAACCCCCTCATTTCTTGACCAAATGACAAATCCAAGTGAACTTCATCTTTCGAAACTGAATCAATTAGATTCCAGCCTCGATAATCATGAAGCTAGTTTGGTTGAATCCGTCTGCTTATGGCTTTGACAAAAGGTGGGTTAACACTACTTATGGTAAGGTATTTTCGAGAAGCTTTGCAAGTTTTAAAGAGTTTTATTCTTATGGTTTACAAGATTTTTCTATAGAAAATGGTATCTTTGGTTTAACCGATTTATCTTAAAAAGATTTTGATTGTTTTCCCAATTTGGTTAAAATGTTTTATGCTAATTTGAATGGAAAGCTTTATCAAGAAGAAGAAGGTCAAATTTGGAGTAGTATCAAAGATGTTACTATTGTTTTAGATTGCGAAATTCTTGGACAAATTCTTGGTTGTAAAAGTAGTGAAAATGACCTCTCCACTTTTGAAATTGATTATGGAAATAGAGAAGTTATGCATGACTTATTTTCAAATGATAAAGGGTATAATTCTAAAAGAAAAAATCCTTGGCTAATAGCAAGTTTAATGAGTCTTATTGTACAACAAAATATTACGCCGAGGATGAAAAATTACAATAACCCCACTCAAAAAGTTTTCAAAGCTCTTTTTGTTATTTTCAAAAAATGATATAAATTGGGCTCAAGTGATTTTGGATGATTTTGTTCAAAAGAAAATTTCTAGATATGAAAACATGTTTTATCATGTTGTGTACCTTAATAAAAATTTTAAAATATTTTCGTATTGATTTAAGTGGTGAAAATTTTTTGCCTCATAATTTTTTTGACAAAGTAAACCTCTCTCTAATGCATATCCCCCTCAAATTTAAACCATATGAGTCTCTTACCAAAAAGGAAGAGAAATCATCAAGAGAAGAAGTGCAAGAGATTTCTAAGAAGAAGAAAGTGAAGATATAGAAATAGATGAGGAGGATGAACAAAAGGAAGAAGAGAAGGAAACAGAAACATCTCTTGAAAGCTATGACAAACTATCTCTTTATTCAAACAAAGAGATACATAAGAATCAAGAGAAGTTTCTCAATGGTCAAAAGAAGCTTAAGCACTCTTTTAGTAAGAAGTTCAGTAGCCTCTCAAACAAAGTCGACAAATACTTTGGGAAGATAATGTGAAAGATTTGTGGAAATTCTTCATCTTCATTATCATCATTCTAGATTTATGTAGCTATCTTTATGTTTTCTAGTTTTTATTATATTATTTTCATGTATTTTTCATTATGGTTTTGTATCACTCTATTTTATTAATAAAATTTACTTAGAAACTTCATTTATGTAGTTTATCACGTTCTTTTGTTCTCTAGAACCATAAACTAAAATAATATAAAATATAAACAAAAATTAAATCAAAAACATGTAAATTTTTGCATGTATCGACGTAGCCTCCCAATGTATGTCAACATACTCTGTTTTCTCCAAAATTTGAAATTAGAATAAATTAGTTATTTTTGGGAGGAATTTGTTTTTAATCTGACTTTTCACTTCTATAAAACTATATTTCTTGTAGAAAAAATCAAAAACCAGTTCATCTTCTTATCTTATTCCATTCTACACATCTCTTTCCATAAAACTGAATTCAAACATCAATTTTTCAAACAGAAACTAACTGAAAATCTTGAAGAAACCCTTCAACCTTCCAAGAATGTTATTTGCTTCATTTTTCTCAATCAACGACACTTGGAGTTGAGTCAAATGCAAATGAGAAAAGAATAAGAAAAGCAATTCGATTCTCTACGACACTTAATTTCTTGTTTTGCTAATGAAGTTCAAGGCAATGCCCTAAGTTTGATTGTTGTGCACTGAGTTTGCTTCGAGTCAGTTTCATTGTTGTTGTGTCACTGTCTTCTTTGTACACTTGAAATTCATTGATGATTTTGCACCGCGTCATTTTGTATCTGCATCCTCAGATGACAACAACTGTGCTTTGTTCTTATCATTCCTTTGGTATTGTTGCAGACCACTTGGCTACTGTGTATCACTACATACTGGTTGTATACTTATCTTCATATATTTAAACTGCTGTCTCATTTACTTGTGTTCGTTGTAGTCTTTGTATTGTTGTCAGTTGCTTAGAATTGTTAAAAATAGTTTGACATTTACTTCGACTTGGTCTTTTGGAGCTTCAGTTGCTTCACCTGGTTCATTTGAAGTTGTAGCTTGCACTTTTGTTGTTTGCATTGAGCATTTTGTATGCTTGCAATTTTGGGTTTCCAATTGCACTTGGTTCATTGTCATTTTGCTGGAATGACTTCGACGTTGGCTTTTGTAGTTGGTCTGGAGTTGTTACTGTAGTTGTGTAGTTGGTTCCTTACTTTTCATTGTTGCTTGGATATTGAACTACTTCATGCTTCACTGTGACCTTCATGTATTTTGTTTATAGTCAGTTGCCTCTGGTTTGAGTTTTTGCTTTCACTTGAGACTCTGGTTTGAGTTTTTGCTTTCACTTGAGACTGTATGTAGCTGTCTTGACCACTTGATTGTATTCAGATTTGATTTTCGAATTACATCTGAGTTGAATCCGATTTGGATTTGACCTTGTGCTGAAAGTTGTGACATTATTTTATTACACTTGAGTTGAATCCTGTATTTGGGTTTGACCTGTGCTCACTTGTCCCTGTAAACCGATCAAGTGTATATTTCTGTGTGCACGGCCTTGTGGCATATACAGTGATACACTGTGTATGTCACAAGTTGTTCGTGTATGATGGATTCGAAAATTAAATGATGATGAACAACCCAAATAACTGAGGCAAATATTATTTTCAAAATTCATTTTTTATTTTATACTGCAAAAAATATTTCCTTTTCAATTTTACTGCGTTAGTGTATATTTTTGTAGATTGCTCAGATGCTGGATTCTAACTGGAATGAAGTTGAAGATGAACTACGAGTGTGAGTGATATGTAGTGAGGAGTTTATGTAAATTGAATTGTGATGTATTTGTAATCAAAATTGTATATGTATAGTGAGAGCTTGAATTTGTACTATTCAAAATTGTAATAAATATTTGTTTGAATAAAATTTCTGTTTAAATTCAAATTCTGTGTTATTTAATTTTATTCAGCAAATATTTATTTAATCTATGAAAAATAAAATAGTACATTAACAAATACATTTAAAAGAATGTATATATGTTTATTATTATCAAACAAAAATCATATATGTGCATATTCAACACCTACTATAGCTACCATGTTAGATGGCAGGTTCTACAACTAAAACCGTACAAGGCGCGTATTGGTAAATGGATTTCCAACAAATGGTCAGGCTAAGGAACTTCCTAGGCCACATGGATACGCCTCTGGAGGGACGCCCTAAGAACCTAACCGGATCTCTGCCAACGCAAGGCTGGGTTACCTCTGCAAAAATAGGTAACTACTGACACGAGTATGCCATCCCCCGGTTGTAAACAACCTTTATCCGGGGCCCCAACAACTACAATCACAAAGTAATATATATATGTATGTATATATATATATTTGTGATATCCACATAAGTTAAGTATTTGGGCTCCATGCTATGATACCACTTCAATCCAGAAGGAAATGCATATACCCTAAGGGGCGCTACTCCCTATAACCTTGCTGCATTCTTCCTGTTTCGACCATTCCGGCGTGTGAGGCTCGATGAAGTCTCGTCCACAAAGCTGCGCTTTTCACAAAAGCCATGCTTTGATCAATAAATGATCAGCAGCACTTCTTATGTCACATTACCAAATTGGGAATGTATCACTAGTAGCTATAAACTACATAACCTTTGAGCTCATACGTCTCAGAGAAGGGTGTTAAGCTAAGAGAATAAATCTCCGCCACCAAACAGAAATGTATTTGATAGATTCTAGTTTTACATCTCAAAGTGTAACGTCAGACACACATCCATACAAGTCTGTTCTGGGTTCGAACAGAACCGAAGGCACTTCCAAGAAGCCCTTGTTGTGTTCTAGATTATTGTTTTAGATTGTGAAATTCTTGGTCAAATTCTTGGTTGTAAAAGTAGTGAAAATGACCTCTCCACTTTTAAAATTGATTATGGAAATAGAGAAGTTATGCATGACTTATTTTCAAATGATAAAGAGTATAGTTCTAAAAGAAAAAATTACAATAACCCCACTCAAAAAGTTTTATTGTACAACAAAATATTACGCCAAGGATGAAAAATTACAATAACCCCACTCAAAAAGTTTTCAAAGCTCTTTTTGTTATTTTCAAAAAATGATATAAATTGGGCTCAAGTGATTTTGGATGATTTTGTTCAAAAGAAAATTTCTATATATGAAAACATGCTTAATCATGTTGTGTACCTTAATAGAAATTTTAAAATATTTTCGTATTGATTTAAGTGGTGAAAAATTTTTTTCTCATAAATTTTTTGACAAAGTAAACCTCTCTCTAATGCACATCCCCCTCAAATTTCAACCATATAAGTCTCTTACCAAAAAGGAAGAGAAATCGTCAAGAGAAGAAGTGCAAGAGATTTCTAAGAAGAAGAAAGTGAAGATATAGAAATAGATGAGGAGGAAGAACAAAAGGAAGAAGAGAAGGAAACAGAAACATCTCTTGAAAGCTATGACAAACTATCTCTTTATTCAAACAAAGAGATACATAAGAGTCAAGAGAAGTTTCTCAATGATCAAAAGAAGCTTAAAACCATATTTCTTGTAGATATACTCAAAAACCAGTTCATCTTCTTATCTTATTCCATTCTACACATCTCTTTCCATAAAACTGAATTCAAACATCAATTTTTCAAACAGAAACTAAGTGAAAATCTTAAAGAAACTCTTCAACCTTCCAAGAATGTTATTTGCTTCATTTTTCTCAATCAACGACACTTGGAGTTGAGTCAAATGCAAATGAGAAAAGAATAAGAAAAGCAATTTGATTCTCTACGACGCTTAATTTCTTGTTTTGCTAATGAAGTTCAAGGCAATGCCCTAAAATTCTAGAACTCTAAAGCAAAAATAGAACATGAAGATTGGGAAGATATCAATACCAATCTAATCTTTGGATCCGAAGGATTAGTTGAAGTTCTTAAGAAAATCTAATATGCATCTATAATTTCTATTTGTAATATGTATTTATTATTCGTACATTTTTAGTTTGTATAATTAACTCTTGTTATAATCTATACTTTTTATGTCATTAATTAAGTGGGTATAGTTTATGATGTATGGTTGAAATAAATGCTATTGTAATTATAATTATATACCTATTTCTCAGAAATATTGTTTCACAACAAATATTGATATTGATTCCATATACAACATTATCACATTTCATAATATTTAATATATCACATTTAAGGGAAGTTATTTTTGTATATCCATTTTTTTTATGACAAAGGGGGAGAAAATATAGACTTGGGGAAGAATGGTCGACCCGATGTTAGCCTTTATACTTTTGTTTTTGCAGCTTTGTTTCGTAATTTTTAGACTTCAAATTGCTATGGATTCGTGACTTATTTTGCTGCAAATTTTGAGATGATTTAGATGTCAATTAGGGGCGTCACAGCTTGATATAATCATATAATAAAAGGGAGTTATTCAAAATTGGGGTTAACCAATTTGGAGTTACATGATATTTTACAATAAATATATTTACTTGGTTATTATCATCAAAAAAGAGGAGATTGTAAATAACATAGAAATTGATTTTGATAACAACTATATAGCTATAGGTACCAATGTTTTTTTAAATTGTATATAACATTTTGCAGAATATTACATAGGTTTATAGAAGTACAGGATAATCGAATTTGAAGACTGAACGGTAAAAAGACTAGAGAGCAGGATTCAAAGATAATCAAGATAACAGAAGACTCGATTTCTTTTATTGAAATAAAAAGTGTAAACTACAAAGAAGAATGTCCATACTTTACACATCTTTATCCTTTTTGTTATATTACTTAATATTTCAAATGATGCACTTTTTATACATTTGTGGAATTAGATAATCTATAGAGATTACTGAAAATAAAATACAATTTGATTATATGCTTCTCCTAATAAACCGACATAGAAATTCACATTCCAAGTCAAATTAGAGCAATGTAAACCAATGCTAACATTTTACAACCTAACTATAAATCTAAAAATAAACTTTACAATTCTAACAACATTCAACTTTAACAAATTTAGGGATGTATTTTCAAATTTATAGATTAGGGGTAAATAACATTCTGATTCCAATTACCTATTTTACAAAATTCGCAGACAATATTCATAAACATTCATTTTAAGCCTACAACTCATCAGATCTTATATATGCATAATAATTAAATGAAATTAAACGAGATAAAGTTCAATAATATAAATACATTATATAATTTTCCACTAACTTTTCAAATCTCCCAAAATTGAATTCATTTACCTTTTTCTGTCGAAACGTTGATTTGCTTCTTCTCTTCTTTTACTTTCCTACCATCTTCGATTTTGTACATAAAGAATATTTTATAATTTCTACCAATAGTAGAGAAGGGAAAAGGGCTGAACTTCGCTGCATTGTTCAGAAAATATGAGAAGAGAAATGAGGGGTTAGGCCTGTATTTAAGATGCTCGAACCAATTGTAACCTTTAGATCAAAATAATTAAATTCGAGCCTTTTGGCCAAGGATCAAACATTAGACACCACTTCAGGACCAGTAAACCACTTTTCTATAGGCGGTTGATCGCTAGTGATAACCAACCTAAGGAGTGGAGGTCGACCAGTGTGTCACACATTTAATATTATTTGTTTTCTATTTTTTATAAATTTCTTTCATTTCGTAAACTTCAAATGCTAATAACTTCTTCATTTGAGCTTTGATCGCAAAACTCCAATTTTGAAAGTTGCACAAAAAATCGCCACAAACGCAATGATATAAGTTTCATGGTTAAATTCTGACTGTAACGACCCCACTTCCTACTCCCAGGAAGTAACATCGTTAATAAGAAAGAAAAGGGTGAGAAAATAGAAAAGATAGAGAAGAAAGAACAACAACATCAGAATCTCATAGCGGAACGAATAAAATATATTAATTACATAAGTATTTACATAATATATACATCAATCAGAGCTATACAGATAATACATCACATACTAGACAGTTATAAACACCTGTCTAGTTAATACAACTCAATACACAATACATCACAGAGATACCACACAGCGGAACTATATATATATCTATAACGCTGAAGCCTCCTGCTCCATTGCTCCTCCAGACTTCGTCAAAGCTAAACCTGAATCCCTTGGCTACCCGTAAAAATTTGGGTACCCGAGAGTTTATGAAAAACAAAATAAACTTTGGGTCAGACATGGGTCTGGTATGAGTAACAGGTTAAAGTTGCTTAATTTGAAAAATCCTTTGAAAACAAAAGGTATCACGTAAGACTTCCCACACATAAACATGGAAAAGTTTTTACCTTACGCTAACCAAAACATTTGATAGGAAATCCAGTGATATTATAATAGGTCTAGGATTTTCAAGTAAATAGAAAATAGCCGAAATTGTTACATGATTAAATTCCAGCTACTAGCCACAAAAGTGGGTAATACAATCAAAACCGTTGGCACTTATTGGATTTTGGATTCCATACAATGGCAGGGCTACTGGGGTACCGCCCGTCACAGTACGGGGCCTAGATCACCGTACCGAGGATTACTCCCTTCATCCCCGCAACACAAGGCCGGAACCATTCCTTACTGAACAGTCCCGAACAAGATACACCCCGCAGTTGGCTGCAGACCAACCGCCCACTAAGCCGAATAAAAAGGGACATCTAGACAGGGGAATATCCTTGTCCTGCTTGGGCATGACCCACCTAACCTTGCTGCACCTCCCCTGTTTTAGCCATTCCCAGTTGATGAGGCTTGAGGTTACGATTACCTTTATAGAACATATTTCTTAGATTGCTCATCGTCCGTTTAACGATGTGTTGAAAGCATTCAATCTATACAAGTTCGTTCCGGGTTCGAACGAAACCGAAGGCATCATCTCGTTACACTCATTTTGGAATCACCCTCAGAGTTAACGACGATAACCCTTGCATTCTGAACCTTCATCTTCACTTCAGATTCACGACCTATCGTTAATTTGGAAACGATGTGGTTTTCGGATGTTCCTAATGCGGAAAACCCGATCCCGGTCTCATCGAAATCCAAAGCGTGTCTTCTAAGGCCAAGTTGTCTATTTAGTCTTAACAGTGAATTCAACACTTCACATCTCATAATAGATAATCACAATATCATCATAACAGATAATTAATATCATCATCCAAACAGATAATTAAACATTATCATACTTAAACTATACATCCAAATCACATAGATATTATTCATCCACACCTGAGATTACAATCAAACAATGAAATATCAACATCATCCATCAGCAATGATTTATAAATCACAAGCTACAGTTAATTTAAAATGAATTGAATTAACTTCTTCCATCTTAATTAATTTAAAATAAATTAAATTAATTACTCATTCCATAAATCCTGCTCTCACAATCATTAATTAAATTAATTAATCATTCTCTAATTACAAGAATACATTAGTCTTTAATAAATTCCTTAAATGAATTATTCTAAATCATTTATAGCAGATTAACATTTAATTACTTACCCATTAATTATTCCTTAATTTACAATTCTTAATTACATCATTAATTATATTAATTAATGATCTTCAATTTATATTTAATTACTTATCTAAAATAATTGAGTGATTAATCTTTACTTAAACACAATTATTAATCACCCCTTGATTAATAACAAACCAGTAATTAACCACTCATAATTACTTATTAACAAATTAATCATTCCATGATTAATTAATTCCATAAATTAATCCTTTGATTAATTATAAAAGAAATTACTCAAATTACTTTACTTACAAATCATCTTGTATGAATTTCATCAAGTAATTATCATCTAATTACTTTCCTAAGTAATTATGCTCCATTAATTACACAAAGTAATTACACATACCAAAACATCAAATGATTTCTTAAGTAAATTAATTAATTCACTTAATTTAAATCTTATCATCCATTACTTATATATTCAAATTAATCATCTTGATTTACATATCTTTTACTGTATTCCAGAAGTTTTTCTTAATTAATTTACAGAAATAAATCTTGAATAAATCCATTAATTAATTACATTTATATAGATTTATTACCTTTCTAATTATCTTGTTGATTTATTATTCTCAAATAAATCAATATCATCATTAATTATTAATTAATGATTTCTAATTACATCTTCATTTGTTAATTTATATTAAGAATACACATCTTCAAATCATAAATATTAATCCTCTTGATTAATAACAAACAGTAATTAATCATTCAATATTAATTACTTCTCAATAACACTCTAAATTAATCCCCTGATTAATTTTAAGTAATTATATTTCAATTACTTCCATTAATAACATCACCCAATTAATTACATCCCGTAATTATCCTTCAATTACTTCTCTAAGTAATTCAATTCCAAATTATCAGTTAATTAAACTAAATTAATTAACTCGAATCAATTTACATAATTAATAAGTAATTAATTTCTTAATTACTTTTCAATAAATAATTTATAATTAAACTATTGAATTAATTAATTTAATTAATTTATTACTAAATCAATCATATTAATTAATTATAACATCATCTGGTTAATAAACTTCATTAATAATTATTTAATTATCTCCTTCTAACATAATCAACTTATACTAATTATCATTATTTATAAGTTAATTAACCATTATTAATTTTAAAAATCTAATCTATAGTTCTAAATAACATATTAGTTAATTAATTTATTAATTAACTTTAATTACTACTTTTACACTATAATTACTAAATTAATTAATATCCATCATTAATAAAGTTTAAAGTATGTTTAAACATTTACTTCAAATTACTTCTTAAACATATTCAAATTTTATCCTTAAATAAGTTTAAAACTAAATTTTCAAAACCCCTTTTTAAATTCACATATTTGATGGCACTTAAAAATATAGTTGAAACAATTTATATTATAAAACTTACTTTAGTTCCAAATCTTGAAGTTCAAATCGAAGTTCTAGTTTAAGTTGTGGATTTTACTTGTCTAAATCCTTTCTTAACAATTTCTATTTATTTTTGAATTTAACTCCTTTTTGAATACACTTAAACATTTAGTACTTTTAAATTATTAAAATAATTTAAATTATAGAACTTTATTATTCCCAACTTTATTTTCAAATCTAACTTAAAGTCACCATTTAAACTTGTTTTAAAACTAAGTTTAATCTTTGATCTTAAATTTTAAAACAAAAATAAAAAAAAAACTGTCAAAACCTGTAACAGTTTTGAAACAGAAAAACAACAGCCGAGCCCCCTGCGTTGCTTCGAGTAACACGCGATACTTCCCCGAGGAAATATACGAGCTGCTTCGAGTTTCCCAAGTGCACGCGCGAAATCAAGTACAGAACCTGGAAAAAAACACACTACCTCACCTCCCTCACCTGTCAACGGCACGTACGCGGCGGTCCCACCACCGGAGGCCACCAAACTCCGGTCACGTCACGGTCCATCTACCCTCTACCTCTTCTAAAAGCCTCACGTCACTCGGTGCATTCAATAGGACGAACGAATCACAGGTTCTCGACCCACTAAAACTATGTTTTCGAGCACAAGTTGCTCAGAAATTTGGTTCCAGAGAAAGTTTTAAGTTGTTTTATCTTATCTAAATTTTTAAACTTACTTCATAATGTCACAAACATCCTTTGTTCAAACCTTAAGTTCATTCATTAATCAGCAAAGTTGTAAATGATTTATAAAAGTAAAGTTTTGTTTCCTGAGTAACAGAGAGCAAAACATATACAAAACTTCCAGTTATGTTTTTGTTTCCAGATAAATTCTTCTTGTATTTTTTTTTTAGTTAAATAAGTTTTAAACTTAAAATCTTTAAGTTTAAACAAACAAGTCTTGTTAATTTCTATCAATGAACAGCCATCAGAACAAAAGAAATTAGGTTCTTTGTTTAACAGCCAAGCCTGAAACTAAAACAGGCAGAAAAAGTATAATCACATCAACCCATCCATATATACACATGCATTCTCTAATATATATACTCATACTTCACACTTCATCTCAGATAACTGACATACAACCCTATATGAATATACTTGGGTATTTTAGAAAAGAAGTTACTCACAGTAACTAATAAAGAAAACAAAAAAAAAAACAGAACAAGTTTACAAATGAAGTCAGTTGAATTTGCAGGTTGGAAATACACAGAATCTCATCACACAAACACACAGATAAAAAAAAGAAATGAATATGTATAAATATTCACACAATGCATTTAAGCAGCCAAAAATTATCATGCAACAGATTTTTCAAACTTAAGAGATTTTAGAAAAGTGTTACTCACCTGAAACAGAAAAGAACAGAGATACTTTATTGAAGCAGGCTTGAGAACAGCTGAAACTTCATTTTGCCTTGCTTCTTGACTTTTGTTTAAGTATGAGATGGTTTTATTTTCATGTTTTAGTTGAAATGAAGTTCATTTTAATTGTTACTTTGTTCGAACTAAACAAGGATGAAACTGATTTATAGAAAGAAAAGAGACAGGGAAAATATGCAGACATGCTTATTATTATGTTTCAACAATCTGAGACATATTTGTACAATATAACACTAAAATCTTGCTTGTGCAGTCTTTAAACCAGAGATATTTTAGGAATGGTGGCTGATATGAATACTTAATGTACTAAAAATTTTTTACATTAATTACTTTTGTTTGTTAGCTTAAGGATATTTAACACTATCTTCCTACACAAGCTTCATACATATATATGCAGTTTGTTTATTTTGTTTCTGTCTTTGTCTCATTTAATTAGGCCTGCACACTTATATATTTTTATCTCTTCATTTTGTTTGTGTAAAGATATTGCAGTTTTGTTTTGTACTAGACTGTTTTCAGTCATTTCATATTTGCAGATCTCTGTTTGAACATATTTACTGTTAATATGTAAGCAGAATGTTAAATGTATTCATAATGATTTATACTTAGTATGCTTACTGACCAATTTGTTTATAAAAGTTTTTGTTACTGTCTTTACTTTCAGGTTCAACTTTTGTTCTTGATGCTTAAACATATACTTATATGTATATACTACAGTTCATATGTGATAGTTTACAAACTTAAAAACTTATTTGTTTTCTAGTTTTTATTGCTGTCTTGTTATTGTAAATTTGAAATGCATGTTGTTATTTTTGTTTTGTTATTTGCAAACTAAATGAATTTATAGTTGTTAAGTTATTATAATTTAACTTATGTACTTACTTATATTTCTATATGCATATTTTAATTTTATTTATTTTATAAAAACATATTTATCACTTTGAAATGATAGATAGAATAGATTATCTGTTTATTATAAACTACATATTTTATTATGTATGTTAATGTATTTATTGACAAAAATATATTTAAAACTCATATATCATTTTAAATTCATATTTTAACTCAAACTATACTAAAAAGAAAAGAAAACAAATCAATTTGTTAATAATTTAAATTTAAACATAAGTTAAAATAAGTTTTCAAACTATTTATTTATTTAGCTTTGAAATGTTTATATTAAATAAAACACAAATTTCTAATTCACTAAAATATATATTAGTATTTAAACATAATTTATTAGTTAAACTTTAAAACAAATCTCATCTATTTACAATGTATATAAATATATACATATATAAATAGAAAACAAACAATTAATTTTTAACAGATTAAATTTATCCATTAGATATTTATTAAAAGAAAAGTATCAAATTCAGATTTAATTAATAAAAATATATCATATCAATTTAATATTTAATGCAGATTACTAAATTGATATTGCTAGAAAATTCCGGGTCGTCACATTCCTCCCCCTTAAAAGAATTTCGTCCCCGAAATTTAAAAGCAAAGGTAATTTAATAATATATTTAAGATTTTAATTTTATTTTAAATCATAAGCATATATCAATCACATGCTAACAATCATCACAACCAGTCTACTCAATCAACAAAACTAACTATCCAGACAAACTTCTGGATAGAGTTCCCTAGAGTTTCCCAGTATAATACCGGAATACTCGATCTATAGAATCCAATCAGTCTATACTCCTAATCTATAGAACTCCTCCGAAACAGAGAAAATTCATACAAAATGAAATTTCCGACTCCCAAATCCAAATTCCTCCGTCTCTTTCCCACCAAATGCTTCTGACAATCCAGAGCTACCTTCAACTTACTGATCAGCTCAACCTTCGCTGATAACTCCTAAAACAATCTGAATCCAAAAACAATCCAGTAGAATAATTTCCTCAAAACCAACCAAAACCAAGAACTCAACCTCTACTATCATCAGTAGAAAACATCTTCTCTTTCCCAGAAAAGAAAAACAAATGCACTTCCAACTGCTTCCGCTGCACAACTCTGATCTAGATAGATGAAAATGCTGATGATGCACATAAGCATAAACTGGACAACACATTACAAAAAAATGATTCAGCAGATTCAAAATAGAACTTAGAAATTCCTCCGAAACTTGAGCTGCTTTACCAATTCCTTTCTCCAGAAACCATTCTATTACTAAGCTAAACCATTTGCACATCTTCTGAAATCCAGTCGATACCAAACTCAACTCCTCAGATGCTAAGACAAACCACCGACTTCTTCAAAGATATCCAGAAAAAGATTTCTGACATCCCAGAGAATACTTTACCATCGCAAGTCACTTTTGCGATCCACTCAGGTTAATATCCAAGGAAAACTGCTCTCCTTACCTATCTGAACAGCTTAAACTAATCTAGCCAATCCATTGAAGAAATGGATTCACAAACTGGTTCTAGACTTCACCTCTAAAGAACTGCGGACAGGTGACCTCCTCGCGTGCCGGCAGAACAAATCTGAGCTGCAACACTGCTACTGATGCCAAAACTCCTTAATCCAAAATTCCTCGGAAAACTCAGGCCTCAAAGCCAATCACAACATTCAACTAAACTCAACCTCAGAACTGATGAAGACATACTTCCTTATCCAAATATCTTTGAGAACTTCTTTGGAAACAATCCATCGCTACTGCATCTCAACACACAACCACTACTTCTTGAGTTACCAAGATAATATTCAAGCTTCAGCTCATTCACACAATCCAAATCTACTCATCCACTCTTATACAACAAAATGGACTTCAAATCCTATCAGGTTTCCTCAAGAGATTAGGTGAAATCCTTACACCACAAATCTATTCGAGACAGTATTAGGTCTACAGTCTCGTCAAATATACTTCTAACCACAGGTAGTCGTGTTACACACACCACTACTTAATCTATCCTTATACATATGTTGGAAAACCCGAACAAGTAATCCAACAAATAGATAGAAAATATATATATATATATATATATATATATATATATATATATATCAAAATTACAAATACGCTCTCTCAGGAAAGAAACCACTTAAGAGCCTAGGTATTCACTCAACCTAGCGCTCTGATACCACTGTAACGACCCCACTTCCTACTCCCAGGAAGTAACATCGTTAATAAGAAAGAAAAGGGTGAGAAAATAGAAAAGATAAAGAAGAAAGAACAACAACATCAGAATCTCACAGCGGAACGAATAAAATATATTAATTACATAAGTATTTACATAATATATACATCAATCAGAGCTATACAGATAATACATCACATACTAGACAGTTATAAACACCTGTCTAGTTAATACAACTCAATACACAATACATCACAGAGATACCACACAGCGGAACTATATATATATATCTATAACGCTGAAGCCTCCTGCTCCATTGCTCCTCCAGACTTCGTCAAAGCTAAACCTGAATCCCTTGGCTACCCGTAAAAATTTGGGTACCCGAGAGTTTATGAAAAACAAAATAAACTTCGGGTCAGACATGGGTCTGGTATGAGTAACAGGTTAAAGTTGCTTAATTTTGAAAAATCCTTTGAAAACAAAAGGTATCACGTAAGACTTCCCACACATAAACATGGAAAAGTTTTTACCTTACGCTAACCAAAACATTTGATAGGAAATCCAGTGATATTATAATAGGTCTAGGGTTTTCAAGTAAATAGAAAATAGCCGAAATTGTTACATGATTAAATTCCAGCTACTAGCCACAAAAGTGGGTAATACAATCAAAACCGTTGGCACTTATTAGATTTTGGATTCCATACAATGGCAGGGCTACTGGGGTACCGCCCGTCACAGTACGGGGCCTAGATCACCGTACCGAGGATTACTCCCTTCATCCCCTGCAACACAAGGCCGGAACCATTCCTTACTGAACAGTCCCGAACAAGATACACCCCGCAGTTGGCTGCAGACCAACCGCCCACTAAGCCGAATAAAAAGGGACATCTAGACAGGGGAATATCCTTGTCCTGCTTGGGCATGACCCACCTAACCTTGCTGCACCTCCCCTGTTTTAGCCATTTCCGGTTGATGAGGCTTGAGGTTACGATTACCTTTATAGTACATATTTCTTAGAATGCTCATCGTCCGTCTGACGATGTGTTGAAAGAATTCAATCCATACAAGTTCGTTCCGGGTTCGAACGAAACCGAAGGCATCATCTCGTTACACTCATTTTGGAATCACCCTCAGAGTTAACGACGATAACCCTTGCATTCTGAACCTTCATCTTCACTTCAGATTCACGACCTATCGTTAATTTGGAAACGATGTGGTTTTCGGATGTTCCTAATGCGGAAAACCCGATCCCGGTCTCATCGAAATCCAAAGCGTGTCTTTTAAGGCCAAGTTGTCTATTTAGTCTTAACAGTGAATTCAACACAGATAGATAATTCACATCTCATAATAGATAATCACAATATCATCATAACAGATAATTAATATCATCATCCAAACAGATAATTAAACATTATCATACTTAAACTATACATCCAAATCACATAGATATTATTCATCCACACCTGAGATTACAATCAAACAATGAAATATCAACATTATCCATCAGCAATGATTTATAAATCACAAGCTACAGTTAATTTAAAATGAATTGAATTAACTTCTTCCATCTTAATTAATTTAAAATAAATTAAATTAATTACTCATTCCATAAATCCTGCTCTCACAATCATTAATTAAATTAATTAATCATTCTCTAATTACAAGAATACATTAGTCTTTAATAAATTCCTTAAATGAATTATTCTAAATCATTTATAGCAGATTAACATTTAATTACTTACCCATTAATTATTCCTTAATTTACAATTCTTAATTACATCATTAATTATATTAATTAATGATCTTCAATTTATATTTAATTACTTATCTAAAATAATTGAGTGATTAATCTTTACTTAAACACAATTATTAATCACCCCTTGATTAATAACAAACCAGTAATTAACTACTCATAATTACTTATTAACAAATTAATCATTCCATGATTAACTAATTCCATAAATTAATCCTTTGATTAATTATAAAAGAAATTACTCAAATTACTTTACTTACAAATCATCTTGTATGAATTTCATCAAGTAATTATCATCTAATTACTTTCCTAAGTAATTATGCTCCATTAATTACACAAAGTAATTACACATACCAAAACATCAAATGATTTCTTAAGTAAATTAATTAATTCACTTAATTTAAATCTTATCATCCATTACTTATATATTCAAATTAATCATCTTGATTTACATATCTTTTACTGTATTCCAGAAGTTTTTCTTAATTAATTTACAGAAATAAATCTTGAATAAATCCATTAATTAATTACATTTATATAGATTTATTACCTTTCTAATTATCTTGTTGATTTATTATTCTCAAATAAATCAATATCATCATTAATTATTAATTAATGATTTCTAATTACATCTTCATTTGTTAATTTATATTAAGAATACACATCTTCAAATCATAAATATTAATCCTCTTGATTAATAACAAACAGTAATTAATCATTCAATATTAATTACTTCTCAATAACACTCTAAATTAATCCCCTGATTAATTTTAAGTAATTATATTTCAATTACTTCCATTAATAACATCACCCAATTAATTACATCCCGTAATTATCCTTCAATTACTTCTCTAAGTAATTCAATTCCAAATTATCAGTTAATTAAACTAAATTAATTAACTCGAATCAATTTACATAATTAATAAGTAATTAATTTCTTAATTACTTTTCAATAAATAATTTATAATTAAACTATTGAATTAATTAATTTAATTAATTTATTACTAAATCAATCATATTAATTAATTATAACATCATCTGGTTAATAAACTTCATTAATAATTATTTAATTATCTCCTTCTAACATAATCAACTTATACTAATTATCATTATTTATAAGTTAATTAACCATTATTAATTTTAAAAATCTAATCTATAGTTCTAAATAACATATTAGTTAATTAATTTATTAATTAACTTTAATTACTACTTTTACACTATAATTACTAAATTAATTAATATCCATCATTAATAAAGTTTAAAGTATGTTTAAACATTTACTTCAAATTACTTCTTAAACATATTCAAATTTTATCCTTAAATAAGTTTAAAACTAAATTTTCAAAACCCCTTTTTAAATTCACATATTTGATGGCACTTAAAAATATAGTTGAAACAATTTATATTATAAAACTTACTTTAGTTCCAAATCTTGAAGTTCAAATCGAAGTTCTAGTTTAAGTTGTGGATTTTACTTGTCTAAATCCTTTCTTAACAATTTCTATTTATTTTTGAATTTAACTCCTTTTTGAATACACTTAAACATTTAGTACTTTTAAATTATTAAAATAATTTAAATTATAGAACTTTATTATTCCCAACTTTATTTTCAAATCTAACTTAAAGTCACCATTTAAACTTGTTTTAAAACTAAGTTTAATCTTTGATCTTAAATTTTAAAACAAAAATAAAAAAAAACTGTCAAAACCTGTAACAGTTTTGAAACAGAAAAACAACAGCCGAGCCCCCTGCGTTGCTTCGAGTAACACGCGATACTTCCCCGAGGAAATATACGAGCTGCTTCGAGTTTCCCAAGTGCACGCGCGAAATCAAGTACAGAACCTGGAAAAAAACACACTACCTCACCTCCCTCACCTGTCAACGGCACGTACGCGGCGGTCCCACCACCGGAGGCCACCAAACTCCGGTCACGTCACGGTCCATCTACCCTCTACCTCCCCTAAAAGCCTCACGTCACTCGGTGCATTCAATAGGACGAACGAATCACAGGTTCTCGACCCACTAAAACTATGTTTTCGAGCACAAGTTGCTCAGAAATTTGGTTCCAGAGAAAGTTTTAAGTTGTTTTATCTTATCTAAATTTTTAAACTTACTTCATAATGTTACAAACATCCTTTGTTCAAACCTTAAGTTCATTCATTAATCAGCAAAGTTGTAAATGATTTATAAAAGTAAAGTTTTGTTTCCTGAGTAACAGAGAGCAAAACATATACAAAACTTCCAGTTATGTTTTTGTTTCCAAATAAATTCTTCTTGTATTTTTTTTTTTTAGTTAAATAAGTTTTAAACTTAAAATCTTTAAGTTTAAACAAACAAGTCTTGTTAATTTCTATCAATGAACAGCCATCAGAACAAAAGAAATTAGGTTCTTTGTTTAACAGCCAAGCCTGAAACTAAAACAGGCAGAAAAAGTATAATCACATCAACCCATCCATATATACACATGCATTATCTAATATATATACTCATACTTCACACTTCATCTCAGATAACTGACATACAACCCTATATGAATATACTTGGGTATTTTAGAAAAGAAGTTACTCACAGTAACTAATAAAGAAAACAAAAAAAAACAGAACAAGTTTACAAATGAAGTCAGTTGAATTTGCAGGTTGGAAATACACAGAATCTCATCACACAAACACACAGATAAAAAAAAGAAATGAATATGTATAAATATTCACACAATGAATTTAAGCAGCCAAAAATTATCATGCAACAGATTTTTAAAACTTAAGAGATTTTAGAAAAGTGTTACTCACCTGAAACAGAAAAGAACAGAGATACTTTATTGAAGCAGGCTTGAGAACAGCTGAAACTTCATTTTGCCTTGCTTCTTGACTTTTGTTTAAGTATGAGATGGTTTTATTTTCATGTTTTAGTTGAAATGAAGTTCATTTTAATTGTTACTTAGTTCGAACTAAACAAGGATGAAACTGATTTATAGAAAGAAAAGAGACAGGGAAAATATGCAGACATGCTTATTATTATGTTTCAACAATCTGAGACATATTTGTACAATATAACACTAAAATCTTGCTTGTGCAGTCTTTAAACCAGAGATATTTTAGGAATGGTGGCTGATATGAATACTTAATGTACTAAAAAAAATTTACATTAATTACTTTTGTTTGTTAGCTTAAGGATATTTAACACTATCTTCCTACACAAGCTTCATACATATATATGCAGTTTGTTTATTTTGTTTCTGTCTTTGTCTCATTTAATTAGGCCTGCACACTTATATATTTTTATCTCTTCATTTTGTTTGTGTAAAGATATTGCAGTTTTGTTTTGTACTAGACTGTTTTCAGTCATTTCATATTTGCAGATCTCTGTTTGAACATATTTACTGTTAATATGTAAGCAGAATGTTAAATGTATTCATAATGATTTATACTTAGTATGCTTACTGACCAATTTGTTTATAAAAGTTTTTGTTACTGTCTTTACTTTCAGGTTCAACTTTTGTTCTTGATGCTTAAACATATACTTATATGTATATATTGCAGTTCATATGTGATAGTTTACAAACTTAAAAACTTATTTGTTTTCTAGTTTTTATTGCTGTCTTGTTATTGTAAATTTGAAATGCATGTTGTTATTTTTGTTTTGTTATTTGCAAACTAAATGAATTTATAGTTGTTAAGTTATTATAATTTAACTTATGTACTTACTTATATTTCTATATGCATATTTTAATTTTATTTATTTTATAAAAACATATTTATCACTTTGAAATGATAGATAGAATAGATTATCTGTTTATTATAAACTACATATTTTATTATGTATGTTAATGTATTTATTGACAAAAATATATTTAAAACTCATATATCATTTTAAATTCATATTTTAACTCAAACTATACTAAAAAGAAAAGAAAACAAATCAATTTGTTAATAATTTAAATTTAAACTTAAGTTAAAATAAGTTTTCAAACTATTTATTTATTTAGCTTTGAAATGTTTATATTAAATAAAACACAAATTTCTAATTCACTAAAATATATATTAGTATTTAAACATAATTTATTAGTTAAACTTTAAAACAAATCTCATCTATTTACAATGTATATAAATATATACATATATAAATAGAAAACAAACAATTAATTTTTAACAGATTAAATTTATCCATTAGATATTTATTAAAAGAAAAGTATCAAATTCAGATTTAATTAATAAAAATATATCATATCAATTTAATATTTAATGCAGATTATTAAATTGATATTGCTAGAAAATTCCGGGTCGTCACACTGACATTTTCTCAAATTCCAAATTTAAGCCTTATTAATTATTTATTAATTAACGTTAATTTTATAGGGTGCTACATGATTTCTGGTTTTAAGCATTATTTTCATATAAATAATGCATTGTTGTCTATTTTGGCTGCCCAGAAATTAATTTTCATGTAGTATCTATTATGAATCCATTTTGCCCACAAACTATTTTGGTTAGGGCAGTTCCAAGCCAGTTTAACTGCATATGTTTGTTGCAATTCTTTCAAATTTCTCGGGCTTAGGCCTTCTTCAAATTTTGTTTTACACACTATTGCTTATTTTATTTCGTGATGCCTACGATGCCACGTAAAATTATAACATTGCGGTTCTATTTTATATAGTATGGTTTTAGAGATTTGGCAAATTTGCATCCAAAATTGAATGATAGGGAAGGTTACAGTTTTTATAAGCTTCAATCTACCACTAATGTTTAAAAATCTATCTGCATGAATCAAGTCTACCATTAATTTTTTATCTACCCAAAATAAAATGGTTTTAATTTACAGGAAATTATTGTCAAGGACAAAATTTCTCAGCATTTTAGTCACAAGGACAAACCTTTAATATTTTTTCCTGAAGGACAACTTTATTTAGGTATCAATTTTTAGTTATAAATAGTAGTTTTAAGGTATCAGTTTGTAGTAATCAGCAGCAATTTTTAGGCATCAGTTTTTAGTTCGGTGGCAGTTTTACAAGAGTGCTTGTCCTTATGAATAATTTTGGAAGAATGTTTGTCCTTATGATTAATTTTTAGTAGAATGTTTGTCCTTGTTGTCAAAATATTGAGTTCGTGTCCATGAGGCTAAAAATATTCAAATTTTTGTCCCTTAAATTAATTCCCCCTTTAAATTATTTGATAAAAAAGGAATTTCTAGACATTTACTGGGCAGACCATCGCTTGTAACTCTAAGTATCTATGGTTTTTGGTCCTTAACTGCTACATCTTTTCGAAAAAACGATTGTTTTGCAGGTGTTAATAATTAAGCCTGCATATTGTTCAATGTCTTTGAGAACGTTTTTGATGGAATAAGAATTATCGATTGTTGCTTTTAAAAACACAAGTAGATAATAAGCATATATCAAGTAGGTTAAAATTAGGTATATATTGTATGTTGGTCCTTGTTTACCTTATAGGAACTCACTATCCATTTTTATAGATTGATATTCCATTGCTAGAGAAAATAAGTGTAAGAAAAGGGGATCATCTTGTATCTCAATATGAATCCTTGAGAAGTGCCATTAATGATTAGAGATACACTATTGGATGAAGGAGGTGAATTGAGGATGGAAGCTTACTTTTGCCATGACTTGTATACTGAAGTTTATTTATTTTTCTTTATGTCTTTTCATGATCAACTTTTACACACATGTTTTTATTTGTCTTTCTGTTGAAACTCCTTGCATTTCATAAGCCAATAAAGAACTTTCTAATATGTTTCTATCTAGAATAAATTCATTTTCGTCAGCAAAGATAAGGTCATTCATGAGACCTTTCATCCTTATGCAAGTTAGATTTGTTAAAATTTTGTATAAAAATGTTGCAATGGGATATAGGCATGTAAAAGCTAATGTTGTTAACATTATGTAATTTTGGTGCTATTGTAATAAAATTATAATTTAGTTCTTTTGTGAACTTCCCCTTTTTAAATATATAATTCATGGCAACTAGCAATTCCTCCTTAATTTGCTGAAATGTCGAGCTGTTGTTATCATTTATCTGAAATGCCGAGCTCGTCAACCCCTCCATGTCAATCACTAGAAGTAGTTTCCTTTATGCATTCTTGGAAATGTTAATTTTTTACAAATTATATGTTTTTTTGAGCAATAAATTTCATCTGATCCCGAGCTGTACCACTCGGTATAATATTTCATTTCTTCTATAAGCTTTTATGGATCAGTGGTTGGCCGGTCACTAGTATCCATTAGTGCGTGCAATTGAGTCTTATTTTTCTTCGTCGTCATTTTAAAGTAAAAAACTTAATGGGTTGATCCCCTTATGTAAGCCATCTTATTTTAGCTTTTTGAAGGTTCTCCGCTACTTTGGCATTCAAATTGATCGTAACAAACTTAAAATTTGTGATGTAAGTTTTGATTAGTTCTTCATTTAGGACTATCAAACATTTGTATAATTATTGCACTCTCTAATTGCATCACATTTTTCTTATCCCCTATCTACTACTATTCCATTCTTTAAGAAAAAAAATCAATCTGCCTAAGTTTCTTGATAAAACTAAAGATAGGATTTTCTAGTAATCAAGTAGTAAAGAGATTCTCTGCCATTTTTTGATAGCCACTTGGTTTGGACCATTGTTTGTTGTATTTAAAAGGTTTGTTTGGGCCTTGTGATGGGAAATTAACTAACTTAATTATTTGTAGTTAGCCTATCATTGTTGTTAAGTATGTAGTTTAAATCTTCAACAAGAATTCATGGCAAGGAGTAATTTATAGCAACATCAGATAGGTCTTTGCACAATTTTTCTCTTTCTCTAGGAAGATGTTTTGGTTAAATAATTGAGAGTATGCTTTTAAAATCCACTTTATTCTCTAATCGACAACTGATGTGTTGATCTGAGATAGATATTGTTAGAATAAGTAGACAGATTAAATGTAAAACTAAAAAATAACTACATTGTTTATTAGCTTGATAATCAACGATAGGAAAATACATACTCTTAAATTGACTAAACTACTAATTTATTCTTGTCCTAGTCTTTCATGCAACTATTTATACTAGGCTATAAGCTAAGTATCCACATTTTGTAGAGATGGTAAACTAATTTACCAAGGCTTGTTCGCATTTACTCTTCAAACTCAAACATAACCTCTAACATTCTACCTTAAAGTTCCAGTTTGCAAAATTCCAAAAATCAATCTTCAATGCCTTCCATTACAAATACTGCTTTGTACTTTTTTTGGTTGGGCACGCTTAACCGTTTCTTGTTGATTAGAACATCACTCATGAACTATTAACAAACTCTATTGGGTTCCTCCATAAACTCATGGGTCAATATCAATGAGTCTTTACTTGATACCACTGTATCTGTCATCCTCCCAACAGATAGAGCTGCAGCTCTTCTTTCTTTGCTAGTTGGATGACACGAAACCTAAACTAATTCACTTGCGATCCAGCCTACTTCACCTATAGGCATGTCTGTCTTCTTATAACATATCATCAAACAGTTCCAAGTGTTCTTCAAATTATCCAACCTCATTTCATCATAAGTTGATCATCTCAAAAAACAATCAACAGACATGACACCGCATTTTCTAGCTTTAACTTCCAATCACAACTACAATGTACAAACACAAACAACAGACCACAACATTAAGTGAATTTGAAGAGCTTGATCTTATATTGAGACTCATTTTCGATCATCTTAAGCGTTCCTATAAAGCTTAGCTTCGTTCATAAAATGTAGGTAGCCAACCTACCCTAATGCGAGAATCTCCAATGAGCATCAACTTTAGTTCAGATCGGCGGTGGCAGTAGCATATTCACACCATGATGAACTCTAGAGTAACATCCACCGCGAGCACCTCCGACATCCGAGCTTAGATGAACTTGTGAGCATGAGCACTAACTCTAGATCTAATTGGCAACTTTTGGGAGCTTCCTAACAAATCATGGTTCAAATCTAAAATGATGAAATGATTGAGGACAAGAAGAATTCTATGGCACGAACTTTTTTTGCATTTGCAGAAGGCAATTTAGGAATGTAGAAGAAAAAGTAAATAGAAGAAGTTATTTATTGCCTTTTATTCATGTTCTCTAGCAACTCAATATAGCTTTCTCTGACTTCTCTTTACCCCCCTCTCTCTCCCCTTGGCTCTGTTACCATGAAAGAATTAGTAGAGATAGATTAAATGTAAAATTGAAAAAAAAATATACTAAATTGTTTATTAGCTTTATAATTAATGAAAGGATAACACAAGTTCTTAATAGACTAAGCTACTAATTTATTCTTGTCAGCAGTGCCTTATTTCATGCAACTATTTAGACTGGGCAATAAGCTACTACTTAGGCTGCAAAGCATTCGCATTTTCTTAAGATGGTAGACTTATTCACCAAAACTTGTTCAGTGCTCACTTTTAACATTCAATCTTCAAAATCAAACTTAACTTGTAATTGCCTCCATAGAGGGATATGTAGTCGGATCCTAGAAATTTAAACATGGTATCACAGCCGATGGTTATGCCTAGGACAATGGACAATGCGCAAAAGATCTGTAAATCCTGGTGGCTAGCAGTGTAGGTTTAAGTAATCAGATATAAGGTGGAGTTAGATCATGGTACGTAGGGTCTAGTGGAATGGCATGGGACAAAGTTTTAATATGGTGTAGCATCAAAGTTCGCATGGTGAAAGACTGTACCGATCCAGAATTTTAATCATTTGAATTTGGAATATTTAATTGATTTTAAATATTGAAAAACTAATTTTATAAGCTATATAACTTGAATTTAAAATATAATGGTTATTTAAATATTTAGAAGTGTTTAAATAATTAAATCTCAAATTTAATATGAATGTAAATGATTATGAAAGTTGATTTAAATTTAAATTAAATAAAGATGAAGATAGTAAAATTTTGAATTTGAATTAAAGTGATTAGAATTGGTTTTAAATAATAATTCATTTTAAATTAGTGTATGAAAATAGCCTTCAGAGGCACTGTCTCGGATTTGGACGAAACTAGTGCCATTGAATTCGGAATGGTAAATTATTGTATGCCATCAAATTTCGTGATGATTGGAATTGGCTTCCGATATAAATCAAATTTCAGATGATTTGAAACCTAATTTCTATATATGGTGGAATTGGCTTCCGATACTAGTTCCACTGTGTTCAGAATAGGGGTATTACATATAAAACGTCTGGCGATACGCCTCGATTGAAGTTTGAAAATTTATTGTGTGAATAGTACCGTTAATTTTTTTTCTATGAAAGGAGATTAACATTTTCATTTTTTCCAAACCCTAAAAGAAATTCGTAGCTGCCACTCTCTTCAAACCTCAAACCTAGGTTCTAAAGATCATGGATCATTGGAGCCACCATAATCACTTTCAATCCTCGATCTTGAGTAACAAAATGTCAGCAGGGAGGTGATGAAAGCAATGGATAGTGGAGATAGGCCATAGTGCCCGGTAGTGGTCAAAATCTCTACACAAATAGCAGTGGCATTGGATTCGCTATTCGGATGAATGGCGAGGCGAGAGGGGATCGAACCTGTGGTAATGGGAGTGGAAAGGCGAGGCGCGATGACCTGGACTTGAGGTGGTGAACGGGGCGTGGATGTAGCGGCGAATGAATGAAAACGCGGTTGATGATGGGTTTGAATTACGGCCTAGGAAACGAATGTGAGTTTGGGATAAAGGGAAGGTCAAAATCAAATGCGACAAGTTGTGTTGCGCTCGTTATTGTGACGACCTGGAGTTTCTGTACAATTGAAATTGGAATATTTAATTGGTTTTAAATATTTTGGTGTAGATTTTTAAATTTGAATTTCAAATATCACTAGTTATTGAATAATTAAATTAAAGAATTTAATAATAGGGAATTGGGCATGATATGAAATCTGGGTTTTTAAGCCTGTTAAAATAATAATTTGAAGGCATATGAAATTTATATTGATAATATTGAAGATAATAAAGTGAAAAAATTGAATTTAAAGGTGATCTGTTAAGTTTTGAAAATATATTGTTTAAATTGACATTTAAAAATAGCCTTTCGAGGTACAGTCTTGGAATTTGACGAAACTAGTTCCTTTAGATCCGTAATATTATATTATTATCAGATTTCAAATTTCTGAGTGTTTGGAATTGTCATGTAGTCGTACGATTGATAAACGCATTGAAATTTATATCGAAAATTCAATATAATAACTGGGTCCAAAAAGCTATCTTCTCCATACGATCGAGTTAGGCCTCCAAAACTTTCCCATTATGTTCGGAATAGGGGTTTAACATTATAAACGCCAAGCGGCACGCCTCGATAGGATGTAAAAAATTTAAGTTACGATTTCAAGACAATTTAAATTTGAATTTAAATATAATATTATTGCATTGAATACTGTGGCAGGCCTTTGCAGACACGTATAGGAATTCAGAGCACGTGTCCTTCCTAGCAACACGCGTTCTCTTCTTGCCTCAGTAATTAGATGCAGACCGATACTTTAATAAAAATCAAATTCTCAGAGAAAAAATGGACACTGTTCGATGAAATCGCGAGCCTACAGTCTTTTCCTTTTCAGTTTGCTCCCTTCCTCCTTTATAAATTCTTCTTCAGATCGAGCATGGCTGTGACTGATGGGAAGCACGCGAAGGCGTGAGGCACAACAGTAAAGGCTAGGCGGAGCAATCGAGCACCTCGAAGGCTAGGGTTTCGCACGATGGCGAGGCATTGGACAGTGAGGCGATTGTAGGGTGAGGTAGCGAGCTCAAGCTTGAACTTTAAGGTGGTTCGACGGCGTGTCAGAGGGTAAGGTAAGGCTGAGGTTTCGTTCCAGTTAAATTATATATATGTGTGTATATGGAAACAAAAAAAATAGGGGATTTTTTTTACAGTAAAGTAAATTGTTGTTTTTACTGGATATCATATGTACATACAGATTTAAAAATATATGCATATATATATAAATACAGAAATAAATTCAAGTATGAATAGATACATATATATATATATATATATATATATATATATATATATATATATACACAGTCATATTTTAATATGTATAGGTAAAAGCAGGAATTTTGTATATATATAAGATTTTGGGAATCTTGGAATATTTGGAAGTTTATATAAAAATAGATTTTTGGAAATCCATAATTTATTTTAAAAGTGAAAAATATAAAACAAATATACATATACACATTTTAATTTACTATTTTATTTTGAAAATAATTTATTAAGGTGATTAACTTGTTTAATTAACTTATTTAATTATTTTTAAAAGGTTTTTAAAAGGGAAATTAGTTTAAAATTTAATTATTTGTTTAAAATAAAATAATTAGTCAAAATTAAAATTTATCAGCTTAAATTAAAATTCTTAAACGGAAATTAATTGATCGATTAGTTCAAATATTAATAAAACATCTAATGTTTATATAAGGTCTGAAATCATGAAGAAATCGTGAAGAAAACAAGCTGGTTTGGGTTAGGTTGCAAATAAATTCAAAGGTGAGTTAATCTCACTCATTTGGATTACCATTTAAATTTTATATAGTTAAATTTAAATTATTGGTTGAATGATTGAACTGACTAGATGTGATATTATATATATATATACACACATTTCCCGCATTATGTAGTGGATGAGACCCTATGCTCCCCGCATAATAGCGTATGACCCATATACCACGATATTCCACCCCGAAGTGGGATTGGTATTCTATATTGTGCTAACATCTACAAATGTAGGAAACAAGTTGGAGGGATACAACTGGATTCCTCAAAACATTGAATTTATTTTATATTCAACGATGTGATTTATGTGATAATCTGTGATGATTATATTGATTATATTGGGAATTGAAATTATTGAATGCTATGGCTTTGTTGAATATATATTGGTATTTGAGAGAATGAAAAATATATAAGTTTGGATTTTCAAAGGAAATAAAAAGAAATTTTTTTTGAGTAAAATAATATAGTGAATTTAGGCAAATTAAAGATTGAATTTGAAAAAATATAAAAGCACAATTGTTAAATAAATTTTGACTATGGTAATAAAGATAGAGATTTTAAATAAATGAAAATAACAGAGTTTTAGAGAGACTTAAGTGATATAATCTAAAAATTTAAAGGATTTCATTTTCAAAATTAAAGATTTAAATGTTTCGGAAGAAATTAAAGGGTAGAATTTTGAATGAGGTATGAAGTGGATATTTAAGTTTAAAATAAGATTTTTAAATCATAAATATTGAAGTAAATATGGAATAATGGGTTTTAAAATAAATTTGGTTAAGTAAAGGAATTTATTTTAAATGGAGTTAGTTTTGAAAATCGACTTGAGAATCGATTAAGTATTTAAAACTGGGATTAAAGGAGAATGAGATTATGGAATTTACAAACGGGGTTTATAAATAAAGTGAAATATTTGTCAGAGGACAATTTGGAAGTATAAATTCAGGATGAGAATTTATAAAGGAATGGTGATTTGTTTAAAAATAAATAGTGGTTTATTTTTAAAGGTGTGGAAAGGAAAGTGTATGTCCCCGAAAATCCAAGTATATTTTCAAAGAAAGATTTCCAAGTATAGTTAGAGGTTTTAAAGTGGTTTTAAAAGAATGTTTTAGAAAGAAATAATTATTTAGTGTTTAAATTTATTTGAAAAACAAATATTTATTAAGTTAATTATATAAGTAAAGTATTTTATAGGTTTAACTAGTATTATGATTTAAAGATAATTATTTAGTATTTGTACCTTATAGAAATTTTTTATATTTTAGTTTGGCTTAAGTTTTACATGAGAAGTCATTATAAAATTTCATAACTAGTATTTTAAATAAAGTGTTTTAAGTAGTTTTTATTATAAATGTTTTAAAGTATATATTTTTGGATAAAATGATTTAAATTACTTTAAGATCTAAGTATTAAGACTTGGTGATTTTCACTGGAAATAAAACAATTTGGTGGTAATTTATTTCCGTGAAAGAAAGGTCGTATGGAAACTATTTTCAAAGGGTTGAAGTGTAGAAAAATATCTTGCGAAGATATTTTGAAATAAATAATTTGGAAAATTATTAAGGCTGATGGTTGTTTGTGGATGTTATATGATATTTAAATAACCGAATATCAATATTAGCCAATGCGCTGATCGGGTCGAAGAGACCGGGATCGGGATTAATTTCCCGAAAACCACTTCAATCCGGTTTGAACATTTTCATGAGGAAGAGAAGAGCTTGAAGTCGAAGATGGAGCAGTGAAGTGAAAGGGCTAATCGCTTCTAATCTTGAGGGTGATTCTAAAATAGATGTAGTAGGAGTATCGGTTCCGTTCGGACAGAAAACAGACTTGTATGGACGAATGATATCAGAACATCGTCAGGGGGACGATGAGCATTCAAAGTGAATGTGTGCTAAAAAGGTAACGCTTAACCTCAAGCCTCATCAATCGAGAATGGCTAAAATAGGGGAGGTGCAGCAAGGCTAAGTGGCTGGTAACCAATTAGGGTGAGGTCATCCCTGTCTAGATGTCCCTTTTTATTCGGTTGTGTGGGCGGTTGCTGATCCCAACCGCAGGGTGATCTTATTCGGACTATCCATTAAGATGTAGCTCCGGTCTTGTATAGCAGGGGATCAGGGTGGATCCTCGGTACGGTGATTTAGATCACGTACTATGACAGGCGATACCACAGTAGTGCTACCACTTATGGAAACCCTATCTCTAATAAGTGCCTTTAGACTTGTTTGTACACCTATTATGTTGGAATTTAATGAATGTAACAATTTCGCTATTTGAATAAGTATTTGTATATATATACTATTATAATATCAGAGGATCTAATAAGAAATGTTTTGGTTTTCATAAGGTAAAAACCCGACATGTTTATTTGTGGCGTGGTCTTACGAGATACCTTTGATTTTCAATAATCCTATTGAGTGTGTTTTCTCACGCTAGTTTTGTAAACTGACTCGGGTATTGTTTTATTATAATGCTCGGGTCAGACCGAATATTATAGGATACAGGAAAGGATGCTATGGAGCTCAGAAGATGAGCTGGATGGCAAGATGTATCTCCCATACTTGATATATATTCCGTTGTGCTGTATATTCAGTTTTATAGGGACAAGTTAATATAACTGTCCAGTATTTTGATATTGATTGTGTTGTACTCTAATGACGTAATGTATAAAACAGACATAGTTCTTTTTGTAAAGATTAGTTATTATCTGTTATATATTGTTCCCCTACGAGTGTGAGATTTTGTTGTTGTTTTCGTTTTTTTCTTCTACCTCCTTTCTTCTTTTACACTAATGATTCGTATTTCCGTCCACTTTGAGTTGATACGGTGGAGAATATTGTCGGCTCAAAAGGGGTATGGATTTATGGGTCGTTACAGTTATAAGGAATACTACCTTATGGATTTGGATTTGATGGGTTTGGTGTTAGTAGGAATTTGGGTTAAACTTGAGTGCTTGTTCAATTTTAATTAAAACCGAAATGTTTTTACAAAAACTAGCATCAATACGAGTAAATTCACCTCTCTAACCCACTTATATTTCTATATAAGCATGGATAATTTTATTGGTGATTGTTTGTTGACTATTTGGAAGATTTACTATTTTATTAGTTAGTTTGGATATATTCCCGCCCTTGAAGCGGATGAGACATTATTACGTTCCCATGTATGAACAGATGACCCTTTGTGTATGATCCCACCTCGAAGCATTTAATTTATATTTTATGATTATATATCATATGTGATGTAGATGGACGTGTTGGAGGGATCGAACAGGATCCCTCACACTAATGATTTTACTTTTAATATATTTTGATATATGAAGTTTTGGATGCCATATTTGATGACATTGATATGATTACGCTTATTTAGTGCTATAGTAGCACCGGGCCTTATTTTTTGTATTTTGAAATACTATAAAATAACGAATTTGAATTGATTTAAAATGATTTTTGAAGCATATATGTTTTAATAATTTTTAAATTATTAAAAGTAATGAAATTATTGTAAATAATTAAAAACGAATGATTTTGATGTTATAAATTTTTAGTTCTGAGAAATACTTTAAATAGAGATTTTTGAATGGTTATAAAAAGGAATTATGAATGTGAATTTTATAAATAAAGAAATAGATTTATAGACATAAATTATATATATATATAGAAATGGATTTGTAATTGATATATTGTGAATGGAATTATAAATGGATTTTGTATAATAAATGAGATTTATAAAGAAATGAATTTATAAATAGAATTTTATAAATGAAGGGATTTATATAAAAGTAGAAGTTTTGTAAAATAGAAAAGAGATTTATAAACATTAGTTTTATAAGTATCGAAATGATTTATGTTGAGATTTAAATATGGAGTTTAGGGTTTTAATAGTAACTTATCTCTAAAAGCAATGTTTTGACAGTGATATTTCAAATGAAGTTAATGGTTAGAAAAGTGACTTAAAATGTGTAAAGTGATGAAAACATAGATTTCAAAATTTATTGCTGTAATAGACGTTTTTGGGAAAATGTGAAAGGCATGGGCTATAACACTGTTGTTATAGTAAATGTTTTTCAAAAGAAAATGTTTTATATACTACACGGGATATATATATAATCGAACCCCTATACTAGTGTTTTGGACTGTCGTAACGATGTATGCAACATTCGTTTTGGCCCAATAAATTGTATTTGGACCTTACAATGTGAAATACACGAATTTGTTCTTATGATCGTACTAAAGCTTGGTGGTATAGGAAGCATTGCTTCTTATACTTAACACACGTTCTTAGGCATATGAACTCGGGAGTTGTATGGATATAGAAATCTATTTAGTATATCCTTAAAATGGTAGTTCTGTTAAACGTACTTATGCCATTAATATAAGTATATGGAAATGTTTTCTAATATCGAATAGTTGAAATTGTTTTGAGAACATACCTTTTTAAAGATAATTTAAAGTAAATATTTGGAAGTTATTTAATTGATGAAAAGATTAATTAAATGGCCCTAGCGACTGCTTATGTGTTAGATTTTATTTGTTGCTTTGATAGTAAAATAAGCGACTATCGGATTTGGCTATTTTTGGTTCCTTGACTTAATATGGGAATTGATTAGGCATGCACTTAGCACGAAGCCAACTATATAGGCTTGATTATCGTTTGGGTTAAGAATGTTGATTCAAGTAGTACGGAGTGACTAGGTACTCCAATCTACCAGGCTTCATTCTTGGCCGAATGATGGCAAGTTGTGAGTTGGAAACATAATAAGTCTACAAGACTTAATTTCCATATGAGGTTGAGGGCCTCTTCATCATTGTTGGTCCAGAGAGATAGGGATTGGATCTATCCAATAACCACTTTGGACCAACATATGCGTTCGATAATGCAGGTTTATGATTATGATTTTTGAAGATGAAGATCTTCATAATGCAGGGCTACTAGCCACTAGATCCGCGATGCATATTATATATATAGTGACAGTAGTGCTTTATTATGAAAATCTTTGATATGCAAGGTCTTATCTCTACTAATCCTAGGGTTGATTCTCGATATAATGTGGTAGGAGGATTTCTTCGATTTGTCCTGTTTATGGACAACTTGTATAGACGAATATCTAACATTGCATTTTAAATAACATTGATTGATCTCTATAAAACATATCATCAGTTTGGCAGCGAAGAAGGCAACTTCTCTAACTTAACACCTTTTCCTGAGACATATGAGCTCAGGAGTTATATGTTTGTTGAAATCAGTTGTGTAATTATGAAATGGTAAGGTGGCCTTCAAAGTTGATGTTCTTTGTGAAAGGTAATCATTACCTCAGGCCTCACATCCAGAAATGACTAAAATAGGGCCGATATAGCAAGGCTATGTGGTTCGCAATCATTAGGATATGTTCCAGATATATTTATTCTTGCTAAGACGTCGGGTTTTAAATTGTTATGGTGTATGTGAAGGGAGCTCTTGGATAGCTTGGTAATGACCGGGGTGGTGACATATTCAGTACTATCTAGTTTGAGGTATGTCGTCTTATGTTGTAGAGGACCATCAATTGGGCCTCGGTACATTCCTCTAGAGATGCACTACTGGAAGATACTCCCTAACTTGGTCATTTGATGGAAAATCATGCTATAATACGAGCTTGCAATTTTAGTTGTAGAGCTTAGTACGCTGGAATTTAATAACGATAATAATTTCGGCTATGATCAATATTATTTGTATACTCAACACTAGTACAATATAACATAATTTGATGAAATGTTTTGGTTATCATTTGGTAAAAACCTATCTGTATTTATGCATGGTGTGGTCTTACGAGATACCTTTGTTTTTAAAAGTTTTGATAACGTTAAAATCCAATTGAGATGTGTTTTCTTACGCTGATTTACCAAATTGAGGGTGTTCTTCCCTTTCAATGCTCTGGTCAAATCGGGAATATTTACAGATTTTGATTTGGATGATTTGTAGCTTCAGTAGATGAGCTGGAGGTCTTTAGGTCATATTCATGTATAGTTTATTTTACCGCTGTATTAGTTGTTTAAATTATCAGCATTTGTGAGGACAGGTTATTATAACTGTCCAGGCTAATGATTAGTGATTTGTTGTTGTACTCTGATGGATGTATGTATATTATAGTTTCATGTTTACTATAAATATCATTGATATTATATTATATGTTGTTCCGCTGGGATTGTGAGATTCCATGTTGTTTTAGTTTCTTTTTCTCTTCTTATTCTATTCTCTTTTTTTCTTTTTTCTTTTCCATAACTATCTATCTTTTCATTCAATTTGGGTTGGAATTATGTGGTTTATTGTCAGCTTGGATTGTATGGTTTTATGGGTCGTCGCAGCTGGTATCAGAGCACAAGGTTAAGTGAGAACCTTGGCTTTGATGGGGCAACTGATTAAGGGATAAGGTAGTGGAATGCCTTATTATAAGTTTTGAGCGTATTATAGATATAAGCACATATTTTTTAGTGATTATAAAAATGTTTTATATTGTTTCAATTTATCAGTTGAGTGGCTCATGAATTCTGATCAGTACATGGGACGACACAATATCGGTAGGGATTTCTCAATACTTAAACGAGGCAAATCGACACATTATTGTTTTAAGAATTGGTAAATGAAATAATTTTACCTAAACTATATTTTATATATAAATGAATAATTTTTTAGGAATTATTATAGTTATATATAGTGTGTTTGGTTGTCAATAAATGATAATATTTGATTAGTATCCTTTGTTGTTTGATTTTTATATTTCGATAGAAGTTGTTTTTATTATAATATAAACAAAGATAAAAAATTAATAAATGGTTTTATATTACTAAAGTGAGATTATATATAAGGAAAATTTATAAATATGATTTGTAAAAAAAAGATTTAAAAGCTAAGAATTTGAGAATTTAAAACTCGATGATTTTGAAAATTGTTTTTCAAAGGTTTAGGAAGAATAATATAGTATTATTTTGAAAATATTTTGGTTAGAAATATTTTAAAATGGGATTTAAAAGAAATAGAAAGCACTGAACTCACTTCGGTCCTTGGTAAACAATTCGGATGATGACTACAGCATCATCGGTATTCATTTTCGAGTTTCTAAGTGATAGGTTGCTACCATTGGAGTCTTATTTTGGTATAACTAGTTTTGATTTCAAAATTCAAAAGTATGACTTGAAATATAAAGAGATTATTTATAGTATTGTTTCAAAATGATTTAAAATAAGAACAAGTTCTTTAAACTCTTAAAATTTTCATTTTATTATTTTGTGAAAATATAAGAAAATACGTTTACAACTTATAAAATTTGAGAATTAGTAAGTTAAAACAAAAATTTTAAAGTTGTTGATTATAAATTTTAAGAAAAGTGAATTTGAAGTTGAACTATGAAATGAAATTTAGCTTAATTTAAGTTGAAAAAAATGAATTTTGAAATTGAATTTGCCTCAAGTAATGGTAAATGAACTGAATTAATGTAATGAGTTAAATGAAATTGAATTGATTTGAAATGGATATGAATTTAAGTTGTAAAGTGAAAATAAACATGAGAAGTGTTGCATAAAATGTTTATAAACATAAGTAAAATTTTATGAAATGATACATATATTAATTTAGTATGGAGTGAAATGTTGTTAAACAAAAAATGAATGTAAATGAAAATAAAAATGAAAAATGAAAGTAAATAAATGAATGTGAATAAAGAAATATGAATAATGGTTATAAATAAATGAATGTAAAAAAAAGAATCCAAATAAAAAAAGAATGGGATATAATAAGAAACCAATTGAAATAAATGCGGAAGTTGTATGTAGATCATTTTATTAGCATAACTATTTGATCCAGATTCGAATATATGATTTCAAGATGACTTACATTGGTCTGAGTTAGGATTTTTCATTGGATTCTCGTTAACAAATGCTGGATATGGATTTTTGGTTGATTCTGGTATTCTCTATCATAGTATATGGCTATACAAGGAGAATGATGGTTTATAATTATAACAACCCGTAATGTAACTTCTTTAAAATACGATATTTAATATATTTCAAAACAGTTCATAAAAATATATAGTTTGAAGAAAAATCAAAAATTTGACCGGAATTCGTTTCCTTAATTTTCGACTTTTCATAGGCTAAAAGTTGTTGAAAACGTTGCAAATCATAATGTTAATATATTCACATTCATTTAGGATATTATAGTGTGTGTGTGTGTGTGTGTGTATGTGTATATACTTAAGTATATAAGATTTAAAATAAAAGGTTTAATGAAAAAGAAAATGTCATATCAAATGAAACATGTTTAGACATGATTTGATATTTTGGCAACTTAGTGTATATATGCATTTATTTCATGTTGGCTTTGAAAATGGTGAAGTAGGACATATAAATTTCGAAATTTGGAAGGGAAGACAAGGGTGAGGTGGCATAATGTTGTGGAGGGTAAAGGACGATGGGCATTTGGTAATTTCTTTTATCCACTTTGTATATAAACAAATTTATAATTTAATTTCTCATTTCTCATTCATTCTTCACTTTCTAAAACCTTTTCTTAAGCTCTTAAGGGAATTTCCATGGCTTCCATGGATATTTCAAAGTTCTAAAGACTTAAATTACCATATATTCCTTAAGTAAAAAAAAATCAATACCACATCCATCTTCACTCCCTACATCACCTAACTAAACAAATTAGACCCGTATCCACCTCTTCCCTTTCTTGGTCGAGCCTACTTCAATATAGACTGAACAATATTTTCCATTTAATCCCACCAAAATACCACTTTTCCAATGTAGAAGTAAAGATCTTGATCATGTTCAGGTTCGTGCGAAAGATAGAGTTGAATTACAAACTTTTCATGAGTAAAAACCTCTCATTTCAAACTAAAACTTCTTAAATTTAATAATGCTTATTTTTATAGCTTATGAATGCTTGTTTATATGTATGATATATGATGAATGATGTTTTAGTTTATGCTTTGAGAAACCGTCACATTGGCAGTTAGTAAGGGAGTTAGTAAGCATCTAGAAAATTTAGTTGTAAAAGTTATATATATAATTAGTGATTTCTTTCAACATGTTGTATAATAGTTAAGTGCCTTGTGATATGTTTTTCTTATGGATATGTGATTTGCATATATAAATAAAGTGACATGAAAATTGTTGTCGAAGTAATAGTACAACGACTATCGCTATATCGAACTTTCAGCAAACGTATCCCTATCAAAAAAATTCGATTTATTTCTTGCGCTTGAGTTTTGTTTTACAAGTTAATAAAGTTGTTAAATAAGGATGATTTCAAATTTAGTTAATTATTTTAATAAAGATTTCTAAATATAATTAATTAATAAGGATTAGAGTTAACTAACTAACTTGTTAATGATGAATTTAAATTTAATTAATTAGCTTATTAATGCTACGTTTAAATTTAATTAATTACTTTGTTAATGATACTTAAAGTTAATTAACCATTTTGTCTAATGATGATTGTGGTTAATTAATTTTTTGATAATGATGGATTAAAATTAATTAATCATTTTAATTAAAGATGATTAAAATTAATTAATACCTTTCAATTAATGGTTTTAAATTTTAATTAGTTAATTAATTTTTTATTTAATTATGTATTAAAGTAATTAATTTAATTAGTGATGTCTAAATTTAATTAATTGATGTAGATAATGAGATTAATTTAATAAATTAATTTAATTAATTATGTTAATTTAAAGGTGATTAACCTTTTTATTAAAAGGTAGTTTTAAGTTAATTAACCTAATTGAATAATGAAGTTTAAAGATAATTAATTATTCTCATTTATCCTAGAGGCAGGAAGGACTCAGTTGTTCAGAACTTTTATGGATTTAAAATAGGGTGGGATGACAGTGGCACGGTATGAGCAGAAGTTTAATGCATTGTTCCGCTTTGGACCAGGATTGATTGATATGCTACTTAAAAAGGATAAATTGTTCGTGAAAGGAATGCGGCCAGAATTTCATCGGGAAATGACCAATCATCTCAACAGTACCTTTACATTTTGATCGGTATGGCTTTGAGATTTGAGGCTCTTGATATTGAGCAAGGAGTTTAGATAGGAGTACTGTCAGCAGTTAATGAATGTCCAACCTTTATCGGTGATACCAGTGGCAAGTAAGCTATTTTTCAAGAGTAAAGGGAAGAAGAAGTAGTCAGGAAAGAACACCGGAGATGGAGCTCCAGCTCAGAATTAGCGATTAGACTTGACCAAGAATCTTTGTTATAAGTGCAACAAAATGGGAAAATTTGCAAATTAGCGCCCAAACCCGGCTAGTGGACCACTCTGCTACAGTTGCAATAAACATGGACATATGTAGAACCACTGCTCTTTTCCAAAGAAGGAATCACATGGACAAGCTTTTTCTATTAAGAAATACCATCTACTTTATGGATCCAAAAGGAAAGCAGGTGTTACAGGTACACTATCCATTTTTGATATTTCTATTAGAGTATTATTCGATACCGGTGCATCCTATAGTTTTATCTCATATGACATAACGAACCAGTTGAATCTTAAATATGTTATTCTCCATAATTATCTTGTCTGTTGAATCCAATTGGGGGTTCAACCAATCTTGATAGGTTATGTTTGAATGTGCCTATTTCTTATCGAGATCAGCTTTTTTTTCCTGACTTGTTTGTTCTCGGGTTCATGGATTTTGGAGTATTATTGGGAATGAACTGGTTATTTAAGTTTAAAGCTATCTTGGACTGTGTTAGAAGGATGATCATAGTAAAAGATGTAATAGGTATAAGCATTGATAGATGTTGCATAGAGCCTAAGGGGTTGATGAGTGTTTTCGGTATTTCCTCAAAGTACCCAAAGTGAAGATAAGGAATATACCAATCATTCGGGACTTCAAGGATATTTTTAAAGAAGCGCAAGGTTCACCTTCTCATCGGTAGGTAGAGTTCCACATTGTTTTGATTCCAGGAACCAGATCTATTGTACAACCTCCTCGAAAGTTGGCTCTAAAGGAAAGAAGAGAATTAGAGAAGCAGACGCTTGATTTACTACAGAAAGGTTTGATCAGATGTGGCACATCAAGTTGGGGATCACCAGTAGTGTTCATTACCAAGGCCGATGTTTCTCTTAGATTATGTGTGGATTACCAAGAATTAAATAAGAGGACTATCATGAATAAGTATCCTTTACCTAGGATTGATGACATGTTTGACCAGCTCCATGGAGCTCAGATATTTTGTCAGTTGGATCTGCCACTGGTTTTTCACCAATTAAGTGTAGCAGAAGAGAGTGTACCCTTAACTTATTTTCATACCCTTAATAGTTTTTACGAGTGCTTAGGAATGCCGTTCGGATTAACTAACGCACCTGTTTATTTCGTGGACTTGATAAATAAAGTGTTTCAAGATTTCTTAACAAGCTTTTTCTAGTCTTCATTGATGACATCCTTGTTTATTCTAAAATGGAGGAAGAGCATAAATACCATCTTCAAGTTGCCCTAAGTACTTTTAAGAAGTCATATTTTAAAAGAAAAGTTTTCTAGCTTCCATTTCTAGAAATCCAAAGTTAGATTTCTAGAGCACGTAGTTTTGGGAGAAGGCATATCAGTGGACCCAACTAAAGTTAAGTTGGAAGAAACCCGAAAGTGTGACTAAGGTTAGAAGTTTCTTGGGATTGGACGGTTTATATAGTAGATTTATTAAGGATTTTTCAAAAATTGCTTCTCATTTAACAAAGCTAATAAAGAAGGATGCTAAGTTTATTTGGTCACCCAAGTGCGATCAAGCATTCAATGAGTTAAAGGAGAAATTGACAAGCGCTCCTATCTTGACTATTTCAGATGGGAATGAAGGATTAACAGTTTACACAGATGCTTGTAGGATCCGATTTGGAGTAATTTTGATGCAGAATGGTAAAGTAATAGTGTATGCGAGTCGATAGTCGAAACCTCATTAGAAAAATCAAGCTACACACGATTTGGAGCTTTTGGTAGTAGTCTTAACATTGAAGGTATGGAGGAACTATCTTTTGGGTGAAAAATTTGAGTTATATACGGATCACAACTCATTAAAGCATCTTTTTACCCAAAAGGATTTAAACCAAAGGCGGCAAAGATGGCCGGAGTTTCTTGCGTCTTATGACCTAGATATTCTTTACACCCTAGAGAATGCAAGCGCCGTTGCAGATGTATTAAGTATGTATGTGATGAGGATTGCAAATTTGGAAGTTAAACTATCACTGATGGAGCGAATTGCATATTTCCAAGAACAATCTCTAGTTTTCAGATAGACTCTTGAAGCATTTTGAGAATGAATGGACGGATTTGTGTGCTAGATGTTAATGGAATTAGATAGAATATGCTGAGAGAGTGCCATCGGTCAAGGTTATCTATCCATCCAGGAGTAACTAACATGTTTTAGAATATGAAGAAGACCTTTTGGTGGAAATGGATGAAGAGAGACATTTCGATCTTCATAAGCCGGTGTGCAAATTATTAACAGATCAAGAATGACCAACGGAAGACTTCTGGGTTACTCCAACCATTGGAGATACTGAATTGGAAGTGGAAGAAAGTATCCATGGACTTTATCGATGGGTGTCCAGAACAAGAAGAGGTAAAGAAGGCATTTGGGTAATTGTTGGCCAATTAAAAAAGAGCACCCACTTTATTCCTGTGAAGTCAACAAGAACTGCAGCTTCTTTGGTAGGGATTATTTAAGGAAGATCATTTGACTACATGGAATCCCAATAAGTACAGTCAGTGATTGAGATCCCATCTTTAGAAGTCGATTTTGGAGAGCATTGCAAGCTGCTTTAGTAATAGAGTTGAATTTGAGCACAACCTATCACCTGGAGACTGATGGATAAACCAAAAGGGTGAATCGAATTTTAGAGGATCTTTTAAGAGCATCTATTTTGGATTTTGGAGGATCATGGAAAGATCACTTTCACCTAGCAGAGTTCTCTTATAACAACAATTACTATTCTAGCATTGGCATGACATCTTATGAAGCTTAGTATGGACGACCATGTAAATCACCTTCGTATCAAGTAGAGACTAGAGACCATTTAGTTCTTGGACCAAAAATGATTCGACAAGCGTTAGAGAAATTGGCTATGACATGAAAAGAATAAAAGAAGCCTAGGATCGATAGAAAAGTTATACCGATCAACGGAGAAGGGACTTGGAGTTTGCGGTCAGGGATTTGGTATTTATGAAAGTTTCCTCGACTAAAGGAGGTGTAAGGTTCAAAAAAATAGCAAAGCTAACACCCAAATTCATTGAACCATTTAAAATCCTTAAGATAATTAGATCATTGGCTTATAGAGTTGAATTGCCTAAAAGATTGTCTGAAATTCATAATGTCTTTCATGTATCTCATCTGAGAATGAAAGTGAATGATCCATCTTTGATTATTGAGACATCTGTTTAGGAGGACTTGGAAATAGAACCAAATTTGACTGTAGTCCGACACCCAATTCATATTATAGATCGAGATGAAAGGAGATTAAGGAAAAAGGTGTTTAAGCTTGTAAAGGTTTAGTGGGGTGATGACCCTCGCGATTGTACTTGGGAGACTGAGGATCACATTAGAGAAACTTACCCTAATGTAATGTCAGGTTAGTTGTTTGGATGTATTATGTATGTTCTTTTATGTTATTGTTTCTTTTCATTGTTATATGAATTTCTTGGTATAATACAAACCTTTTGGATTGTCTTTTTTGTGTATAAATTTGGAGGACAAAATTCTTTTAAGGATGAGAGAGTGTAACAACCCGTAATGTAACCTCTTTAAAATATGTATATTTAATATATTTTTTAAATAATAGATTAATGGGCTTATGACTAAATAAAAAATTTTGAAATAGTAAATAATGATGATGGAATAGTTTTCAAAATAGTTTACAAAAATATTTAATTTGAAGAAAAATCGAAAATGTGATCGGAATTCGTTTTTAGAACTTTCAACTTTTCATTACTAAAAGTTGTCGGACGCATTATGAACATAGTGTTGATAATTGACTTTCATTTAGGATATTATGGTTTTTGTGTGTGTGTGTGTGTATAGGTGTATATACTTTAGTATGTAAGATTTAGAATAAAAAGTTTAATGAAAAGAAAATGTCACAACTAAAATTAACATGTTTAGACATGATTTGATATTTTGAAAACTTAGTAAATAAGCATTTATTTTATGATGGATTTGAAAATAGTGAAGGAGGGCAAGTAAACTTCGAAATTTGGGAGGGGGACAAGGGCGAGGTGGCATGGCGAGGTGGCATGATGCTGTGGAGGGTAAAGGATAAGAAGCATTTGGGTAATTCATTTATCCACTTTGTATGTAAGCAAATTTCTAATTTAATTTCTCATTTTCCATTCATTCTTCACATTCTAAAACCTTTCCTTAAGCTCTTAAGGGAATTTCCATGGCTTCCATGAATATTTTAAAGTGTTAAAGATCTAAATTTCCATCTCTTCCTTGAATAAATAAAAAATCAATACCACATCCATCTTCACTCTCTACATCACCTAATTAAACAAACTAGACCCATATCCACCTCTTCACTTTCTTGGTCGATCCTACTTCAATAAACTGAACCATATTATCCACTTAAGCCCACCAAAGTACCATTTGTCCAAAGTAGAAGCAAAGATCTCGATAATGTTCAAGTTCATGCGAAAGATAGAGTTGAATTTGAAAAAAATTTGTGGGTAAAAATTTCACCTTTCAAAATAAAACCTTTTAGCTTTAATATTGCTTATTTATATAGCTTATGAATGCTTATTTATATTTATTATCATGTAATGAATACTTTCTTAGTTTATGCTTTGAGAAGTTGTCACCTTGGTAATTGGTAAGCGAGTTAGTAAACATCTTGAAAATTTAGTTTTGAAAGTTAAATATATTGTTAGTGATTGCTTTCTACATATTTTATAATAGCCAAATACCTTATGTTACGCTTTTCTTATGGTTATGTGATGTGCAGATGTAAATAAAGTGACATGAAAATAGTTGTCGAAGTGTCCATATAGTGACTATCCCTATAATAACACTTTCAACAAACATATCCTTATCAAAAAAATTAGATTTATTTCTCAAGCTTGGGTTTTATTTTACAAGTTAATAAAGTTGTTAAATAAGGATAATTTCAAATTTAATTAATTATTTTAATAAAGATTTAAAAATATAATTAATTAATTTGTTAATGATGAGTTTAAATTTAATTAATTAGCTATTAATGATAAGTTTAAATTTAATTAATTACTTTGTTAATGATACTTAAAATTAATTAATCATACTGTTTAATGATGATTAAGGTTAATTAATTATTTAATAATGATGGATTAAAATTAATTAATCATTTTAATTGAAGATGATCAAAAATTAATTAACACCTTTCAATTAATGAATTTTAAATTTAATTAATTGATTAATCTATTCTTTAATTATGTTTAAATCAACTAATTTAATTAATGATGTCTAACTTTAATTAGTTAATGTAAATATGAGATTAAATTTAATAAATTAATTTAATTAATTATGTTAATTCAAAGGTGATTAACCTTTTTAATTTAAGGTTATTTTAAAGTTAATTGACCAATTAGATTACTGAAGTTTAAAGATAATTAATTATTCTCATTTATGATAGTTACAGCCAAGTACTAATTAAATAAGTGTGATTTCCTGCAAATTCATACCCTTTGAATCGATAATAATCCACATATGTCCGACCAAAAAGCACAGGCTGACGGAAAATCATGAGAATGAAAGAAGAGAGAAGAGAGAACCAAATAGAACAATACAGAATCTCCCATCGCAGCAGAAAACATAATATCATATCAATGATCTTTACAAAATAGAAACTGTATATATATACATCAATCAGAGTTCAACAATCAATCATTAGCTATCATCCTGAATAGTTATAATAACCTATACTCATAATTTGCCGATAATATACAACAACTAAGCACGGTCGACAATCAAAATAGATATGTGTGAACGAAAATGAAGATCTCCATCTCTTCTGCTGAAACTCCAAAAGCACCAAATCTGAACCTGTAAATGTACTCAATCTTCCCCGAGCATTGAAAGGGAAGGACGCCTGGATCAGTCTGGTAAACCAGCATGAGAGACACACTCAACTGAATTTATTAAATTACCAAACTTTTCCTTTATTAAAACAAAAGTATCCCATAAGACAAGCCCACACATAAATATGGACATGTTTTTGCCTTACGGTAACTAAAATATTTCATATCCAATCCTCTTGTACTATAATAGTGTCTATTGCACAAATAATATTAATCATAGCCGAAATTTTTACATTGATTAAATTCCAGCATATCAAAAATGGGTAACACAATCAAAATGGCGGGCATGTAGTGGAATTTAGATTTCCATACAAATGGCCAGATAAAGGAATTACCTTTCGATGGGTACACCTCTAGATGGATGTCCTGAGAAACCATCATAAAGTTCCACTACCAACACAAAGCCGACCCACCTCTATAACTAGATGGTACCAAATATGTCATCCTCTGGTCGTTACCGACCTTTATCAAGGGACCTCGAAGCATACAAACCACAATAATCAAATACACGACGCCATAGCGTGTAAAGATATATCTAGAAGAGGATGATCATATCCTACTTGGAAGCAACCCACTTAGCATTGCCGCATCTAATCATGTTTTGGTCATTTTCGGTTAATGAGGCCTGAGGTAACGTTTACCTTTCACAATCACATGTCACATCACTTAGAATGCCACATGGTCATTTTCGTTGACTACTAATTTCCTTCCACAATAATACAACCCTTAAGCTCATACGTCTCAAGGAAGGTGTTAAGCTAAGAGAAGTTGCCTTTTTCACCACCAATGATGTACATTTGTTAAAACTAATGTACGTAATCTTAGAAATGCAATATGAAACAAACATCTATACAACTTGTCCAAGAATAGGACAAACCGAAGGTACTTTCCTACCACATCCTGTCAGGAAATCCATAGGATAAGTAGCGAATAGTCCTTGCATTGGATATTTCATAACGAAGAGACTACAGCTACTGGATGTATATTGGGATTTTAACCCCAAACGATCAACAAGCAGTCCCCCACTATGAATATCATCAATAATCTGCATAATCAAACGCATCTACATTGGTCCTAAGTGGTTTTCAGATAAATCTTATCCTGGTCTCTTCGCACCAACAACGCAAAAGCGTTTTGCAACCACATACAGAAACTAAGTCTCATAGAATTATCACGTCTCCAACTTTCAACTTACTATCCTTTAGGCCAAGAAGGAAGCTCGATAAATCAGAGTAATACTCCACACTACACGAATCAACATCCTCAACACAAATGATAATCAAGCCTACACAGAAGGCTACGTTCTAAGTGTATGACTAAATAGTTCCCACATCAAGTCGAGGAACTAAAATGGCCAAATTTGATAGTCTATTATTTAACTATCAAAGCAAACAAATAATATTTAGCATCTTATCCAATCACTAAGCCCTTTCAATTAATCTTTTATTAATTAAATCACCTGCCAAATATTCACTTCAAATTATCTTTAGAAAGATATATTCTCAAAACAATTTCAACTTCTATATTGGAAAACATTTCCAAATACTTATTTAATAATATGTAATTCATGAATCAGTATATTTTCAATACTTAAAAAATATTACATATACTTAAATCAGGATTAAGTATATATTTTATTCTTTATGAAAAATATTCCCTTAAGCATATTATTTTGGTCAAAATGAATGTTGCGCAAAATATCGTTACCACAACCCAAAATCACTAGTATAGGGATTCGAAAATTAGATAAATATATAAATCTCATATACTATACAAAACAAATCCGTTTGAAAATCATTTACTATGACAACAATGTTATAGTCCATCATTTCCTTACTTCTCGAAAACGTCTATTTCAACAGTGAATGCTGAAGTCTATGTATTCGATACTTAGCATATTTTAAAATATCTTCAAATCGTTTAAATTCAATTTAAATACCACTTTTCAAAACATTTTAAAAGATTATTCAATGTCCAAAATCGTGAATATAAATCGTTTACCAAATTCATTACTGCTACATATTTATTTTAAGGATTATCCACTGTCCAAAATCAAGGATGAAATTCCTTTAAAAATTTCTATATTTAACTTATCAAATTCAATTGCTTTCGGATTTATAAACAATGTTTATAAATTCACATTTCTATTTTATAAAACTTCAATTTATAAAATCCCTTTATTTACCAAATTCCATTTATCTCATTTGCATGCCAAAATCCAAATTATAAGTTAATTACTTATAAATCATTTATTTGCCAATTCATTCCTTTATGACTTAACAAATTCATAAATCTTATTATAAAATCCATTTATTTTGATTTATAAAATATCCATTTTATAAATCTTATATACATACCATATATAATAATTCAAAAATCCCAATTTAAATAAACTCATTCTTTTAATAATTTACAAATCGTTATTAAAACTTATATAACACCAAGAATTATACTTAACTATATTTCACAAAAATCATAATTTTTATAACATAAAAATAATAACGTTTATTTATTAAAAATAAATTCATCTCCTTAACACTTCAAAATTCAACAAAACGTATATTTTCAAAATCACTTGTTTTAATTTGAAATCATCACTTTAACATTTTTAAATTACCAAAAATAGGCCCAATGCTGCAATAGCACCAAATACATCAATCACAGCATCCAATGCATCATATATCACATGATAACAGCATATATCACAATATCTGTAAATAAACCAACACTGGTGAGGAATCTAGTTGGATCCCTCCAACCTGTCACCTGCAACAAATATACATATTAGAATATGTGTACAATTTCTGCTTTGAGGCTAACGTGCATATAAAAGGTCATCCGCTCATATACGGGAAAGTATAAGGTCTCATCTACTCCAATAGACAGAAATATATGCAAATACTAATGAATATATATAATATATAATATATCATCCAAACAAAATCAGTTATCACAGAATAAATTTGTTTTAACTTATATAAAAATACCAATGAGTCAGAAAGGGTGAGTCGTACTCACCTTGGTTCCAATAGAAATTGCCGCGTTTTATTTTGAATAAAATTAAACAAGCGTTTAATTTTACCCAAAATTTACACTAACTCCATCAACTCCAAACCAGCTCTAAAATGTAGTGCTCCTTAATACGGACCCAACACAAATTGTTTCGTCAAAAAGAGACCTCGTATGACAAAGTATGATGTTTTAAAGATTATAAGAATTTATATAAATTAATTTCACAATTCTTTTTTTATTTTAAACCCCACTTTAATCGCGGTTGCACGATTCTCTAGAGAACATCCAGGCCGTTGCTTACCATCGCGTTCAAGCTTCGAACCGTGAAACCCATGCTCGTTCGCTTCCATCGAATGCCGCGGCCACCAAAATCACCAAGAAGATGATCCAACGCCACCATTGGATAGCCCAACATGAGCTCTACCACCACCCAAAGGGCCGCCACACTCGGCCATGTCATTGCATCGATTTCCATGCTTGAACTCAGGACTTTTGCACTCGAATATCCGTTGATCCATAGCTTGAAATCCAATCTTGAACGTTGATCTAGAAGATCTCGATGCACTCTTTGATGTTGTAGTTGATCATTTTTCGTAATTGTTTACGGATTTAGAAGTTTTGAGGAGAGAATAATCGAAAGATATCAACTATTAAAAAGGATGGCGGTGGCTGTAACCCTAGCTAGGGTTTTCTTAGTCAAAAATAGAAATTACAACGTCCTTTTATAGAAAATGTCGCGACACTATTCACCTGAAATTTTTTCGAACTCGAAACAAAATGTGCCACCTGGCATTTATAATGTTTTATCCCTATTCTGAACACTTTGGAATATATATCGAGAGCCAATTCGATCATATTTGGAAGCTAGGTTTTCGGATCTACTTATTTAAATTTAAAATTCACTTAAACAGATTTCGACGTGTTTTAGTTTTTTCTGGACAAACCGTTAATCCGATTGACACGAAATTTGAAATACTACAATAAAATAACATTACAGATCCAATGAAACTAGTTTCGTCGAAATCTAAGACTATGTGAAAATGGCTATTTTTACACGTTAATTAAATATTATAATATTCAATTTATATAAATTAACTTTTAACTCAATTTTAAAGGTTCTCTAACATTATTCTAATTCAAATAGAATTTGATACAACTTTTTAAATCATTTTCATTTGCAATAAATTCAAATTCCAATTATTTATGCAATTTCGAATATTAAATTTACAATTTAATTATCCAATTAAATCCAAATATTCAAAATATAAGTTATTCAATTAATAATATTAACTTGTCAATATTTAAAATGAATTAAATATACCGATTTCAAAATGACTGAAATTTTGGGTCGTTACATTCTCCCCTACTTAAAAGAATTTCGTCCTCGAAATTACTAAGTAAGAAAAAGTACAAAATCCATTTACTTTTCAAAACAACTTGCTTTAATTTAGATTTGCAAAAATCAGTTGAACCTTTTAACTTTTCGAAAATCATCTAGTTAAACTTCTTATAAAAACTTTTCTAAGTTTTTAAATCCATTTATAGTTATCTTTTCAAAACCAACCAATATTGTTTAACTTTATAACTCAAAATCAAAACTTTAGCTATCAAAAATAATTTTTCAAAATTTAACCAAAAGTTTTTAACGCCTTAAATTTTTTAAAAATTTCGCCATAGCCTCCTTTGCGTTGTTCGATCGTAGTAGGATCACAACATATACATATCACAAATATACATTTCATCTTCGAGGAGGGAAAAAATATAATGGTACGATATGTAATCCGAGATATGTACCTTATATATTATTAGCGAGCATATACGACTAATATAGCACGAAAATGAGCTCCAGATGCGAAGCATACGCCATCCGCACCTACTAAATACTCAGTAAATAAATGAGAAACATGTATATAGAAAGTATCAATATACAACATATACCAATACAACAACTATATATGCCAACATAGCAAATGCAATCGAAAACAACAAGTCCAACCATCAAACAACTAACATCCAACAAGTCAATCCCTATCCAATCGATCCACAACCAAATCGATATAAATTCATTTCTCATTAATATTCAATGAATTGGTTTTCAATTTATTCACATTTTATTCATTAACATTGGATTTTACTAACATTCATTCGTTCATATTCAATTAGTTTACGTTCACTAATTTATATTCAAGTTTTTTCACTTCCAATGCAAATCAAATTTAATTCTATTTAAATTCACTTATTTCTAATTTGAATTCAATTATTTAGCTTTTAATTTCATTAAGACTTAACGAATTTCTATATAATCAACTAACATCAATCTAATAAGCAATGCATATCCAGCATAGCTAAGTTTATTTAAATTACTCTCGACATTCATATTTACTTCGTTACGTTCAATTTGGTTTAACCCATTAAATTTCAATTGGTTGATGTTTAATTTAGAATGAATTCTAATATTCACTATGTTTACATTTTTTTTATACAACACTTTTAATATTATTATTAGTTCATAACTTCTTAGCTTAAAACTTATTCAATTCTCAATAACAACATTTCTAATCCATGTTCATTTACTAATTCACTTTTACAATTAAAGTTGAATTTCATTTAACAATTCCAGTTTATATTCATTACTTCACTTATTAATTCATTTTGATATCAAATCCAACTTCATTCAATATTACTTAATTTACGTTTCATTTCATTCACTTGCATTTTTCTCCACTATACAACTTAAGTTCATTTCTAATTTAATTCAAATTCTAATTTTGTTAACTTTTATTTAAGTCAAATTTCCTATCACTTATTCAAATTTAGATTTTTTTTTTGCTTAACAAATTTTTTTAATCATTTTAACAGTTGGTTTTACTTACATTTTCCCATTTTATAAGTTATACAACTTATTTATTCAAACTTCCAAATTCATACTATGTAATCACTTACCACTTAAGTTTAATTTTTATTCCAATAATTTATCTAATCCACTTCAAATCCAATTCATTTTATTTAACTTTCCTGTAGTTAAATTTCAAATCATATGTTTTATTATGCTAACTCAAATTTCTTACTTCATATTATAAGTCCAAAACTTATTTTACTTATATTTATCAATTTCAAATTATATTTTAAATTAAAATTTGTATATCAAAACAAAACTTCAATTTAAATTTATTATTGGTAGCAAATCCATCACACAAAAACTCAAAAATGATACTAATGATGCTGTAGTCATCACCCATATTATTTCCAGCAATAGTAGCGAATTCAGTGCTTTAAATTCTTTTATAGATGCTTTTTATTTATAAATCACATTTATAAATTCTTCTTACTTATATAAATTCACTATTTTACTGTACTTATATAAGATCCGTTCCAAATTTATTTATCTATTAAGATTTATAACAACATAATTTCTCTAACTTTGAAAAACAATATTCAAAATAAACGGGACTCAAAATTCTCAAATTCTTAGCTTAAATCCATTTTTATTTATAACTCATATTGTTTCATTTCTTATATATAAGATTATTTCACAATTGTAAATCATATTAATAATAATTCCTTATAATTCATTTGCTTATATAATTTATTCTTTTACAATTGTTGCTTTTATTTAGATTATTTAAACAACTTTTTTTAACTTATATATATTTACATTTTCAAACAACCAAACAATTGATTTATATACACTTTAATAATTTTGAAAAAATTATTCCTTTATATGTAAATAATAGTCGAGGTAATATAATTTCATTTACCCAATTTAAAAATGATACTATGTCGTCTTGCCTTGTTAAGTGTTTGGAAATCCTTATCGATAACATGGCATCCTACATACTGACCAGAACTCACAAACAGCTGGAAAAATAAGCAAACACAATATAAATTTTTTTTATAATCACTAACAAATACGTGCTCATATATATAATACACTCAAACTCAATCCAGGGTGCTATTATCCCTATCTTATTGAGTATACGTCAAAGCTTAGGAATATATAAAATCTAAGCTCTGATGTCATGTGTGACGACCCGCAAATCCGTACCCTTTGAATCAACAGTAATCCACATATGTCCGACCCAAAAAGCATAGAATGGCAAAAATTCATGAGAAAGAAAGAAGAGAAGAATGAGAGAAGAGAACCAAACAAAACAATACAGAATTGCACATCGCAGTAGAAAACATATAATATCACGTCAATGATCTTTACGAAACAGAACCTGTATATACATACATCAATCAAAGTTCAACAATCAATCACTAGTTATCCGCCTGAACAGTTATAATAACCTATCCTCACAATTTGTCGGTAATATACAATAACTAAGCTTAGTGGATAATCAAAACAGATAGGTGTATATGAAAACGAAGATCTACAGCTCTCCTGCTGAAACTCTAAAAGCACCAGATCTAAACCTGTAAATATACTCGGTCTACCCCGAGAATTGAAAGGGAAGGACACCCTGATCAGTCTGGTAAACCTATGTGAGAAACACACTCAACTGAATTTATTAAGTTACCAAACTTACCTTTATCTAAACAAAAGTATCTCGTAAGACAAGCCTACATATAAACACGAACATATTTTACATTACGATGACTAAAACATTTCATATCCATTCCTCTTATATTATAATAGTGTCTATTGCACAAATAATATTAATCACAGCCGAAATTATTACGTTGATTAAATTCCAGCATATAGCCCAAAATGGGTAATTCAATTAAAATGGCAGGCACGTAGTGGAGTTTGGATTTCCATACAAATGACTAGGTGAAGGGACTACCTTCCGATGGGTACAACTCTAGATGGATGTCCTGAGAAACCGTCACAAAGTTCCTCTACCAACACAAGACCGGTCCACCTCTATAACTGGATGGTATCGAATATGTCATCCTACGGTTGTTACTGACCTTTATCGAGGGCCCTCAAAGCATACAAACCACAATAATCAGATACACGACGTCATAGCATGTAAAGATATATCTAGAAGAGGATTGATCATATCCTACTTGGGAGCGACCCACTTAGCCTTGCCGCATCAAACCATATTTTGGTCATTTCTGGTTGATGAGGCCCGAGGTAATGATTACTTTTCACAATCATATGTCACATTACTTAGAATGCAACACAACCATTTCCGTTGACAACTAATTGCCTTCCACAAAAATACAACACTTAAGCTCATACGTCTCAAGGAGGATGTTAAGCTAAGAGAAGTTTCCTTCTTCGCCACAACCGATGTACATTTGTAAAAACCAATGTATGTAGTCTTAAAAATGCAATGTCAGATAAACATCCATATAAGTTATCCAGAAATAGGTCAAACCGAAGGTACTTTTCTACCACATCCTGCCAGCAAATCTCTAGGATTAGTAGCGAATAGTCCTTGTATTGGATATTTCATAACAAAGAGACTACATATACTGGATGTATATTGGGATTTTAACCCGAAACGATCAGCAAGCAGTCCCCAATATGAAAATCCTAAATATCAATATCATCAATAACCTGCATAATCAAATGCATATATGTTGGTCCACAGTGGTTTTCTGATAAATCTGATCCCGATCACTTCGCACTAACAACGCAAAAGCGTTTTCAACCTCACATAGAAGCTTAGTCTCATAGACTTATTACGTCTCCAACTTTCAACTTGCTATCCTTCGGGACAAGAAGGAACCTCGATAGAGTAGAGTAATACTCCGCACTACACGAATCAACATCCTCATTACAAACGATAATCAAGCATATACAGAAGGCTATGTACTAGGTGTACGACTAAATAGTTCCCACGTCAAGTTTAGGAACTAAAATAGCCAAATTTGATAGTCGGTTATTTAACTATCAAAGCAAACAAATAAATATTTAGCAGCATATGCAATCACTAGGCCCTTTTAATTAATTTTTTTAATTAAATCACCTACCAAATATTCACTTCAAATTATATTTAAAAAGATATACTCTCAAAATCATTTCAACTTCTATATAGGAAAACATTTCCAAATACATATTTAATTATAAGTAATTCACAAATAAGTTTATTTTCAACACTTAGTAAATATTACTATACTTAAATTTGGATTAAGTATATATTATATTCTTTAAGGAAAACATTCTCTTAAACATATTTATTTGGGTCAACACGAATGTTGCGTAAAATATAGTTACCACAACCCAAAATCACTAGTATAGGGATTCAAAAATTAGATAGATATATAAATCTCATACACTATACAAAACAATTCAGTTTGAAAATCATTTACTATGACAGCAGTGTTATAGTCCGTCATCTCCTTACTTCTCGAAAACACTATTTCAACAATGAATGTTGAAGTCTATGTATTCAATACTTAGCGCATTTTAAAATACCTTCAAATCATTTAAATTCAATTTAAATAACACTTTTCAAAACATTTTAAAAGATTACTCACTGTCTAAAATCATGAATATAAACCGTTTATCAAATTCATTACTTCTACATATTTATTTTAAGGATTATCCACTGTCCAAAATCATGGATATAATTCCAACTAAATACGTTAGTTTTACTCATTTAATTTAAAGGATTATCCACTATCCAAAATCATGGATGAAATTCCTTTAATAAATTCTATATTTAACTTATCAAATTCAATTGATTTCAGATTTATAAACAATGTTTATAAATTCACATTTCTATTTTATAAAAACTCCAATTTATAAATTCCCTTTAGTTACCAAATTCCATTTATCTCATTTACATGCCATAATCCAAATTATAAGTTAATTACTTATAAATCATTTATTTTCAAATTCATTCCTTTATAGCTTCATAAATTTATAAATCTTATTTACTTATAAAATCCGTTTATTTTGATTTATAAAATATCCATTTTATAAATCTTATATACATACCATTTATAATAATTCAAAAATCTCGATTTAAATAAACTTATTCTTTTAATAATTTACAAATCGTTATTCAAACTTATATAACTCCAAAAATCAAACTTAAGTATAAAAATCATAATTTTTATAACATAAAAATTATAACATTTATTTGTTAAAATAAATTCATCACCTTAACACTTTAAAATTCAACAAAACGTATATTTTCAAAATCACTTAAAAATCCTTTTTAATTTGAAATCAATAACATTTTTAAATTACCAAAATAAGCCCAATGTTGCAACAACACTAAATACATCAATCACAGCATCCAAATCATCATATATCACATGATAACAGCATATATCACAATATCCATAAATAAATCAATACTAGTGTGGAATCCAGTTGGATCCCTTCAACCTGTCACTTGCAACAAATAAACATATTAGAAAATGTGTACAATGTCCGCTTCGAGGCAGACGCGCGTATAAAAGGTCATCCGCTCATACACAGGAACGTATAGGGTTTCATCTGCTCCAATAGGCAGGAATATATCCAAATACCAATCAATATGTACTATATCATATATCATTCAAACAAACATCAATAATCACAGAATAAATTTATTCTCATGTATATAAAAATATCAGTGAGTCAGAAAGAGTGAGTTGCATTCACCTTGGTTCTAATAGCAGTTACCGTGTTTTATTTCGAATAAAATTAAACAAGCATTTAATTTTGTCCAAAATGTACACTAGCTCCAATCAACTCCAAACTAGCTCTAAAATGTCGTGCTCGTCAATATGGACTCAACGCAACTTGTTTCATCAAAAAGACCTCGTATGACAAAGTTATGATGTTTTGAATATTATACGAATTTATATAAATTAATTTCACAATTATTTTTTATTTTAAACCCTACTTTAATCGTGGCCGCACAATTCTCTAGAGCAGATCCAAGCTGTTGTTTACCATCTTCTCCATCGTGTTCAAGCTTCGAACCGTGAAACCCATGCTCATTCGCATCCATCAAACGTTGCGGCCACCAGAATCGCCAAGGAGATGATCCAACACCACCACCGAATAGCCCTGCATGAGCTCTACCACCGCCCAGAGGGCCGCCACACTCGACCATGCCATTGCATCAATTTCCATGCTTGAACTCGTGAATTTTGTACCAGAATATTCGCTGATCCATAGATCGAAATCTTATCTTGAATGCTGATCTAGAAGACCTCGATGCACTCGTCGATGTTGTAGTTGAACATTTTTCGTAATTGTTTACGGATTTAGAGGTTTTGAGGAGAGAAGAATCGAAAGATATTGGCCATCAAAGTGGAAGGTGGCAGCTGTAACCCTAGCTACGGATTTTTGAGTGAAAAATAGAAATTATAACTTCCTTTTATAGAGAATGTTGCGGCACTATTCACCGATTTTTTTTCGAACTTGAAATGAAGCGTGCCGCCTAACATTTATAATGTTTTACCCCTATTTCGAACACAATGGAATATATATTAAGAGCCAATTCGATCATATTTGAAAGATAGATTTTCGAATCAACTTATTTAAATTTAAAATTCACTTAAACATATTTCTACGCGTTTTAGTTTTCCCCGGACAAACCGTAAATCCAATTGACACAAAATTTGTAATCCTACAATAATATAACATTATGGATCCAATGAAACTGGTTTCGTCGAAATCCGAGCCTGTGTATAGAATGGCTATTTTTACACGTTAATTAAATATTAAAATATTCAATTTCTATAAATTAACTTTTAAATCAATTTTAAAGGTTCTCTAACATCATTCTAATTCAAAAATAATTTTGATACAACTTTTTCAATCATTTTCATTCACAATAAATTCAAATTTCAATAATTTCTGCAATTTCAAATATTAAATTAACAATTTAATTATCTAATTAAATCCAGATATTCGAAATATAAGTCATTTAATTAATAATATTAATTTGTGAATATTTAAAATAAATTAAATATACCAATTTCAAATGACTAAAATTTTAGGTCGTCACAATAAGAATGTGGATGGTTATTAAATCCTTTTACAATGGTGTTTTAAAGTAAGTAAAGTCTTTTAACAAAGTGTTTTGAAGCTAATACTTGTATATGAAGCCCAAGCATGAATTTGGGGTTGTAATTAATTTCCATAAAGCGATTAACTTGTATGGAAATGATTTATTTGTATAATCAGAACTAAACATCAATGAAGTAGATTTGTCGCTATTTCAAAAGTTAAGAATAATCGTGAGACATGACTTTGAGGTAACACTACCTTGACTTGTTCGGTATTATTATTAACCAAGAGATAGTACAAGTTTGAATTCGATGAGTGATGATAAATATACAAGACTTAGTTTCCATATACGATCGTTTTATATCCTCGGTAGTTGGTATCTCAACTATCGGTTAATTCAGCTTCTTTATTACCATCGTTCTAAAAGGATATGTTGCTTCATCGAGCATTGATACCCTTCATTGGAAATGACTAAATATAAAGCAAGAGAGGAAGCTAAGCTATGTGGGGTTGCTCCCACTAAGGTATTTTCACATCTCATCTAGATTTGATTTGGTAGTGCTATTAGATGTGAAATATTTGAATACCCGGTAAGGTTTGCTGAGGTCCGGCTTAGTATTGCCCGAAAAGTGTCACAGAGTATATGAGCTTCTCAGAAGTATATTACTAGAGGTATCTTCAAGGATGGTGCACCTTCCTGGTCATTTGTTGGAGATTTTCCTTTCTTATTTGATTCGAACCTCCAAAATTTATTCCCTTATTTTCATTGGCCAGATCAATAACTCTTTATGGTGTTTAATTATTTATCTATTCTTTACATTTGGATGTTGATTTAAGTGAGTGTAAAACCATTCAGTGTTCAATAGTGCGGTTCCACATGTTTGTGTTTAATTTCACGCCTATTGTTTAAAAAGTTTTACTCATACCAAATATATCGTCTAACTCGAGTTTTTTGTTTTCCCTAAACTCTCAGGTACTCATTTTATTGAAGTAGTCCAAGAGTAGCAGGTTTCTTGTTGGGCTCTTTTTGAAGATGACGTTCGAGCATGAGGCTTTCATCTTCTTAGTGTATTATCTTGTTTGTGTAAGTGCATTATGTTTCAGCATATGTAAAGGCAAGTTTTTATAACTGCCTAAGCTGATTTATAGTACTTATTGTAACTCCGATAACTCCCTTAAAGAGTAACCTGATGTATTACTGATTGTTATGGTTTTTCTTATAGTTTCATTGTGAGGTTTTCTATAATGTTCTTTATTTCACCTTACAGCTATTCATCTTTCGATGCATGGGAAATGACACATAAACACCGAGGATGTGTTAAGTGTCATTCCTAGAGGTCAGAAAGGTGGGTCGTTACACTAATCAAGGAACTGGATCTGGGTCCACACTAGAGTGGTCGTGTGAATGATATTAGTTTGGAAGTGAAATTGTGTGATCAAGCAAGCGATCAGGTATAGTACTGCGTACTGATGGTTAATGTACATCGTATGGGCTTAATAAATTACATGCTAATTTTAGAAAAGTGGAAATTGATAAGGTTGTGTATTAATTGGATGAATATTATTTGTTTGATGTTCCTCTTGTTACATATGCTACATTTGCATATAGTTATTTAGTAAATATTGTATATTGATATTACTTTCCATATACTTGTTCTCATTGGATGTTAGGTAATTAGTAGGTGCGGATGACATATGATTCACATTTGGAACTCATTTTCGGATCATATTGATTGTATATGCTTGCTAATACTAATAAAAGGTAAACATCAAGGATTACATATCATATTTTTATATGTTTTCCCTACAGGATGCCTCATCCTTTAAGATGAGATGTATATTTCTGATTATATATATAGTAAATTTTTTCAATCGAATCGTGCAAAGTAGACACTGGCGAAACTTTCTATAAATTTAAGGCGTTAGAAAAGTTTTGAGAATTTTGGAAAAAAAATTATAATTAAAATTTGATTTTTATGTTATAACTTCGAATGATATTGGTCAGTAACTATGAACGAATATAGAGACTTAGAAAATATGACAATAAAGTTTTAACAAATTGATTTTGAAAAGTTAAAGCCCAAAAAGAACTTGGCAATCTATTTTCAGCTAATTGGTTTTGAAACGTTAATGGTTTGGGGCATTTTTCTTACATGCTAATTTCAAGGATGAAATTCTTTTAAGAGGGAAAGTATGCAGCGACCCAGAATTTCAGTCATTCGAATTTGGAATATTTAATTGATTTCAAATATTGAAAAGTTAATTTTATAAGTTAAATAACTAGCATTTCAAATATAATGGTTAGTAGAATATTTAGAATTGTTTAAATAATTAAATCTCGAATTTAATATAAATGAAAATGATTTTGAAAGTTGATTTAATTCTATTTAAATAAGAATGAAGATAGTAAACTTTTGAATTTGAGTTAAAGTGGTTAGAATTAATTTTAAATGATAATTCGTTTTAAAGTAACGTATGAAAATAGCCTTCCGGGGCACAGTCTCGGATTTTGACAAAAACAGTATCACTGGGTCTGTAATGGTAAATTATTGTACGTTGTCGAATTTTATGACGACTACACGTATGGTTTGGTTGTGCAAGTTCGAAACGCATAGAAATTTATTAAAGGAGTTTAATTTAATATAATTCGATTTTGAAAGCTAATTAAGATATATGATAGAATTGGCTCCCAATACTAGTTTCATTGTATTCGGAATAGGGGTATTATATATAGAGCGCCATGTGACATTTCTCGATTGGAGTTCGAAAATTTAACATATGAATAGTATCGTTAGTTTTTTTTCTATAAAAGGACATTAACATTTTCATTTTTGCAAATTCTAGAAGAAATTTTTAGCCGCCATTCACTTCGAACCTCAAACCTAGGATCTAAAATCTTATCACGAACAGCAGCGGTGTTGGGTTTGTTTTTTGGGTGAACGACAAGGTGAGAGGGGATAGGACCTACGACAATGGGATGAGGAAGGCCAGGCATGGTGGCGTCGAGCTCGAGGCGGCGAACGGCGTACGATGGCGGCAGTGGCGAACAAATGAAAATGCGGTCGATGATGGGTTTGATTTATGGCCTAGGAGACGCGCGTGAGTTTGGGATGGAGGGATGGTCGAAATCAAACATGAAAAGTTGCATTGCGCTCGTTACAACAAATACTACATTATGGATTTGGATTGAATGGGTTTGATGCTGGCAGGAATTTGGATTAAATTTGAACGTCTGTTCAATTTTAGTTCAAACCGGAACGTTTTGACGAAAACTGGACTCAACGTGAGTTGGCTCGCCTCTCTGGCCCATGTATATTTCTATATAAGTGTGGATAAGTTTATTGTCGATTGTTTGTCAACTGTTTGGATGATTTACTATTTTATTGGTTGGTTGGATATATTTCTGCCCTTGGAGCGGATGAAATCCTATTACGTTCCCATGTATGAAAGGATGACCCTTTGTATATGATCATGCCTCGAAGCGGTTGATTTATATTTCATGATTATATACTATATGTGATGCAGGGGAATAGGTTAGAGGGGTCCATTATGATTCCACACAAAATTGATTTTACTTTCCATATATTTATGATGTTTAGATGCTATATTTGATGACATTGATATGATTACCCTTATCTAATGCTATAGTGGCACTGGGACTTATTTTTTGCATTTTGAATACGATAAAATAATAATCTTGAATTGAAATGATTTTGGAAGCATATTTGTTTTATATTATTGTGGGATATATGTGACGACACGCAAATTCGTACCCTTTAAATCGACAATAATCCACACATGTCATACCCAAAAAGCACAAACTGACGGAAAGTCGAGAGAAAGAAAAGAAGAGAGAAGAAGAGAAGAGAAGAAAGAGAGAAGATAGAACCAAACAGAACAATACAGAACCTCACATCGCGGCGGAAAACATACAAAACAGAAACTGTGTATATACATACATAAATCAGAGTTCAACAATCAATCAATAGTTATCATCTTGGACAGTTATAATAATCTGTCCTCATAATTACCGATAATAAACAACAACTAAACAGAGGATAATCAAAACAAGTACGTGTATACGAAAATGAAGATCTCCAGCTCTTCGGCTGAAGCTCCAAAAGCATCAATTCGAACCAGTAAATATACTCGGTCCGACCTGAGCATTGAAAAGGAAGAACGCCCGGATCAGTCTGGTAAACCAGCTTGAGAAACATACTCAACTGAATTTATTAAGTTACCAAAACTTTTCCTTTATCAAAACAAAAGTATCTCGTAAGACAAGTCCACACATAAACACGGACATGTTTTTACCTTACGATAACTAAAACATATCATATCAAATCCTCTTATATTATAGTAGTGTCTACTATATATAAATAATATTAATCATAGCCGAAATTGTTACATTGATTAAATTCCAGCATATAGCCCAGTTGGGTAATACAATCAAAATGGCAAACACGTAGTAGAGTTTTGATTTCCATACAAATGACCAGGTGAAGGGACTACCTTCCGGCAGTACATCTCTAGAAGAATCACCGAGGACCATCACAAAGGATCCTCTACCAACACAAGACCGGCCCACCTCTATAACTAGATGGTACCGAATTTGTATCGACCCAGAATTTTTGATAATTAAAATTTGAATATTTAATTAATTTTAAATATTAATAAGTGAATTTATAAGTCAAATAAATTTTTATTTGAATAATTGGATTTAATTGGATAATTAAATCGATAATTTAATTTGTTAAATTATGGAAATAATTGAAAATTGAGTTAAATATGATTGAAAATGATTTGTAAAATTTTATTTTATCATATTGAAGTTAGAATGATATTTTAGAACTTTTAAAATTGAATTAAAAGTTAATTTGTGAAAATTGAATATTTTAATATTTAATCGACTAGTGAAAATAGTCAATTTTTGAACAGTTTCAGAATTGGACGAAACCAGTTCCATTGGATCCGTAATAGTTAGTTATTACCGGATTTCAATTTTCGTGTCAATCGGAGCTATCGTTTGATCGTGGCAGCTCGAAACGCATCGAATTATTCTTAATTTTAATTTGGCGAGTTAAAATAGCCATTTTTCAAAAAAGTCTCGGATTTCGACGAAACTAGTTTCATCGGATCCGTAATGTGATATTATTGTAAGGTTTCAAATTTCGTATCAATTGGATTTACCGTTTGTCCGGTACGAATTAAAACGCCTAGAAAATCGTTTAAATCGGTTTAATTTAAATTGAACGTTTGTTGCCATAACTCGCACAGATGTCCGAATTAGCTTTCGAAACCTGTTCCATTGTGTCCGGAACGCGGGGTAAACCCTAAAAACGCTAGTTACGGCGCGTGAATCGGAGTTCGGAATTTCCGGATGAATAGTGTTCGATTTTTTCCTATAAATGCACCATAATTTCACAAAAAAATAAGAAAAATATCAAAACCCTAAATCTAAAACTGCAGCCGGCCCTAGGAATTCAATGGCCAGAAATTCATTTCGATTCTCTTCAATTATCTTCAAATCTAAGCATTATTTCAAGAATTTATCAACTACAAAGTGGTAGAGCAGGACGAGATCTACGTTTTCAACGATGGAGATCGCGAATGGCTTCACGGATCATCGGCAAAATGGGCTTGAAGGAGGCGCGTTCGGCCTCGAACTGCGTGCTACAGGGACAGCCGAGCTCTCCATGATTATGGCCGAACATAGCTCTGGCAATGGGCGTTCTAGTGGTGGCGACGTGATGAAGTTTCATCGAGTATAAGTGGTGCAAATTGAAACCCTAGTATTTGATAAATGGGTTCATGTGTGTGTTGCGACCTGGAGATGCTTTGCGTGGGAGAGATGATGGTGCGCACGGCTGAGATGGGGGGGTGTAGGATCTAACGGCCTATATGGAATGAAGGTTTAAACTTAATTAAAATGTTGTAAATAGTTATTATAAATTCGTATAAACTTGTAAATGCCATAACTTTTTCATACGAGGTCGAAAACGCGCGAAACTAGTTGCGTTGGAATCGTATGGACGAGCACTACGCGATGGAGTTGGATTGGAGTCGTTTGGAGTTAGTGAGAATTTTGGGTAAAATTAAACGTCCGTTTAATTTTATTCGAAATAAATCGCTAAAACGAAATTGAAATCAAGGTGAGAACTTCTCACTCAATCGAATTAGTTTCGATTTTATTTTAAATAGTTAGATTTAAAATATTTGAATGCACGTTTGAATGATGATTGTTATCTATTGATTGTTAAAATAGACATTATGCGCCGTCTATTAAGCGGATGTTATTTATTAAAAACATATACCGCGAATATTTCATAAACAGTGAAATTGGTATTATATATAATAGCAATATATATATATTGGCATATGTATATATTGGAGTTATTGATTTCCCGCATTTTGTTAGCGGATGAGACCCTATTGCGCCGTCTATTAAGTGGATAATATTTAAATCCCATATACCGCGATAATTTCATAGTGGAGCGAAATTGGTATTTTGCTAATGTTTTTGGATGCAGGAAAACAGGTTGGAGGGATCCAACTGGATTCCTCAACAGTATTTATTTGAATTCAGATATTTTGATATTTGATGGATTGTCATATCGATATATGATATCGTTGTAGTCGTGATTGACTATTTGGTGTGTAGCATCATTGGACCAAATTTGGAATTTTAAAATGATTTTAAAGTGATTTTTGAAAATATACTATATGTTTGGAAATTGATTCATTTTAAATAAATAAACGTTATAATTTTTAATGTTATAAAAATTATGATTTTTGAGAAATATAGTTAAAAGTTGATTTTTGAAAATATGATGCTGATGATTTTATAAAATAGTAAAATCGGGATTCTTGAATTTATTATCAAAGTTTAAAATATAGGATTTATAAAATTTAATTATTTTATAAATCGAAATGGTGAAATTATAAAGGAGATTAAATATGTTTTAAAGAATAATATAAATTGACTTATATTAAGAGATTTATAAATGGATATTTATAAATTGAAATATTGACATTATAAAACGAGTTTTTATAAGTATTTGAATGAAGTGAAAATGAATTTTGTAAATGAATGGAATTCATAAAATTAAAAATGGTGAAGTTATAAATGAAATTTATAAATAGTAAGATTTATAAATTTTATAAAGTTATTAAAAGAATAGTTTTGAATAAATAAATATGTTTAAGAGAATGATTTCTTGTAAACAAATAAATTATAAGTGTTTAACTTATAATATGAATTTTAGTAGATAATTGAGCTACCAATCGAATAAATTAATAAAGGAATTTATAAAAGGAAGTTGTTGTAAAATAAATCGAAATGGAGTTTATAAACGTTGTTTTATAAATTGTCAAACGACTTATTTTGATAAGAAAATTGTTGAAGCCTATTAATGGAGTTATATTCACGTTTTTGACCGTGAATAATCCTTTAAAATAAAAGGTATAGAAAGGATGAAATTTGTTAACGTAGTATATTCACGTTTTTGAATAGTGAATAATATGTTAAAGAAATGTTTAGATTTGATGTTTTAAATAAAATTAAAACGATCTAACGATGTTTTAAAATGTGTTGAGATTCGTAACCATAGATTTCAACATTTATTGTTGAAATAGACGTTTTTGAGAAATGAAAAGGAAATAGTGGACTATAACACTGTTGTTATAGTAAATGGTTTCCCGAAAGGAAATGTTTTGTATAGTATTGGGATTTATATATCTATTTTAATTTCGAATCCCTATACTAGTGATTTTGGGTTGTCGTAACGATGTTTTACGTAACATTCGTTTTGGCCCAAATAAATATGTTTAAGAGAATGATTTCCTTAAAGAATGAAATATATACTTAATCTCGATTTAAGTATATTGAATATTTTCTAAGTGTTGAAAATAAATAAAATTTGTGAATTACTTATGAATAAATAAGTATGGAAATGTTTTCCAATATAAAGTGAATACTTTGAGAATTTATCTTTTTGAAGATAAATTGAAATGAATAATTGAAATCGTATATTCATAGATATTTTGAAATATAAATTCACTATGGAATTTATAAAAGAAAGTGGAATTTGTTAAAAATAAATATTGATTTATTTTTGAGATATTGAATTATATATCTTGTAAAGATATTTTTGGAAAGTAAATAATTTGGAAAATTATTTGGAATCTGGTGATGTTGTGCATATCCATTGATAGTTCAATAACCGACTATCAATATTTCCCTTTGAATGGGTAATTGATGTGATTTGTTTGAATTTGAATGCCACACTTATTTTTGAATAAGCGCTCACTATTCGGGTTAACCGGGAAAGGACCATGGGGTCGTATAACCCATTCCGAATATGTGATACGTCGTTATGAATTGCATTTGAAGATCGGTGTTGAAGACCCGGTATTTGCGAGAGCGATAGGATGACCTATCGATTGTCTCTGCACTGAGTTGCAACGGTATAGAGACTGCCTAAGTAATGGGAAATCTGATCAGGATTGTGAATATCCGGATTGCAAGGACTTCTTTGTAAGTGCCTTCGGTTCTGTTCGAGCCCGGAACAGACTTGTATGGATTGTATGTCTGACATTACAAATTGAGATATAAAGCAGATTTCTTTCAAATATATTTCTGTTGGTGGCGGAGAATTTATTCTTTTAGCTTAACACCCTTCTCTGAGACGTACGAGCTCAGAGGTTATGTAGTTGAATGTTATCAGCGATATATTCCCAATTTGGTAATGTGACATGCTGAGTGTTGCTGTAAATGATCATTGTGTTGATTATTTGTGATAGGATCGTTTATTTGATCGTCTATCCTGGTTATCATTTCTATGATCATTTGTTGACCCAAAACATGGCTTTTGTATAAAGTATGTTTTTGTGGACGTGACTTCGTCGAGCCTCACACCCCGTGAATGGTCAAAACAGGAAAGATGTGGCAAGGTTATGAGGGGTAGCACCCTTTAGGATATGTGCATTTCCTTCTGGAAAAGGGTGGTATCATGGTATGGAGCCCAGATACTTACTCATGTTGAAAACACTTTATGATTGTGTGAATTGATTACGAGCGCTCGGTTGAAAGGTCCCAAAGGACCGGGGGATGGCATATTCGGTCGGTTGTTACTCAGTTAGGGGTAACCCGGCATTGTGTTGGTAGAGATCCGGTTTGGTTCTCGGGGATGTCCATCCAGAGGCATTCTCATGTGGCAATGGGAAGTTCCTTGGCCTGATCATTCGTTGGAAATCCAAAGAAACAATACGATCTTGTACGGTATTAGTTGTAGAACCTATCATTCACTTATGGTGGCACCCCACTGTTTGGATGGTAGCTATAGTAGGCATACGATATTGGTCGTATGTTGGCTAAGATTTATATTCTACTTTCGAAATGAATTTTTCCTACACTATGCACTAGTAATAATATCAAATGTCTTTTTTTTAATGCGTATCAAGCATCTTTGACTATCATAAGGAGAAATCTCCTCCGATTCTGCGTTTGCATGTGTGTGTGTGCGGGAGGCCTTATGGTAGTCTCATTTTTAAAAGCATTGCGAATTAACTTTAAAAAAAATATTCCTCTATTTTAATTTTAAAGATAAATAAACTGTTTTGAGTTCTCACACCAGTCACATGACTGACTCGGAGTTTATTGTTTTCCTTCCTAAACTCTGGGTGCCTACCAATTTCCACACAGGCAGTCAAGAGTTAAGGTTTATCAGGATATTCTGGATATTCTGGAGTTGCTGGAGGCAAGCTGGATGGCATTGGCGTATTACTACTATATAGTATTTCTTTTCCGCTGTTTGTTGTTGTTGTTGTTGTTGTTGTACACTCTGATGATGATGTAATGTAATGTAATAACTGATATAGTTCTTTGTTTAAAGATTATTCATTTATTATTATATGTTGTTCCGCTGCGAATTGTGAGATTCTGATATTGTTCTGTTGTTCTCTGTTCCATTCTATGTTCTATTTTCTTTATTTTCTATTTTATTTCCTCTATTTCTTTTCCCTCTATATTTCTTCCTCTCTATTTTCTATCTTTTTCTCTCTTCTTCTACCTCTTTTCTTTTCTTAAACCATAACATTTCGGGTTTCCGACCTTCGATTTCTCGGCAGTCGATAAAGTGAGTATCGATGTTGAATTTTCGAAAGTCGAAAATTTTCGGGACGTTACATTTGGTATCAGAGCATATGGTTAAGCGACAACCATGGTTCTGTTGGGTATTACTCATTAGAGATAGAGTCAGTAGTACTCTAGAATGAGTTGAGTGTAATAATAGCTATGAGTACGTATTTGTTAGTGAATATAAAAATTGTTTTGTATTGTGATGATTGGTTTGTTGAGTGGCATATGAACCTTCGTCAGCACGGTCTGGACAACTATGCCGAAGGGGTTTATAAACATTTGAATAGAACAATTCGACATAATATTATTTTAAATTGGGTAAATGAAATAATTTTACCTTGATTATATTTTATATATAAAGAAATAATTTTTCAGAATTATTAAGGTATATAAGTTGATTGTTTAGTTGTTTGAATAATCTAAATAAAAAAAATAATTGTATAAGAAAAAGAATTATAAGAATTGAATTATAATTAATGTGATCTACAATTGTGAAATAAACTTATATATATAAGAAGTGAAACTATATGGATATATATATGAATATGAGTTGTAAGTAAAAGTGAATTTAAAGTTAAATGGAGCATAACTTAAGTGATGTTGAATGAAGTTGATATTGGTGTCAAAGTAAATCAATAAAGTTAAGTGATAGATTTGAACTTGAGTTATGTAATGAAATTCAACTTTAGTAATTGAATATGAATTGAATGAATGGATTGAATGTTAATCAATTGAATGTGAATTAAGTTGATATGAGATAATGAATGTAAGTGTTAATTCATTAAAATCTAATGTTATTGGAAGTTGAATAATAGAATGAAAATCAATTTAATTTAAACCAATTGTAAGCAAAGGAATTTGGTTGCAATTAATATACATTGATTGTTATATGTTTGTTAGTTGATTGTATATAATTCATTAAGTATTAATGAAATTGAAAGCTAAAGTAATTGGAATTCAATTGGAAGTTAAGTGAATCTTAAATAGAATTGAATTTGATTTGGAAGTGAACCAACTTGAATATGAATTAGTGCATATAAACTAATTGAAAATGTTAGTAAAAACATCCACTGTTAATGAATCAAATGTGATTTAAATTGAAAACCTATTTCATTGAATATTAATGAGAATATGAATGAATATTTATTGGTTATGTATGTTAATTGGATGATAGTTGGTTGATGTTTGCATTTGTTGTTTTGTTTCATTTGCTATGTTGACATATATAGTTATTATGTTGCTATATGATGTATATTGATACTATTCTTTATATACGTGTTCTCATGTTGTTTGTTGAGTGATTAGTAGGTGCAGATTGCGTTTGCTTCGCATTTGGAGCTCGCTTTCGCGCTATATTAGCCGTATATGCTCGCTAATAAAATATAAGGTACATATCTCGGATTACATACCGTACTTTTATACTTTTTTCCCTGCGGGATGCCTCATTACTTGATGAGATGTATATTTGTGATACATATACTGTCATTTTTTTTTTGGATCGAGCCGCGCAAAGGAGTTTCCACGATATCGTTATGATCAATTAATGGGACCTCATTGCCCCAGTATATTAATTGCGGCCTTCCCCGGCTCCCCTCCCAGTATATTAATAGGGCTTCTGGCTAAGCATCTGGAGGAGACCAATCATTACCAATGATTAAATTAATAATTGAGGTTTTTGCTAGATTCTTTTTCGGGAGCGATTCATCCTTCCCGAACGCCCGGGCCTTGTACACACCGCCCGTCACACTACGGGAGTTGGCCATGCCCGAAGTCGTTACCTTAACCGCAAGGAGGGGGATGCCGAAGGCGGGGCTAGTGACTGGAGTGAAGTCGTAACAAGGTAGCCGTACTGGAAGGTGCGGCTGGATCACCTCCTTGCAGCTGAGGCATCCTAACAGACCGAGAGATTTGCTTTGAAGCAGCTGCCTGGTACTGGCATTTTGTAGACGTGGTTCGGTTATTCCCATTTGTCTCTATCTATTGGTGGGGAGGTATATGAAATATGAAAGAATAAGTGGATTTTTGAATGAAAACTATGGCGAATTTTTCCGGAAATTTAAGGCGTTAGAAAAATTTGAGAAAATTTGGAAAATTTTGAAAACTTTAATTTAGATTTGGAATTGAAAGTTAAACAATAGAAGTTGTTTTTGAAAAGATAACTAAGTATGATTTGGAAACTTAGTAAAGTATTGTAAGAAGTTTAACTATGAATTTTGAAAAGTTAATAGATTCTGTAACTTTTCTTACTTGTTAATTTCGAGGACGAAATTCTTTTAAGGGGGGAAGATTGTAACGACCCAGAATTTTTGATAATTAAAATTTGAATATTTAATTAATTTTAAATATTAATAAGTGAATTTATACGTTAAATAAATTTTTATTTGAATAATTGGATTTAATTGGATAATTAAATCGATAATTTAATATGTTAAATTATGGAAATAATTGAAAATTGAGTTAAATATGATTGAAAATGATTTGTAAAATTTTATTTTATCATATTGAAGTTAGAATGATATTTTAGAACTTTTAAAATCGAATTAAAAGTTAATTTGTGAAAATTGAATATTTTAATATTTAATCGACTAGTGAAAATAGTCAATTTTTGAACAGTTTCAGAATTGGACGAAACTAGTTCCATTGGATCCGTAATAGTTAGTTATTACCGGATTTCAATTTTCGTGTCAATCGGAGCTATCGTTTGATCGTGGCAGCTCGAAACGCATCGAATTATTCTTAATTTTAATTTGGCGAGTTAAAATAGCCATTTTTCAAAAAAGTCTCGGATTTCGACGAAACCAGTTTTATCGGATCCGTAATGTGATATTATTGTAAGGTTTCAAATTTCGTCTCAATTGGATTTACCGTTTGTCCGGTACGAATTAAAACGCCTAGAAAATCGTTTAAATCGGTTTAATTTAAATTGAACGTTTGTTGCCATAACTCGCACAGATGTCCGAATTAGCTTCGGAAACCTGTTCCATTGTGTTCGGAACGCGGGGTAAACCCTAGAAACGCTAGTTACGGCACGTGAATCGGAGTTCGGAATTTCCGGATGAATAGTGTTCGATTTTTCCTATAAATACACCATAATTTCACAAAAAAATAAGAAAAATATCAAAACCCTAAATCTAAAACTGCAGACGGCCCTAGGAATTCAATGGCCAGAAATTCATTTCGATTCTCTTCAATTATCTTCAAATCTAAGCATTATTTCAAGAATTTATCAACTACAAAGTGGTAGAGCACGACGAGATCTACGTTTTCAACGGTGGAGATCGCGAATGGCTTCACGGATCATCGGCAAAATGGGCTTGAAGGAGGCGCGTTCGGCCTCGAACTGCGTGCTACAGGGACAGCCGAGCTCTCCATGATTATGGCCGAACATAGCTCTGGCAATAGGCGTTCTAGTGGTGGCGACGTGATGAAGTTTCATCGAGTATAAGTGGTGCAAATTGAAATCCTAGTATTTGATAAATGGGTTCATGCGTGTGTTGCGACCTGGAGATGGTTTGCGTGGGAGAGATGATGGTGCGCACGGCTGAGATGGGGGGGTGTAGGATCTAACGGCCTATATGGAATGAAGGTTTAAATTTAATTAAAATGCTGTAAATAGTTATTATAAATTCGTATAAACTTGTAAATGCCATAACTTTTTCATACGAGGTCGAAAACGCGCGGAACCAGTTGCGTTGGAATCGTATGGACGAGCACTACGCGATGGAGTTGGATTGAATTCGTTTGGAGTTAGTGAGAATTTTGGGTAAAATTAAACGTCCGTTTAGTTTTATTCGAAATAAATCGCTAAAACGAAATTGAAATCAAGGTGAGAACTTCTCACTCAATCGAATTAGTTTCGATTTTATTTTAAATAGTTAGATTTAAAATATTTGAATGCACGTTTGAATGATGATTGTTATCTATTGATTGTTAAAATAGACATTATGCGCCGTCTATTAAGCGGATGTTATTTATTAAAAACATATACCGCGAATATTTCATAAACAGTGAAATTGGTATTATATATAATAGCAATATATATATATTGGCATATGTATATATTGGAGTTATTGATTTCCCGCATTTTGTTAGCGGATGAGACCCTATTGCGCCGTCTATTAAGCGGATAATATTTAAATCCCATATACCGCGATAATTTCATACTGGAGCGAAATTGGTATTGTGCTAATGTTTTTGGATGCAGGAAAACAGGTTGGAGGGATCCAACTGGATTCCTCAACAGTATTTATTTGAATTCAGATATTTTGATATTTGATGGATTATCATATCGATATATGACATCGTTGTAGTCGTGATTGACTATTTGGTGTGTAGCATCATTGGACCAAATTTGGAATTTTAAAATGATTTTAAAATGATTTTTGAAAATATACTATATGTTTGGAAATTGATTCATTTTTAATAAATAAACGTTATAATTTTTAATGTTATAAAAATTATGATTTTTGAGAAATATAGTTAAAAGTTGATTTTTGAAAATATGATGCTGATGATTTTATAAAATAGTAAAATCGGGATTCTTGAATTTATTATAAAAGTTTAAAATATAGGATTTATAAAATTTAATTATTTTATAAATCAAAATGGTGAAATTATAAAGGAGATTAAATATGTTTTAAAGAATAATATAAATTGACTTATATTAAGAGATTTATAAATGGATATTTATAAATTGAAATATTGACATTATAAAACGAGTTTTTATAAGTATTTGAATGAAGTGAAAATGAATTTTGTAAATGAATCGAATTCATAAAATTAAAAATGGTGAAGTTATAAATGAAATTTATAAATAGTAAGATTTATAAATTTTATAAAGTTATTAAAAGAATAGTTTTGAATAAATAAATATGTTTAAAAGAATGATTTCTTGTAAACAAATAAATTATAAGTGTTTAACTTATAATATGAATTTTAGTAGATAATTGAACTACCAATCGAATAAATTAATAAAGGAATTTATAAAAGGAAGTTGTTGTAAAATAAATAGAAATGGAGTTTATAAACGTTATTTTATAAATTCGCAAACGACTTATTTTGATAAGAAAATTGTTGAAACCTATTAATGGAGTTATATTCACGTTTTTGACCGTGAATAATCCTTTAAAATAAAAGGTATAGAAAGGATGAAATTTGTTAACGTAGTACATTCACGTTTTTGAATAGTGAATAATATGTTAAAGAAATGTTTAGATTTGATGTTTTAAATAAAATTAAAACGATCTAACGATGTTTTAAAATGTGTTGAGATTCGAAACCATAGATTTCAACATTTATTGTTGAAATAGACGTTTTCGAGAAATGAAAAGGAAATAGTGGACTATAACACTGTTGTTATAGTAAATGGTTTCTGAAAGGAAATGTTTTGTATAGTATTGGGATTTATATATCTATTTTAATTTCGAATCCCTATACTAGTGATTTTGGGTTGTCGTAACGATGTTTTACGTAACATTCGTTTTGGCCCAAATAAATATGTTTAAGAGAATGATTTCCTTAAAGAATGAAATATATACTTAATCTCGATTTAAGTATATAGAATATTTTCTAAGTGTTGAAAATAAATAAAATTTGTGAATTACTTATGAATAAATAAGTATGGAAATGTTTTCCAATATAAAGTGAATACTTTGAGAATTTATCTTTTTGAAGATAAATTGAAACGAATAATTGAAATCGTATATTCATAGATATTTTGAAATATAAATTCACTATGGAATTTATAAAAGAAAGTGGAATTTGTTAAAAATAAATATTGATTTATTTTTGAGATATTGAATTATATATCTTGTAAAGATATTTTTGGAAAGTAAATAATTTGGAAAATTATTTGGAATCTGGTGATGTTGTGCATATCCATTGATAGTTCAATAACCGACTATCAATATTTCCCTTTGAATGAGTAATTGATGTGATTTATTTGAATTTGAATGCCATACTTATTTTTGAATAAGCGCTCACTATTCGGGTTAAACGGGAAAGGACCATGGGGTCGTATAACCCATTCCGAATATGTGATACGTCATTATGAATTGCATTTGAAGATCGGTGTTGAAGACCCGGTATTTGCGAGAGCGATAGGATGACCTATCGATTGTCTCTGCACTGAGTTGCAACGGTATAGAGACTCCCTAAGTGATGGGAAATCCGATCAGGATTGTGAATATCCGGATTGCAAGGACTTCTTTGTAAGTGCCTTCGGTTCTGTTCGAGCCCGGAACAGACTTGTATGGATTGTATGTCTGACATTACAAATTGAGATATAAAGAAGATTTCTTTCAAATATATTTCTGTTGGTGGCGGAGAATTTATTCTTTTAGCTTAACACCCTTCTCTGAGACGTACGAGCTCAGAGGTTATGTAGTTGAATGTTATCAGCGATATATTCCCAATTTGGTAATGTGACATGCTGAGTGTTGCTGTAAATGATCATTGTGTTGATTATTTGTGATAGGATCGTTTATTTGATCGTCTATCCTGGTGATCATTTCTATGATCATTTGTTGACCCAAAGCATGGCTTTTGTATAAAGTATGTTTTTGTGGACGTGACTTCGTCGAGCCTCACACCCCGTGAATGGTCAAAACAGGAAAGATGCGGCAAGGTTATGAGGGGTAGCGCCCTTTAGGATATGTGCATTGTGACGGCTCGAATTTTTCGCGTTCGAAAATCGACATCCATACTTTACATTGTACTCGAATGCCGCAGATTCGACCGTTCAAATTCGAGTCGCCGGAGCTTATAACACCATTAAGTAAATAACACAGCGGAAGAAATGAATAGCATATCGATATACAACATTTGATACAATAACTGATACAACATGAATGATACAACAGAATGGTACAATAGATATCAACATTATCAGAGATACAAAGAATAGCAGCGGAAAAATAATAATAACACTAGCAGCGGAACAAAATCTCCAATATGGTCTTCAAGAAAGAACTCCAGTATCAGAAATCTCCATCTTCAAAGCACCAATCCAGAAATAGCTCGAACTCCAAAACAAGATGAAGAGAAGCAACTCGATCCAAAATGCGATTGCCAATCCTAAGGCTGAAAGCTATCGAATCTACACCTACTACTGATTATCTGAAAACCCCAACTCTAGACTGCCCGTGTGGGAAAATAGTGGGCACCCAGAGTTTAGGAAAGGAACAATAAACTCCAGGTCAGTCATGGGACTGGTGTGAGCAAATAAAAGCATTTGGTCTTTTAAAACAAACAACAGAATTTAAATTTGAAATCCGCAATGCTTTTGGAAAATGAAACTACCATAAGGCCTCCCGCCACACACACAATGCGAACGCAGAATTGGAGGAGATTTCTCCTTATGATAGTCAAATATGCTTGATACGTGAAAATCATTGATATTATTATTATAGGTGCACAGTGTGGAAAACAATTTCGAAAGTAGAATATAAATCCTAGCCAGCATAGACATTCCGAACTATGCCTACTATAGCTACCATCCAAACAGTGGTGACCACCATAAGTGAATGGCAGGTAATACAACTAAAACCGTACAAGGCACGTATTGGATGAATGGATTTCCAACAAATGGTCAGGCTAAGGAACTTCCTACTGCCACATGGGATCGCCTCTGGTGGGACGTCCCGAGAAACTAACGTTACGGTTAGATCTCTGCCAACACAAGGCCGGGTTACCTCTGTAACTAGGTAACTACTACACGAATATGCCATCCCCCGGTCCTTTGGGACCTTTATCCGAGGCGCCTCAAAGCAACAACCACACAGTAAATGAGATTGGAGCAACCACATAGGTTAAATACCAGGGCTCCATACCTGATACCACCCTTTACCAGAAGGGAATGACACACCCTAAAGGGGGCGACCCTCATAACCTTGCCGCATCTTTCCTGTTTCGACCATTTCCGGGGAGTGAGGTCCTGATGCAGTCTCGTCCACAAAGCTACGCTTTGGCACAAAGCCATGCTTTGGGTCAACAGATGACCAAAGCAATGATCACAAAGATAAATGATCAAACAAATGATCATATCACAAATGATCAACCAATGATCATCACACAGCAGCACTCAGCATGCCACATTACCAAATTGGGAATATCACTGATAAATATCAACTACATAACCTCTGAGCTCGTACGTCTCAGAGAAGGGTGTTAAGCTGAGAGAATAAATTCTCCGCCACCAGGCAGAAATGTATTTGATAGAAATCAGTTAACATCTCAAAGTGTAATGTCGGACATACAACCATACAAGTCTGTTCCGGGTTCGAACAGAACCGAAGGCACTTCCGAAGAAGCCCTTGCAAATCCGGATAATCCCTAATCACGTCCGGACTTCCCATCACATATGAAGATCTCTATACCGGGGATCAGCCAGTGCAGAGACAATCGATGAGTTACCCTTTTGTTTTCGGAAATATCCGGTCTTCACCACCGGTCTTCAATTGCTATCCACAACGTCGTATCACTATTCGGAATGGGCTATATGACACTAGGTCCTCTCCCGGCTAAACCGAATAATGAGCGCCATATTTTAAAACATATGGATATGTGATTTTAGTTAAGTCACAACTTATAAAATCCAAAACTTTTCTTTCAAATGGTTAAACAAATTACCATTTTAAATCTTTAAACCAAAAGATTTATTTCACAAAGTTTCACCTAGTTTCACAAAGATCTATTCATAGATTCAAAACAACTTCCATTCCAATTGGATTAACTCAATAAATCTTTAAATTAAAGATTTAATTTATAGCTTTCAAAACACGTTCCAAAGATTTATTTATAACTTGGAAAACCATTTTCATTTCAAAACTTGAATTCCTTTTAACATACATTGGAAATCCATTTCTTATATGAAAGCTTCTATTATTTGAAAACAACAGTTTTCGTTTCAGAAAAGTCCGATTTATACAAGTTGAAATCTTGGGTTAATTTTAAATATCAAAACATCACTTTTTAAAAATGGTTTAAAACCCCATATAAACCCATTTATAAGTTGAATACCCTAGTTCCCAAATTATAGAATTAAACTTCAAATATTGAATTCAAATTTAAATCAAATTATTTAAATTTCAAAACTCAATCAAGTTATTCAAATAACTTTTATTTTTGAAATTCATTTTTTTCAAATGCTTAAATTCTAATTCCAAAACTATTTTGGATTCAAAAATTCAAATTTTAAAATAATTTCAAAATCTGTGACTTAACTCATTTCCACGTGCAATCCATATTTGTGTGTGTATAAGTGTGGTCTAGGGGTTCAACACAATAGTGCACAACATCATCATCACAGATTCAATCATAAAGATAAGCGGTATAACCCATAACGCTCATCTATATTAACAGATTCATAGATAAAGTAAATTATCAATCACAAAAATTCACTAATATGATTCGATGTGGGTTTCGGATAACCAACTGGAATCCGACTCCCTGTCGCATCGAAATTCAAATGTCGTTTTACGGGTCAAAGGGTTTTCATATTCATACAACAGTATATTCATCACAAATATAGCCATCACATAGCATCACATCACATATCAAATATATCAATCCATCACACAACATTCAATAACAATCAGCATCTACAATTAAGATGAATAAACTGGGTGGTTTTAAATTTATTACCTACATGATTACTTTCATTTATTATTCCCTATTAATTAACTATCCATATTTATTCAATTAATAAATCTTCAATTATTAATTTAAAATCTAATATCATTCAATTAATGATTTCTTAATTACAGATTAATTATTCTAAGAAAAATTAATCTTAAACTTAAATTAATCAAATTAAAACCCTTAATTACTTTAACTAATTTTCCATTTCTTAATTAATTTATTTATATTAATTATCCATTTGTACTACCTTAATAATTAAATGAATTACAAATCATTATACTTTTCTTTTTTTGATAAACATTCCTTATTTAAATTATGCACTTAAAAACAAAATGTTTTTAAATTTACATTAAATTCCATTTAACATTCTCTTTTTAAACTTAAGATCCAAATTTATTTAAAATAAGATTTTAAACAATACAACTTAATCTTATATGTTTACAAGAAACATATACTTAATTAATAAGTTGAAAAGGATTTAAATTTCAATTCAAATCAAATTCAAATCAATTTTAAAAATTACTTTAAAACTTCAAAATTGAAATACAACTTTCATTCTCATTTTAGTTTTAAATTCTTTAAAACTCTTTCTATAATTTACACCTTTAATTCAAATGAAAATCATTTGAAAGCAATTTAAATTTAAATCTTTACTTTAAAACTGAAGTTTAAATTTAAAATCCAGATTTTAAAACTTCAGATTTGAATTCATTTGAATTCCTAAATTAAATACTTAACCTTTAATTCAAATGCAAAACAACAATGCATTTTATACTTGAGAGTTAAAATCAAATTTGAATTTAAATCATAATTGATTTCAAATTTCAGACAGTCAAAATTTGAATTCATATTCAAATTTCAGATATAACTCAGTTTTAAATCTCTCCTGCAAATTTAAATTTAAATTTACCTTTACATAAAAATAACAGAAACAGTTTTCTGTTTAAAAAAAACAAACTTTGAGATTTGCTGAATTTAAATTATTTCAAAAGACCAAATTTTAAACTTATTTAAATTCATTATTAAATTCAGTTTTCAAAACTACAAGTACAAATTTTGATTTGTCTTTATTTCATATATTTTACAAACTGGAAACAGTTCCTGTTTCTTTTATTATTTTTTTCCTTTCTTTAAAACCAATTTAAAATTCTGCATTTAAATTATTACAGAAAAATAATTCAAACAAGTTTGAATTCATCCTTAGGTTTAAGTTAAATCCTAAGCTAAACTTTTAGTTTGAATTTAACCTATCTTTAATTTCAAAACTGCAAAAAAACAGGCTTCTGTTGCTAAGCCCTGAAACTCAAAACACCCAGACCCCTATTCGACTTCGAGTCAAATCCCCTTCTACTTCGAGTTATTTCCCATTTCCCCCGAGACCAACCCGAGTCAAAAATTCCTGCAACCAACAACATCAAACTACCTCATCATCAACATGCACATACACTTGTGCATCCACTTCCCCACTCCAGTCACCTCTGACTATCTTCTCCGACCATCCCCTATCTATCAGAGACCACACTTCAACTTAAGATCTCCCAGATTCCCCACAATTTCAACTTGAAGAATTCAAGTTAAAGTCAAACCTGAAACACTTGGACCACAACAAAACAAACCTGAAACCAACATTTCCATCCACTGTCTAACCTGTCATCACCAATATCTCCACTTCTCGACCACCATCAACATCCAAACTCCGGTGGTAGCTCCATCACTACACCATCTATCAATACCCACAAAATCATAGAACTCGATTCATTCAAGAAGCCACAGCACCCAACTCCCTTAAACTCAATACAACTAGGGTTCTACTACCTAAATCCCAATTTACAATATTTTCATTGAATTTCAATAAAAATTCAGTAATTTTATCATTATCAATGATAACTATACTATCACCAGAAATAATTTCAACCCAAACAAATGCAAGCTTTAATTGAACTTGACCAAAAATGGAAATACATACATTTTGATACTGTAATTTTTTTTTTTAACAACACTATGACTGTCATTTTTTTTTCCTATGCTCTGTATTTTCTTTCCAGTAAGTTAAATTTGAATTTTACCTTAATAAAATCCTAGAATGTAAACTATGAAACTGGCCTACCATTCATAGTTAAATTCTCAAAATTTAACACAGACAAATTTAAGATATAGAATTTAATTAATAACCTGAACTAGGAAACAAAACAGGACATAAGCAATTTAAGCATGCATATATCAGACAGTAAGTATATAACACATGATCATTTATTTATTTAAGCATGCAATAAACTGTAACCTTAAGTTTTTAAAAGAAAAGTTACTCACCATTTTGTAAAATTGCAGAGCACAATCAATTTCAGGGCATTGATTCAATTTGCAGAGCAAAATAGATTGCAGAGTCCAGAGTTTTGAAATGCAGGCTTGTATGCTTGTTTCAGATCCAAATTATCTTGAAAACATGAATGCAGACCTCTGCCTTTAAAAATGATGCTAGCTTGATAATTTCAGATGCAGTTTTCCCAAGGTTCTACATGCAGGCCTCAAATTTGTTATGCAGGTGCCAGAGTTTTCAAATGCAAGAACATGCAGAGCTTCAGATCCAAACACATGTTGCATGCTTCCAGATTTTTGGAACAGATTTCAAATTTTGCTTCAAGTTGAAACTGGACATTTTTTTTTTTTTTTTTTTTTTTTTTCTGGTTATCAATTTTTTTCTCTTTTTTTTCTGATTTATCCCTTTTTTCTTTGTTGAGATTTGAAATGCCAAATATTTGATTACTGATTTGTTCAGATTTGGTGAGATGTTTAATATGATTGCATATGGGAAAATGAAGAGTTTTTGAAATTTTTTATCTTATTATTTTATTAAGGAAATGATGTTTTTATGCCACTTGTTAAAAACAATCTTAAGTTTTAAGATCTTGTTAATTCTTCTACTCCACCCTCATGTGCATGTATACTTCCTTATTTATATATTCACATTTAAAATTTTCAAAGACAAAAGATTTTTTTATTTTTATATTTATATTTTCAAAACAAAATTTTATTTCAATTATTGCTTACACTTAATTTTTTTTTTTTCCATAATGTTCATATACTTATGTATTTTTACAATTTTCATTCATACATTTATTTATTTATTTATTTTGTACAACCTTTAAAAGGAAAGAAGAATGTAAAATTTTTGATTTCATATTAACAAAGGTCACATTTGTTTAGACAAGAGAATTAAATCCTAAAAATAAATCCTTTTCTGAAATTTATTATATCTTCCAAATAAAATTAATATTTTAGAAAACAACTATCTCTATCATTTTATTAATCTCAAGATTTTAAATTCTATTTTTATTTTTTTAATACATTTTATTTTGAAACTCAATATTTATTTTATAAATCACTTATCCTTAAATTTCAAATGTAAATTTCTATTAATAATCAAATTTTTTTACTTATTCTAGAAAATTTTCTAATTAAATCACAATTTATTTCCAAAAATTAATTTAATTGCCAATCTAAACTTGATAAATTTCAGGAATGTCACAGATTTCCCCCCTTAAAAGAATTTCGTCCTCGAAATTGCAGAGAAGACGACAAAGAAAGGATAAAAGACATAGAGATATCTTTCCGAATCAGACTGGATACCAATTCTGTATTTGGCTTACCAAATAAGAATATTGACAATATGAGAACAACTCATACAATATTACACAAGATATTTGGGTTCATTGGTCTACGAATATACAAGGCCATTGATTAGTTCGAAGGGATAACTAATCGTTCGTAGAATATGTCGGATCCCAGAGAATAGATAGATGGATCAAATCTTCATATTAGTTAACCAATTTACTTAATTTAAAATTTCCAATTTATTTAATATTTTTCCAATTTCAAATTCATTAGAGTTTAGATCGAAAAGCTGATAAGAAACCGATGAAGATACGAAGTAAGAATTTTCTACAACGATTCGTAGGGCTACCATCACACCGAAACTTCTTCCTGGAGCAGCTATGAAGCAATCAAAAGAATATGAAATCGAATCAAAGGAGATTGATAGAGAAAAGATATTTCCACTGTTGCAGGGTATTGACCATTTATAGTGGTACTCCCCTGTCCCCTATCTCGTTCTCTTCTTGCACTCATACTTACTATCGGTGAATAGTAAGAGAATTTACTGAGGCATTCGAACGGATATCTTAGGGATATACTCATTCTAGGGTTTACTTCACCCTATCTCTAATGAGTTACTTAATGTGTTATACTCCTGAGCTAAAGTTTTAACCTTCAGCTCTGATACCAAATGTGACGGCTCGAATTTTTCGCGTTCGAAAATCGACATCCATACTTTACATTGTACTCGAATGCCGCAGATTCGACCGTTCAAATTCGAGTCGCCGGAGCTTATAACACCATTAAGTAAATAACACAGCGGAAGAAATGAATAGCATATCGATATACAACATTTGATACAATAACTGATACAACATGAATGATACAACAGAATGGTACAATAGATATCAACATTATCAGAGATACAAAGAATAGCAGCGGAAAAATAATAATAACACTAGCAGCGGAACAAAATCTCCAATATGGTCTTCAAGAAAGAACTCCAGTATCAGAAATCTCCATCTTCAAAGCACCAATCCAGAAATAGCTCGAACTCCAAAACAAGATGAAGAGAAGCAACTCGATCCAAAATGCGATTGCCAATCCTAAGGCTGAAAGCTATCGAATCTACACCTACTACTGATTATCTGAAAACCCCAACTCTAGACTGCCCGTGTGGGAAAATAGTGGGCACCCAGAGTTTAGGAAAGGAACAATAAACTCCAGGTCAGTCATGGGACTGGTGTGAGCAAATAAAAGCATTTGGTCTTTTAAAACAAACAACAGAATTTAAATTTGAAATCCGCAATGCTTTTGGAAAATGAAACTACCATAAGGCCTCCCGCCACACACACAATGCGAACGCAGAATTGGAGGAGATTTCTCCTTATGATAGTCAAATATGCTTGATACGTGAAAATCATTGATATTATTATTATAGGTGCACAGTGTGGAAAACAATTTCGAAAGTAGAATATAAATCCTAGCCAGCATAGACATTCCGAACTATGCCTACTATAGCTACCATCCAAACAGTGGTGACCACCATAAGTGAATGGCAGGTAATACAACTAAAACCGTACAAGGCACGTATTGGATGAATGGATTTCCAACAAATGGTCAGGCTAAGGAACTTCCTACTGCCACATGGGATCGCCTCTGGTGGGACGTCCCGAGAAACTAACGTTACGGTTAGATCTCTGCCAACACAAGGCCGGGTTACCTCTGTAACTAGGTAACTACTACACGAATATGCCATCCCCCGGTCCTTTGGGACCTTTATCCGAGGCGCCTCAAAGCAACAACCACACAGTAAATGAGATTGGAGCAACCACATAGGTTAAATACCAGGGCTCCATACCTGATACCACCCTTTACCAGAAGGGAATGACACACCCTAAAGGGGGCGACCCTCATAACCTTGCCGCATCTTTCCTGTTTCGACCATTTCCGGGGAGTGAGGTCCTGATGCAGTCTCGTCCACAAAGCTACGCTTTGGCACAAAGCCATGCTTTGGGTCAACAGATGACCAAAGCAATGATCACAAAGATAAATGATCAAACAAATGATCATATCACAAATGATCAACCAATGATCATCACACAGCAGCACTCAGCATGCCACATTACCAAATTGGGAATATCACTGATAAATATCAACTACATAACCTCTGAGCTCGTACTAGGGGTAAGAGTCTCCCGTTCGCCACCTAACGCAAAGCGAGAACCCCCCATCACGTTTCACCTAGATAAGCAAGTCTGGTCCGGGTTCGAACAGAACCGAAGGCACTTCCGAAGAAGCCCTTGCAAATCCGGATAATCCCTAATCACGTCCGGACTTCCCATCACATATGAAGATCTCTATACCGGGGATCAGCCAGTGCAGAGACAATCGATGAGTTACCCTTTTGTTTTCGGAAATATCCGGTCTTCACCACCGGTCTTCAATTGCTATCCACAACGTCGTATCACTATTCGGAATGGGCTATATGACACTAGGTCCTCTCCCGGCTAAACCGAATAATGAGCGCCATATTTTAAAACATATGGATATGTGATTTTAGTTAAGTCACAACTTATAAAATCCAAAACTTTTCTTTCAAATGGTTAAACAAATTACCATTTTAAATCTTTAAACCAAAAGATTTATTTCACAAAGTTTCACCTAGTTTCACAAAGATCTATTCATAGATTCAAAACAACTTCCATTCCAATTGGATTAACTCAATAAATCTTTAAATTAAAGATTTAATTTATAGCTTTCAAAACACGTTCCAAAGATTTATTTATAACTTGGAAAACCATTTTCATTTCAAAACTTGAATTCCTTTTAACATACATTGGAAATCCATTTCTTATATGAAAGCTTCTATTATTTGAAAACAACAGTTTTCGTTTCAGAAAAGTCCGATTTATACAAGTTGAAATCTTGGGTTAATTTTAAATATCAAAACATCACTTTTTAAAAATGGTTTAAAACCCCATATAAACCCATTTATAAGTTGAATACCCTAGTTCCCAAATTATAGAATTAAACTTCAAATATTGAATTCAAATTTAAATCAAATTATTTAAATTTCAAAACTCAATCAAGTTATTCAAATAACTTTTATTTTTGAAATTCATTTTTTTCAAATGCTTAAATTCTAATTCCAAAACTATTTTGGATTCAAAAATTCAAATTTTAAAATAATTTCAAAATCTGTGACTTAACTCATTTCCACGTGCAATCCATATTTGTGTGTGTATAAGTGTGGTCTAGGGGTTCAACACAATAGTGCACAACATCATCATCACAGATTCAATCATAAAGATAAGCGGTATAACCCATAACGCTCATCTATATTAACAGATTCATAGATAAAGTAAATTATCAATCACAAAAATTCACTAATATGATTCGATGTGGGTTTCGGATAACCAACTGGAATCCGACTCCCTGTCGCATCGAAATTCAAATGTCGTTTTACGGGTCAAAGGGTTTTCATATTCATACAACAGTATATTCATCACAAATATAGCCATCACATAGCATCACATCACATATCAAATATATCAATCCATCACACAACATTCAATAACAATCAGCATCTACAATTAAGATGAATAAACTGGGTGGTTTTAAATTTATTACCTACATGATTACTTTCATTTATTATTCCCTATTAATTAACTATCCATATTTATTCAATTAATAAATCTTCAATTATTAATTTAAAATCTAATATCATTCAATTAATGATTTCTTAATTACAGATTAATTATTCTAAGAAAAATTAATCTTAAACTTAAATTAATCAAATTAAAACCCTTAATTACTTTAACTAATTTTCCATTTCTTAATTAATTTATTTATATTAATTATCCATTTGTACTACCTTAATAATTAAATGAATTACAAATCATTATACTTTTCTTTTTTTGATAAACATTCCTTATTTAAATTATGCACTTAAAAACAAAATGTTTTTAAATTTACATTAAATTCCATTTAACATTCTCTTTTTAAACTTAAGATCCAAATTTATTTAAAATAAGATTTTAAACAATACAACTTAATCTTATATGTTTACAAGAAACATATACTTAATTAATAAGTTGAAAAGGATTTAAATTTCAATTCAAATCAAATTCAAATCAATTTTAAAAATTACTTTAAAACTTCAAAATTGAAATACAACTTTCATTCTCATTTTAGTTTTAAATTCTTTAAAACTCTTTCTATAATTTACACCTTTAATTCAAATGAAAATCATTTGAAAGCAATTTAAATTTAAATCTTTACTTTAAAACTGAAGTTTAAATTTAAAATCCAGATTTTAAAACTTCAGATTTGAATTCATTTGAATTCCTAAATTAAATACTTAACCTTTAATTCAAATGCAAAACAACAATGCATTTTATACTTGAGAGTTAAAATCAAATTTGAATTTAAATCATAATTGATTTCAAATTTCAGACAGTCAAAATTTGAATTCATATTCAAATTTCAGATATAACTCAGTTTTAAATCTCTCCTGCAAATTTAAATTTAAATTTACCTTTACATAAAAATAACAGAAACAGTTTTCTGTTTAAAAAAAACAAACTTTGAGATTTGCTGAATTTAAATTATTTCAAAAGACCAAATTTTAAACTTATTTAAATTCATTATTAAATTCAGTTTTCAAAACTACAAGTACAAATTTTGATTTGTCTTTATTTCATATATTTTACAAACTGGAAACAGTTCCTGTTTCTTTTATTATTTTTTTCCTTTCTTTAAAACCAATTTAAAATTCTGCATTTAAATTATTACAGAAAAATAATTCAAACAAGTTTGAATTCATCCTTAGGTTTAAGTTAAATCCTAAGCTAAACTTTTAGTTTGAATTTAACCTATCTTTAATTTCAAAACTGCAAAAAAACAGGCTTCTGTTGCTAAGCCCTGAAACTCAAAACACCCAGACCCCTATTCGACTTCGAGTCAAATCCCCTTCTACTTCGAGTTATTTCCCATTTCCCCCGAGACCAACCCGAGTCAAAAATTCCTGCAACCAACAACATCAAACTACCTCATCATCAACATGCACATACACTTGTGCATCCACTTCCCCACTCCAGTCACCTCTGACTATCTTCTCCGACCATCCCCTATCTATCAGAGACCACACTTCAACTTAAGATCTCCCAGATTCCCCACAATTTCAACTTGAAGAATTCAAGTTAAAGTCAAACCTGAAACACTTGGACCACAACAAAACAAACCTGAAACCAACATTTCCATCCACTGTCTAACCTGTCATCACCAATATCTCCACTTCTCGACCACCATCAACATCCAAACTCCGGTGGTAGCTCCATCACTACACCATCTATCAATACCCACAAAATCATAGAACTCGATTCATTCAAGAAGCCACAGCACCCAACTCCCTTAAACTCAATACAACTAGGGTTCTACTACCTAAATCCCAATTTACAATATTTTCATTGAATTTCAATAAAAATTCAGTAATTTTATCATTATCAATGATAACTATACTATCACCAGAAATAATTTCAACCCAAACAAATGCAAGCTTTAATTGAACTTGACCAAAAATGGAAATACATACATTTTGATACTGTAATTTTTTTTTTTAACAACACTATGACTGTCATTTTTTTTTCCTATGCTCTGTATTTTCTTTCCAGTAAGTTAAATTTGAATTTTACCTTAATAAAATCCTAGAATGTAAACTATGAAACTGGCCTACCATTCATAGTTAAATTCTCAAAATTTAACACAGACAAATTTAAGATATAGAATTTAATTAATAACCTGAACTAGGAAACAAAACAGGACATAAGCAATTTAAGCATGCATATATCAGACAGTAAGTATATAACACATGATCATTTATTTATTTAAGCATGCAATAAACTGTAACCTTAAGTTTTTAAAAGAAAAGTTACTCACCATTTTGTAAAATTGCAGAGCACAATCAATTTCAGGGCATTGATTCAATTTGCAGAGCAAAATAGATTGCAGAGTCCAGAGTTTTGAAATGCAGGCTTGTATGCTTGTTTCAGATCCAAATTATCTTGAAAACATGAATGCAGACCTCTGCCTTTAAAAATGATGCTAGCTTGATAATTTCAGATGCAGTTTTCCCAAGGTTCTACATGCAGGCCTCAAATTTGTTATGCAGGTGCCAGAGTTTTCAAATGCAAGAACATGCAGAGCTTCAGATCCAAACACATGTTGCATGCTTCCAGATTTTTGGAACAGATTTCAAATTTTGCTTCAAGTTGAAACTGGACATTTTTTTTTTTTTTTTTTTTTTTTTTCTGGTTATCAATTTTTTCTTCTTTTTTTTCTGATTTATCCCTTTTTTCTTTGTTGAGATTTGAAATGCCAAATATTTGATTACTGATTTGTTCAGATTTGGTGAGATGTTTAATATGATTGCATATGGGAAAATGAAGAGTTTTTGAAATTTTTTATCTTATTATTTTATTAAGGAAATGATGTTTTTATGCCACTTGTTAAAAACAATCTTAAGTTTTAAGATCTTGTTAATTCTTCTACTCCACCCTCATGTGCATGTATACTTCCTTATTTATATATTCACATTTAAAATTTTCAAAGACAAAAGATTTTTTTATTTTTATATTTATATTTTCAAAACAAAATTTTATTTCAATTATTGCTTACACTTAATTTTTTTTTTTTCCATAATGTTCATATACTTATGTATTTTTACAATTTTCATTCATACATTTATTTATTTATTTATTTTGTACAACCTTTAAAAGGAAAGAAGAATGTAAAATTTTTGATTTCATATTAACAAAGGTCACATTTGTTTAGACAAGAGAATTAAATCCTAAAAATAAATCCTTTTCTGAAATTTATTATATCTTCCAAATAAAATTAATATTTTAGAAAACAACTATCTCTATCATTTTATTAATCTCAAGATTTTAAATTCTATTTTTATTTTTTTAATACATTTTATTTTGAAACTCAATATTTATTTTATAAATCACTTATCCTTAAATTTCAAATGTAAATTTCTATTAATAATCAAATTTTTTTACTTATTCTAGAAAATTTTCTAATTAAATCACAATTTATTTCCAAAAATTAATTTAATTGCCAATCTAAACTTGATAAATTTCAGGAATGTCACATGCATTTCCTTCTGGAAAAGGGTGGTATCATGGTATGGAGCCCAGATACTTACTCATGTTGAAAACACTTTATGATTGTGTGAATTGATTACGAGCGCTCGGTTGAAAGGTCCCAAAGGACCGAGGGATGGCATATTCGGTCAGTTGTTACTCAGTTAGGGGTAACCCGGCCTTGTGTTGGTAGAGATCCGGTTTGGTTCTCGGGGATGTCCATCCAAAGGCATTATCATGTGGCAATGGGAAGTTCCTTGGCCTGATCATTCGTTGGAAATCCAAAGAAACAATACGATCTTTTACGGTATTAGTTGTAGAACCTATCATTCACTTATGGTGGCGCCCCACTGTTTGGATGGTAGCTATAGTAGGCATACGATAATGGTCGTATGTTGGCTAAGATTTATATTCTACTTTCGAAATGAATTTTTCCTACACTATGCACTAGTAATAATATCAAATGTCTTTTTTTAATGCGTATCAAGCATCTTTGACTATCATAAGGAGAAAACTCCTCCGATTCTGCGTTTGCATGTGTGTGTGTGCGGGAGGCCTTATGGTAGTCTCATTTTTAAAAGCATTGCGAATTAACTTTAAAAAAGAAAATATTCCTCTATTTTGATTTTAAAGATAAATAAACTGTTTTGAGTTCTCACACCAGTCACATGACTGACTCGGAGTTTATTGTTTTCCTTCCTAAACTCTGGGTGCCTACCAATTTCCACACGGGCAGTCAAGAGTTAAGGTTTATCAGGATATTCTAGATATTCTGGAGTTGCTGGAGGCAAGCTGGATGGCATTGGCGTATTACTACTATATAGTATTTCTTTTCCGCTGTTTGTTGTTGTTGTTGTTGTACACTCTAATGATGATGTAATGTAATGTAATAACTGATATAGTTCTTTGTTTAAAGATTATTCATTTATTATTATATGTTGTTCCGCTGCGAATTGTGAGATTCTGATATTGTTCTGTTGTTCTCTGTTCCGTTCTATGTTCTATTTTCTTTATTTTCTATTTTCTTTCCTCTATTTCTTTTCCCTCTATATTTCTTCCTCTCTATTTTCTATCTTTTTCTCTCTTCTTCTACCTCTTTTCTTTTCTTAAACCATAACATTTCGGGTTTCCGGCCTTCGATTTCTCGGCAGTCGATAAAGTGAGTATCGATGTTGAATTTTCGAAAGTCGAAAATTTTCGGGACGTTACAGAATTTATCATCCTCTGGTCGTTATCGACCTTTACCGAGGGCCCTTATAGCATACAAACCACAATAATCAGATAGACGACGTCGTAGCGTGTAAAGATATATCTAGAAGAGGATGATCATATCCTACTTGGGAATGACCCACTTAGCCTTGCCGCATCTAACCCTGTTTTGGTCATTTCGGTTGATGAGGCTAGACATAACGATTACCTTTCACAAAGCACAATCATATCACTTAGAATGCCATACGGCCATTTCCGTTGACTACTAATTGCCTTCCACAATAATACAATCCTTAAGCTCATACGTCTCAAGGAGGGTGTTAAACTAAGAGAAGTTGCCTTCTCCGCCACCACTGATGTACGTTTGTAAAAGCCAATGTACGTAATCTTTAGAGCTTCCATGTCAGACAAACATCCATACAAGTTGTCCAGGAATAGGACAAACCGAAGGTACTTTCCTACCACATCCTATCGGAAAATCCCTAGGATTGGTGGCTTATAGTCCTCGCATTGGATATTTCATAATGAAGAGACCACTACTAGTGGATGCATATTGGGATTTTAACCCCAAACGATCAACAAGCAATCCCCCACTATGAAAATCCGGAATATCAATATCATCACAAGCCACTTGAACAATCGTCGCATATATGTTTGTTCGAAGTGGTTTTTAGATAAATCTAATCCCGGTCTCTTCGCACCAACAACGCAAAATCGTTTCTCAACCTCACACAGAAACCAAGTCATAAACCTATCACGTCTCCAACTTTCAACTTGCTATCCTTCGGGCCAAGAAGGAAGCTTGATAGATTGGAGTAATACTCCACACTAGACGAATCAACATCCTCAACACAAATGATAATCAAGCCTATACGAAGGCTATGTACTAAGTGTACGACTAAATAGTTCCCACATCAAGATGAGTAACTAAAATTTGGCCAAGTTTGACAGTCAGTTATTTAACTACCAAAGCAAACAAACAAATATTTAGCACTATAACAATCACTAAGCCTTTTAATTAATCTTTTATTAATTAAATCATTGCCAAATATTCACTTCAAATTATCTTTAAAAAGATATAATCTTAAACCATTTCAACTTTTCAATATTGGAAAACATCTGAATATACTTATTTAAAAAATATAAGCATATTCACAAATTTCATTTCTTTCAACACTTAGAAAATATTGCATATACTTAAATCGCGATTAATTTTATATTCTATTCTTTAAGGAAATCATTCTCTTAACACATTTATTCGGGTCAAAACGAATGTTGCGTAAAATATCGTTACAACAACCCAAAATCGCTAGTATAGGGATTCGAAAATAAGATAGATATATAAACCCCAATACTACATAAAACATTTTCTTTTGAAAATCATTTACTATAACAACACTGTTATAGTCCATCATTTCCTTATTTCTCGAAAACGTCTATTTCAACAATATGTTGAAATCTACGGTTTCGATACTTAACACATTTTAAAACATCTTTAAATCATTTAAATTCAATTTAAATACCACTTCCCAAAATGTTTATTTAATTTTAAAATATTATTCACTGTCCAAAATCGTGAATATAAATTCTCTAACAAATTCCAACACTTCTACACATTTATTTCAAAAGATAATTCACCGTACAAAATCGTGAATATACCTCTTTATCCAATCCATTACTATTTCATATTTAAATTAAAGGATTATCCATTGTCCAAAATCGTGAGCATAGTTCCTTTAATAAACTTCTATATTCTCTTATCAAAATATAGTTGATTTCGAATTTATAAAACAATGTTTATAATTTCCATTTATATTTTATAAAACTTCAACTTATAAATCCCTTTATTAACAAATCTCATTTACATTTCATTTATATGCCAAAATCCAAATTATAAGTTAATTACTTAAAAATCTTTTATTTATAAAATCCTTCCTTTTATAACTTCATCAATTTATAAATCTATAAACCTTACTTATAACATCCATTAAGAACTCCATTTTGAACACTTATAAAACTCGTTTTATAATTCCAATATTTTAATTTATAAAATACCAATTTTATAAATCTTCTATATAAACCATTTATAATAAATCAAAAATCTCAATTTAAACCATTTTACAAAATAGTTAACTTCACATTCCAAAAATCATATTCTTGTTTTATTTCACAAAAACCATAATTTTTATAACATAAAAATTATAACGTTTATTTATTTGAAATGAACCAATTCCAAAATTCAATAAAACGTGTGCTTTCAAAAATCACTTTAAAATCCTTTTAAATTTGGAAATCGTCACTTTAACATTTTTAAATTTCCAAAAATAGGCCCAATGCTGCAACAGGACCAAATACATCAATCACGGCATCCAAAACATCATATATCCGATAACAGCATATACCAAAATATCTGTAAATAAATAAATACGGGTGAGGAATCCAGTTGGATCCCTCCAACCTGGCACCTGCAACAAATATACATATTAGAATATGTGTACAATGTCCGGTTCAAGGCAGACGCGCGTACAAAGGGTCATCAGCTCATACACGGGAATGTATAGGGTCATCTGCTCCACTAGGCAGGTATATATCCAAATACCAATCAATATATAGATAACATATCATATATCATCCAAATAATCATTATTCATCATATAATAAATTATTTCTCACTTATAAAAACATATCAGTGAGTCAAAAAGAGTGAGTTGTACTCACATTGCTTCTAGTCGTCGCGTTAGCGATTTATTCCGATTAAAATTAAACAAGCGTTTAATTTCAATCAAAATTTTCCCTAGCTCAAATAAATCCTAATCTAGCTTCATAATGTAGTGCTCGTCAATACAATTCCAATGCAATTCGTTTCATGCGAAATGGACCTCGTACGAAAAAGTTACGCAGTTTTAAAGTTTATACGATTTAATATTATAATAATTTCAACTTTTATTTATAATTTTTCAACCTTTCTATCATCTGCCGTTCAATTTGCTGCTCAACATCAGGGCCGTTCGGCCTTTCTTCTCCCAGGTGATTCGAACGCAAGTAAAACCCATAGGCCGTTCGAAAACCCTAATTAACGCGACCATTTCAAATGCTTTGAAGATGATCGGCCTACGCCACGACGAAAGCCTACGCACTAGCCACCAGCGCCTTGAATCTCATGTAGCTCGGTTGCACAAATCTCAAGAAAAACGTATGCAAATCCTAGGCAAATGTGGCCCTCTAGCTCCCTCCAAGTCGCGCCATTTCGAATCTCGACCGTTGGATAGCTAATACTCGTTGAGTTCTTCATTTTTGTAGTTGATTATTTTTGCCAATTGTTTGTGGATTGAGAGAAAATCGAGGAAGAAGAAGGCACGTTTTTGGCCATTGGTTTAAAAGTGTCGACTAGGGTTTATAACCCTAATGTTTGTGAAAAATGTAAATAATGAGGGATTTTATAGGAAATTCGACGACACTATTCATCCGTAAATTTTCCGAACTCGAAACAAAGCATGCCACCTAGCATTTATAAGGTTATCCTATTCCGAATGCAATGGAATATATATCGGGAGCCAATTCGATTGTATTTGAAAGATAGATGTTCGAATCGACTATTTAAATTTAAAATTCACTTAAACGAATTTCTACGCATTTTAGCTTGCCCCGAACAAACGGTAAATCCGATTGACACGAAATTTGGAATCTTACAATAATTTAACATTACGGATCCAATAAAACTAGTTTCATTGAAATCTGAGACTGTTTGAAAAATGACTATTTTTACTCGTCAATTAAATATTAAAATATTCAATTCCTACCATTTAACTTTTAAATCAATTTTAAAAGTTCTCTAACATTTCTAATTCAAATAAAATTTAATTCAACATTATAAATCATTTTTCATATTAGATTCAATTTCCAATTATTTCTACAATTTCAAATATTAAATTAACCATTTAATTATCCAGTTAAATCCTTATATTTCAAATATATGTTATTCAATTAATGATATTAACTTGTGAATATTTAAAATCAATTAAATATACGAATTTCAAATGACTGAAATTCTGGGTCGTTACATTCTCCCCTACTTAAAAGAATTTCGTCCTCGAAATTACCGAGTAAGAAAAAGTCACAAAATCAATTTACTTTTCAAGAAACAATTCGTTCATACTAGATTTCGAATCCATTTGGACCTTTAACTTTTCCAAAAACTTTACTAAGTTTTCAAATCATACTTAGTCATCTTTTCAAAACCAACTCATACCGTTTAACTTTATTACTCAAAAACCAAAACTTTAATTATCAAAGTTAAAATTTTCAATTTTTCCAAAAAGTTTCTAACGCCTTAAATTTTCAAAAATAATTCGCCAGCGTCTCCTTTGCGCGGTTCGATCCAGAAAAAAATAGCAACATATATATCACAAATATGCATCTCATCATCAAGGATGAGGCATCCCGAAGGGAAAAAAATGTAAAAGTACGATATGTAATCCGAGATATGTACCTTATATATTATTAGCGAGCATATATGGCTAATATAGCACGAAAGCGAGCTCCAAATGCGAAGCAAACGCCATCCGCACCTACTAAATACTCAACAGACTAATGAGAAACATGTATATATGAAAATAATATCAATATAAAACATATACCAAAACAACAACTATATATGCCAATATAGCAAATGCTATCACCACAACAAATCCAACCATCAAACAACTATCATCCAACTAACATCCAACAAACCATACCTATTCAATCTATCCATAACCATATCAATATTCTTTCAATTCTCATTAATATTCATTTAATTGATTTTCAATTTATTCACATTTGATTCATTATCATTGGATTTTACTAACATTCATTCATTCAAATTCAAGTTAGTTTACATTCACTAATTTATATTCAAGTTGGTTCACTTTCAATTTCAAATTAAATTCAATTCTACTTAAATTCACTTAACTTCCCATTTGAATTCAATTATTTAGCTTTCAATTTCATTAATCCAATTTCATATGAATTTTTATTCAATCAACTAACATTCATCTAACAATCAATGCATATCCAACATTACCAAGTTAATTTACTTCGCTTACATTCAATTTGGTTTGGCACCTTTAATTCCAACTAATTTAACATTGACTTTCATTCAATTATTCAATTCGTTTAATATTCAATTTGGATTCAATTCTAGTATTTACTATAATCACATTTTACCACTAAATTTGAATTTCTTTATATAACTCACTTTATTAATTTACTTCGATATCATAATCAACTTCATTTAACATTACTTAAGTTATGTTTCATTTTAACTTCATTTACATTTACTATACAACTTAAGTTCACTACTAATTTACTTCAAATTCTATTTTATTTAACTCATTTCTGAAGTCAATTTATTTAATTTTTACTTAAGTCAAATTCATATCTTGTTTTACTTAACAAAATAGTTTAACCATTTTAACAATTGGTTTACTTACCTTATCTCATTTGATAAGTTATACAACTTATTTATTCATAATTCTGTGAACATCTACCTAAGTTCACTTCCGTTCACTAAACTCATTCTTTATGATTCGAAATCCAATTCACTTTACTAACATTCCTTTAGTTAAATTTCAAATCATGTAGTTATTATGCTAACTCAGATTTATTTCAATTTTACCGAAGTTAAAACTTTATTTCATATGTAAGCCCAATTTCATTTCACTTATATTTATCAATTTCAACTTGGATTTTAAATCAAATTTGTTTATCGCAACAAAATTTCAATTTTCAATTTACTTTTGGTAGCAAATCCGTCACACAGAAACTCGAAAATGATTCTTATGATGCTGCAGTCATTACCCTTATTGTTTCCCAGTAACAGAATTGAATTCCGTGCTTTATATTCTTTTTAAAAATTCTTTTGTTTATAAATCTATACTTATATTAATTCACCATTTTACTTTACTTACATAAGATCATTTCAAATTCATTTATCTTATCTCGATTTATAACAATATAACATCTTTAATTTTGAAAAACAGCCTTTCAAAATAAACGAAACTCAATGTTTCAAATTCTTAGTTTAAATTCATTTATATTTATAACCCATGTTTATAAATATATTCATATAGTTTCATTTCTTATATATAAAATTATTTCACAATTGTGAATCATTTCAATTATAATTCTATACTTTATAATTCATTTGCTTATACAATTTATTCTTCTATAATTGTTGCTTTTATTTAGATTATTCAAACAACATTTATTTGCTTATATATATTTACATTTTCAAACAACCAAACAATTAGTTTATATACACTTTAATAATTCCTGAAAAATTATTACTTTATATATAAAATATAATCGAGGTAAATTAATTTCATTTACCCAATTTAAAATGATACTATGTCGACTTGCCTCGTTTAAGCGTTTGGAAATCCCTATCGATAATATGGCGTCTCACATACCGACCAGAATTCACAAACAGCTCAATGTATAAGCAAACACAATATAAAACATTTTATATTCACTAACAAATACGCGCTCATATATATAATACACTCAAACTCAATTTAGGGTGCTACTGTCGCTATCTATAATGAGTACACATCAAAGCTTAGGAATATACAAAATCAAAGCTCTGATACCACGTGTCACGACCTGCAAATCCGTACCCTTTGAATCGACAATAATCCACACATGTCCGACCCAAAAAGCACAGACTGACGGAAAGTCAAGAGAAAGTAAAGAAGAGAGAAAAAGAGAAGAGAAGAAAGAGAGAAGATAGAACCAAACAGAACAATATAGAATCTCACATCGCAGTGGAAAACATATAATATCATATCAATCATCTTTACAAAACAGAAACTGTATATATACATACATAAATCAGAGTTCAACAATCAATCAATAGTTATCAGCTCGGACAGTTATAATAACCCGTCCTCACAATTACCGATAATAAACAACAACTAACCAGTAGATAATCAAAACAAGTACGTGTATACGAAAATGAAGATCTCCAGCTCTCCTACTGAAGCTCCAAAAGCATCAATCTGAACCTGTAAATATACTCGGTCTGACAAATCTGATCCCGGTCTCTTCGCACCAACAACGCTAAAGCGTTTCTCAACCTCACACAGAAACGAAGTCTCATAGACTTATCGCGTCTCCAACTTTCAACTTGCTATCCTTCGGGCCAAGAAGGAAGCTCGATAGATTGGAATAATACTCCGCACTATACGAATCAACATCCTCAACACAACCGATAATCAAGCCTACACAGAAGGCGATGTACTAAGTGTACGACTAAATAGTTCTCACATCAAGTTGAGGAACTAAAATTTGGCCAAGTTTGACATTCAGTTATTTAACTATCAAAGCAAACAAACAAATATTTAGCACTGTAACAATCACTAGGCATTTTAATTAATCTTTTATTAATTAAATCATTGTCAAATATTCACTTCAAATTATCTTTAAAAAGATATAATTTCAAACCATTTCAACTTTTCAATATTTGAAAACATTTCCATATACTTATTTAAAAAATATAAGCATATTCACAAATCTCATTATTTTCAATACTTAGAAAATATTGCATATACTTAAATCACGATTAATTATATATTCTATTCTTTAAGGAAAACATTCTCTTAACACATTTATTCGGGTCAAAACAAATGTTGCGTAAAACATTGTTACGACAACCCAAAATTGGTAATATAGGGATTCAAAAATAAGATAGAAATATAAACCCCAATAGTATACAAAAAAAATTCTTTTAAAATCATTTACTATAACAACAGTGTTATAGTCCATCATTTCCTTATTTCTCGAAGTCGTCAATTTCAACAATGAATGTTGAAATCTATGGTCTGGATACTTAACGCATTTTAAAACATCTTTAAATCATTTAAATTCAATTTAAATACCACTTCCCAAAACGTTTATTTAATTTTAAAATATTATTCACTGTCCAAAATCGTGAATATAAATTCTCTAACAAATTCCAACACTTCTACACATTTATTTCAAAAGATAATTCACTGTCCAAAATCGTGAATATACCCCTTTATCAAATCCATTACAATTGCATATTTAAATTAAAGGATTACCCACTGTCCAAAATCTTGAGCATAGTTTCTTTAATAAACTTCTATATTCTCTTATCAAAATATAGTTGACTTCGAATTAATAAAACAATGTTTATAAGTTCCATTTATATTTTATAAAACTTCAACTTATAAAATCCCTTTATTAACAAATATCATTTATTTTCATCTATATGCAAAATCCAAATTATAAGTTAATTACTTATAATTCTCTTATACAAAATCCTTCCTTTTATAACTTCATCAATTTATAAATCTATAAATCTTATTTACTTATAACATCCACTAAGAACTCCATTTTGAACACTTATAAAACTCATTTTATAATTCCAATATTTTAATTTATAAAATACCAAATTTATAAACCTTCTATATAAACCATTTATAATAAACAAAAAATCTCAATTTAAACCGTTTTACAAAATAGTTAACTTCACATTCCAAAATTCATATTCTGGTTTTATTTCACAAAAACCATAATTTTTATAACATAAAAATTATAACGTTTATTTATTTAAAATGAATCAGTTCCAAAATTCAATAAAACGTATACTTTCAAAAATCACTTTAAAATCCTTTAAATTTGGAAATCATCACTTTAACATTTTTAAATTTCCAAAAGTAGGCCCAATGATGCAACAGGACCAAATACATCAATTACGGCATCCAAAACAACATATATCATATGATAACATCATATATCATAATATTTGTAAATAAATCAATACGGGTAAGGAATCCAGTTGGATCCCTCCAACCTGTTACCTACAATAAATATACATATTAGAATATGTGTACAATGTCCGTTTCAAGGCAAACACACGTACAAAGGTTCATCATCTCATACACGAGAATGTATAGGGTCATCTGCTCCACTAGGCAGGTATATATCCAAATACCAATCAATATATAGATAATATATCATATACCATCCAAACAATCATCATTCATCATATAATAAATTATTTATCACTTATAAAAACATATCAGCGAGTCAGAAAGAGTGAGTTGTACTCACATTACTTGTAGTCGTCGCGTTAGCGATTTATTTCGATTAAAATTAAACAAGCGTTTAATTTCAATCAAAATTTTCACTAGCTCAAATAAATCCCAATCCAGCTTCATAATGTAGTGCTCGTCAATACGATTCCCACGCAATTCGTTTCGTACGAAACGAAACGGACCTCGTACGAAAAAGTTACGCACTTTTAAAGTTTATAGATTTAATATTATAATAATTTCAACTTTTATTTATAATTTTTCAACCTTTCTATCATCTGCCGTTCTATTTGCTGCTCCACATCAAGGCCGTTCGGCCTTTCTTCTCCCAGGTGATACGAACGAAAGTAAAACCCATAGGCCGTTCAAAAACCCTAATTAACGCGACGATTTCAAATGCTTTGAAGACGATCGGCCTACGCCACGACGAAAGCCTACGCAGTAGCCACCATAGCCTTGAATCTCGTGCAGCTTAGTTGCACAAATCTCGAGAAAAACGCATGCAAACCCTAGGCAAATGCGGCCCTCTAGCTCCCTCCACGTCGCGCCATTTTGAATCTCGACCGTTGGATAGCTAGTACTCGTTGAGTTCTTCATTTTTGTAGTTGATTGTTTTTGCCAATTGTTTGTGGATTAAGTGAAAATCAAGGAAGAAGAAGGCATGTTTCTGGCCATTGGTTTAAAAGTGGCGGCTAGGGTTTATAACCCTAATGTTTGTGAAAAATGTAAATAATGAAGGGCTTTTATAGGAAATTCGACGACACTATTCATCCGCAAAGCGTGCCGCCTGACATTTATAAGGTTACCCTATTCCAAATGCAATGGAATATACATCCGGAGCCAATTCGATCGTACTTGAAAGATAGATGTTCGAATCGACTATTTAAATTTAAAATCCACTTAAACGAATTTCTACGCATTTTAGCTTGCCCCGTACAAACCGTAAATCCGATTAACACGAAATTTGGAATCTTACAATAATTTAATATTACGAATCCATTGAAACTAGTTCCGTTGAAATCCGAGACTGTTTGAAAAATGACTGTTTTTACTCGTCGATTAAATATTAAAATATTCAATTCCTACAATTTAACTTTTAAATCAATTTTAAAAGTTCTCTAACATCATTCTAATTCAAATAGAATTTAACTCAACATTATAAACCTTTTTTCGTATTAGATTCAATATCCAATTATTTCTACAATTTCAAATATTAAATTAACCATTTAATTATCCAATTAAATCCTTATATTTCAAATATATGTTATTCGATTGATAATATTAACTTATGAATATTTAAAATCAATTAAATATACGAATTTCAAATGACTGAAATTCTGGATCGTTACAATATATATATATATATATATATATATATATATAATCGAACCCCTATACTAGTGTTTTGGGTTGTCGTAATGATGTTTTATGCATCATTTTTTTTGACCAAATAAATTATGTCCTTGATCTTCCATTGTGAAACACACAAATTTCTTCTTATGATCGTACTAAAAGCTTGGTGGTATAGGAAGCATTGCTTCTTATACTTAATGCCATTCTGAGGCGTATGAACTTGGGAGTTGTACGGTGATAGAAATCCATTTAGCATGTCTCAAAAATGGTAGTGTTATTGAATATACTTATACCATTGATATAAGTATACGGAATTTTTTTCCAATATCGAATGGTTGAAATGTTTTTGAGAATATAGATAATTTGAAGTAAATGTTTCAAAAGCGATTTAATTGATGAAAAGATTAATTAACTGGGCCTAGCAAATACTTAGATGCTAGATTTTATTTGTTGCTTTGATAATTAAATAACCATCTATCAAATTTAGCCATTTTTGATTCCTTGACTTGATAAGGGAACTGGTTAGTCGTGCACATAACATGAAGCCAATTGTATAGGCTTGATTATCGTTTCGGTTAAGAATGATGATTTGAGTAGTGCAAAGTGACTACGGTACTGCAATCTACCTGCCTTCCTTCTTGGCCGAAGGATAGCAAGTTGAGAGTTGAAAAGACCAGGATCAGATCTATCTAAAAACACCATGATCGGATCAATCTAAAAAATTGAGGGCTTCTTTATCATTGTTGGTCCGGAAAGACCAAGATTGGATCTATCTGAAAACCACCTAGGACTAACATATGTATTTAAAAGTGCAGGTTTGTGATTACGATTTCTTAAGATGGAAAATTTCATGATGCAGGGCTACTTGCCACTAGACCCACGATGCATATTATATATATGGTGGCAATAGTTCTTTGTTACGAAAATCTTTGATATGCAAGGTCATCTCACTACTAATCTTAGGGTTGATTATCATCAGGATGTGGTAGCAGAGTTTCTTCCATTTTTTCCATTCTTGGACAACCTGATGGACGAATTTCTGAGATTGCATTTTAAATCACATTGATTGATCTCTATAAATCGTATCCTCTGTTTGGTGGTGTAGTAGGAAACTTCTCTTAGCTTAACACCCTTTCCTAAGACATACAAGCTTAGGAGTTACACGTTTGTAGAAATCATGTGTGATTGTGGAATGGAAAGATGGCATTCAAAGTTAATGTTCTTTATGTATGGTAATCGTTACCTCAGGCCTCATACCCATAAATGACTAAAACATGTGTGGTTCACAACCATTAGGATATGATCGTCCCCATTTAGAGATATTTATTCCCGCTATGATGTCGGATTTCAAATTATTGTGGTGTATGCAAAGGATGCTCTTGAATAGGCCAGTAATGATCGGGGTGATGACATATTCAGTACTATCTACTTAGACGTAGGCCAATCTTGTGTTGGTAGAGGACCATCAGTTAGGCCTTGGTACATTCCTCTAGAGTGTACCACCGGAAGGTAGTCCCTTACCCTGTCATTTATTGGAAAATCATTCTCCAATATGAGCTTACAATTTTAGTTGCAGAGCCTGCTATGCTCGAATTTAATAATATAACAATTTTGGCTATGATAAAAATTATTTGTTTACTAGCACTAGTATAATATAAAAAAATTGACATGAAATGTTTTCGTCATTATAAGATAAATACATGTTCTTGTTTATATGCGGTGCGGTCTTACGAGATGTGAAAAGCTTTGATAACATTAAAATCCAATTAAGATGTGTTTTTTCATACTGGTTTACCAGAAAGATCTAGATGTTCTTCCCTTTCAATGCTCGGGTCAAATCAAGCATACTTATAGATTTAGATTTGGATGCTTTGAAGCTTCAGTAGACGCGCTGGAGATCTTTAGGTCGTATTCACGTATATGTTTATTTTTCCGCTGCATTAATTGTTGAAATTAACATCATTTATGAGGACATGTTATTAAACTGTCCAAGCTGATGATTAGTGATATGTTATTGTACTCTGGTATGTATATTACAGCTTCTCTTTTGTAAAGATCATTGATATTATATTATATATGTTGTTCCGATGCAATTGTGATATTCTGTGTTGTTTTAGTTTGTTCTTCTCTTCTTCTTCTCTTCTCTTTTTCTTTCTTCTTTCTTTTCTATAACTATCCGTTTTTCCATTTAATTTGAGTTTGACATATGTGTTTTATTGTTAGCTTGAATTATGTGAATTTGCAGGTCGTTACAAAGACCCATAGATGAATGCGAGCTAAGATAGAGATTAGTTGGGAGTTTTTCCATTGTATGGGCAATGAGTGCACATTGAAAAAAGAATAGTCCTACATCTTTTAAAATAATGATGGAAGAGGGGTATACATATGAGTTTGGTCGCATGTAACAATAAGCGATTCCTTTTTTTAAAAGATGTTGATCAAACTCATATGTTACCTTCACGGAGGGATGTATGGGCGAATCCTAGATATTTCAATAGATATAGTATTACATAACCAGGTGTTTTTGTTCCACAAGAGCAGCTCTACTATTGAAATTGTTATTACGTATCTCTTCATTGATTATTTATAGAGTCGCAAAAGCTTATGACATTCTCAGTTGATAGTTTGTTTTCAACAGACCCATGATATCAACATTAAGAGAAACAAGATGTTGCTGGACATTTTATTTCCTTATGAGGGAGTTAACGCCCTTCACATTCAAGACTAGGAGCGACGTTAATTAGCTATGTTGCTTTTAGCCACTACGCTGCTTAGAGTAGTGGAGCTTTTTTCGACCTTTTAAGTTTCTTTGACTTTGCTTTCAAATGAGATGCAAATTAGTCCTATACAACATTGTTTATAACAAAATTTCTTTTGTAGCTCTAAATTCAAAAGGATTTTCTCCTATTCTTGATTTTCTTGTTTGCCTTGTTCTAAGTTTGTTTTGCCCTCTTTTATCGTCTATATCTGCCAGTGATATAGTTGTTGTTTTAGGGGTTACTGTTGTGTTGCTATTTGGAGAAGACTTGTTATCCATGTCAGGAAAGTGGCTATCAACAAGCACGTCTTCAAAGTCCTCTTGTTTTTATCATTGTATCACACCATTTGTTTCACTGTCTACGTCCGCATGCATTTATATGGCCTGAGACCTATATTTGAATTCATATGGGATTTCTGTAGTGTGAATTGTATTTTCATTTGGGCTACCTTCTTTATAATTACGGATTAATTGTAAAGGTTCTTTCGTGTATAAATTGGTCCGTCGAGAAGTGGACCATTAATGCTTGGTACTGAAACTTGAGAAATATCGTTATTACTGCATGAAATCTTTATAGGACCTACATTATTTGAGGTCATGTCGGTTTTTTTATTTCATTTATTGCATTCAGTATCTAAATCTATGCTGGTGCCAATTGTTTCATTGGGCTTTTGTTCGTTATTTATGTTGTTCTGCTGTATTGTTGACATGTCTTTTGAAGTTTCTGGACTGTATATAGTTAATGATATGTCTCTACTAGCACCTTTTTGTTGTTGGTTTCACTTTCTTTTGGTACCTATATTTTCTAAAACTCAATAACTTTGTGCTTTGTGTGTGGCTAAATAGTTGTAATTTTGGCAGATTAATGGTATAAATGTAATTGATCGTTCTCATATAGGATGGATACTTTATTAGGGAAGTTGAACTTATTACCAGTCTCAACTAAAACTCTAGCATATGAAATTTTAGTCATGCCTTGTATATGATGACCCATCTTAATTAGCCTCCCTAGTACTAATGCGATATGAATTTTGCTCTCCTCTGACCAAAAATCTATTCTAAGTCCGAGAAAACTAACCCAGACTGGAATTGTTTGTAGGAATTCCTTTTTTAGGTTCATACCAGGGGCTCATCTCTTTATTATCATAAGCCTCTTACCACAGAAATAAGGACTTTCCTCTAGAACTTTTTCGCAGTCGAGCCCATGATCTGGCCAGTCGATGGGGGTTGTTTATGGAGTCAGTATCTTTGGTTCGTGTTCGGCAAACCATTTGTTGTTGACTTACTTTCGAATCTACGCTAGATTTGGCGGCTGCAATTATGTTTCTGTTGATAGCGCTATTGTTACATTTGCTGGCAATACTCTGCAACAGTTTGGAACTTTTATCACACATAACTATGGTAAAGTCAGTATCCTCATTCGTTAGTTCTTGCTTTGACCAAGTCATGGGGACTAGGCCGGTCTGGGGTCATTAATTCAAGAGCATCTTTTGGCAGAATTAGGGGAAAGGCGGATTTGGAGGGGAAAGGGAGGCTGGCTATTGGGATGTTTCCATGGCTAAGGTTTTTCATGTGGACTTTCTCAGAAAATAAAATATTATATTTAAAGCTATATTTTATAAATTGTTTTTGAAAATTTAAGTTATTTGGTTTGAAATAAAGAGAGGTGAAATGAATTCACAAGTAAAACTATAAATAGATATTTATTTTCTTATGATTATAAAAATTAATTAAAGGAATTTTCTTTTATAAAGAGGATTTATAACTTATTTTCCACATCGATTAAATTATTAATGGAATTTGAATAAATGTAGGTTTTTAAAAAAATTGGGAAAATTAATATAGTGTGAATTTGGGGTTCTAAGGAAAATTTTGGATTATTAACTTCCTTTATAATATTTTAAAGTATTAAAGATTAGTTTTCATGTCGCATGAATAATCCCTAAAGGAATTCAAGAATTTTGAAATTAAATAGGATTCAGAAGAAGTATTTATTTAAATAAGAGGTTTTAAAATGTTGAAGTTTGAAATTAAATAAATCGTATTTGATAGAACAAGAGTTTTATAATTTAAAACTTTTTTGGAAATTTATATTGATATTTGAAAATTTAAATTGAAGACTTTAGAATTGAATGATTTTTAATAAAACCCTTTTCAATCAGTAATTGGTTGGAAAGTATAATCACGGCCTCATCCTTCTCTAATCTCACTTTTTCCTCTCTCTCCTCTACTTTACTCAGCTCGCCCCAATCCCTTTGACCTTTCTATCTCCCTGCTCCCTCCTTCACCTCCTCATCTTGACCCCATGATCGATGAAGCTTCCTTTTGTTGTCTGCCATCTGCCAACTCTGACTATCCATCCACTTTATATTGCTCATACGCCAGGGTAGTCAAAGCCATCTTGTACCACCCTTCGCTTTCTCCTCCTATCCCTAAACCCTTTGTTGCACTTCAATGCGGTTACTTGCCACCTTTTAAATCTATTTTCAAAACTTTGAATTTCTTGAAAATAAAAAACCACTGCTTGAAATGCACCCATCTTGGACACGTTGCCAAGCACTGTAGAAATGTACGTGTGTGTTATTCCTGTAGGTTCGCAGGGCATTCTATCTCTTTGTGTTCCAGGCATAAAAATACAACAGAAATGACATTTCTCCTCTATCCCTACTCTTGAAGCAAACCATTCAACTTACAAATCTTTTCGTGCGATCCCCCTCATCATTCCCCTTCTTCCACATCGCACATCTCTCAACTTTAAAACTCTATCATTCGCAGCATAAAATTGCACTAATCATTCCTCTAACCCTTCAGCTTTCCCTCTAGCCGCCTCTATGCCGCTTGCTGATAACGTAAACCCGATAGCCATTTTCACTATTGTTGCTAGTTTTTGGATGGTAAGCTCGATCAGACATTGCTTGTAGATTGCCTTTCGTCCAGATGATTGGGAAATCACACTCTTCAATGACCACATCATATTGTTCACTTTCGTACCTCAAGAATCATCGAAATTACTACTATCCGGTTCTTCTTCCATCAATCAAGCAGGGCTTTTTACGTTGCTAAGTGGACCTCTGAGCTTGACTCTTACAATCGAGAGTTTTTCAATCGTCGTGGATCCACATCTGAGGCATCCCCTGGCATCTTTGATCCGACCCCACCTCTTTATTTTCCATCCTTAGATCTTTTGGCCTCTTTGTGGACCTAGATCACTATGATTGGGCTTACGCAGACCACCACCATGTCTTTGCCTAGATCTATCTAGACAAAGAACTTTCACTACCTTATACCCTTATTAGCTCAATGGACGGCCTCAACTTCAAACTCTCATTAGAACATTGGGAATACCGCCACCCTCCTCTAGATCGTACTGACCTCATCTTTTGCAATGGCTTTATAAAATGCTGGAATGAAAATAAGTCGACCTTTATCATCTCTCATGACCATAACTCTTTCCCCGATGTAGGCAACCACTGGAGACACAAGGAATAATGCAATGCTAGTTGAGGCAGACATTGCCTCAAAAAGAGACGATATTTCGAAGGGTAAGCTCGTGGCCATTGGATCTACTGGTTTTTCCCGTGTTAAAGTGTAGGATCCCTCTGTTGAGGTGGACGGTCCTTCTACTTGGACCCCTTGGCTTACGCCTTTCAAGGATGCTATTCGGATCAATGAAGACTAAGACATCAACTTTCCTCCAAATTTTAGTCAAATTTTCTTTCTTGTTCGTGACATTTCGAATGATGACAACCTTATTCAAGACATGGAATGTAACGACCCGTAATTTTCGTTAATTAAATTTGTCATTTTAATAAGATTTACGTAAATTAAATTTAGAAGAAATAAAGATTTTATAATTAATAATGAAGCAAATGCTGAGAATGAAATGAAATAATGGGAATATAAGGCTAAGTATTTACAGTTGAAACAAAATGAAGAATAAATTTAAGTGATGTAAATTGTTATACTAGGCTAAGAGTTGCATATAAGAGAACAAAGGTAAGTAGTGAATTTTGTTAATGAATTAATAATATTAAATAGTAAATTGAATTAAATCAATGTCTGGTACGAATTGAAATATTGTTTGGAATGAAAGCTTATAAATTATAAGCATTTAATTTACAAATGAAATCAGTGTATTAATTTAGTTGTAACTGAATGTAAATTAATGAAATTATGTAATAATTGATAAATGATGGCTTTCATGAATGAAATAAGATTTGCAAGTAATAAAGGAATAATTGAAATAAACATTTACCAATGAAATAGTATATTGATTTATATAGACTTAATAAAAGAGTTGAATTGAATCAATCTATTTAGTTGAAACTAACTAATTGGTATGCAAATTATAAATGGGTTTATAGTAAGAAATTATACCACTGTGAATTGGAATTAAGATGAAATTGAAAAATTCAAGTATGTGATGCAAATATATCATATATAGCAGTAGAATAAAAAAATTAGTGTTATTATAACCTGGTTGGTAAGTAACAAACTTATAACTGAATTTTAAAGAAAATAGGCGACAATGAATATAGAATGTTCATTTATTTGACGTGTTAAATAAATTTTGGTATTCAATCACAATAAATATAAATAATTAATTGAAACTATTGTAAGGTCAAAATTTATTGCATATAATAAATTGGGGGATAGATTTCATTAAAGGTAATTTATTTATTATGTTAATGTAAATTAAAATAATTAGAGGTACGTAAATGATGATTAATACCATGTTTGGAAGTTGTAATTTAGAGGATATTAAGAATTAGGAATTGAATTTTGAATTATTTGCAATACAAATAAAGAAAATGTTACGTTATTGCTAACTGAGGGAATCATTAATTAATTGAATGAAAGTTAAATCAGTGGAACTAATGGAGGTTAATTTACGTTAGTTATTTAGGGTAGTGACTAAATTTGGTAATCCATTTGCAGTTAATGGCAATAGTGTTGATATAAGCTAATAAGTTAAATGTCAATGCAATACCAATTAATGGATTGGATGTGATTATGAAATTGGAATTAGATAAATGCAGTAAATAATTCAGGGAAAATAAATTTATGGAACAAATATTAATTTCTTAACTGATGGTAATTAATAATTGAAGATAATGTAAATTCCATTTATAATATGACTATGGGTAAATGAAAAGATTGTAAATCAAGATTTGTTTATTTATATGAATATAAAGAATTAAGGTAATTGAGTTTTTGCAATTAAGTAAAAATTAAACATTTATTTTTACGTTAATTGAAAATTTAGTTGAAATTGAAAAATATTTATGCATGTTAATTTCATCCATTTGGCTATAATGGATTGAATAATAAGAATGAAGATTTAATTCAATGAAATTTTGGAAACTTAATTGATAATTTCTAAATTTAATAAAAATGAAAATTTGACACTGAAATGGGAAGTTAATCAACTTTAAATTGACCTTTTAATTGTATAAAACATTGTAATTTGATTGAGACATATAAAGGTAATAAAATTTGTCAAATTTAAGATTTAAAAGAAAATTGGATTTTATTAATGGATTTTTAGTTTATTTAATTAATATAAAATTAGCCATTTTGGCTACTGACTCGGATTTAGACGAAACCAGTTTCATCAGATCTTTAACAGTGAATTATAATAGTGTTTCAAGTTTCATAACGATCGAACTTGTCGTTTGATCGTACCGACTCGAAACGCCTTGAAATTTATGCAATTTAAATCAACCTAAATCAATTTGGAAAAATTGAATTTAGCATAACTTCTTCATACGATGGAATTTAGGTGTGAAACTTTTTTTCATCGCGTTTAAAATATCTTTAAACATATATTTCGATATATGGGTTAACCCAATTTCGTTCCGGAGTAGAAACGGGCTTTTCGGGCCATTTATCGTTCAACGCGTATACCAATCCGATCCATCTATTATTTTTCAGCCTTGTCTATATATAACCCGTCAAAAACCCTAGCCGCTCATTATTTTCATTTTTCTATACGTACATCTCCTTCTCAACTCCTCATTCTAATGGCAGAAAAAAAAACTAATTCCCAAATTCCAAAAATTAATTTCAATTTCAAAAAAAAAAAAAATGGGATCTGCAGCCACTTCGAGTCACGCTTTGAGTTTCAGAGGCAAAAATACTGTATCTACTTCGGGTTAGGAAGAAAATGACTCGGGTCACTCGAGGTCGTTTTGGCAAAAACTCCAAGCAAGCACCGGGGATTTGAGGCGGCGCACCGAAGTCAAACCCGAAGTTGACACAAGACCAGAATTTTTCAATTTTCAAATTTTCATAACTTTTGCGTACGAGCTCGGATTCACGCACGGTTTATTTTGCTGGGATTGTATCGGAATTTCAGACATTTTGGTGTTGGTTTGGACGGATTTGGAGACTGTCAAACTTTTGGGTTTAAATTGAATTTAGATTCAATTTAAATTCAAAAGGTGAGTGTTTTAACCCACTCTCAACTTATAAGTTATGTTATGTTTGTTAAATTGATTTAAGATATGAGCAGAAATTTATTTATGACTGTTTTGCATATTTTATTCATCATGTCAATTAAATCGCATTTATTTAATTAACTGTTAATTAATTTTATTATTGCATATAAATTGACAGTTAAAATTTATTTATTTTGCATATAAACTGATAGTTAAACGGTTATTTATTTATTGATTTTGAATATAAATTGTTCGTTGATACCTGATATGTTTTATATGCTCTATTGATGTTTGTTTAAATTGAGGATGATTGAAATAAGATTGGTTGATGATTGATATTGGGTGAATGGATGATGTGTTCCATATTATATAAAATGCAAGTTATTATGCATTCTCTTTTCATTCGGGATTGCGGTTTGAAATGATATACAACCGCATTTTTATTTTTAAATTGCGGATTGAAATGATAAATATCCGTATAACTTGACCATAGGATAGAAAATTATATACAGGCACCGCGGTATATATATAAAATTATTTTTGAAATGATTTCTATGGTTTGGATAGGATGCGGTTAAATAAATATTAATTTTGATCTTATATAAAATCTTATTTTATATATACATATACTGTTAAATTGTTGAATTTAAGCTATGTATGAATTGATTGAATGGAAATAAATAAGTTGAAAAATGGAGTTTGATAATTTATATTTATGATTAAGTACAGGTTTAAGATATTGTGTATATATAGAGTTTTAAATAGTTCAAATCAATTAAGATTGGAAATTTAATTGGAAATTTATTTGGAAATGGGCTTATTTAAAAAATTAAACTCCACAAATTGGTGTAAACTTATTAATCTTGGAAATTTTAATGGTATGATATTTATAACTGGATTTATATTCAAGATAAATTAAATGAATAATTCTAGTATAAATAAATGGAAGAAAATATTTAGTGTTAATAAATTGGGTTTTATTTAAATGGTTATGAATCTATTGTGTAAACATTTCAAAACTAAATAATAGGACAATGAATTGTTGAATAGAAATTCCCAACCTTAGATTTGAAAGTTATTAAATACTCGAAGTTTGAAAATATTGAAATCGAAGTGTTTTTATTCAAACTGAAAGTGAATCTAAAGGTTATGGGTTTAGACTGAATATAAAGTAAATAAAATTTTAAAGGCGTGGAAATTATTTACTTTATAAAGAAATTTTCAATTCAACTGTTTTATTTTATATACTGTTGAATATCCAAACCATTTAAGTTTTGAAAGTTATGGTTTTAAAACTATGGATTTCGAAGTATTGTGTGGAAAGTTAAATTTCAAATATTTGGTTTCGAGGTATTATAAATCTTAAAAGTGGCATGATTTTGGAAAAGAAATATATTTGAAATAAAATGATATCATATTTATTTGGGTTTTAAAAGTAAATGATATCGAATTTATGGGTTTTGAAATGGATAATTATATTCTGGTTTTGAAAGCATAATTATTTTTAAATGACCGCGGTGTTATAATAACGTTTGGTTGTTGAAGAGACCGGGATCGGAAGTTGTCATACTCTCTGCCAACTCCGAAAACCACTTTAACAACCGTGTACGCGGTGGAGATTCCAGAATGGAGTAGGTTGGCGACGGCGTTTCTTTAAGGTAAATACGTGGACCCAACTCCCGTGAGTTGGCATAAGGTGGCTAAAAGAGTAGCGATTGACGGGTTAATAAGGTAGCACCTTTGATCGGACACTTCCCTTCGATACTATACTCTGACTTTGGATTGATTCGGTGGCCACCTTTACTTTTGATTTCTTTGATTTGGGGGAGTTTGTTCGAGGTGGGCGGTAGCTGCGCGCTACGCGTTACCACTGACCCGGAAGCGTAATTGGTATATCTACCCTGGCATTGCTTAGTTGTGCCGTGTCACCTACCATATTGCGCCTTATACGATTTTGGTTTTGTACCATACCTATGGAGTGCCCCCTGACGACGTCCAGTACGGGAGAGATTACGGTACTGTATAGACTATGGGAATATATTATATGTTAAGGTGGAAAATGTAAAGCCTTAACGCTATTTTTACAATTAGACGCTATTATAATAGCGAAATATACTACATAGTAAATAGTTTAACAGATCCTTAGGAGATGTAAATCCCGAGCATCTCTTGAGTTACTGCACTCATATTCATTTCTGTTAGTTTAACTTACATAAGATCTTTTAGTTCTGACTCGAGTGTTTTGTCTTTTCAATTCGCTCGGGTCAGTCCGAGCGTTTCAGGATTTGAAGATTTTTCTGGAGGAAAAAGATGAAGGTTTCATTACTATTATTATTATATATTATATGGTTCCACTACACTGTATTCCGCTACATTAATATTATTGGCATGTGAACTCTGATATTTATTGTATAAAGAAGAATCAAATGTTTGTAAACAGTTTTATGAACTGTATATTTTTATTATATTTTATCCTTCCGCTGTGAGATTCTGTTTTGTTTTATTCTTTCTCATTTTTCTTATTTACCCCATAATAATCCGCCCTTCCGTATGGTTTGAATTGACACGGTCGACATGCTTATAATCGACACACGTGCCAATTCAAACCATACGGAAGGGCGGATTATTATGGGGTAAATAAGAAAAATGAGAAAGAATAAAACAAAACACAATCTCACAGCGGAAGGATAAAATATAATAATAAATATACAGTTCATAAAACTATTTACAAACATTTGATTCTTCTTTATACAATAAATATCAGAGTTCACATACCAATAATATTAATGTAGCGGAATACAGTGTTGTGGAACCATATAATATATAATAATAATAGTAATGAAACCTTCGTCTTCTTCCTCCAGAAAAATCTTCAAATCCTGAAATGCTCGGATTGACCAGAGCGAATTGAAAAGACAAAACACTCGAGTCGGAACTAAAAGATCTTATGTAAGTTAAACTAACAGAAATGAATATGAGTGCAGTAACTCAAGAGATGCTCGGGATTTACATCTCCTAAGGATCCGTTAAACTATTTACTATGTAGTATATTTCGATATTATAATAGTGTCTAATTGTAAAATAAACTTACTTTTAAATAGCATTAAGGCTTTACATTTTCCACCTTAACACATAATATATTCCCATAGTCTATACAGTACCATAATCTTCCCTGTACTGGGCGTCGTCAGAGGGCACTCCATAGGTATGGTACAAAACCAAAATCGTATAAGACACAATAGGGTAGGTGACACGACACAACTAGGCAATGCCAGGGTAGATATACCAATTACGCTTCCGGGTCAGGGTAACGCATAGCGCGCAGCTACCGCCCACTTCCAACAAACTCCCCCAAATCAAAGAAATCAAAAGTAAAGGTGGCCACCGAATCAATCCAAAGTCAGAGTATAGTATCGAAGGGAAGTGTCCGATCAAAGGTGCTACCTTATTAACCCGTCAATCGCTCCTGTTTTAGCCACCTTATGCCAACTCACGGGAGTTGGGTCCACGTATTTACCTTAAAGGAAATGTCATCGCCAACCTACTCCATTCTTGAATCTCCACCGCGTACACGGTTGTTAAAGTGGTTTTCGGAGTTGGTAGAGAGTATGACAACTTCTGATCCTGGTCTCTTCAACAACCAAATGTTATTATAACACCGCGGTCATTTAAAAATAATTATGCTTTCAAAACCAGAATATAATTATCCATTTCAAAACCCATAAATACGATATCATTTCCTTTTAAAACCCAAATAAATATGATATCATTTTATTTCAAATATATTTTTTTCCAAAATCATGCCACTTTTAAGATTTATAATACCTCGAAACCAAATATTTGAAATTTAACTTTCCACATAATACTTCGAAATCCATAGTTTGAAAACCATAACTTTCAAAACTTAAATGGTTTGGATATTCAACAGTATAAAATAAAACATTTGAATTTAAAATTTCTTTATAAAGTAAATAATTTCCACGCCTTTAAAATTTTATTTACTTTATATTCAGTCTAAACCCATAACCTTTAGATTCACTTTTAGTTTGAATAAAAACACTTCGATTTCAATATTTTCAAACTTTGAGTATTTAATAACTTTCAAAACTAAGGTTGGAAGTTTCTATTCAACAATTCATTGTCCTATTATTTAGTTTTGAAACGTTTACACAATAGATCCATAACCATTTAAATAAAACCCAATTTATTAACACTAAATATTTTCTTCAATTTATTTATACTAGAATTATTCATTTAATTTATCTTGAATAAAAATCCAGTTATAAATATCATAACTTTAAAATTTCCAAGATTAATAAGTTTACACCAACTTATGGAGTTTAATTTTTTAAATAAGCCCAATTCCAAATAAATTTACAATTAAATTTCCAATCTTAATTGATTTGAACTATTTAAAACTCTATATATATACAATATCTTAAACCTGTACTTAATTATAAATATAAATTATCAAACTCCATTTTTTAACTTATTTATTTCCATTCAACCAATTCATACATAGCTTAAATTCAATAATTTAACAATATATGTATATATAAAATAAGATTTTATATAAGATCAAAATTAATATTTATTTAACCGCATCCTATCCAAACCATAGAAATCATTTCAAAATAATTTTATATATATACCGCGATGCCTGTATATAATTTTCTATCCTATGGTCAAGTTATACGGATATTTATCATTTCAATCCGCAATTTAAAAATAAAAATGCGGTTGTATATCATTTCAAACCGCAATCCCGAATGAAATGAGAATGCATAATAACTTGCGGTTTATATAATATGGAACACATCATCCATTCACCCAATATCAATCATCAACCAATCTTATTTCAATCATCGTCAATTTAAACAAACATCAATAGAGCATATAAAACATATCAGGTATCAACGAACAGTTTATATTCAAAATAAATAAATAAATAAATAACTGTTTAACTAGCAGTTTATATGCAAAATAAATAAATTTTAACTGTCAATTTATATGCAATAATAAAATTGATTAACAGTTAAATTAAATAAATGCGATTTAACTGACATGATGAATAAAATATGCAAAACAGTCATAAATAAATTTCTACTCATATCTTAAATCAATTTAACAAACATAAGATAACTTATAAGTTGTGAGTGGGTTAAAACATTCACCTTTTAAATTTAAATTGAATCTAAATTCAATTTAAACCCAAAAATTTGATAATCTCCAAATCCGTCCAAACCAACGCCAAAATGTTTGGAATTGCGATACAATCCCAGCAAAATAAACCACGCATGAATCCGAGCTTGTACGCAAAAGTTATGAAAATTTGAAAATTGAAAAATTCTGGTCCTGGGTCAACTTCGGGTTCGACTTCTGTGCGCCACCTCAAATCCCCGGTGCTTGCTTGGATTTTTTTCCAAAACGACCGGGAGTGACCCGAGTCATTTTCTTCCTAACCCGAAGTAGATACAGTGTTTTGCCTCTGAAACTCAAAGCGTGACTCAAAGTGGCTGTAGATCCGATTTTTTTTTTTTAAATTGAAATTAATTTTTGGAATTTGGGAATTAGGTTTTTTTTTTCTGCCATTTGAATGAGGAGTTGAGAAGGAGATGTACGTATAGAAAATTGAAAATAATGAGTGGCTAGGGTTTATGACGGGTTATATATAGACAAGGCTGAAAAATAATAGATGGATCGGATTGGTATATGCGCTGAACGCTAAATGGCCCGGAAAGCCCGTTTCTACTCCGGAACGAAATTGGGTCAACCCATATATCGAAATATATGTTTAAAAATATTTTAAACGCGATGAAAAAAGTTTCACGCCCAAATTCCATCGTATGAAGAAGTTATGCTAAATTAAATTTTTCCAAATTGATTTAGATTGATTTAAATTGCATAAATTTCAAGGCGTTTCGAGTCGGTACGATCAAACGACAAGTTCGATCGTTATGAAACTTGAAACGCTATTATAATTCACTGTTACGGATCCGCTGAAACTGGTTTCGTCGAAATCCGAGTCAGTGGCCAAAATGGCTAATTTTATATTAATTAAATAAACTAAAAATTCATTAATAAAATCCAATTTTTTTTAAAATCTTAAATTTGACAAATTTTATTACCCTTATATGTCTCAATCAAATTACAATGTTTTATACATTTAAAGGTCAATTTAAAGTTGATTAACTTCCCATTTCAGTGTCAAATTTTCATTTTTATTAAATTTAGAAATTATCAATTAAGTTTCCAAAAATTTCATTGAATTAAATCTTCATTCTTATTATTCAATCCATTATAGCCAAATGGATGAAATTAACATACATAAATATTTTTCAATTTCAACTAAATTTTCAATTAACGTAAAAATAAATGTTTAATTTTTAGTTAATTGCAAAAACTCAATTACCTTAATTCTTTATATTCATATAAATAAACAAATCTTGATAAACAATCTTTTCATTTACCCATAGTCATATTATAAACGGAATTTACATTATCTTCAATTGTCAATTACCATCAGTTAAGATCTTAATATTTGTTCCATAAATTTATTTGCCCTGAATTATTTACTGCATTTATCTAATTCCAATTTCATAATCACATTCAATCCATTAATTGGTATTGCATTGACATTTAACTTATTAGCTTATATCAATACTATTGTCATTAATTGCAAATGGATTACCAAATTTAGTCACTACCCTAAAGAACTAACGTAAATTAATCTCCATTAATTCCACTGATTTAACTTTCATTCAATTAATTAATGATTCCCTTAGTTAGCAATAACGTAACATTTTCTTTATTTTTATTGCAAATAATTCAAAATTCAATTCCTAATTCTTAATATCCTCTAAATTACATCTTCCAAACATGGTATTAATCATCATTTACGTAAGTCTAATTATTTTAATCTACATTAACATAATAAATAAGTTACCTTTAATGAAATCTATCCCTCAATTTATTATATGCAATAAATTTTGACCTTACAACAGTTTCAATTAATTATTTATATTTATTGTGATTGAATGCCAAAATTTATTTAACACATCAAATAAATGAACAAACTATATTAATTGTCACCTATTTTCTTTAAAATTCAGTTATAAGTTTGTTACTTACCAACCAGGTTATAATAACACTAATTTTTTTATTCCGCTCCTATATATGATATATTTGCATCACATACTTGAATTTTTCAATTTCATCTTAATTCCAATTCACAGTAGTATAATTTCTTACTATAAACCCATTTATAATTTGCATACCAATTAATTAGTTTCAACTAAATAGACTGATTCAATTCAACTCTTTTATTAAGTCTATATAAATCATTATACTATTTCATTGGTAAATGTTTATTTCAATTATTCCTTTATTGCTTACAAATCTTATTTCATTCATGAATGCCATCATTTATCAATTACTACATAATTTCATTAATTTACATTCAGTTACAACTAATTAATACACTGATTTCATTTGTAAATTAAATGCTTACAATTTATAAGCTTTCATTCCAAACAATATTTCAATTCGTACCGGACATTGATTTAATTCAATTTATAATTTAATATTATTAATTCATTAACTAAATTCACTACTTACCTTTGTTCTCTTATATGCAACTCTTAGCCTAGTATAACAATTTACATCACTTCAATTTATTCTTCATTTTGTTTCAACTGTAAATACTTAGCCTTATATTCCCATGGTTTCATTTCATTCTCAGCATTTGCTTCATTATTAATTATAAAATCTTTATTTCTTCTAAATCAAATTTACGTAAATCTTAGTAAAATGACAAATTTAATTAACGAAAATTACGGGTCATTACGTGGAACTAGATCTTCCAAGGTATCTGGAACCATTCACTCCTCCCTGCTACTCACCTATTGTATCGACCACTTCAGTCAGACAAAGTGTTAGATTTCTCATTTGTGCTTCTGGCTCTCCGATGCAAGCCTCTGGTAGTATTTTTCAACCTGCTGTTTTTAGCTTCTGCTAAGAATGTTATGAATAAAAAATTTGCTCGCTGCATGGGACTTAAATTAAAACTTAAGCATATTTCAGCTATACATGCGTTGGAAAAGGAATGTACTTCCTTTTCCTTATGAAGATTCTTTCTTAGAATGTTAGGGGTTTAGGGGACTTGATAAATGCTGCCTAATTAAGACTTTATACCAATTTTTATGCTAGTCATTCTTTTTGTTCAAGATTATAAGATTGTAGACCTTAGCCATGTTCTTTTTCATAATGTTAGGGTTTCTTTCTTAACTTCTTGGGAATTTATCAAGGCTTCTAGTTCAAGGGGTAGTATTCTTACAGCTTGGGATGAAGCTAAGTGGAAATCTGTATAAGTTATTAAGCACCCTAATATCCATTATGTTATTCTAAAGCATTCCCCATCAGGCATCATATACTTCTTGTCTAATATTTATGGACCTCATTCTTGCCATGATAGATTGAACCCATGGAGTCATAGACCAACTGTACTAATGTTTATAATTTCTCTTAAGGACCCTAGGTCCTTTAAGGAACTTTAATATCACTCGTCACCTCAATGAAAAAATTCGGATACGTACTTCTGTCCCACATGGACAAATTTAATGCCTTCATTAACTCTTATGCCCTCATTGACCCCGTTATTAATAATTTTCTCTTCACTTGAAGCAACAGACTCTCCACTCCTTCCCAAGTTAAAATCGATCGATTTATTTTCAATTCCTCCTGGGAAGATTCTTATCCTCTTTCTATGGCCTTCCTTCGATTCTTTTTGGCCAGTGCCCCTTCTTCTTGAATCCGACGACTCTACCGCTCTAGATTTGAAATGTCGTAGCTCTTAGCACCCGGCTTCGAGGATCTAGTAAGAGCCTAGGCCCCTTCCTTCTACTTTCGCCATCCCCGTTCAAAAACTCAAATCGCTCAAAAAATTCCTCAGATACTGATCCAGATCTATCTAGGGAACTCTTAGATTTCACATCTATAGCCACCGAGATACCATCCTTGGCATTAATATTCTTAAAAAATCTAGAACCTTTTCTCAGATCGGGAGATCTAATCTTTTGAACCTAGTGTATGAGCTTGAAAGTCTCACGAAATAAGAAGAAATTGGTTGGAGGTACAGATCCTATGCCCTTTGGCTTAAAGACAGTGACAGAAATACTACTTACTTCCACAGAATCGCTAAAGGTAGAAGAAGAACCAACTGCATATTTGAGATTCAACACAAAGGTTCCTTCTACCGTGACTAGTTTGAGCTTGCCACATCTTCACCACCAACTACAGACTACGTCTCGGTTGATCCCACCCTCCCCACCCCTCTATTGCTTGCGAAAATCTCTAGCCTATGCCATCCAGATATGTATACATCACCCGTTTTCTGAGGCCGAGATCCTTGCTGTTCTCAAAGACATGGAGGATAACAAATCCCTTAGCCCTGATTGTTTTAGCCCCAGGAAAATCCCTTAGCCCTAGTGGTTTTAGCCCCCTCTTCTTCAAATACTTTTGGTCCATTGTCAAAAATGACATTATCAACATGTTTGAGGAGTTCTACCCTAGTCCCTTCCTTATCACCAGAACAATTATACCAACTTTGTTCTAATTCCAAAAAAGAGGCTGGTGCCAACTCTATCCCTAGCTTCCATCCCATTAGCCTCCTTAACACCTCTTTTAAACTCATTACTAAAGTCCTAGCCAACCATCTTTAACTTAGCATTTCCTCCCTCGTTGAGCCTGTGAAATCTGCATTCATCCATGGAAGATCTATCCTCGACAGTGTTCCTCTCATCCAAGGAGTCATATCCTCAAGCCCGAGTTTTCCAAAGCTTTCAATTCCATTAATTGGAACTTCATCCTTAACACCCTTCGATACCGTGGCTTCCTTAAGTGGCTAGCCTTTCTATCTTCCTTGAATATTAGATTGAAATGGTCGCACTTAGTCAGCCTATCAACTATGACCCATGTATTCTCATTCCCGCCTTTGTTCTCGGCAATCCATTTATAAATTCCATTAAAGATTAATCCCATTTCAATATCGAAGCCTTTGAACGCTATACAAGACATCTTGGCTTCTTATTTTTTGCCTTAACTTGTCGGCATATGAAACATCTCTTTATGCATTTCCAGCATCTCTCTTCATCCCTTCCTAATAGAAGCTTTTTTTATACCTCTGTACATCTTTATACCCCTAGATGAATGGAAACCGTTGAACAATGACATTTGTCCAAAATCGACTTCTAATGATCTACCCTATCAGGAACATATAATCTTCCTTTCTTTTGAAGCCAATCCTACTTAACAATAACAAAGCCCTTTAGCTCTTCAATTTCGGCACCACTCTTCAAGCTTCAGATCCTTTCGACACTAGTGGATCCTCATTTTGTCTTCCAACAATCTTCTCAATAAGAGCTGGGTGAACTTCCAGGCACGACAATGCCCCAAAATTATGACTTGGACCAACAATAAACCAAAATTGTACATTACAAGTAGCCAAATTCTCTAAGGCATCCCATTCTTTGGTCACAGCTGAAACACAACTCTAGTGCATCAGGCTCAAGCCATCAACTATCTTGTTTTCTTTCCTATGTATACTCTATCCTAAAATCATACGATGCCAAGAATCTAACCATCTTTATTGGTCATGTTCAACTCTTTCCGAAAGAAAAAAACTCTCAAAGGTTTATGGTCTGTAAACAACTCAAATCTTTCTCCTAAATGATAATGCCTCCAAATCTTTAACATAGAGATAAATGCCGCTAACTCTATGTCTTGAGTTGGATACCGAACCTTTTGGGGTCTTAACTGTTTGGAAGCATAAGTGGTAACCTTGCCTTTCTGCATTAACACAGCTCCTAAACCCGAACGCAAAGCATCCATTAACACTACCATATCTCTGGTTCCCTCTAACAATTAGCAAAATTGGAGCTTCATTCAATTGGTGCTTCAACTCTCAAAATGATGCTTCATACCCCTTATCCAAACATATCTTTAATTCTTTTAGGTAACTCTTTTAATTGTGCTGCTATTCTAGAGAAATCCTTAATGAATCTCTAATAGTATCCGGCCAATTCCACGATACTCCTTGTATCAGTAATAGTCTCTGGTATTTTTTAATTATTTATAGCTTCGACTTTTAAAGGATCTATAACCAATCCCTCATTTTAAAGCACATGACCCAGGAGCTTCACCTTCGATTTCCAAAAATGACATTTGGAAACTTCGCCCTTAACTTATGCTATCTCAAGTTCTATAATACCAATTTAAGACGAACTTCATGATCCCCCTCATCCCTTGAACACCTTAAAACATCATCTATGAAGACCAACACAAATATATCCAACTGATCGTGGAAGACTTGGTCATATGATATACAAAGAAAGCTAGAGCACTGACATGACCAACCACTCATATGAACCATACTTTGTCCTAAATGCGATTAGCATAATACATCCTTCAACAACCTTAGGTTGATGGAACGCCGTAGCCATATCTAATTGTGAGAATACCATTGCTCCACTTAACTAATCAAATAAGTCATCTACACTCAATAATAGGCAACGATTCTTTATCGTTAGCTTATTCAATTCTTATCGTTGATGCACATCCGAAGCAATCCATTTGACTTTTACAAATATCGTAGAAACCCCCATGGTAAACTACTTGATCTAATAAAGCTTTAATGCTCAAGTTCCACTGGTTGATTCTTCAATTTCTCCATCTCTTTAGGTGGTTGCTTGGTCATCTAGTAACAGGTTGTGCCCTTGGTACTAAACTAATGTGGAACTCAATTTCTCTTTTCAAAGGCAAACCAATCACAAATACCCGAACTATAAAAGTGTATCTGTCTCTCTTCTAGGCTTTCCATTACACATAAAGAAACCCAAGGTCTTCCCTCATCTTGTCAAAAGGTACCGTATCTCTATCTCTTCCTTTCGGTTTTTACACAGCAATGATTCTCTCATTACAATTAATTCTGGCTCCATTTTGAACTATCCACTACATACCCAAAATCATTATGTGCCGCTCGAAGTCAAATACGAACGAATCATACAAAACTAGATGGTTATATAGACTAAACTATAAGTTGGTGCACTTTAACCTGAGAGTGGCGTACCAACCAATTGGATTAACCATATGCAATGAAGTTATCATGTAGGTAACATCCAATCCAACTCTAACGACCACATCCTTGGAAATAAAAGAATGTGTAGCTCAAATTTCAAGCAGAGCTCTAATTGAGAAACCAGAAATGGAAATCAAACCTTCCAAAACATTCTTGCTTTCCACTTAGGGGAAGGTCCTCCTCTCAGCCCTTCCAAAGCAAACAACCTTATATGCTTCAGCTGTAAACCGATATTGAGAAGAAATTAATTAAAAAAGAATATTGCATAAATTAAGTAAAATAGGCTTTTATAAAGATTTAATGTAAATGATTTTGGAAATTGATTGGAAATAAATGGAATTTGATGATAAATTTAAATAATTTTAAGAAGTGTTAAATAAATTTTGAATACATTGAAAATGACCATAATATTCTTGAAATTAGTAATGATTGTAAACTATAAATATAATTCAAAAGAAAACGGAAATTTTATTTTATCCAAATATGTAGTGGTGAATTTATTTAATAAATAGGCCTAAAGATGTAAATACGGAAACAAGTATGGAAAGTAAATATTGTAGAATTATGTTATGATAATAAAACAATTGTGGAGAATAAATTATGAATTTTTATTTGGGTTTTAAGCTAACTAGTTGTGCTAAAAAATAATAATTAGTAGAAATAAGAAGATAGATAATTATTTTGGTGCTTTTATGAAGCCCGTTAGGCCCAAATTCAACACTTAGAAAAATCTCCGCTTCTTCCCTAATAATTCCAGAAAGTTCTTCACCATTTACGAATTTATCTCCAGTACGTCCATTTTATTTTTGTCTTCATTAATCACTATTGCAGGAAAACTTAACTGCCCCTTTCAATTCAAAAATAAAAATTGTTATAAATCTCTAAAAATTCTGGGTAAAATATGTATAATTAACAACATCATTCTACACCTGGTTGTAAAAAGAAGCTAGTGTTTTGATTAAGATTTTGGGTTCACTAGAAATCTAGAGTGAAGAGAAAAAGAAGAGAAAAGTTGAGCAAACTAGGAGATTGAAGCTTCTATACTCTGAATTCCACGCATAAATCTATGTTATAATGCAATGTATATTGTGTTTATATCTTTTTTATCTCCATGAATTGTTTTTTCCTTGTTCTTCGCTCACTTTTAAACTATGTGCACTCACCACATTTGCTATCATTAAAAACCAATTATATTGCATTATGATTTGTGTTGCTTTTGTTTGAATTTGGATGGTTAAATTGTTATTTGGGTTTGCATTGAAATTGGGTTCATCGAAGGGGTGAATCGATTGAACTAATAATGACCAAAAGGGAACAAACTTGGAAGTATTTGCTTTCGAAATAACACAAGGGGTCAATCCCCAACTCATGACCAGTCGACTTCTCATGCATGGGTGTCGCTGGTGGCGGTTGACTAATTTATTCGATGTTTATTAGAATAATAATAATATAATTTTTAATTTATATAATTTTTAAAATTTAATAAAGATATGGTTTTGAAAAGAAAATATTGACGAATTGTAAATATGAAATTAATTTTATATCAAAATTTATTTAATATTATTATTTAATGAAAATTTAATTTTTGATTTTTAATTTTATAAAAATCCTATAAAATTATAGAATAATATAAAATAGCTTCTAATTATTATTTTATAACATTCAAAGTATATTTCATGAATATGAATATAATATAAAGTTTTGGAAATATATTTTACGGATTTGAAATAAAAATAAATTGATTTGGATATTATATAATTTATTTAAAAATTAAATGATTGTTATGAGTAATATTTAAATTTTACAAGCTATTTTAAGGTGTTTAATAATCAAATGAAGTGGTTAAATATTATTATTATTTATGTGAAAATTTATAAAGGTTAGTGAATTCTTATTTTAAATTATCAAATGTTCTTATAATATTTATTTATTTATTTTATTTGGATTTTAAGAAGGGTTTTTAACAAGGCCCTTTACCTCTTTATTAAAACTACAAAATAAAAAAATTAGATGGGGTTACCTAAAAAACCCAACCATTTATAAAGAAAGTTCCTATCATTTTCAATGTATAAGTCATCTTTATTCCTCTTGCTTATGCTAGCAATAATTGATTTCATGCATTGCCATATAATACCCCTTCCTTTTTCTTGTCTTTTTAAAAAATTCTCAAGTTCTTTCTCTCCATAATTCAAACATAAAATAATCCAAAATTCTCAAGTTCCTTTCTCTCCATAATTCAAACATAAAGAATTTTTGATTGAAATCCTTTCCATCTCGTGGCTTTATAAATCTTAATCTTGTCATTCTCAGGGTTTACTAATAAGCAGCCATATCTACCTAATCTTAGCACTGCCATCCAGATTTTCATGCTTACGGTACATACATAAAATAAATGAGTGTTCGTTTGATTTGCCGCTTCACACATTGGGCACATGGACATACAAAAATAAATGGGTATTCTTATGATATTTTTTAATGATTATAAAACTTATATGACGGATTTATAAAGGAATTCTACGATGTTTGTATATTTATCTAGATATCATTTTATATATAATATAGTTTAATATTATATTTTATTATGGAAAACATTATTATGTCTTCAACATAGAAAATATACATATATATAATTACTTTGATCACTATATGTGTTTTCATTTTTGTATGACGAGAAATTTGAATAATCGAACTAGTAATACCATCTGGAATGAGACTTTCGGTTATTTATTACATTCGTTATATAGAAATAAGATGTCATTTGAGTGTAGTTTATGGGCGTTAAACAAACGAACTAGTATCACATGGTGGTATGAGACGTTGATGTGATATTTATTCGGTTATTTAGTGTAAGTAGAAGACATTCATAGGATGGGACAATGGACGATATTAGTGAGGTGATGCTCAGGGTTGAGCAAACTCATGGATGTTGAGTTATGGATGTATCCGAGGGCACTTCATGATAGATAAGTGTGTGTAAGTGTATATATACGTAATCTACTTGTCTATCATGAAGTGCTCTCGAATATGACTTGGAGTTAGAGGGAAACAAATTAGGCCAATGTCTACCCAAGAGGCCTGATCGTGGGGCAGCGCTCTAGATTTGTGATACCTTCATTATTTCTTAGATGTGTACCTTAAGATTTTAGTGAAGGTTGGTTAGCCCTTAGGTTGGGTAGCCTTGGCTCCTTTGCCACTTAGGCCAACAGTGTGTTACCATAGAGGCATGATCTAGGATCGTGACGAAGGGTCCTCGCGTTAACAAGTACATTAGGTGGATATTGTCATGATTATGAAGGAGGTAACTAAATATTGTAGGAGAGTTTCCAAGTGGGTAACCCAAGGCTCCTGGAGCATGCAATTAGCTATTGGTCTCTCATTTGGTTCTACACGTAGTGGTAGATAAGTACATACTATTTATACACCTTATCTAAGTATAAAATGTATAGCTATAGTGGAGTAACCCACATATTATAATATGGATCTACTTGGGACCTTGTATCTATTTATAGTCAACTCCCATCGCCACTAGATTTGATTTGTTGTGTATATAACATATTTTTATATTGGCTGGTTATGCCTTGCCACAACATTGAAATGCCCAGGAATGTCTATTAGTATTTATTTTGGACATTGTTAAGTTATTGGTACTTTACTTTATAATTTCTTATGCATATGGATGATGATTTAATTTTTTGGAGGATTCGCCTATTCGATATGGTTTTCATGATTTCTTATTGACTTGATTTATATAAGGCTGATGAAAATTTCTGCATGGTTTTTTGATGGATGTTATTATAGGATATTTCAACACAAATTATGCTATCACCATTGTACATACGTTTTATTATTACATGCTATTATGACATCTATCATTATAGTCATAGCCTGACCTGTGTGTTATTTAAAATACCCAGGTCAGTCTGAGATATTTTAGGTCTAGAGACAAGATGAATAGTTTGTTGATATTGGGCATAGTTGGAGGATATATATATGTCACTATTTGCATGAATATTATTGAGTTGTATATTCGACACTTTATATCTATATATGACAGCGGGAATATGACTTATATTTGTATCCCACTCAAACTATGTATATTATTCTATTATATATTATTGCTGCATCTAATGACCCAATGTTCTCTCTGTTATTTATTATGTGTTGTATATTGTCATGTCTTGGCGGTGCATATATTTATTATTTTATACTCGGACGACAAATATTTATCGTGTGTATTATATGATATGAGATATGTATGGGTGTTAGCCCAAGTGAGTATTCACGTATGTACCCCATATTATCTCATTCTTCGTATTATCTAATGGTATTACTTTGTAGTACTCTTGGATAGTATGAGTATAGAGGCAGGGGTGTTACATTAGCTCTATGCATTCATCTTCTTGTAGTCTGGCTTATCACAGTTATAGCACTTGACCTCCACCGCCCTTCCGACTATGGACATCGGGGAGCATACTATCTCTTTTGAGAACAGTTTTAACAAGTAACCTCTGAAATATCCTTTTAGCTTCCCCTTCCCGAGTCTTCTCTTTAGGATACTGCTCCTTCTTCCCCTTATAGTAAGAGCAAATCTCTTCTTTGGTTCTTTCTTTGACTTCCCTTCCACTCTTCTCTGTGCATGGTACATATTATCATACCTTCTTGCCATATCAAATACAAACTTAAAAGGAGATGCCAAGTGTGCCAATACCTTATGATCCATCTCTTGCTTCAGTCCCTGTATAAAATTTTAATTCTTCTTTAAAGGGTTGCGAATCGGATCTCGACCATATTTGCTAAGGTGTTGAACTTCTAAATACAATCTTAAACAAAAAGATCTCCTTGCCTGAGATTGAGAAACTCTCTCAATAAAACACTCCTTTAGGAATCAGAAATAAACTTAGTCTCGAAACCTATCCCTAAACTGCTCCCAAGTAATTTCGACTTCAGGAGTCTTAACGATCACCGTCCCTCCCACTGATCTAAGTGTCTTCATGCAACTTCCTAGGCCAGCCACTTCTTCTACGCATCTTCTAGCCCCAAGTTAATAAAAATATGATCGCTTGCCTTCAGCCAGTTTAGTACTTCCATTGCTGACCCTTTCCAAAAAAACATCTTGCATCCAAGATTTTGGTAATCCAGATTTAACTTCAAAAAGTCCTCCCTCACAACCAACCTTAGCCTAGCAATGTTTGGCATAGCCTCTCTCTTCATTTGCTCCATAAATTGCTAGAATAAAACATTTATATCCATACTCGGGATAGGTGTGATAACTTCATTTATTATAGACGGTGGTACTTCCTTTCTATTATCTTCAACAGTTTGAGTATTATCATTATTCCTTCATTCACTAGCTCCTTCTATAGTTGTTCATCCACTTTTCAAGTCCATCTCTACTAAGAAAATTTTGGTTTATATTCAAGAGAAAGATAGAGATTTAGCAATAGAAAATCTCAGTCTCTACTAAACTCATCTATATCACTATATAAAAAAATTCAAATTCATTATATAGTCATATATACTCCCCTATGTTGTTTGTCTTCTGTTGACTTATTGTAAGATCTATCCTACTTAAATGTCTCCTAACCTAAGCTCCGATACCAGTTATAACATCCGCCATTCCAAAATACAAAAATGTAACCCTAATATGTTGCGGTCATCTTGGAATTATCTTTCGATGACAAAATTAGATCGATTACGGTCTTAAGTAAATATTGCAAATACTAATTAAAACACAACATTACAGATTAAGTTGAACAATTTACATCATTAAAGTCATGCCCATGCAGGACTCAAAAACATGATACACATAGTCAATAGTGCAATTCCCAACATATGAAGATAATGATATGAATACTAAATACAACGAAAATATAAACCTAAATGCAACACCCAAGCCTCAAGGTTCGTCTTTGGCTTGCATTATTCGTCGTTCCAAAAGAAAATCATCTAAGCCCATAAACTCAATCTACTAGAAGAATTACCAGTGAGTTTATAGGGAAAATAAGAATAAAACCTTGGGCAGGATATAATGTTTAGTATGAGCAATATATTGTGCTAAACATAAAAGCTCATGAGACCACACCGCGTATTATGTGGAATGGGTTTTCCCTTATTATACCAAATCAATAAACTATCCGATTCATAAATAAACCTAAGCCACTGGTTCAAAAATCATGTGTCAAGTAATACTGTGTAGCCACAACTGAAAGCAACCACTTGGTTTGTTTCATAGAAATTAATAATATTTCAGTATAACTAAAATGCCCTACCCTTGACTTCCCCTAGGGCCTTATGTCCATTTTCTACAGACATATGCCATTAAAGTCACATTATTATGGTGTCACTATGGCCTTATGGCTCCCTAGTTTGCTAAATACAAGCTAACACATTCATGGTTTCGACAGGTAACTAGGCCTTACATCTTTCTGTATCAAACTTCTATTGCCACTCTTGGCCCTACGCCTATTTTGGTTTTGTATTTTGGATGCCACTTTAGGCTTTTACCTCTGCTTTTCTCTCGGTTTCTAGATTTCCCTTCTAGGCCTTACGTCTTCCTTCATTCTTTTGGTTGCCATATTAGGCCTCACACTAATTGTTTTTGTGTTTGAATAGATCCTTAGGCCTTATTATAATTCTTTTGTTTTCGGTTGATATGAATGGCCTTACTTCAAATTTTTTAGTTTCGGTTTTCATACCTGACATTATACCAATGCTTTCGTATTTGGTTCCTAGACTGCCACTCTTGGTCCTACGTCTCTTACCGATCCTACCACCTAACCATTCATTATTAGACTTTTACTTAGCTATTTATTAAGCTAATGTTACATTTAACCACATTTTAGTTATCTACCATACTTACTATATTTTCATCTATTTTTAATCTTTAGTTTATGCCATCTTAAGCCTTAGCATACATGATTGTCCCTGTGAGTTACTAGTTTTGGTTTATACACTCTACCGAGAGTTGCACTGCTCTCAACAGTCACCACCCTCGATCTCATCAGGGGAAGCTAATCTTATTTTAGCTTAGGTGTTTTATGCTTTTTAAATCTTTAAAATTTTGAAATCATCTCCTTTACTCATACTTCCTCTTTAACCATCGACCGCCTTTGGCCCTCGATTAAAACCTTAGATTTACCTAACCTTAGCTTTATATCCAACTTTTCTAATTAGGTTATTTATTCTCAAGGTTTCAATCATTTATCGGTTCGACCCTTCCTCCTTCAGCACTGCCCTTTGGTACTCTTTGGGAATCGTTCATGCACATATGCAACTAGATTTGGTTGTTTCATTTTCTAGTTTGTTTGACATAGTCTATTCTAACAATCATCAAGTACTTCGCCGACATGTTTGACATAAAAAGTGGATCTAGTCTATAACTTAATCAATTATTATCTTATGTAATCAGATTACCTTCCGACCTCAACTAATTGTCGTTCGATTCTTTATTAAAACCCTCTGACCAAACTTATTTTCTCTTGAAAATTATTTAATAGGTTTCCGGTGATCTATGACAAACTTAATCGTGGTTAATTTCTATTAAATTTCCTCTGATACCCATATTTTTAACCGTTTCCAATCATATTATTCTTATTTACATCATGTTAATTAATTAGCTTAATGGAACAATTTATAAATCAAAAGCATGTCAAACAACATATTCTTTTCATCGTATAACATTCTTGAATGACAAAATCATAACAAACCATTCATATTCAATTCATTTGTGAGAAATTTAGAGGACAAGAAGGGATAAAGGAATATATTACTCACCTAAGCCTTTGTTTTTAATTGATTAGAAGCTTTATATTTTCCTTGCTTTGATCTTTTTCTTCTTCCCCTCTTATTAATGGCAACATACTCGGGTTTGTTTTTATTCTAATTTAGGACAGAATAAAAACTGAGGTTAGGTATATATTTGAGGCATTATATAGTAAAGGTTTGGGACTTAATTACCCCTTACTAATTATTTATTTCCCTTTTTACAAAAATAAAAAAAATTACACCATTAAGGGTCGCATTAATATATGTCCCGTTTATCTTAAATTCACAATTGATTGCCTAGTATCACTTGATTTCTACATTTATAATGAGAAAATAACCATCCCATGGATTTTTCCCTATCTTATATATTCAATTCTTTTACTCAAATAATTAATTCCTTATTTTATTATTTATTAATTTATGGGATGTTACATTAGTGATGTTGCCATCACTATAGCAGGATTGGGCACCAGCTTACTGAAGGTGCGCTACTTCTAAAGTGGCATCCATTCATGCGTTCGTGGTCTATTGCTTTATGAAGATGGACAGGCCAAAAATTGCTCACTTATGCGCCTGAGGCATCGATGTACAAATGGCTCTGAAGGAACCGGCCAGTTAAAAGTAGGTGAAATAGGTGAATTTTTAAAAAATATATCGTGTTTTTTATCTATTAGGGTTGTGAACTTTAGAGAGATTTAGATCCATTCTAAAATATTTTAAACAAATATCTTTATTTTATTCAATTTTAAAAAAATGGTTTTGGTAATTTATATTTTGATCAATATGAGATTTATATAAAATAAAGTATGCCAAATATACTCTTGTGTCTAAGTATGTGTAATATGTCTTTTTTAGTTTAATTTGGAGAAGAAAACATTTAATTTCTATCTTAAACTTATTCAATTAATGAGGGATGATTTTGTTTTGTTTGGATAGAGAAACCTTTTGATTCTCTCTCTTTAATTAAATTGACTAATTTATTAAATGACATCAATGACCAAATTTATATTTGGCATATATTGTGAGTATATCTAAATATAATCTAGTGTATAATGTGTAAGTGCCATATATCATATTGTGTACATAAGTTAGTGTTTAGTGTTGGAATTTACACCGCAACAGACACATTCTCCCTTTACGTACCATAAGTTTTCCAAAGCATTTTTTACATGTATGTGTGTGTATTTGTACGTATGTATTTATTTATTTATCATTAAGCGGTATGTCATAGTAACAAATATTTGCACCAATTCTCTTCGTCATAACTATATTATATTAGAACTTATAGCATTTGGTTTTGGCCAAAAGTCCAACATCATCCACATTTAACTTTGTAAGTCCAAATATAAAATCCTTGATTTAGTAAAAAAAATTATTATTAATCATATTGCTCTGGCCAGAGGCTTTTACTTTGAGTTTAATACAGTTGACCGTGAAACTAACCTCATATCTATTGGATAGTATTTTCACTTTTAGTGCTTCAACTCAGACCCAATTATAGTTGTTCGATGGACACCGTGCCATAATTTAACTACAATCAAAGTAGAGTATCCACTGTGTTTTTCCACAGTATTCTCAAGTCGAGTTAATTGTGTAACATCATCACTTTGAGGTAGTTTGTTTAACCTTTGTTATATTAACCAATAGAGAACTTACGAGTGAATCATTCCATATTTATTCACTAACCATTAGTACGTAATCCATTGGTACCCCCAATAATCATGTGTAATACACCTCCAACATTTGATAAGGAATATTTAAAATAATATGTTATTTTTAATGTGAACTTCTCATGATTACAACACACTATAATTACTATCACATAGCATACCATTTAAAGATGTTCTATTTAATATACTCTAAATTAATTACTTATAATTAAATCATATCATAATATAACAACTATGTAACAGAAAGAAAACAACTTTTAGTTTGAACAAGATTAGCTATCGAGTTAGATACACATAACTATAGGAAATGCGAATTACGGATCTTAAGGCAGAATTAACACTAGAGGGGTGGTGAATAGTGTTTAATTAATTTTATGAATCTTTTTGAAATCTTTTCAAATTAAACCCAAACATATGCAATTCACAAACATACAAATGCAAATAGTTTATACAAGTAGTAAAGGAAAGAACACACCGAAATGTTATCCTGGTTCGGAGTTACCCTACATCCAGTCACATATAATTTTTTTTGTAGATTTCTTGTCAAATATAATATAAATATTACAACCTCAATTTCAAGGCCACAAGATACACCCACCTGCCTCTGAGTTCAGGGTAAACTCTCCTAATTTAACCAGGCTACAAGATCACCTAATTGATTAACGGGTTACAATCATACCCAATTGGCTTACGGGCCACAATTATACCCAATCGATTTACGAGCCACAATCACACTATTTCCAATCACACTTTGATAGAGAGAGACTCGATACACTTTGATATTTTGGTCTTCAATTACAATTGATCTTATAATTTTGAATAACATTGAGATCTTTGAGAGAGTGGCAGAGAATCAAACTTGAGATGATTGAGTTTGATTCACTTAGGGTTTCGATAGAGTTTTGTTAAGAATGTTTGAAAATAAGAATGGAAGAGAAAGAGGAGAGAAAACAAAGAAATCTTAAGTGAAAATTCATTGAAAACTACTGAGATATATAGGAGAATAACGGTCATGTCCATTCGTGAAAGGTTATGACGAATAGGCACTTCTTTTGAAAATTTGAATTTTAAAATCTGCGGCTTCCATGTCGACATGGGGGTATAGGCATATCGACATCCCCTAGTATTTTTTGAAAATCGATTTTTGTTTTAAAAGATATTTGCTTTCAAAAGTTTGTCGTTACAATATTAGAATTTTGTAAACTTTTTTGAATATACTTTATGATTATAAATACCTTTGGAAAGTGATCTTACGAAATATAAAAGTAATAAAAACTAAATATATATTTTGAGATTAAAGCTAAAACAGTGAAAACCAGGTGATAGTTTGAAAACGAAAAATGATTTTGATATTAATATGTTTAAAAATAGTTTTTGAATTAAGGCTAAAATATTTAAACCGAGAGAGATGTATTTTTACAAATATATTTTGAAAAAAAATCTAAAAATAAATCATTTTGACAATTTCGTGGATTCCATTCCAGTAGAGAAGGTCGTGGGTTCCATCCCACTATTAAAGTGAGAACGTGGATACCATTCCACAATTAAAATTCTAATAAAGATTTTAGTGCTAAAGTTTTAATATAAATCTAGACTCTATTACTTATCTTGATATCTTGAAATCTTACACTCTTGATACTCATGAGTCTTCAGTCTTGATTTCTTCAATCTTGAATTCGTCGGTCTGGAATCTCTATACTATACAGTCTTCATTCTCGGTACCTATACATATATATATATATCCTGCATATACATATATATCTAGACAAAGATATTAGTATATATTTTTAATAATAAGTCCTAAGGTTGTTGTCATCAAAACCATCGTCTCAGGAACTAACGATAACAAATTACATAATTGCCCATGTGGCATACCCCTAAGTGTATTAATCTCCCACTTGTACCTGGAATCAATTATGGAATCTTATTCCAACTTCCTCGATCCGTTTTCTCGAAAACTAATCAATTCAATCCCTTGGGTGAATGGGTATGCTATTTTGTTTTAATTAGATACTATGTCAATTAACTCTCCCTGGCGTTGATAAACTATTTTATCATGTGGAGTTATTTAGAGTATGCCTCTCAACTTTTAGTGCGCTTTAGATTCTTTTTTGAACTATATCTTGACATTGTTATCATATAATAATGTCATGCAATTCTTAACATTTGGAATCACCCTCGGCTCAGTTATAAATTTGTTCTTTTATTTATATTTCTTACATTGTAGCACTATTTAAGACGATGCACTTTTCCTTTGGCTTTCCCCTACTTATCTTTTGGAAATTCTAACTTAAAGTTCTTAACTTAGGTTTGAATTGTAAATTTTTGATTAACGTACTATACTCGACATTATTAATGAAACTTAAGTCTGCACACTCCTTCATAAGAAGTTCGATGTTTCAATAAAAAATTCTTTAGTATTTTATACATACTTGAGAAAAATCTAAACTGTCATTAAGTGATCTTTATTTATATTTTTTACTTTTTGTATGTATCAGATACATGAGCGAAGTGTGATATTGTAACAATATAACATGCATAATAATTCCAATTGCCAATTCGTAAGAAACCTATCTTGCATACTCCATATTAAACAATTGTAATATCATGTCTGCATATATCATTTGGGACGATCCCATCATCCTTTTATATTAATTATAAAAGATGACATTTTTGGAACAAATGTCAAGTATTAAATAACCAAACCAAACAGATAATAATATGAATACATCGTTAGCAATCATAAGTTTGTTGTTCGCTTGTAGTTATAGAGATATATTTTAGTATTTATTAATATTCTTTATTATAGGTGCATGCTCCCTCTGTAATTTAACTAACACTAAAATTATTTAATTTCTTTGTGAAATACTTAACTCAAATTCTTATTGAATAATGCTTTCGTATCATTTCCAGGATCATATCCTGTACTCACAAACTTAGTTATTGCTCCCACTGACTTCGAAACATTTTGATTGTGATGTGCAGACAATATTTTCTAAATCATTATTTAGAATCTATGTTTCAACATAAATGTACAAAAACTCAAAGTCACACCAAATGAGTAAACTACGAATTAAATAATGCACGTTAAATGAAGAATCTAATATGTTAGCATCAATAATTGAAATTTACGATATTATTCTTATCAACGTGGCTTATATTCCAATTATATTGATCTCTTATTGAAGAAAATTTTGCAGCCGATGGATCGCATCCTTTCAGCTACTAATATTAAAATCATATTTAATAATGTACTTGGAATCTATTTTGAATTTGTGCATATGCAACATGGTATAGTCAACACTCTAAATGGCTTATGTAAGGTTGAGGAAGTTGTTTTCTCGACATTAATAAAATTTATAATTTCTCTTTAATGTGCTAGATTCATCATCAGACATTTTAATGTGATGTGTATATTTAGTTTAATTAATTTTTATCAATCTTTATCAATTATCTTTGTATTGTATCATAATCCATTTTAATAACAATAATTTCTAAAAGAAATTCTTTCGTAAAGAAGTTGTCATTTGTTGAAACAACAATTGTTTCTTAGTGCGATGGAATTGGCATTCATAAACGTTTTGTGAACTACCTAAATACACACACACAGATACATACATACATACATACATACATATATATTAATGAAACCGTTCAATACTTATGTTCATAACATAAATTGATTAATCAATATTGATCGGTCACAACTCCTTTGAGGTGGTCCACACAAGATCTCTTACAAAAAGGTATTACATGTATCCTCTCGACTCACGCAACCTATCAACTCCTTAGTCTAGGATATGTAGGGGTTCTTATAAAATTTTATTTTGTATGATCTCATAAACTATGCCTTGAATGAAATTAGTTTTAACCTTATGCACTTACACTTAAGTACATGACCTTATAGAAAGAAGTTAACTCAACTTTACTTATTATCATATACTTCGTTTAATTAAGTTTGATTACTTCTTATCGATACAACGTTATGTATCGCAGGAAGGGGTGACTTTTGAGATTAAATCTTATTTATTTTTAGGCACTTTCGAAATTCCTATATATTCACAAGTTCGACCAATCAAATTTTTTTTTTTGCGCACTACGTTTCCTACTTCCATTTATATTCAATGAACTTGTCATAAATGTACTACAAATTTATCAAATACACATTTTTATTTTCATGATAATTCATCTGTGAATTAACGACATGTGTAGAATCGTTTTTGGTATGATTGGACTTTTGACTACATACAGTTTTATGTATTGATCTGAAGAGTTCACTAATTCTTACGCACCTTCCACTAAACGACTGCTTTTCCCTAAATTCTAAAACAATCATGAAAAATTATAAACACTTCTGTGCTATATAACTAATGCAACAAATCCAACTGTCCTAATATATTTATTTCATAGCGAATATTCTAACCATTTATAATAAAATAAAACTATATTCACTTTCAGTCAACACCGTAATTAATTATTATTTGATAAATAATATTTGATATATTTACAAAAACAATTTTTCATATTTTGATGCATCCATTGAAAAGTATTATATGGCATGCTCCTACTATTTCTGCCACTACTATAATAACGTATAAAATATAAAGCTCTATTCAACTACATGTTATGGACTATTTACCTCTTTTGCTATAACTAGTTACAGTAGACTTTTCGATGAAATATCCTAAACTCGTAGAAATGACTTCTGTAGAAATAAATTTTCTATCTGAAAAACACAATTGAAATAAAATAACAATTCTCATTTTATATAAGTATCTACTAGCATTTTATATAATTCGCCTTTTCGATATCACTTCATGAAGTAGATTAAATTATTCGCTCTCTTCACTCGGACTATGTCTAAGTTACATCCACTCTCGTACATTTGTTTTCCTTTTCTAAATGGCCAAACCATTTAGAAAGTAATCCTTATTATATTCAATCGTATTAATACAAAATTTCCCATTATGGTTTATCCGCTTATTCTAACTTGTTTAATTTATGTTTCATACATTATGAATATGGCTATTTACTATACAGCTTTTGTATGAAGTATAGTATGGATCAAATATCCATATTTTGTATTTCTTTTGAGTTCAAAAATCATAAAAGACAAGATATAATCTCAAACGAATAAACTCTTAAGCGACCGATTTATGAATATATATAGTAGTGTATTATTAGGCTCTTGCATGAATCTTTAAGCGACAACATTCTAAAGATTCAAGGTTAATATTTTATATTTCCTATCAATCCTTAATTTATTTTATATGTATATTTTAGTTGAAAACATTTTATTAATTTCATTAGCTACACAAATTTTTCGATGTAGATTATATTAACCTTTTATAGCAAATTTTCTTACCATATTAGAAAGGTTAAATTTTACAATTTCGTATTTTTAATAAGGCTCCCACTAGATTTTTATATTCCTCAAAATATGGAGAAAAAATTAGGAACCTTTTGATTTCTCCAGTGGATGTTAGGACTTGCATGCATTGAGATTCTAACCTTGAGGAATATCAACAAATCAAGGTCCACATCAATGAATAATTCCTTATCGGTTATGTTATATGTAGCTCCTAACGCATGGCCCTTGTCCTAATCTCTTCTCAACCTTGAGGGATATCAACAAATCAAACAAGATTACTCATTTATATCTACCATTTCACAATGACCTGCATATAATGCACGTACCTTAAGAAATATCAACAACTACATGCATGTATATTACCTCGTCTATTCAGTACACTAATTACACATAACATCTCTAGCTTGAAGAATATCGATACCTGAAGAATATGCAACTAATATATTATATAAATGGCAGGGAATAACTTATATATATTATAAATTCATAATCTTTAATATATTTATTTTGAGTTATATCGATTTAGGGAATAATGTATTTCTTTTGAATTACCCTCATGATTCAAGTATCAGAGATATCAAAAATCATGGTATATGTACTATACGTGTGAAAATAATCCTTAAATCTAATTTGGGTTTCTTTCCACTTCCACCTACATTATATATTCATATTATACATATTTCATTTATTTATTACCTTTTATTACTTTTTAATTTATATAATATTCTTATGTATACCGTTAACTAAATATTATTTAATTAAGTTTAATTATTATAAATTAAATCATATTCAATTAGTTTAAAACATTTTGTATAAATTTTTTAAAAATTTTCATTACTCATCTTAAATAATTTAAGATAGTTAACCAACTATAACATTATAGTTTGTTTATAAGTACATATCAATATATGTATACATTTTAATTAATTAAATTTTAAATTAATTTTATTTAATAAATTTAATTTAGCTAAAAATTTAATAAAGTATTTAACTAATTTTAAATTTTAGTTTAATTTATCATAATTTTTTTTGAGATAAATAAATAACTACAAAAATTATAATTATACACATATAGCAACATATATCTAATAATTAATTAACTTTTAATTAATTATTTTATTTTATTTAACTAATCATAATAGTTAAAATTTAAAATATTCAAAATTGATTACATAATTTTTCAAAAACAACTTAGAAAAATATGAATACATTTTATAAATTTTACATATTATATTTTAAAATAAATTATAAATTTAATATATCTTTTACTTGCAAACAAATTTGGAAATTAGCCTGAGGACCAAAATTAATATGGGCCTTCAGATTATGGATAACTTTGGGCTTACTTCATTTTTTGAGCAAGGTCAATAGCTTGGTAGGTAAAAGTACTTGACCAGCAAAACCTAATCCTTTAACACTACTTTCCAAGACACTCTACTAAATGTGTAGGCTTTAATCAGTTAACCATAACATTGCTAATTTAGACCACATAGACTATTTGATGCTGGTACCATTGAAGGAATCAGGACAGTCAGAAGCTGGTTAAAAGTACGAATTTCAAACTTTTTTTACTTTCATCTTACTTAAGCCTATGGAACCTATCTAATCAAAAAATTTATTGAGATATATTTAAAATATATGATTAAGATATTATGATATATTTAGAATACATGATTAAGATATTATGATATATTTAGAATATATGATTAGATGTTATAAGTGGTATGTGATAAGGGATATATCTTCGGAAGATTTCCTGATGTTTCCGCAATGTATGGTTAGATGTTATGAGTGGTATATGATAAGGATATATCTTCGGAAGATTTCCTGCTGTTTTCGCAATTTTAGAGTTACCATAAGATAGAGTCTTGGGTATGTATTATAAATAGGGATGCTGGTGATTAATAATAATTCAAGCTGAGTTTTACCAATTCTTCATGGTATAAGAGCCAAAGAACGATTTTTTTTTCAAGAATAATTTGCCATGCCTGGTGTTGAAGATCCACCGCCTCCTCCACCGCCTAAAATTGAACCCAATTCCCCTTATTACTTCGGCTCACAAGAAAGACCAGGAGACTCCATTACATCCACTCGACTCAAGGCCGATGATTATGACGACTGGGAAACTAATATTCGGACGACATTAGAAGCCCGATGCAAGTTTGAATTTCTTGATGGCAGTATCCTTGCACCAGCGCATCCCTGTACAAAGTCCGATTGGACTGCGATTAATGCTATGCTTATTTCTTGGATTTCAAATACTATCGACCCCGAGATTAGGTCCTCTTTGTCGAAATTCAGGGAAGCTAAACTCTTTTGGGATCATCTCAAGCAACGTTTTTCCCAAACAAACGGACCTAGGTTTCAACAATTATGATCTTCAATTGTGCGATGTGAGCAGACAAAGATGATGCCTGTTTCGGTTTATTATAGTAAATTGCACGCTCTATGGCAAGAATTGTATCACCATGAACCTTTAATCTCTTGTTCTTGTTGTTCCTCATGCTCGGTTGGCAGATTACATGAGGAACGACGAGCACATGCCAAATTACATGATTTTTTGATAGGCCTTTGTTCTGAATTTAATGGTCCTTTGTGCACACATATCCTCTCTCGAGATCCTCTTCCTAATCTTGATCGAACTTATCAATTAGTGTCACCAGAAGAACGTGTTCGTCAATCGAAGCAGGTAGTCGAGTAAAAGCCCTCAGAAGCAGTCGGTTTCGCTGTACATACGGGGGATGGTCGGGGCCGAGAAACCTCTGATAGACCGACGTGTTCTCAGTGCAAGAAGCATGGCCATGAGGCCTCAAGTTGCTGAGCGAAATCCGTTTGCAGCCACTGCAAGAAAACAGGTCATGAGGTTAGCCGGTTGTAACAACCCTAGTTCAGTTGTTATTTTATTTAATTTATTTAATTTGTTTTTATTTTTAAATAATATATTTTATAAATTGGGTTTAACAATATTGTTAAATATTTAAAATTTGAGATATATTTTGAAAATTTTTATATGACAATAAAATTAAATAATAACTGTAAAATTTTAAGCTAGGATTGAACCGTTAAATTTCGAGTTTGAAAGACGCGTGATTTATCGGGTTAAAGTGACGTTATAAAACGTGTGTTTTCAAAATGTTATTTTTGTGAAATTTTTTGATATTTTAGACTGCGTCTGTTTAACGCAGTGTAAAAATAATATTTTCAAATTTTTCTGGAGAGAATTTTTGGTCAGTGATTTTAAGACGGACGTTGGTTCGTTTTAAAGAACCGTTGTTTTATATAATTTTTGACATACGTTAAATTTTAACTGACTACATAAAAACGTAACGTTACATTTAAAAATATCAATCTAGAATCAAGGAAAGATTTAACTAAATTAAATCACAACATTTATATATATTCAGCGTTCAAACTTTCATTTCTATTCTCTCGGCTGTTTCACTTGTACATTTCTCATATTCAAACTGTAGCTTGCAAAATCATCGGCCCTATCACAAACACTAATCACAACACTAAGTCAAACTGATGCATGCCTCTTCTTTAATCACGCCAGAAGATCAATGCGTGAACTTTCTTTTTGAAACTGACCAAACGCAAACAAATAAATCAGTACCACTGATTTTGCTCGAAAGTAGAAAATGCACTGGAAAAAAAAAACTGACATATCAACCCACCCATTCCTTTATCTCTGCATTCAATACCATAGCCTATATCTCGCTTGTTACTTTGATCAGTTTCTTAAAATATAAACAGCCATTAATTGTTCCAGATCAAAGCAATCAGTTATACCTCAAATGTTGAAACCGATAAGCCTTAGTATGCTTTGAAATTTAGGCAATTGCAAAACACTGGCTCGGCCTTAAATCATGCTCTGCCTTGTCATTAGCTATCCATCTCACCATCAATGGATATGATCACGTATCATATATTTACTTTGAAACTGCTAGCTCAATTTGCTCGAAATTTTTCCAGAGTTATTACATAAGTAACTGACTTGTTTTCCTCTAATTTTTCTAAGTCTCTGCCTATATATTTGCATCTTTCCTCTACATCTTCTTCTGCAAATTCCAGTTCAACTCTTTTGATAAAAATCAGGTAATCACCTTTCTTTTCTTTCTTATCCTATGTCTCTTTATCTCTTGATTTGCTCGGCCATACCATTTTGGTATAAGTTCTCTGGGTGTATTGGCTGTAGCTTTACAGTGGACATATAGGATAGGCAATCTATAGTTGATAGCTAATCTGGTGAAAACATGATATCAGTTATAGATCTGGGGTGTGTGTGTTTTGATGAAGCCTACAGGTGTTGGAATAGGCTATGAAGTGGTGTAAGAGGGTGTCTTGTATCATGATAAGGCCTGTGATAAATCATAGTGGTAGTCAGTGTTTTAGTGCATCAGGTAGGCATATGTTTTAGTTTGCATCTATATACACATTAAGTGTTCAGACCCACCATTCATATAATTTTGCATAAGAGTTGTCTGCATCATGATAGGGTATATGTATAAATCATATTAGTAGTCAGACTTGCATATGAATATGATGTCAGTGCATGTGTAGGCATGTTAAGTCCAGACTCACCACCATTTAAGTCTGCACACATATTAGATGTAGCACTGATAGCATGAGAGACAGGAGCATGTGACTGAAGGCTAGTTGAATATAGTGATGATGGTGAATATCTGAAAGATGAAGCAAGGGAAGAGGCAGATCAGGTTGGTGAAGCTGCCAGGTCTGGAAATTTGGAAGGGGAGATAGGTGCCAAAGTTGCATATCCAAGTGTGCACGTGCACAAAGGTCTGTGCACACATCAGGGCACTCAAAAAAAATCCAGGCACTGATGGGTCTGACACCATAGCTTGGTGTATAGGAGGTGGATGGACTAGAGAAGGCAGTGGTAGGAGGTAGGAGGGGCAGTGAAGGCCAGAGAAGGATGGGTGCCTGGAAATATATGTGATTCAACAATTCCAGATTTCAACTCGAAGCAGATACTAAATGACCCGAAGCAGAGTGATGGGTGACTCGAAGAAAACCCTGTTTTGACTCGAAGCAGAATGAGGGGAAAACTCGGGTTGTAATATTGTAGAGTCTGTTTAGCACAGTGTGATCTGAAATGATTTTTGATGGATATTGGAAACCATTTGTGAAAGAAAAAAAAAAGAAAAAAAAATGAAATGATGTATGAATGAAGAAGTAGGATGTGCATAGGTATGGGTTAGGCAAGTTAGGGGAAGCATTTGTTCTCGCATTCATACATTTTGCAATCGAGTTTAGAAAAATATTGGTCGAGCAAGTCAAACTTCTTTTCCTATCTTTAATTCTTCGTTAACTAAAAACTAAGTCGCGTTCCTATATTTTGAAATTGTTCTAGATCTAAATCTAGGCGACGCCCGGGAAATTTGACCGTTACTCTCTGTTAGTCTGTACCGGTGAATTGTCATTTTTGAATTCAAATTTTCTGCAACATCCAAGTGAGTATTTCTCACCAGACATACGTATTTATATTTCGTAAATTATTGCAAGTGTATGTGTATGATTGCATTTCACTATTATCTGTCTGTAGTGTAATATAGAATGATGGACCCGTTTAAAATTGACATCTCATCAGTATTATCTGTTATATTATTTCTGCAGTTATGTTATTGTTTATTTACTGCTTAAATCACCACTGCAAGTTCCCTGTTATTATAGATGGTATGGGCTGAAATGATAGGCCTAATTGGTTATTATTGTTCACTTGTTCGGTTAACTGCTGTAAATTATCTTGGGATTGCGGGTTCGAAATGATAGAACCCGGAGTTGTGTAAATATCGGATTGAAATGATATAGATCCGTTTCACTTGACCTAGGCTAGAAAATCTTATACAGGCCCGTGGTTTATATATATTTTTTTCTGGAAATATTTTAAATTATTTTTAAGAAATTGAGGATATTCTAGTAAAATTTTTATAATGTTTTAAATGTTAAAAATAAATAAATATAGAATAAAATTTTAGTATAACTTGTTCCAAAAATTCTGGAGTTTTGAAAGAATAAGATTTAAATTTAGAAAATTATATATATATAACAAGTTATATTTAGAAATAGATTTTAAATCTAAAAATCTACAACCGCATTTAAATGCTATCTTTTGAAATTTGACTAGGTTAAACTCATAACTTTAGACAGCATTTCCTGAATGCTGTAGAAATTAAGATGGATTCATTTGAAAATCTATGGAAGATTTTTGAGAATAAGTTAAACTTTGGAATTTAAATATGTAATAAATAAAAGAATCTAGAAATTGAGTTTGGATAGATTTTAAAGGAAAATATGATTTCTATTATAAAAGAAATAAATTCCAAATTTGATTGAATAAATTGAAATGGTATATTTTTAAAGAAAATGTTTAAATCAAGGATTTGAAAATTTAAGGTATTTGAAATATATATTGATTTGGAAAAATAAATACCATTTTTCAAACTATAACCACGGGTTATAATAACGTTTGGTTGGCAAAGAGACCGGGATCGGATATGGACATACTCTCTGTCGATACCGAAAACCACTTTGACAACCGTGTACGCGGTGGAGATTCCAGAATGAAGTAGGTTGGTGGTGACGGTTTCTTAAAGGTATATACGTGGACCCGACTCCCGTGAGTTGGCTTAAGGTGGCTAAAACAGGAGCGATTCTCGGATTAATGAGGTAGCTCCTCTGATCGAACGCACTTCTTCGTATGCCATTCTATTACTCTTGTGATTGTTTTGGTGCGCACCTTTGATTTGGGAGTGTTGTTCGAGGTGGGCGGTTGCTGCGGCTTCGCGTTACCACCGGTCCGGATAGCAATTGGTATATCTACCCTGGCATTGCCTAGTTGTGCCGTGTCACCTACCATATCGAGCCTTGTACGAGTTTGGTTTTCTCCCGTAGCCCGTGTGGTATCCTCTAGTTGCTTCCCGATCAGGAGGAGCTATGATATTGGATGGACTACTAGGACTATTACGTGTTAAGGGCTATATGGGTAACCCCTTAACGCTATTAAAAAGTAAGTTTATTTTAATATAGACACTATTATAATAGCGCAATATACTATATAGAAAATAGTTTAACGGATCCTTAGAGGATGGGCGATCCCAAGCATCCTTTAAGTTACTTGCTCTTTACATTACAGTACATTTGATTTAGCTTACATTATATAAGTATGTATGTCCTGACTCGAGTGTTTTGTTTTATTGTATGCTCGGGTCAGCCTGAGTTGCAGATTCAGCTTTTTTCCTGGAGCTAGGACTAGATCACTCTTGCTAGTTGGAAGCTTCTTCGTCTTTATCTATTTTGTAATTCAAGACATTTTGGAAGACTATGTTTTATTATGGCTTAAAAATTTGTATTAGAGTTTTGAACAATGTATTTCTGTTTGTAAAAGTTTCCAGTGGCTTCATGAACCACTGTAGCATTTTATATTCCGCTGTGAGATTCTGATATCTGTGTCTGTGATTCTGTGTATTTGGTTTCATTTGTTCCTTAGCTATATTTACAATCTATTATTTTGAACTATTCCAGCTTGACATGTTCTATTATTGTCGAATTCGAATGGTACAAAATTAGTGGGTCGTTACAGTTGGTATCAGAGCCAGGTTTAAACCATAGCCTAAGGAACAAAAACCCATTAGAGATAGAGTAGCAATACTCTAGAATGAGTGAAGCCAAATTCCGGAATCTTTTCTTGTGAGAGAACGTATTTTAAAGGTATAAAATGATTTTCAAAAAGATTTTAAAAGAAGTATTTTGGTATAAAACTTCGTGTTTTAAAATAAGTTTTCCAAACCCTTCTGCCTTCTCTTCATCGTTATATTCGAGCTTTTGTAAATTGCTTAGACTTTGTCTTATCCTAGAATATCTTGATTTTTCCCTCTGTCCTTAGAATTCATTCTTGACCTTTCAGGATGAATAGGAGAAACAATCGAGGTCGAGGGCAAGCTGTTCCTCCTCCTGCTGCCCCAGTCCGATTCACTAAATTGTGCAAGGACTATGTTGAGTTAGGTGGCACAAAATTTATGGGAACAGAAACCATCATAGAAGCTCAACAATGGCTTGGGGACTTAGAAAGAATTTTCTCCTGCCTCGAGATTACTAATGCCCAGCAGAGGCAACTCGCAGATTGGCAGATGAAAGGTGCTGCCTTGAATTGGTGGCTATCTATTACTGCTCAAACAAATGAGGCTGACCTCACTTGGGAGCAATTTAGGTATCTTCTTTGGTTGTCCAAATTCGGATTTGAAATCCCATTTTTCGAATCTATCTTTTAAACTTTTATCGTGCTTTAGGGAGGCCTTTCTGGCCAAGTGGATGCCCGAAGCGGGAAAGTCTCAGCTCTATAGAGACTTCATGGATCTTAAGCAAGGCAGCATGACCTTCACAGAGTATGAGAGAAAGTTTAATGAACTCTCACAGTATGGCCTGAACCTGATTGACACCCCGCTCAAGTTGAACGAGAAGTTTATCGCTGGAGCTCGACCCGAGTTCTACGATCGACTCATTACTCATGTGCATGGGTCATTCACGGCATTGATGGATATGGCTCTCCGGTATGAGAACCCTACATCTAAGGCCACTTTTGCTACCCCGTCTGCATCGGCCCAGTCTTCCGGTAATTCAAGAAAGAGGAAGTCAAATTTCTACCGCAATAAGAGGAACAAGACTCAAGGGCTAGGTTCATCATCATCTTCTGCTTCAGCAAGGCCACCAGTGGATTTGTCGACCATCACATGCCACAGATGCCACCAGAAAGGACATTTTGCTAACCGCTGTCCTACTTTGGGTGCTGCCATTCCACCACCAGCTCAGTTTGCTAGGAAAGATCTATGTCATATCTGCCTCCAGCCAGGACACTACAAGAAGGATTGTCCCACTCAGAAGAAGGGCACAACATCCGGAGTCTTTGCAGTAACTGCTGCATCTTCTACAGCTCCGCAGCCTGCACCTGCACCAGCTCCAGCTCCAGATGATTCTCAAGGTACTCTTCTGGGATCTTTTACTTTGTTCAAATTACCTGTTCGAGTTTTATTCGATACCGGAGCTTCCCACAGCTTCATTTCATCCGATCTCTGTAATAGATTTGAACATCGCCTTTCTCCTGAACTTTCTTCTATACCTTTATGTGTCTCAAACCCTATCGGTGGTCCTGCGAACCTTAGTAAAGTGTGTAGGGATGTGAAGCTCCTCCATTCCCAACAATGCTTCACTGGAAACTTTTATGTTTTGGGTTTCGACGCTTTCGATCTTCTGCTCGGAGGCGATTGGTTAGATAAGCATGATGCAAAGATATCTTGTAGTTCTCGGACTGTTGCTCTTAAAGATGATATTGGGAATCCTTTAAAGATCCAGTGTAAGTGGCCTCAAGAGTTTGCTGGTAGTTTCATCTATTCTCTTGACACTTTCCCAGATGATATCCATTCCACCCCTGTAGTCAAACAGTTTCCCGACGTGTTTGGGGAAGTCACTTCTTTACCTCCAAAACGGGAAATTGATTTCCGTATCGATCTTATCCCTGGAGCACGACCAGTAGTCCTTCCACCTAGAAGAATGGCACCACGGGAAAAGACCGAATTAAGGAATCAGATTCAAGACTTATCTTCCAAAGGTCTGATTAGACCTAGCTTCTCTGAATGGGGAGCAGCTGTTGTCTTTGTCACAAAATCTGATGGTTCTCTCAGGATGTGTGTTGATTACAGAGAACTCAACAAGCTTACCATGAAGAACAGATATCCTATGCCCCGCATAAATGATATGTTCGACCAACTCTATGGAGCAACTGTTTTCTCTCAGCTTGATTTAGCTACAGGTTTCCATCAGCTAAGAATTGCTGAGGAAAGCATTCCCAAAACTGCTTTTAGAACGGAGAATGGTTTCTTTGAATGGCTAGTTATGCCTTTTGGCTTGACAAATGCCCCTGCTTTCTTCGTCGACTTGATGAACCGAGTTTTCCGCGATGTGCTCAATAAATTTGTCCTTGTCTTTATTGATGACATCCTTGTTTTCTCCAAGTCTGAGGAAGAACATAGAGTTCATTTGAAGTATGTTTTAGAGACTCTTCGGAACCACCAATTGAAGGCTAAGTTCTCTAAATGCCATTTCTGGGAAGAAGAAGTCCGATTCCTTGGGCATATTGTCTCTAAAGAAGGAGTTTCTGTTGATCCAGTCAAGATTGCTACAATCCAAGATTGGGAAGAACCTAAGACTCCTACCGATATCCATAGTTTCCTAGGCCTTGCCGGCTACTATCGAAGATTCATTGAGAATTTTGCTCGGATTTCGGCTCCTCTGACTGCTCTAACTCGGAAGAATGTCAGGTTTGTATGGAGCAGTAAGTGTAAAGCTGCTTTCCAGGAATTAAAAGATAAGCTCACCTCCGCACCAGTACTTACTGTACCAAATGGAAGTGAAAGATTAACGGTATTCACCGATGCTTGTCGAGAAGGATTGGGAGCAGTGCTAATGCAGGATGGGAGAGTAATTGCTTATGCTAGTCGTCAGCTGAAGACACATGAAGTTAACTATGCTGCCCACGATTTAGAGTTGTTGGCTGTTGTGTTTGCCTTGAAGCTTTGGAGACACCATCTTTTGGGAGCTAAGTTTGATCTGTTCACCGATCACAAATCTCTGAAATATATCTTTACCCAGAAGGATTTAAACCAGAGACAAGTGCGATGGCTCGAGTTTCTTGCTTCTTATGACCTCGACATCAACTATACTCCTGGGAAAGCTAATGTAGTGGCAGATGCGCTGAGCAGAAAGAAATCTTTGCTGTGTCAGATTTCTGTCTCATCTCCTCTATTGGACCGGATTGTGGCTAAACAAGATGAAGACGAGATGCTTAGGCGTATGAAGGGAAGTGTTCGTAGCAGAATTGGTGGAAATAGCTCTGATGGCAGTGGAGCTCAGATTGATGATAAAGGAATTTTAAGGATCAATGGAAGGATTTGTGTCCCTAACGTTGACGGTTTAAGGCAGGAATTACTCCGGGAACATCATCAGTCCCGACTCTCCATTCATCCTGGCGTAGCTAAAATGTATCAGGATTTGAAGAAGCTATACTGGTGGAAGGGTATGAAGCGAGATGTCTCCATCTTTGTCAGTAGATGTGCGACTTGCCAGCAAGTTAAGGCAGACCATCAGAAAACACCCGGTTTATTGCAGCCTTTGGAAATTCCAAACTGGAAGTGGGAGCAAGTTTCTATGGATTTTATCGATGGTTTGCCGAGATCTAGAAGGGGTAATGAAAGCATATGGGTTATTGTGGATAGATTGACTAAGTCCGCTCATTTTATTCCAGTCAGATCTACCCGCACAACTTCGAGTTTATCTGAGATTTATATGAGGGAGATTGTTCGTCTCCATGGCGTTCCTCTTAGCATTGTTTGCGATCGAGACCCTATTTTCACTAGTCAGTTTTGGAAAGCGTTCCAAGAGTCCTTGGGTACTCGTTTGAACCTGAGCACCGCTTATCACCCACAAACTGACGGTCAGACTGAAAGGGTAAATCAGATTCTTGAAGATCTTCTTCGTGCTTGCATCTTGGACTATGGAGGATCTTGGGAAGACCATCTTCATCTTGTGGAATTCACCTATAACAATAGTTATCAGGCTAGTCTTAAGATGTCTCCTTTTGCTGCTCTATACGGGAGACCGTGTAGATCTCCTTCGTGCTGGATTGAGTCTGGTAACCGCTTAGTTCTTGGTCCCGAGATGATTCTAGAAGCTTCAGAGAAGGTAGAGGAGATTAAGAGGAGATTAAAAGTTGCTCAAGACAGACAAAAGAAGTACGCTGATCGGCGTAGAAGGAGGTTAGAATTTGATGTTGGTGATTTGGTGTTTCTGAATATCTCTCCTTTAAAGAATGTAGTCCGGTTTGGTCGGAGAGGAAAGCTAGCACCTAGATTCATCGGTCCATTCCGTATCTTGGAGAAAATTGGATCTCTGGCATATAGACTGGATCTACCAGAGAAATTTGCCAGAATTCACAATGTCTTCCATGTATCTCACCTTCGCCGCTGTCTTCACGATCCATCTTTAGTCATCCAGCCTACTGCTCTCGATGGTCTGGACATCGAGCCTGATTTGACTATGGAAAGGAAGCCGCTTCGTATCGTCGATCAAGGTACGAAACAGCTCAGAAGAAAATCAGTCCCATTGGTCAAAGTGCAGTGGAGCATTGATGGGCGAGATTGCACATGGGAAACGGAGGAGAGCATCCGTGCTTCAAATCCAGAACTATTCGTTTAAGGTACCTATCTATCTAGCTTATTCTTCCTTTGTTCTTTTTCTTTCGTTCCTTTTCGAGGACGAAAAGTTCTTAAGTGGGGGAGAGTGTAACAACCCTAGTTCAGTTGTTATTTTATTTAATTTATTTAATTTGTTTTTATTTTTAAATAATATATTTTATAAATTGGGTTTAACAATATTGTTAAATATTTAAAATTTGAGATATATTTTGAAAATTTTTATATGACAATAAAATTAAATAATAACTGTAAAATTTTAAGCTAGGATTGAACCGTTAAATTTCGAGTTTGAAAGACGCGTGATTTATCGGGTTAAAGTGACGTTATAAAACGTGTGTTTTCAAAATGTTATTTTTGTGAAAATTTTTGATATTTTAGACTGCGTCTGTTTAACGCAGTGTAAAAATAATATTTTCAAATTTTTCTGAAGAAAATTTTTGGTCAGTGATTTTAAGACGGACGTTGGTTCGTTTTAAAGAACCGTTGTTTTATATAATTTTTGACATACGTTAAATTTTAATTGACTACATAAAAACGTAACGTTACATTTAAAAATATCAATCTAGAATCAAGGAAAGATTTAACTAAATTAAATCACAACATTTATATATATTCAGCGTTCAAACTTTCATTTCTATTCTCTCGGCTGTTTCACTTGTACATTTCTCATATTCAAACTGTAGCTTGCAAAATCATCGGCCCTATCACAAACACTAATCACAACACTAAGTCAAACTGATGCATGCCTCTTCTTTAATCACGCCAGAAGATCAATGCGTGAACTTTCTTTTTGAAACTGACCAAATGCAAACAAATAAATCAGTACCACTGATTTTGCTCGAAAGTAGAAAATGCACTGGAAAAAAAAAACTGACATATCAACCCACCCATTCCTTTATCTCTGCATTCAATACCATAGCCTATATCTCGCTTGTTACTTTGATCAGTTTCTTAAAATATAAATAGCCATTAATTGTTCCAGATCAAAGCAATCAGTTATACCTCAAATGTTGAAACCGATAAGCCTTAGTATGCTTTGAAATTTAGGCAATTGCAAAACACTGGCTCGGCCTTAAATCATGCTTTGCCTTGTCATTAGCTATCCATCTCACCATCAATGGATATGATCACGTATCATATATTTACTTTGAAACTGCTAGCTCAATTTGCTCGAAATTTTTCCAGAGTTATTACATAAGTAACTGACTTGTTTTCCTCTAATTTTTCTAAGTCTCTGCCTATATATTTGCATCTTTCCTCTACATCTTCTTCTGCAAATTCCAGTTCAACTCTTTTGATAAAAATCAGGTAATCACCTTTCTTTTCTTTCTTATCCTATGTCTCTTTATCTCTTGATTTGCTCGGCCATACCATTTTGGTATAAGTTCTCTGGGTGTATTGGCTGTAGCTTTACAGTGGACATATAGGATAGGCAATCTATAGTTGATAGCTAATCTGGTGAAAACATGATATCAGTTATAGATCTGGGGTGTGTGTGTTTTGATGAAGCCTACAGGTGTTGGAATAGGCTATGAAGTGGTGTAAGAGGGTGTCTTGTATCATGATAAGGCCTGTGATAAATCATAGTGGTAGTCAGTGTTTTAGTGCATCAGGTAGGCATATGTTTTAGTTTGCATCTATATACACATTAAGTGTTCAGACCCACCATTCATATAATTTTGCATAAGAGTTGTCTGCATCATGATAGGGTATATGTATAAATCATATTAGTAGTCAGACTTGCATATGAATATGATGTCAGTGCATGTGTAGGCATGTTAAGTCCAGACTCACCACCATTTAAGTCTGCACACATATTAGATGTAGCACTGATAGCATGAGAGACAGGAGCATGTGACTGAAGGCTAGTTGAATATAGTGATGATGGTGAATATCTGAAAGATGAAGCAAGGGAAGAGGCAGATCAGGTTGGTGAAGCTGCCAGGTCTGGAAATTTGGAAGGGGAGATAGGTGCCAAAGTTGCATATCCAAGTGTGCACGTGCACAAAGGTCTGTGCACACATCAGGGCACTCAAAAAAAATCCAGGCACTGATGGGTCTGACACCATAGCTTGGTGTATAGGAGGTGGATGGACTAGAGAAGGCAGTGGTAGGAGGTAGCAGGGGCAGTGAAGGCCAGAGAAGGATGGGTGCCTGGAAATATATGTGATTCAACAATTCCAGATTTCAACTCGAAGCAGATACTAAATGACCCGAAGCAGAGTGATGGGTGACTCGAAGAAAACCCTGTTTTGACTCGAAGCAGAATGAGGGGAAAACTCGGGTTGTAATATTGTAGAGTCTGTTTAGCACAGTGTGATCTGAAATGATTTTTGATGGATATTGGAAACCATTTGTGAAAGAAAAAAAAAAAGAAAAAAAAAATGAAATGATGTATGAATGAAGAAGTAGGATGTGCATAGGTATGGGTTAGGCAAGTTAGGGGAAGCATTTGTTCTCGCATTCATACATTTTGCAATCGAGTTTAGAAAAATATTGGTCGAGCAAGTCAAACTTCTTTTCCTATCTTTAATTCTTCGTTAACTAAAAACTAAGTCGCGTTCCTATATTTTGAAATTGTTCTAGATCTAAATCTAGGCGACGCCCGGGAAATTTGACCGTTACTCTCTGTTAGTCTGTACCGGTGAATTGTCATTTTTGAATTCAAATTTTCTGCAACATCCAAGTGAGTATTTCTCACCAGACATACGTATTTATATTTCGTAAATTATTGCAAGTGTATGTGTATGATTGCATTTCACTATTATCTGTCTGTAGTGTAATATAGAATGATGGACCCGTTTAAAATTGACATCTCATCAGTATTATCTGTTATATTATTTCTGCAGTTATGTTATTGTTTATTTACTGCTTAAATCACCACTGCAAGTTCCCTGTTATTATAGATGGTATGGGCTGAAATGATAGGCCTAATTGGTTATTATTGTTCACTTGTTCGGTTAACTGCTGTAAATTATCTTGGGATTGCGGGTTCGAAATGATAGAACCCGGAGTTGTGTAAATATCGGATTGAAATGATATAGATCCGTTTCACTTGACCTAGGCTAGAAAATCTTATACAGGCCCGTGGTTTATATATATTTTTTTCTGGAAATATTTTAAATTATTTTTAAGAAATTGAGGATATTCTAGTAAAATTTTTATAATGTTTTAAATGTTAAAAATAAATAAATATAGAATAAAATTTTAGTATAACTTGTTCCAAAAATTCTGGAGTTTTGAAAGAATAAGATTTAAATTTAGAGAATTATATATATATAACAAGTTATATTTAGAAATAGATTTTAAATCTAAAAATCTACAACCGCATTTAAATGCTATCTTTTGAAATTTGACTAGGTTAAACTCATAACTTTAGACAGCATTTCCTGAATGCTGTAGAAATTAAGATGGATTTATTTGAAAATCTATGGAAGATTTTTGAGAATAAGTTAAACTTTGGAATTTAAATATGTAATAAATAAAAGAATCTAGAAATTGAGTTTGGATAGATTTTAAAGGAAAATATGATTTCTATTATAAAAGAAATAAATTCCAAATTTGATTGAATAAATTGAAATGGTATATTTTTAAAGAAAATGTTTAAATCAAGGATTTGAAAATTTAAGGTATTTGAAATATATATTGATTTGGAAAAATAAATACCATTTTTCAAACTATAACCACGGGTTATAATAACGTTTGGTTGGCAAAGAGACCGAGATCGGATATGGACATACTCTCTGTCGATACCGAAAACCACTTTGACAACCGTGTACGCGGTGGAGATTCCAGAATGAAGTAGGTTGGTGGTGACGGTTTCTTAAAGGTATATACGTGGACCCGACTCCCGTGAGTTGGCTTAAGGTGGCTAAAACAGGAGCGATTCTCGGATTAATGAGGTAGCTCCTCTGATCGAACGCACTTCTTCGTATGCCATTCTATTACTCTTGTGATTGTTTTGGTGCGCACCTTTGATTTGGGAGTGTTGTTCGAGGTGGGCGGTTGCTGCGGCTTCGCGTTACCACCGGTCCGGATAGCAATTGGTATATCTACCCTGGCATTGCCTAGTTGTGCCGTGTCACCTACCATATCGAGCCTTGTACGAGTTTGGTTTTCTCCCGTAGCCCGTGTGGTATCCTCTAGTTGCTTCCCGATCAGGAGGAGCTATGATATTGGATGGACTACTAGGACTATTACGTGTTAAGGGCTATATGGGTAACCCCTTAACGCTATTAAAAAGTAAGTTTATTTTAATATAGACACTATTATAATAGCGCAATATACTATATAGAAAATAGTTTAACGGATCCTTAGAGGATGGGCGATCCCAAGCATCCTTTAAGTTACTTGCTCTTTACATTACAGTACATTTGATTTAGCTTACATTATATAAGTATGTATGTCCTGACTCGAGTGTTTTGTTTTATTGTACGCTCGGGTCAGCCTGAGTTGCAGATTCAGCTTTTTTCCTGGAGCTAGGACTAGATCACTCTTGCTAGTTGGAAGCTTCTTCGTCTTTATCTATTTTGTAATTCAAGACATTTTGGAAGACTATGTTTTATTATGGCTTAAAAATTTGTATTAGAGTTTTGAACAATGTATTTCTGTTTGTAAAAGTTTCCAGTGGCTTCATGAACCACTGTAGCATTTTATATTCCGCTGTGAGATTCTGATATCTGTGTCTGTGATTCTGTGTATTTGGTTTCATTTGTTCCTTAGCTATATTTACAATCTATTATTTTGAACTATTCCAGTTTGACATGTTCTATTATTGTCGAATTCGAATGGTACAAAATTAGTGGGTCGTTACACCGGTGCTACGAGCTTCATGGATACCCCGATGGTTAGTTCAATGGAAGACAAGGCAGCTCCGCTGGGCAAGGTAGGGGGCAAGTACGCGCTAATGCCGCTGCTGGTAGCAGCTCCTCTATCGCATCTAATTCGTCGACGGTGTCAGCCTTGTGTCAATTGTTCACGAATGAGCAGCGGTAAGCTATTTCGGGCGTGATTGGCAATAGTAAAATTCCTAAAAATCGATTGAATGGTAAGTTTGATGATACTTCATGGATTATCAATACCAGAGCAACCCATCATGTTACAGGGCAACATTCATGGTTATTTGACACACAAAATCTTGAGTGTTCTGTTGGTTTGCCCAATGCTGAAAAAGTGATTGCTACTTTGGTGGGATCCGTATGTGTGACGGACAAAATTACTCTCACCGGAGTACTTTATGTTCCAAACTTGAGTTGCAATTTAATTTTGTTTCTCAACTTAATGATGAGTTACGAACTATTGTCCAATTTGATTCTCATACTTGTGCTATACAGGACCAAACAAAGGAGCTGATTGGAACGGGAGTTAGGAGAGATGGACTGTACTACTTTAGCAAACCATAATTTGTGTCAATAGTTGAAGCAACATCAAATTTGGAGTTGTGGCATCGTCGGCTCGGGCATCCTTCCGAAAAAGTAGTTAATTTAATTCCTAATGTCAAAAATAACAAAGATAGTTTAGATAAATGGTGTAAAATATGTATGTGTGCTAAACATCCTAGAGATAAGTTTTCTTCAAGTGACAATAAAGCTTCTAGAATTTTTGAGAAATACACTGTGATTTGTGGGGTCCGTATCGACGCGTTTCTTCGTGTGGAGCCCGTTATTTTTTGACAATGGTTGATGATTTTTCGAGAGCAGTTTGGATTTATTTATTGGTTGACAAATCAGAGGTGTTTCAAATGTTTATGTCCTTTGTTGTTATGGTCGATAGGCAATTTTCTGAAACACTTAAGGTTCTGTTCAAAGTGATAATGGAACTGAGTTTAATTGTTTGATTGATTATTTTAATGCAACTGGAATTTTGTTCCAAAATTCGTGTGTGGGTACTCCGTAAAAAAATGGGAGAGTTGAAAGGAAACATAAACATATTTTGAATGTTCGGTAAGAAGGGGTGGAAATTATTTGATCTTAATACAAAGGAATTTTTCGTGTCTAGAGATGTGAAATTTGTAAAGGAGGTATTCCCGTTTGGGTGTTTGGAAGATGTCAATATAATATCTAGTGAGAATAATGATCATGATATTCATCCAGATTTTGCTGAAATAATTTATGAAGATGAGGATGTTGATCTTTTGATTAATGATAATGGGTCTGCAAGGTCTGTGCATGGTTCTGCTTCGGATCAATCTACTAGTCCACAGAAAATGGGTCATGGTTTTCGGAAAAAGTTTTCAAATCTTCTGTATCGAGATTTTGTGACACATACGGTTTTTGCTAATGGTCCATCTTCTGATTCTCCTCCTTCCAATCACTCCTCAGGTGACCCTTATCCTCTAGCACATTACATAAATTGTGATGATTTTTCTATAAATAATCGTTCTCCTCCTTCCAATCACTCCTCTGCCATAATTAAGGATAAGGACCCTAAATCATTTAAATAAGCCATGAAATCCGATGAGTGGCCATGTCCATGAAGGATGAGATACGGGGTCTAGAAGACAACGACAAGGCTCAATTTGATTTTCTTCTCTTCAAGTTAGGAATTTTTGAATCTCATGCACCAACTTGAGGGGGGGTATTGAGATATATTTAGAATATATGATTAAGATATTATGATATATTTAGAATATATGGTTAGATGTTATGAGTGGTATGTGATAAGGGATATATCTTCAGAAGATTTCCTGCTGTTTCCGCAGTGTATGATTAGATGTTATGAGTGGTATGTGATAAGGATATATCTTCGAAAGATTTCTTGTTGTTTCCGCAATTTTAGAGTTACCATAAGATAGAGTCTTGGGTATGTATTATAAATAGAGATGCTAGCGATTAAGAATAATTCAAGCCGAGTTTTACCAATTCTTCAAATTTTGAGTAAAATATTTATTTTTTATTTTTTTTAAATTAGTTTAAGTATAATTTTAGGTTGTATGTATGTTGTAATGAGTGCATCAGATTGACCCATGTGTGAAAATGCAAGTGAGACATATAAGTTTATACCACAGCGGACATATTTCATTTTATATTTTCCTTTGAAGTCCAAGATAATTTTTTAAAACAATATTTATGTACCATACAAATACAAACACACACACAAATATATATATGTGTGTGTGTGTGTGTGTGTACATATATACTTACTTACATTAGGATTGACTTCGTCTACATGGCATGTATAAAATAAATTATACAAATTAAAGTTGGTACATACATACATACATATGTGTGTGTGTGTGTGTATAACAATTAAATCAATGTTTTAAAATAAAACAACACGTAACAAATACATTCAACTAGTTTGTAATTTAAAAGACATTCGTTCAAATAATAAAATTAATCTTGCTTAGATCCATTTGTTAATTAATAAAATAAATCAAAAATTTTAAATTTTCTTTTGAAAACAACTTTTGAATTTATATTAACTTAATTTTTTTCATGTAAACAAATACCAAAATTATTTCAAATCTACTTGCAGTATATGCATTCATTTCTCAACTTTATAACATGAAACTTAATCTATTAATATATTTTTTCCAATAAATAAATAAAAATTACACAAACAATAGTTTTTGAAACAAAAATGTATTAGAAGACTTGAGCATATAAAATTCATTATATTCAGATTTAGATGTGAATCAAACACACAATATGAATAAACAAAAAAAGCAGCGATTAATTTAAAATTACTAACATAGATAACATATGAACAATAAATAAGAAGGATAATGAAATATTAAGACATATCAACAAGATGAGAATGAAACTGATTCAAGAAATAAATTAGAGATCTAAATAATATTCCAAAATTCATACATGCGAAAGAGATACAAAAGGTGGAGGATTCAAAGCGTACAGACGTGATGAACTTACATATAAACAAAATAGAAGATTACCTTGAGATGTAGCCAAGAGAAACAACTTGAAGATGAAAGGATTTCTCGATTCAATGAATTAATGTCTAGATCTTGCAACATCCGGGAGATAACCGCTTATTTATTTTAATTTTGTTTGGTTTTGATTTGGAATTTTGTAACCCTAGCCACCAAAAAATTGTGAGATGTAGCAAGGAGAGCGAAAAATGATAGACGGAAATGAAAATTTTAAGAAGGAAATAAAGATGTCATTAAAGATACGATGACTCACCTTTTTTTGAACCAGATTTTGTAAATTATGTTTCTATACAAACACAAAAGGCAAACATCCCCAGAGTATATAACCACCAAAGGAAAGAGAAAACCAACAAATTAAACACTGCACAAATAGAAACACATGCTCCATACCACCCATATCTTCATAATTATGCAGCCCAACCCACACTTTAGAAGCCCATCCTTAGCGTTCTTATCGAAGCTTCTCGATTAACACGACATACATGCTTATGTCCACTATCTTTACAACTTACACGAGAAACAATCTTCATTTCAGTTCTAACTTAAGGGACGGTTTGGTTTTATTTTGTATTTTGAGTTTTGCATTTTCAACTTGCACAAGAAATACCAAGAAATAAAAGAAGAATATTTATAATTCTTAGTCATTGCAACGATCAACGGACAACGAAAAAGTTGAATTGTTCTTCGTGCTTTTGTTATCTCTTGAAACACGAAAAACAAAATAAACCAGTTTTCTATTTTGCATGTTAATTTTATTTTTCAAATTTGTTTGTTTTTCAACAATACATACGATGGACATGCTTTTGTATAGAGGAATACACAAAACTAAAAATGACAAGCCAAATGGAGCCTAAATTTTCCTATTCCGTTCATTGTAGCTTAATAATGGCAGAAACTTCAATAACGCCATCCTTCAGTAAAATTTCATTTTACTTAAAAGATATGAACTCACAACATCTAGATCTTGTCCGATCTAACTGCTAATCATCAGATCTACCCATAAATGAAAGATTTGGTTGGAATCTAAGCTGCCACTACTAGAGTCCCATAAACTCCTCATTGTCTACAAATTACAGTGGAGTACCATCGATTACTATCGACAAATAAGTACTTCAAACTTCATTTATCTTTTCCTCCTCTTAACACTTTGCGATGCTAATGAAATTTTCCTTTGCAAGCCAACAATTCACCCACTCAAGCCCTAATGGATCTATTTTTGAATTAAATTTAAGCTTTTTTGTTTACAACGTATGTAAAATTTATGTAATAATTAAAAATGTAAAGTAATGCAGGGATGATTCATACCTCATCACTAATGGAAGATACACAGATCAGTAATTCATCGATCTAACCCTCGTTGGTGATCTCTTTAACACTATTCTCTACTTGGTTCTATGTCAATGATGCTACTATTGTTTGCATGCTTAGATTTCCACATTTTGATTATCACAAGCTCATTGATCTGTCTGCATACATTTCGTTATATATTATGTATTTCTGTTTGTAAATCAAGTTGTTCATTGTTCGACGTTGGCCAACTAAGCTTAGCAAAACACCACTTCGACACAGTTGTCGGCTACTTACACTCGAAAAAAAAGAAGTTCACTATCCTTATTCAATTCTTGACGAAGTATACATATTGGATTGATTGAAATGTGTTGTTGTACCAGTCTTTGCTTCATAGGAAGAAAATTACTTATTTCTCTGAATACACACATTGCCATCTTAGGAGCATGAATTTTTCCAAATACTTTAGCCCAATATTTTTGATTATAGGAGGTCCTTATCATTTCTCATACCCATTTAAAGATGTACTGACCATTATTTGAACACATCCAGACCTAATAGTTGGTGCTATTATTACTAAAAAATTCTCCGGTTCTATAATTTCATTCGCACTCTTAATTACTTCCCCAAAACAAACACTCAAATAATCACAATTTATCTGTAATCCCATGCAACCATACATAGTTCTTAAAACTTCTTTAATTGCTTGCCCACCCTTTGTATCTACTTTTGCAAAAATAAGTATGTCATCTGCAAATATAATATGCATGAGATTATTTGTACTTGGTTGAATCACGTTTCACTTTCCCTTGCCGACTTTGTTGTGCATGAGCAAGTAAAAAAATTCCATTAAATTGTGAATAACAAAGAGGATAATGGGTCTTCTTGGGGAAGCCCATTAGAACTTTTAAGAAAACCGTCAACGTCGGCTTGGTTAAGAATTGAAAGGGTTGGAGAGTTGATTTGCTATTAATTTAATCCATATATTTGAAAATTTCATACTATGTGACATACGAATAAGAAACCGTTGATTTACTGTATCATATGCCTTTCGAAGGACATATTCAAATTTTCTTTTTTCCCGAACCCTTTTACCATTTCATGTGCATACAGAATGCCATCCCCAATAGATCAAGATGGTATGAATGCATACTGATTCTCCAATATAAGATCAGCCAAATATAACTTTAATACGTTGGAGAGTGACTTAGCAAGCCTTTATATAACATGTTTCAGCATGCTATAAGTTTGAAATGTTGAATCACTTTTACTCTAATGGTTTTGGAAATCATATTCAAGAATGTATGATTAATCCCTTTAAGGATTTCCCCACTTATAAAGGTGTCATTGACTGCTTCAGCTAGTAACCCTTTGATAATGTCGCAATGCAACTTGAAAAACTTGGCATTGAAACCATTAGGGCGAGGGGCTGTGTTATCTTCTATGCTAAAAATGGCATTCTTGATCTCATATAGTTCTAATCTATCAGTAAGAAAACCTTTGCCATAATCTAAAATTATTGTCTTTCAAACACCTATGAAATAGCCAACTGTTTGTTATAGTTATAAAGTTCATAAAATTTTACAGCTTTGGATGGAAATACATCCAAATCCGAAGAAATTGCTCTATTACTGGAAATATTGTAACTCCAATTATCTATACTTCTCTTATTTGACATCCGAGCATAAAAAAGTGCAGTAGCCTCATCATATTGGCGAAGCCAATCACACTTCACTTTCTATCTAATGTTAATCATCTCTTCCTGAATGGCCCTCTCTAACTTCTTTTTCAATATCTAAGTTCACCCATTATATTCGCGTCGCTATCTGATTCCAATAGTCTTCGAAGTCTAGCACTCTCACACCTGATCTTCTCCATTTCTTTCCTTGTGTTATTTTTTTTGCCTTCGACCATGGACCGAGTATTCCTTTTATTGCTTCAGTTTGCAAATAAACTAGTATAAAGGCCTATCCTCTATATCAATTTGCCATTCCACCTTCACTTTACCCCGATAGTCTTCATATAGGGTCCAATGATTCATGAACTTAAATGGTTTCAATTGATTTTTCTTCTATTCAACAAAGTTAACAAGAAAAGGTGAGTAATCACTAACTCCTAAAAGGAGGCACTTCGCATTTGTATTCGAAACCTTTCATCCATTGGACATTCAGAAACCCTTTTGTCAATTTTAATCAAAATGTTTCTTTTATGACTCAACCACCATAACTATTGAAAAATCTGTATTGTTAGCTCGGCCACACCAGTTTTAATCATCCATGCTTCCATATTCTAGCTTTCCACTAAATGGAACTAGTTTTCATCCTTCTTTTCATTAGAAAATCTGATGCAACTAAAATATCTTAAGATTAACTATAGTCTATATATAGTGAACACATCATCTTCTAGATTAACCCATAATTTCCTTCTTAAGAAATCAAAATTTTAGCCATATACAAAGTAAAATTACAACTAACTCCCTTTTTTTTGGTCATTTCCAAGTAGATATGTTGATCACTCGCACTCATAATGTTGCATCTTCATTTGTCCAAGTCCAACAAATTGAATATTTTGCATTTACAATAACAAGCTACATTACCAATTATCTCCCACTTACTACCCATCTTTCTACTAACTTTCTGAATCTCATGTACTTTTTGTTTATTCTTTGAAAGCCTAAAGCACCAATCTTGTGTTTATTGATTGAGTAGCAAACCTCGCTCAATCTATTAGGCTTACGAAAGCCCCTAACATTCCAACAAGCAATAGACATTATTTACCTTTAGAGGAACTTCTAAGCACCCTACCATGCTTAGAGCCTTTCACTTTTGTATCCTTGCTTCCTCTTTATCCACCCATTCTAAATTTTTGATCATCAATTGATCATTTTCAATATTTACAAATTTCTCCTCTAAATTAATGTGTCTTTGATTGCAATTTCATTGACCTAGTATTGCATTTAGGGTTTTTCCAGATTAAGCGAATTACCAAACATTACTGAATTGATGTCCATCAATGGCTCTGGCGTTTGTTTCGCACTTGTAATACATCAACATTATTATCATTACTAATTTTGACATCAGGGTTTTCTAAACAAACAGAATCATAATTCAAAGGATGCGATCTAGATGGCGGTGAGTTAGTTGAGTCAATGTCTTATTATGAGTATCTACATTTCAGAATTAACATTGCAGCAGTCGGTGACTTTCTTTTGTGTTGTATTGATTCTATGGCTCCCTTTTCTTCCAAGGCAGAAGCGATATGTGTCGATACAGTAGGAAGGATAGTTGCCCCCTCCAAATACATAACTGAGGACATCCAATCAATCCTCTTTGACTCTTCTACTCGCTGTTCTCTTCTACTTTTCTCCTCTTTCTAATTTGCCTTATCACACAAATCCTTCTCCACTACCTTATTGTCGTTTCCTCATTTTCTCCCCTCAATGATCACTTGCTTGACCCTTTTTAATTCTACAATAGTTTCCTCCATCTTTCCGTACATATTGGCGGCTTCTCTTGAACTGTTATCAAGTCTGTGCATCTCCTTTCCTCCATCCCAATGACGACATTCCTTTCTTTAATCAAGGTTTTCCCTATCATTTCAAAACCAAAACACATCCTCTACATTTCAATAATGGCCTACCAAAGCGTGGTGGTTTTGGGTTAGGGCCTTAAAAGTTCCAAAACTCAATTGGTTTTAATTCCATTAAATCCAATTTAAATTTTCCATTGATATTGTAGATCGCTATGCGCATTTATAAACTTTTCTATATGCACTTTAATAAATACTAATTCTATCCAAATAATCAAATGAAATTTCAATAATCAATATTTCATAATATTAACTAATTTAATCTATTTAAAATTCACTTAGTATTTATTCTATTTAAATCCAATTTAAATATTCTACTGACATCGTAGTGTTAATAACTTTTGCATATGCACTTCATTAAGTACAAATGCTATTCAAACAAGTTCAATAATATTCAATAACTAATATTTCATTAATATTAATTAATTTTCAATAATTAAAAATTAATTAAGTCATGTGGTTCATTCGGAATATTCATCGTTTCAATTGTGTAACTTGAATGTGTAAATTCAATCAGCAATTAATATAGAATAATCTAAATATTAATGTTGACACGTTACCTTAGCTAGTAATGTGACATTTTGGTTGAATTTATCACATACACATTCCTATGAGTGCTATGTATGAGGGTCCAGTAGAGATGTCCTTACTAAACACTGTTTCTATGGAGGGAGCTAAGGAAGAAAACCCAAAAAGGCTGGTGGGAAATCATAAAAGAACTAACATAAAAGGGGAGGGGTACCCAAAGGAAAGAAATAGAAGAAGGATATGCATTGTAGAAAGTGTGGCATGAAGGGACATTTCTTAAAGGAGTGTAAGACGGATCTTTCGAAGGTCAATTGCTATGATTGCAATTAATTTGGGCATATAAAGTAGGCATGTCCAATAACTCAGAAGGCCAGGTGGTACTAGCTTATGCACTGGAGGCGATCCCCAGCTTGAGTGCATAGCCAGTGGTAGATAAGGGAAAGAAAGTTGTGATTGAAGCTTTGTTGACTTATTTGGTTTATCTATTTACACATTATTTGATACCGGGGCTTCACATTCTTCCATTTTTAGTAGACTTATTGATGACTTACACTTAGACACTAGTATAGTCACATACCCTGTATTTGTTTCACACCGTGTAGGAGGATCGACCTATTTTTCTATTTCATGTAAGGGTTTGAAGTTATTCATTTTAGTGGTCAAGTTTGATTGCGATGCATTTGTATTGATATTTTGTAAGTTTGGGTTGAATTTGGGCATAGATTGGATGATGATGAACATGGGTATTTTACATTGTGATAAAAAGATGGTTAGGTTGAGCACATGTAGTGGACGTAGCTTGGAGGTTTATTGCGATCCTCAATGATCATTTATGTTGAGCTACTTATATCCATTGGACCTATCACATGATGAGCTTTGATTCAACACCTGTAGTTATAGATTTCCTAGACGTTTTTACAGAGGTCACCGTTCTCCTACTCAAGAGAGAGATCGAGTTCATGATTTATCTTGTTGAGAATGCCAGAACCGCTGCCTTACCATTAAACCGTACGGCTCTAAAAGAAAGATGCGAGTTAAACAAGCAGTTTAATGAGTTGTTGGAGAAGGGTTTTATTAGGAGGAGAATTTCCGAGTGAGGAGCACCAGTCACCTTTGCAATCATACAGATGGTTCTCTGAGACTATGCATTGAATATAGGGAGCTGAAAAAATTGACAAAGAAGAATCGGTATCCACTACTCCGCATAGATGATCTCTTTGATCAGTTAGCTGGAGCTGAGGTGTTCTCACATCTTGAATTGGATACTAGATTCCACCATTTACGGGTAGCTACGTGAAGATAGTATCCAAAAGACAGCTTTCCGTACACCCAATGGACTTTATGAGTGGTTTGTCATGCCCATCGGATTGACTAATGCACCTGCCTACTTAGTTGATTTGATGAGTCGTGTTTTTAAAGGGTTGCTTAACAAGTTCATCACGGTATTTTGGGATGATATTTTGGTTTAGTCGTGGAGCAATGAGGAGCACATTGTTACCTTTAGGAGAAGTGCTCGGTACACTTCATTCGCATAAGCTGAAGGTGAAGTTTCGAAGTGCCACTTTTGGAGAAAGGAGGCGCACTTCTTGGGACACATCGTCTCAAAAAATGGATTAGCGTTTATGTGACGCCCCACCTCTGTGCTCACAATAACAAAGAGTATTAAGAGAAACACCGTCCACCGTCTGTTATTACGAAGAATTAGGCTGGATAGGAGCGGTCATCCGTAGTTAGGCCTTACACTAGTATTGGTTATTTCGATAGGAGTGGTATATATTTTTATTTTTCATCTCTTATTTATTTACTCCCATCGACATACCCAATTCCAGTATAAAACGAACTACGATGGTTCGTAATAGTTTAGGACAATAAATATAATAATAACACAGATAAGTCAAATGCAAAACATAGATAATAAACCAATCGAGACACACTAAAGACCAAAGAGAAGTGAATCCATGATAATTTTGCCCAAATAGGAATTGACATGACTTTCTCGCTGGTAGAGTCAACTGAAGGACTCCACCAAGTTATTAAAAGAACATTCCTTTAATAACACAAGAGTCTACTTTTAATACCATTAGCATTCCTCTTCGTTTGCAAAGTTGAAAAAATACATATCTTAACAAATCTTACTTTAATGATCCCTTCGATTTCCAACAAATCGAAAGGTGCCTTTTTACAGTTGTATAAGGGATACCATAATCCAATAAGAACCTGGCAAGGGTATTTTTAAAAAATTCCTAACCATCTTCAACAACTCATTGTGAGGGAACAAGAATACATCAAAACATTGATGAAAGATTAAATTGTTTAGTAGTATAACTAACTGTGTTTTTTGCCTAGCCTAAAAAGAGGGTGGACAATGTTGATTTGGAGCAAGGCATAACTGTATCACTTAAGAGGCAGGTTCAGAAAATGAAGAGGTTGCAATGTAGGAAACATCCACGGTAGAAGACATCATAAGACCAGAAGCTGCAGGTGGAGGACATGGGATATTATTGGTAGAAGCATGTTGTCTAGAAGATGTTGAGGCAGCGATATGTTACTGTATGGGAAATTGGCAGATGGACTTGGATTGGGTGGTCAAAGCTTGTATTTGAAGAGGGATTTGTTTAGGGAAGGTAAATCGGCATTAGAGAGTGCCGATGGTTTGTAAACTTGAGCGAATGTGGTGGGGGAGGAAGTGTATTAGCCAATAACTCAGGGATGACACGATTCCAACAAAGGGAAAAAAACCCTTTTTTCAATTTAATAGCATAGAAGAGAAGAGGAGTGGTAGAATAGAGGCAGGATGAAGGAGGAGACTAGTTGATGATAGCTGAGAAAGTAGAACTCGATTACGAGGGAGAAGGTGATTATACCATATAAATTGTTGTCATTAAAATAAATTCACTTTTGAATTTGATTTTATAAAGTAATTATTGAGTTCTGCAATATTTCTAGATCAACTATGAAGATATTTTATAGAGACAAACAAGAAACTCCATGGATAAAAATAAGCAAATGAGATCAAACACCCATTACAAGTATCTTTGGCACTCTCCTTTCATTCAGTTCTATTTTAATCCCTAGCATCTTCATATGAACAGACTGAAATTTGCAAGTCAAATTTGAATTTTGGAAAAAGAAAAACAACATTATTCAGCAGTACGGTTATTCTAAAATTCAAATTTTAAGGGAAAATATTTTCTCCTCACCAATAGACATATCCTTTCATCTTCTATTTAAAGGGTCTAGAAAATGAATTTTAGTTAGTAATTTTCCAATATTCTCTTACTCTTTTATTTCAATAATTCAGTGAGAATAACTCATTTACAGACATCCAGTCTCTTTGCAAATTCATACCCTTTTGGCCATATTTTTCAAAGATTTTCAAACCACTAAAGATTAAAGAGTTTGTATTTGAATTCTCAATTATTCTCCCTTTGGTCTCATCCAATTCCTCTTTGAATTGAAAGATGTATTTCTAGTGGAGGTCTACCTCTCGTGCGCCCTCAAGAACATCGGCCACCACTACCCTGCGACGTCCCCCAAATATCGTGAGTCCCCTCCTTGCCTCAGTCGCAAATTGTTCGAGCCGACAACAAATCACACCTTCCCCATCATCGCGACCCTCAAAATCACCATCGGCATGAGTTGCACTCGGCTTCGATTGAAATCGCCTGGATACGAGTGATAACTCGATCAATTGATCTCCTTCTCCTTTTCTTTTTCTTTTTTCCGTAGGCATCATCAATTCCGAAATGATTTGGAAAAAAAGTGGCTCGATCGAAGTTAAAAAAAGGAATTCGCCAATTAATTTGGAGACGGGAAAAAGAAAATGAACCGAGGTATAGTTAAAAAAAATTTTTTTGGTCATTCATTGTTTTTTGTAAAGGAATCGGCTTCTGTTAGAAGATTAAAGAGAAGGACGAGGATAAATATCGATTTGGGAAAGCTTCACGAGTACGCATTGAAAAAAAAATATCTCTGACATATGTACTTTAAATTTTATTATATTATTAAATATAAAAAAAATCTCGTATTCCATAATGCGAAATCCCGAACCCTGAATCAAACATGCCGACAGGCGTTTATAAGGTCTTACCCGCATTCCGAGCACAATGGAACGCGTTTTGAAAGCTAATTCGATCATATGCGCGGGTTTCAGAAGTAACGATCAATTTTAAATTAAATCGATTAAAATAATTTGAAGCGTTTTGAGCTGCCAGGGTCAAATGACAACTCCGATTGCTACAAAAATTGAAATCCGATAATGCCCTACTATTTCGGATCCAATGGAACTGGTTTCGTCGAATTCTGAGACTGTGCCTCGGAAGGCTATTTTTAAATATCAATTTAAACGATATATTATTAAAACTGAACAAATCACCTTTATATTAAATTTCAACCATCCCATTATCTTCAGTATCATCATTATAAATTTTATAAGCTTTCAAATTATTTTAAACAGGCTTAAAATCTCAGATCCAACAATTTACCTAATTTCAATTATTAAATTCAACATTTATACTATATAATTCAATGATTTAATTATCAAGTAAATATTGATATCTTGAATTCAAGTTAAAATTAACATCTAAATATTTTAAAATAAATTAACTATTCAAATTTAAATTGTTAGAAATTCCAGGTCGTCACATTGCACATCTAATTTTTGGGTAGTAAGCAAACAATCAAATGACCAAGCTCTTATTCTCTCTGAATCAAAGTGCTGAAGAGCATTTGAAAGACTTTGTCCGAGGGTTTCATGATGAACTGCGATTGAGAAAGAATTATTATGAGTCAAGGGCCGCTGAATAACCATTCTACATGTTAGACAACCACATATTAATATTGTAAAATGTCCGATGTGGACGTTGAGGGTGATGTGTGACACAATTAAACCCGCTCTGATACCATGTTAGAGAAACACATGTTATTACAAAACTTCACATTACTAATTGGTAATGTGAAAGAAGGTCTCTTAGTATTTATGCATGATTTATATTGTAAATTGCCCGATGTGGGACTAATCCCAACACTACAACTTGTACCGTATGGAACTTACTACCATTTTTGTAGTATCACCATCCAAATCATATTCGAAACCTCTCAAAAGACTTTGGAAATATGCCAAAGATGAGCTCCATAATAAGTAGAAAAGGAAAGAACAGCCTTCTCGAAAAGAGGAAGCTCGTCATTGAAGCAAAAGAGGCATGGACCTTTTGCTAAAGAGAGTCCTAAGGACATCCTTTGCTAAAAAGCGTACTAGCTGAGCCAATCTTGAGAAGGCGGCAGACCACGGCTTTAGATGCTGACTCGACGAGCACTGATCCTAAAGTTACGGTGCTTTAACCCTGGATGTTTATTCAATGAGCACAAATCCAAACATTTGAAGATCTTGGTCTTGAATAAAAATATGGATGAGGAACCAATTCTAGCACTTAACGGACTCTGGGCGTGAGCATAAAGCATTCTACCAAGTGAACTTCAAAGTGCACCACATACTAAGAGTCCTAAGACGGTCCAACTCCAAAAATGAACCTTGGCCATGACTAAGTCCAACACTGATACCTAAGGGAATATGATCCCATGTGCATAAATCTCAAAGGTCTTTATACCATGTTTCCAAAGATATCAGAATCCGAACACCAAGACATCAGTTACCAATTTATTTATTAAAAATAATAGCAGTTGTTTTTTATTTTATTTTCTAAAATCAAAATATGTACAACAATTTTTGTTGGACCGGCTAAACATGGTACGAATTTGAGCAGGTATAATTATAGCTGCATGATATTTATGCCCCCATATTATCCACCTTTGAATTGAAGCTGTATGCCCCTTTCCTCCATTCTTCTAGCACAGCCTAATATGTATTATGCAATTTAATAGACAAACAAATCTATATTTCAAGTACAAAAGTAAATATCAATGTTTAAATTCACAAAATTCCCAATGTATAAATATTTATATAGATAAGGTTTAGTATTATTACTTATGAACCATTATGTGTCAGGTCACGCAAAAGCAGTTCAAGCCTAACATCCAAAGTAAAATAGATGCAATTTCAATCGATCATGTAATCGATCATCCAAAGTAAAATAGCTTTGGAAAGAAGCTAAAATTAGTCAAAAGAGAAGCACGAGTAGAGGATACTTTGAGCTTGCAAAGGAAAATGGTGCACTATCATGATGATTCAAATTATATTGTACATGCATGTAATAGTCTAATAGATGAATTTAGTAAACTAATTCACTTGTCTGGCAAAATTTTCTTAAACTGACCACCACCAATAACTTCCTACCTTCAATCCTTAGAGAAGTGATTCTCTGTTTGGTAAAAGAATTCAAATTGTCCTGCATTTTGTTGAGAGCAATGACTTACTAACCTGAATATTGTTTAAAACACTTAAGTTCCACAGTTCTCCCCACTAAAACAGAAACAAGGTGACGATAAATATGATGTTATAACAGATCATTGAACAAAACAATAATTACAACATGCACAACTTACCGCATTCATATAAATATTATCACCCACCCAGGTTTAAACGTTATTCTTATTTTTCCAAGCAGCGTCATGAAATGTCAACATCCAAAACTAAAATGTACAGTACAAAATCATCTGGATCCCAAGCAATCTCATCTTCCAATAGTTGTTTTTTCCGATCCTGTTAAAAATCGGGATGCTCAAAATCCTTACATAAATATTCATATTAAAAACAAGGAAAAATTAAAAATTAAAACAGAAACAAATATTGGTATACAGGAAATATGATGATTCAAAATACATGCTAATTCATACAGTTTTTTCTTCTGAAGTATTGCTTAAGAAGCTTGCCGAAATATATTATTTATAGATGCCAGAATATGATAAAATGTAGAATTATCTTGAAAATTGAAATGCAAAGGAACAATTGGTAGATCAACTATTGTAGATACATCATAAGAAGGAAATCACAAAAGAGGATTCACCATACCTGTCTATTCAAAACACACAATTATTTTAACGCTTGCAAACCAAAGAGAGGCACTGAAGACAAGATAAAATATCAGTCTCCCAACATACCCTTTTCCATATCTCTCTCCCACTCACTCCCCCACTTAGTAAGAAATAAAATGTTAACACTACTAATAGATAGATGTTTTCTCTGACGTCTATAACTTTACACAGAAACACGATGGTCAGGTTGTTTTCTTGATTCATATAAGAATATATTTTCCATATCATGTTCTAGTCATTGAATATATCATCTTGAACTCCAATGGCATACGGTGTACCATTTGACTAACATCAGAAAAATCTAATCCACAACACAAGGTAACTCGCTATTTGATGAAGAGTAACGTTCTGCTTCGTATTAAGTCCACTGCGAGGATTATCATATTACCATTCAAGTTTGAGTTTTTTGACCATGAGGTTTTGTTGAATTGATCATATTTATTAAAGGATATATGACATGCGTTAGATGTGGGTTGCATTGTATAAGTAGGTACATGGGTTGAATGGATAAGTCCAGCATTGTAGGTTTGTACATAACGATCGTAGTATGTATATGGCATGTCAAAAAAGTAATGTAATCTATGAATTAAATGGATAAATCCCACACTACAAGCTCATATAGAACATTCAATATAACGTGTATATATAGAAAACCTATTTGAACATAAATAGATGACACAATTTGTGACATGATAGATCTCAATCATTAGACATCCCCTTTATTTCAATCTCGTATGTAAACATAACAAGATACAATGGTCAATGTATATTATGTCTAGAACCTATGACCTCTAGAACCTCGGTCTAGAGCGTCTTATCACCAACCACTTAAGTTACCGATCCTTGTATATGTCTATTAGTTTATAGGAATTTACAGCAAATAGCGATGATCAAATAGTCTTTTCAATTCTATGCGTAATAAATTAACATTTGACAAGAATGTTAGATCAAGGAAACTATCAGATCTCATTTCAGTTTGGCCAGTCTCTTTCTAGAGTTCCAAATAACGATGTCACGCTCGCTTTTGGTACTTGGAAAAAACAAATCTGGATCGAACCTATATTTACCCAATTGATACAATTTGTTCATGGACTTTGTATGGATTTGATTAATTTTAGCTTCAACAACTAGACTAGCATTTAATGTTGGTCAAAGCATATGATTACAAGGTTAATTAAATGCCATTAATGAAACTAATAATTCACCATTCTTAACAATAGATCCAGTAGAACTGTTGGAAACGTGAGCTATGGTGCATGCCAAAGCTTTGTTAAGTGGTTTCTCCCACTAAATCCACTTGGCATTTTGTGCAGGATTGTCCAAAAGAAACATTACATATAGGTGATACCACGGTTTTCATTAGTGGAAACAGGATAGATATCTCACAAGCATGCAAGAGTTGGTGGTAAAAAATTCTTCATTATCCACGAGAAGATTACTTGTGGTATTATCAACCCTACTCATTCCCTTTTTCTTAGCCATTGTGCTTAGTTTTGAGTATGCTCATCTAAGTATAACCATTTGTGGAAGTTAATGTTATCCCTAACATTTGAGATAACCAAAGATTTAGAAAACATAAAATAATTAGGTTTTTGCTTCATTATCCATACATGCTATATCTTCTGAACCCATATAATTTCAATCTTTGAAATGCGATAACATTATATATCAAACTTCAAATTTTCTATTCATTTTCAACGTTAAAACATTAATTTTGTGTACTTCTCAATGGTATGTTCTGTTATTACATATAAACTTTCTAAAATCATACAATTTAATATGTAATTTTAAACGCATCGATTTAATTCAGCTTTAGCTGCATTGAACAAATTGATGCTTCAAAATTTAATTTTTACAAATTTGACCTTTACATATGGATTTCTATCACTAAAAGAACATAAAATTTATGATTTAATGATGAAAACGGGTTTTAATATGATGTTTCCACAAACAATCATTCCATATTAAAGATCCAAATTAAAATGAGGTAGGAAATGCGAATAAAGGGTGTGAGAATGCTGATTGTATATGAAGAGAAAGACCTGATTCATAAATAAATATAGACGAGAGTTTTCAATCAAGATTAGTGACAAAGACCTACTGACGAATTTTCTTTAGAAATTTCACTGCATATGAAAATTGTTCCTAACATCTTATATTTTATACCGAATGTGACTTTTCTGCAATCACATAACTATGGAAAAGTTAGGGAAAAAAACAATAATAGCTAATAAATATTTTCTTGGCCTGGACAATGACATACAAAGTAAATGCTATAAATTAAACACTAATAGTATAATATCGGTATATACAATTTTACATACGCTTATGAACAAAGTCATAGCCAATATATAAGCACAAATAATATTTCAAAACATCATTTTAATGTCTAAAAAGTAAAAACATCAATCTAGTGGAAATAGAAAAGGTTATAGCGAAATAAGTAGAGGCATGCTAAATGGCACGATTTTATTTAAACAAAAAAATCTATCATACATTATATTCTGCAAATTACGAGACAAAGGTTAAACAGATTTTGAAACTTCAAATATTATAAAAAATTCGGCACGTGATATGTTATCTTTTGCATGTAATTTCAATGCAACAAGACCTTTTGATCGACCCATGTGATACCAATAATTATTATTTACTTTCACGACAGCAATATATCTAGTTTTGCAAATATAATTAACGAAAGTAAGTCTCATTGTTTTAGGCATGAATCAAACATTAATACATTACATTTTAAGTCAAGTTTATAGCAAAATATAAATAACTACATTTCAATTAATAATAAATGAGGTTTAAATGGCGAGAGTTTGATATTATATAGATAAAAGTCACTTCTTTCCTACCCAATTTGATACTAACAGTTAACTTACGAAAAATGATTAAAATGACAAATTTCAAAGTTAAATTATGTTGATTAATATCCACTCGCCTTATGATGAAATTTTTAGCGCCAAAACTCCTACGGGTAAACGAAGAGATGTAGATTTATTTTAAATTTCTTACTTTATTTACGCCCTTCTATTTGATAAATAAAAAAATAAAAAAAGCTTAAATTATCCACTACAATGTCATACTGATGTCATACTGAGAAAATGTAAACACGATCCTTTTTTTAAGATTCAAATGTGCACATTACCTTGGGACTATATATCCATTAATATTTAGCGAATGAATCCACCTAAGTTTATATAGATTTGTTAGTGGAAATGCATTTAGAAAAAAAATCATTGAGTTACTATTTTGTCTTTTTATTAAGAACAGTAATATCTTCTTTTTTTCCTTAGTCTGTTACCGTCATGTATTTAAATTCAACTCACTGTGTGAAAAGAAGATGTTTAGGGCCAATACGCCTATATGTGAATGGATAGAATTAGATTTGTTCTAATTTTATTGCACCTTTTTATGCATTTTATTTTTCTAAAGAAATGAAAACTAAGCAAAGAGTTTCTTTTTCCAACGGGTTATTTATATGAAATAAAAGGCTAAATTTTAATGTTTACCTAGTCTTATGGAGAGAATATTCATCTTTTGTATTAAAATTTGAATGTACATACTATCTTAGCGCTAGCAAACTATTAAAGTAGTCAAGTACTCTTAGTTTAGTAGTAAGATTATAGAACGAGAATTTAGATGTCTTTGGTTCCAAACCCAGAACATTGATTACCAACTTAAAACAAATATATCTTAATATATTTAGCACCACATAAATTCATGTTACTTAAAAATGAAGGTAGACTTGTAATTACAAACGCATTTAGGAACATATGAAAACCCCTCAATTATCATTCAATCATTTTTACAAGAAAATGGTAGTAGTTTTTCTTTTGTCTTACTTTATTAATAAACCATCACACATTGTGAAAAAACTTAATGTTACACATATGGTGTAAAGTGAACTTTCAAAATTGTCCTCATTTTTTTAATTAAAAATTCGATACATCTAAAGGCCATAATTTTGAATCCCAACCTTTACAAAAATACCATTTTATTTTTTAATAAGAAAATTGTAAATAATTAAGGTAATGGATTCATAATCCTATTTCTAACAATGCTCTTATATTTTTTAGTCGAAAAACTGTTATACGAATGAGGTCATGAGTACGAATTTCAATCTTGACATAATGCTTCTTTATTTTTTGTCAAAAATAATACATAAATAAGGTCATGGGATCGACCCAGAGCTATAACACGAACTATGTTTTTTTTTCTTTCACATTTTCAGTTTATTCATATTATTGATATCATTGGCTATCTCTTCTAGAATATTGATTCTTAGCAGTTTATATTACATTCGTACATTCAATACCTTAATTATTTAGCTATATATCTTCATGGACATCAATTCTTTTGTTGGAAATTACTTATGGCTAATTGATATTCTCAATAAAAATAATAATTCAACGCACCGCATTATGTTTGAAATAATTTCAAATACAAATTATTTATGGTTTATCAAAATAATGGAGCGAATGTAGTTTGTACTAAATATTTATCCTTCATCGCTTAGGGCGCTTTCATTTGTAAGATAATTTTAAATTGAAAACACTCTAAGAACATTTGTAATTCACAATGATTTTTTTTAATAATAACAAAATTATAAACAATGATCAACAAAACTAAACAAATAAGATCAACTGTTAAAAAATGGTATTATTGATTACCACATAAAGTATAAAATATCCGTCAAAAAAGATTTAAGTATAAAAAAACTGCACAAAATTAAATGATTATGTGGTCAGGATGGCCGAGTGGTCTAAGGCGCTAGACTCAAGTTCTGGTCTTTGAAAGAGGGCGTGGGTTCAAATCCCACTTCTAACAATTTTTTTCTTTTCTTTACTAGTTTTCCTACAATGTAGACTGCATTGCTAATAGCACCATAATTTCCCCTTGATAATACCATATTTCAAAATATTAGTGTCTCCAAATTTTTCCACTTCACAACATGTTGTTCATCCAATGATGTTATATTGAATGAATTAAAGTTCGTTTGGCAAAACCTCATCAAACAAAATATCATCAATTTGTTTAGTAATGTACCATTGAATGAGTAGAAGTTTGTTCAATGAATCTTTGTCAAACCAGTTATTCATGTATAGATTTGGTATTATATAAATTAATGTGAAATGCATTAACAATGCTCTGAAATTTTGTATTTATCTTTACTCAAAATTGCAATAGGTACATAAACAACGAATTTCCAAAATGCCACAAATTTCCTGATTCGACCATGAATTAACAGATCTTATTAACAGTATGTTTTTAATTCTACCACGGGACAAAGGTGAAACGATATTATTTCAAAGGTCAAATTAGAAAATGTTGAATATGTATGAATGAATGTATGTATCAATTCCATTATAGTCCATCCCGGTTAGGATACCTGGCTTTCACCCAGGCGACCCGGGTTCAAATCCTGGCAATGGAATTCTTTTTTTATCCCCATTATTCATCCCTTCGGTATATAAAAAATGTTAGAAATAAATTTTAATACAAATATAATAAATTGTTTTCTTTTGAAGTTAAATATGGTAAATGCAATTTCTAACATACCTCTATTTTTTTCTACTTTTTCCATTAGAAGTTCAACCTTTTGGAAGTTGGAAACATCATAAGAACACATATATAACTTGATGGAAACATGTTTCACATTCGATAAAAACAAGTCCCAAATATATGAACACACATTTCTAACGAAAGCAATTATTTGAAAGAAATATAGATAAATATATTGACGTAAATATAATAAACTAGCATTTTAGTTTCTTTAATTGATTAAGTATTGTAAAATACTTTTCTAACATAACTTTTATTTCTCTTACTGCTTTTTCCTGCAAAAGTTGGAAACTTTTAGAAAGCAAGTGTTTCTCACTAAGAATTACAATTTGACGTTTTCATATTCAAAAAAGGATAGGAGCTCGTTTGAAAATTGATGGAGACGCATTTCAACGAAAGCACATCTTTGTTGAAAATAATTCTTCAAAAGAAAATTTTATAATCATTATACATACACATATTGAATTGAATGAGAAAATCTGGTATACCAAGTGAACCAAAGTTGAATAGCCTTTTTTTCATTCTCCAATTAAACTCTATACAAATCTATGTTAACATAGAAAACAATGCTACTACGTTTAAACTAAAATTTTATATCGGTTAGTAAAAGTTTTGGAGTAAATAAAGTAACATCTTAAACAATAATGGATATGACTATACTATTTAAAATACCCAAACAAAGTAAAGGCCCTAAAAATTAAATTTTATATAGGTTTATAACAAAATAAATGAATAGAGTTGTTTGATAGAGCACATTTCCATCCCCAATTTTCGTGTATATTTCGCAATCGCGTTCTCTCATTCCCGTGAACAAATCATAATCATACAGCTTCATAAATCAAACCTCACCCACGAAGACATTTTTATATATATTCTTTGATCAATTAATACAAACAATTTAAACATTTTATCAGAACTCTTATAATCTTACGATTCAAATTTGTCTATGATCATACCTATCCAATTACGCTATGATTTTAAAATTCTAATTCAAAATTTAATTAGAACCGCAATTGAGATAAATCATTCAAGCCAAGCTAAAATAAGAATACGCTATCCCACATCACTGTCCCAGTAGATACGCGCTCTTGCTTTGATCCGTAAAGTCATAAGTTCGAATCCTACATAGCATAATTCGAGCAATTGGACATATGTTAAATTGTAGTATGTAAAATCAAGTTTGAAATTTATATATAGAGCCTTAACCATTAAATCAATTTCAAATATATAAACTTTTACTATGAAAAGAAGAATTGATGTATTTGCATGCCTTAATGTCAATTTCCATACACAAATTTTGAATGCAACTTACTATAACACCCCTTGGAATAAATAAAACATGGTTAATAATTTCCAAGCTCTACGACAATACAATATATGTACGGATTAGTAAATTTGCTATGCGATTTTTTTTAAATGCACGGTTTTGTCTAAAGATGACTAAATGAAGTTGTGAGTGATATTTTTCAAATGCTTGGATTTGTCTAAAGTTTGTTGTGGACAAATAAAATTGTTATGATGTTTACTTCTATATTCCAAAAAAAACATGAAATTTTTTGTTAAACATAAATAAAGTTCGCTATCTTTCTCTAGCTATCCGCTCATTTTCCTCATAGTTTTCCTTCTTACTATTATTTTTCTTCACAAAATCCCGCAGTTCTGAAAATGTCAGGTTCTATAATGTAGAGGAAAAGAAAAAATTGTAGAAGAAACTATACAATGTAGATGCGTATTAAACATAATCTATGCTTATGAACAATAATATAGTTTAGTAGTATTCCAGGTTCAAACTCGCTCGATTCCATTGAATGAGGGTTTACATCTGATCTCTAGACTTTGTATTACTTAATGATATAGTTTTCTACATGGTAAGCTTATGCTTTGGCTTTCATTTTTCGAATCACATTCAGTCGAATCAGATAGCATGTTGATAAATCTGAAAATTTAGAAATCCAAAACAATAGGAGGGAATAGAAGCTAAGCTACATCAACCAGTTTTTGTACATGCAAAACTACATTAATAGAAAATGACTTGATAATAGAACCAAAATATGATGGTCACCGAACTGCTAATAAATAGTGGTAAAAAAAAGTGACGCTTGCTCTCTAATTCATTTGGCATCGGTTGAAAAAAAATCAAAAAAATTGAGATATTAATGTTATTAGTTTTGATCGTATTCTAAGTTAATATGATATACAACAATGACTGTTGTTAGACGTATAAATAGTTTTTATATTTTAGTAACTTCTTTTTAGTGTGAACTCATTGAAGAAGGAAAAAAAACTAATCGTGTATGCAATATGCAACAGAGATAATAAAAAAGAAAAGTAAAGTTCTTAAATAATCAATAAAATTGATCAAACAATATGGTCATTGTTAGTAAATTTAGTTTCCCTTAGTACAACATAAATCTAGCAATCCCAAAGTTCCCGATTATGTAGAAAGTCATTCGAGTAAGCAAATGGTAAAAGAAAAAAATGTATATCATTAAGAAAAGCTACCTATATGAATACTAGGATAACAACATGGATGTCTAGGTTGAATATTATTGTTTAAACTAGTTTAAAAACTGAAGGTAAATTTCATAAATTTAACATGCACAAGTAATGTACATTTATTTAAGTTGAGTATACCTTTCAAATTAACAGTATGCAAGTATTGATGGAGAGCTTATTGATTATTAACATTGTTTTCTTAATTCCACCATGGTATTATGATAAGTAGTGTTTGAAATTGTAGTATGGAAATTGACTCTAAATATGTATAGGTGTATGTACAATATACATAAGGCTGGTAGTGCTTGAAGAAGAAATAGAAAAGCAGCCCCTTTTTTTCGTTTTCTCTTTTATCTTTTTATTGTATGATATGTCGTGTTCAGAAATTGTAATTCCGGTTTGTCAAAATTAAAAATATGAAGGAGACCTTTAATTTCACATGTAGCTGACATTGACTAACAACTGCAGATTTTGAGCCACTAGCTATCAAAATCACACACTGGAATTAAGGTATCCTCATTTTAAGGCTATTAAACTAATACTGGAACATTAGTTCTAGAATTACTTAATACATGAACATAGTTTAGCGCAATAATTAAGAAACACCACAACAACAAAAAAGGACAGTACTTCAAAGTACATTGCACATAAACCATACTTAACAACACATAGAACCAATTACTAAACTCTCAAACTTTTATAAACATGACATTATGTACTCCCATAGTGAAACTACACAAGTTGGCTTGGGATTTAATGATACTGGTTTTTTGATGAATCTGAGATTTTAGTTGATTTAAAACAGCAAAAAGGAAAATATTAACCAAAAACAGGCTAAAATTTTTACGTACTTCATAATTGAACAGAAAATAAACAAAAACAATGCAAAATCCTAAACAATTCCGTCCGTGCATGGTCAAAGCAAGCCGTCAATGCAAAAAAAAAAGAATGGACATACATGGTCTTCTATATGAGTTTGTCGATGATCGCTAGGTGTTTCGCCGTAAAATACTCCAAGATATTATCCTCCGTTTGCAATGATTTCATCGCATGTAAAACCCGCAAATTAGGATGTTTTTTCTTTGCATTTCAAGCGCGATGGGAGCTGATTGAAAACAAGGAAGAGGAAAAGTTTTTCCTTCTCAACCATTTCAAGCGAATTAGTCTGAAACAATCATTGCTAACATGTGTTTTTTGGACACATGATAATAAAACCCATATAAATTTAACGTTCATCTGGATTTGCATTGAAATACTTAGTAAATGAATTTATGCTATTGTTTTACTTATTATAATTGGATAGTTGACCATAATTATAAGTTGGCTACCAATTTTCTTTTTAAAGAATTTCAAAGTAACAGATGAATTGAGGGAAAATTCATCTTTAAAAATAGGAATAACAATAATGCTTTAAATATTGTTTACTCATGATTCATTTTTTAAATCTTTTCTTTCCCTTATGGTTCTACTTAGTTTTCTTTGTTATTCTTGACTCAATCATGCTTGCATTTTTTAGGTCTTCACTTTTTAAATATAGTTTTTACTTAATTGTTTGCTTAATCAGATTTAGTTATGATGCTCTTTGTTTTCGTTTCAACATACACACACACATATATATATATATGTGAGCCTAACTTAGATTATTGAGTCTTGTCAAGTTCTAGTGGTCCAGTGGTTAAGACATAGTGGAGTTGCTACATGTAGTTGTAGTGGCACCGGTTCGAATCCCAGCGGCCACAATAATGAGACATAAGTGTACGGGCCCTATAAATCCCGGTCTAACCAAAGGCCAGGGTAAACATAGTTTCCTTGGCCCCAAAGTTTAGAGTTCAAAAAATTACTCTCCGTATCATGTCCGCTTCTTCCGTATTCCCTCCCCTCTCCCATATTTTCAGCTCCGTAGTCCTTCCCCTTCCCCTTCCCCCTCCCGTCAATTCTCTCGTACCATCTCCCTCTCCCACTGTCAACCAAGTCGTGCTTCCCCTCTCTCCCATCGTCTCTGTCCCTTCACCAACATCAACTAACCCATTCTCCTCTCCTCCAACCTGTCATGGTCCATCATCTACCCTTTCTGCCTCTGTTCCTTCTTCCTCCAATGTCCTCACTGCTACCTCGCCGAAACATCCCTCTCATGTCCCCCCTGACCCCCTTCCTTTACCTCTTCGTCCTCCTCTCAACTCTTCTCCTTCATCTCAGTCGGTTGTCCCCCCTCCTCCAGTACAGTGTGAACGGAAATGGACTTCACTCTTCAAGTGCAAACCCAAAAACACTGGGAAGTACATCCCCGTTGACATGCTCCCTGTGTATGAAGGTAGTGTGTTAGTGCCTCCTCCTGAAGTGCTAGCCGCAGGTGACGTTATTTGGAATGATTCAGTAGTTGGTTTTTTCTTGGACATGCCATTATCATATTCTGCTGTTGTTCTGAAGCTTAAGAAAATATGGAGATTAAAAGGCTCAGTTACTGTCAAATCAGATGGCACCATATTTTTATTCAATTTCTCTTGTTCTGATGACAGGGACAAAATCTTACAGAGTGACCCTATTATTATGAACAATAAGTTATTCATCATTAAACAGTATGATGCTGGTGTTAGTAATGTTACTGGTATTGTCACTGCTGTTCCAGTTTGGGTTCACTTGTATAATCTTCCTATTTATGCTTGGTCACCGCTAGGCATAAACTGGCTTTGTTGCCACTTGGGTAAACTGTTATGTATGGATGAAATGACTGAAAAGCAGGAGAGGTTGAGTTATGATAAATGCCTGATTGAAGTCAGACCTGATAGGGAGTTAGTAGAGGAATTTATTGTCAAATTGGTTGAGGGGGGTTATCAGAAAATTACTGTTCAATATCTTTGGAGACTGCATGTTTGTGTTGACTGTAAGAACTTTTACCATACAACAGCTGGTTGTGATAAGAAGGAAGGAACAAAAGGTAATAAAATAGTTACAACCGCTGAAAGAAGGGAAGAAGGTGAAGAAGCTAAAGAGACCAAACAATTTCGTCAAAAAGTCAGATCTTTCAGGCAAAAGATCATCAGAAAATGGCAGCGTGTTAAAGGTAAAGAACTTGGATTTACGGTGAAGAACAGTAGTATGGAACAAACAACAACAGTGAAAGTAGTAGAAGTTAACGTAGCAGTAGAAGAAAGAATTGATGAAGATGGAAAGGTTGAGGAAGGGGAAATTGTTGTACAGGGAAAGGATAAATCATGCATGGGAATTATGACACATGTGGTAGGTAAAGATAGTGGAACTATACCCATTCAAACTAGTTCTGACATTGAGGACAAAGAATTAAGAGATGTGCAAAATGAAGCTAATGTAAATGACAACAATGAAGATTATCTGGTTGTATTCAACAAATTTGATGACTACAAGATTTGGAGGAGGCACATACATTTTCTGAGAAGCATAAAGAATGTTTGAAGGAGGATGGAATATGTGATGATGCAAGCAGTAATATGGCAGACCAAACAAGTAAAGATGCTGAGGTCCAAACAGTGCAGAACAACACATCCCATAAAGAAGCAAATCTTGTGAAAACTGATATCACACTGCAGAAGATAGAAAAGTATATAAAACTGCTGCTCTAGTAGTAAACAATAGAGGGTAAGAAGATAGTAGTATCAATGTGAAAAGTAAACTTGGTATTGAGCCTAGCTCAAGTGGTATGAAGGACAAAAAGGGTAAAAAGATGAAAGTAACTCACAAAAGTGCTGAATGCAAACAAGATGACATGAACAAAGGTGCACAACCATGCACGGCTGACATCAACACAGTTAACAACTTAAACCCTTCCCTCCCTGGTAATGTCAAATCTCCCAATAACCCCTATTCCAACATCATGCCTCCCCTTGCCTACAAATCGCCACCCTTCCTCACAACCACACCTCTTTCCTCAACTCCTCTTTGCTTCTGAGTTGCCTAGCAGTAATGTAACAATAATGAATAGTTTAAACAAACCTAATTCAGATAAAACTCCTAGATACTTGACCTCATCTCAAGCAGTGACTAGGAGAATGAAGATTGAAATGCTTAATGCTAGTGCTCCCCAATGATGACGAATATTGGAGCATGGAATATATGTGGAGGTCACCAAGTTATCACACTTGATCAATGTCATCTTCTTATCAGCAAGCATCAGTTATCAATACTAGCTATTCTAGAAACTAAATTAAACCTTGCCATGACTATCAAGGCAGCTAACTATGTTAAATCCGACTGGAGTTTCATCAATAACCTTGATGAAGCACCATACGGTAGAATCTTGATTCTCTTCAATCCCCTTCAAGTCCAATTAACAACCATACTCTCCACTCCCCAGCTAATTCATTGCCTTGCTCATAACTCCACTGACAATACCAACTACCATGTCACCTTTGTCTATGCCTTCAACTCTGTTGTTGCTCGTGCTTCATTACATTCGCTAATCCCTACTCTGAGACAGTCCTCCTACCCATGGCTTATCTCAGGTGATTTCAACTGTTGTTTCAATCTCTCTGACAGAGTACGTGGCAACCCCCTATCTCGCAATGAAATCCAGCCTCTTGCTGAAACCATTCAACATGCTGACCTTGTCCCTATTAAATCCGTTGGTATTTCGTATTCTTGGAATAATAAAAGGAGGCATGGCAAAAGAACCTTCTCTAGGATTGACCACTCCTTCTCGAACCAATCTTCTCTTGACAAATGACCTCTTCTTTATACTAATCTTCCTCCTCCTCCCCTATCTGATCATTCTCCTCAAATTATTCATCTGCGAGAAGCTGGCAAGAGAGGAAAAACAAATTTTAAATTTTTTAATTCTTGGGTGCTTGAACCTGATTTTAAAACAATTGCATTAGCCTCTTGGAGTAATACTAAGTATGGTAACCACTTATACATTTTGCAGGAGAAAATCAAAGAAATGAAAGAAGTCTTGAAGGAGTGGTCGTTTAAGAGATTTGGTAAAGGAGCAAAAATGAGTTCAATGCTTGAGGCTGAGCTTGTTATGGTGCAAACTGCTATGATGAATAATACTGCTGATGATAGTCTTGCAACTACCGAAAGTTTGCTGTCCCAAAAGTATTATGTAGATCTGGCTAAAGAAAGTGACATGATTCGCCAAAAGTCTAAAATAAAATGGAGTGAGAAGGGAGATAGGAACGGTTCTTACTTCCATGCTAGTCTCAAGAATAAGCAGCGACGTGAGAACATTGCATCTATCCATGATAGACAAGGTATCCTTCAAACAACTGATGATGATGTGAAAGCTGCTTTTGTCCACCATTTCTCGTCCCTTTACGGCAATGATACCAACTTCACCCCCTCTATTGATGATATTCCTCACGACATTCTTCCTAAATTATCTGTCGAAGATTATGATGCATTAAGCAAAGAGGTTACTGAAGAAGAAATTGAAAAAGCAATGTTCTCTCTCAATGCCAACTCGTGTGGTGGTCCCGATGGATTAAATGCTAAATTATACACCTTTTGCTGGACGATTGTTTCGACTGATGTGTGTAATGCTATCAAGCTGTTCTTTAAGAAGGCCAAAATCTATAGATCCTTTAATTATACCAATATTGCTTTGATCTCGAAGATTAAGAATGCTCATAATGTGAATGACTTTCGCCCTATTTCATGTTGCAACACTATTTATAAATGCATCTCCAAAGTCATTGCATCTATACTTATGGAAGTGCTTCCTTCCATCATTTCCAATAATCAAGCAGCCTTCTTACCTGGAAGAAATATCCTTGATCACATCCTGCTTTCTCATGAACTGCTTAAAGGGTACAATAGAAAGCAATCTCCTCCTAAAGCTATGCTGAAACTTGACATCATGAAGGCTTTCGATATGATTCAATGGGATAGTATAGTGAGAATTATGGGATACATGAACTTCCCGCCGCACTTTATTACGTGGATCCACGAATGTATCTCAACTACAAACTATTCTGTCATTGTTAATGGTAACACTGCTGGATTGTTTGGTGGTAAGCAAGGTATACGGCAGGGGGATTCGATTTCAGCGTATGTCTTCATTATCGTGATGGAACTGCTGACAGGAATGATAAACATGCTCATAAGTCATGGTGGCTTTAAACTTCATCAAGCTTGCAAAGAATCGCAAATCTCCACTCTCATGTTTGCTGATGATTTAGTCATATTCCGTTCTCCGGACATCAACACTGTTAAGAATATTATGATAACCCTTGATCAGTTTTTTGCGATGACTGGTTTAAAGGTTGACATTCACAAATCTGATATCAAGATTACTGGAGTTAGTTTACAACAAATGGCTGAAATTTCTCATGTCTCTGGTTTGTCCCCAAACCACAATACTATATCCTACTTAGGGCTTCCCCTTGCTTCTTCTAGAATTACAACCTTACAACGCCTTCCCTTGTTTGAGAAGATAACTGCAAGACTAGAATGTTGGACTGCTAGGAAGCTTAGTCAAGATGGCAGGCTCACTTTAATCAAGTCTGTGCTCTTTGCAATGCAGGTGTATTGGGCAAGGACCTTTGTACTTCCTTTTAAACTTGTTAAAATATTACGCAGTGCATTTATGAACTTCCTATGGATGGGAAAAACTTCTGGTAGATACTTTGCGCCGATGAAATTCACCAGAGTTGAATGTCCCTTGAATAAAGGTGGGCTTGGATTATTCAATTTAACTCAATGGAACCAAGCTGCTTTTGCAAAACACATTGATACATTCTTCAATTGTTCCACCAGTCTCTGGGCTGCCTGGTCTAGAAGAAATGTTATCAGAGGCAGGAGTATATGGACTATGCAGAAGCCACAAAATCTCAGCTGGACATGGCAGTGTATCTTTAAACTCAAGGAGACTTTTCTTCCTATCATACGTATAAATACAAACCCAATATATAACACTAGTTTCTGGGATGATCCATGACTTGAAAAGGGCCTGATTCTAAGAAGACAATTAACTTACTATGAATTGTTGCAATCTGGAATTCACTCTATGGCTATGGTTAGGGATGTTGTTCAAGACAACCAACGGTTTAGATCCTTCTCTTCTAATTCGAGAATTCAGCACTCCTGGAGCATGATCAGACTGTATGTTCCTCTCAACTCGACATCTGCTGAACTTGTTTGGGGGGAGTAAAAAAGTAAATTCAAAATTGGGGAGGCTTATGAGTACTTGATGAAGAACAACTCTCTGCCAGAGTGGAAGTGCTGGAAGCGTACATGGAATAAGGATGGTAGCATGCGTGAAAATCTATTGATGTGGAAAGTTCTGAACCGTGCTATTCTTACTAGAGTCAAACTCGTGGCCATGGGTATGAATGTCACCATATACTGTACCTTCTGTAGAGATCATCCTGAAACTGTCGAGCACTTGTTCTTTGAATGCCGGTTATCAATGTGATTTGGATTTCTGTGAAGAACAAGCTCTGGCGTAATAATGTTGCTAATCATAATCTGTACAAATGGAATCATATCTATGCTTATACTGGGTGCAAGCAAGTGTTGAAGAAGCTATCTACTGTTGTGCTGAAGAGTTTTATTATGGCTGTTTGGACAGAGCGTAATGTTAGGATTTTTGACCACGTAAATTCGAAGAGAAGTACTGTGCTCGAGCAATGGGCCATGCATGAAATAAAGCGAGACTTGGGAATGTTGCAGTTCACTTTTGACCCAGGGATTCTTCGGTCTTTCAATAGCTAAGACTTCTTGGGTGTTGTGTTTAATTTGTTTTTTCTTCTTTTTTTTGTGCTTGTTTCCCTGTGTTTGTAGCGCTTTGTTTCCCTCTGTTTTCTTTTTCCTTTCTTGCTGATGTTTGTGTGTTGTTCTATTGGTGCTACAATAAAATGGTCTGGGAACATCTAACCCCGTCGGCCTTGCCAAAAAAAAAGATTATTGAGTCTTTGATAATTATATTGGATCCTATTATTTGCATCTGTCTTATTGATGTTAGTGATGAGGTGTTACTGTTGGATTATGGATTCAACGTAATTGGTTCCTTCGAGTATGGATATAATTGATTGGCAACGTCGTATAACTGTTATCAATGGAGGTCGTTGCTAAATTGATACTAAGGATTCGTTGGAGGCGGCCCTTCTTGAGAGCTTATTTCGGCTCTAGTTTTGGTATATTATATAACATTATGGACTCTAGTTATTATGTTGGAATGTTTATTTTTTTTTATTATGCGAGTTTATGGTATAGAGCTACCTACCCGACTTGTTGGTGGCTTCTTTGTAAGTGTATAATAAAATTATACGAAACCTCTCCCCGATACAGAACCACTCGTTTCCTTAGAAGTGCATTGAAATCTAGAGATTATTAGATCGATAATTTAACAAACTCGTATTTACATAGTACCCATGTCGTACAAAAGTTGTAGGGATCTGAATCTTTGTTAAAATGTATGACAGAATGCAAAATGTATTCAAAAAATACAAAGATTATGAAGTTTAAAATACAACATTATCATTTATGTTTATGTTACTTGTTTACACTTAATATGGTAGTTAAGGTAAACTGAATTTTTAACATGTGCCAAGTGGGTAAACACTAATTTTTCTTTATAAAACATGTATTTTATAATAAAGGAAGTGAACAGATCATTATTTGTGAAAATTGTATTGCAGTTTTAGAAAAGTCTGTAAAAGATTCTATAAAAATGATAATGGTTGAAACTAATTGTTTCTAAAATAGCATACATACATAACAATGGTGGTACTATTTACACTCATCTAAATACTTACCAACGCTACTAAAATATTTAACAAAATTAAATTATAAAACCTATTTCAAAAACTCACGTTGAACTTAAAAGAGGATCTGCAAGTAAACATGAACAGTTATGCATAAATAGAGAAATAAATGAAATTTAATCATCAAACATAATTATTTTCAATTCTATCAACCATTAGTGGTAAAAGAAAATGAGATGAACAATGGAAGAGGAATATTTTATCAATTTTAGATTAGGAGTCAATAAGCTGAGATATTTAATTATATTTAAAATATGCATAATGTCGTTAATTTTCTAAGGAAATAATAATAATAATTAATTGTATTTGGTTATATCATAGTATTTTTTATTACAACTGGTTTCGTTATTCTTTTTTGTTTTTTTATCGAAATAACAACAAAGCAATGGTGATTAGATATTTTTGATCAAAATGTTGGATATGCCATGTTTAGTAGTAGGTGAAATGGGTAAATTTTTTTAAAAAAATCTTTATTTGGACCATAACAGGCTCATGTAAACTATTAGTAGTATAAAATTCAATCTACATTTTAAAATGATGTCTTTTTTATTTTAAACTACTTATATTTATTTATTTGATATACGATATATACATTATATATGATATCACAATATATAATGTAATAGCAATAAACATATGTATAAATGTATACATACACACAGATATTGAAATTTATACATATTGTAGCTATAGATGTTAATTTTTTATGCATATCAAAGGAATATATATATATATATATATATATATATATATATATATGCACAGCTATATAAGTGTGTTTAAATATACTAAGATATATGCATATGGTTGATATAAACATATTATTAGTACGACATATATATAGTATATACATACAAATGTATATAATGTATTGCCATATATATATATTTATATATATATATATAAGTTGTAAAATCATGAAACATATATTTATATAATTATATAATTCAAATACATATATATATACATACATATGTATTTATTAAATTTATTAAAATCTATCTAATTTGACTAAGTAAAATATCAATTTTGAATCTGAAAATGTTATAATTCAAATTTTTAATTCGATTCAGTCAAAATATTTTATATGTAATCCGAAGTATTTTTATTTCAAAATAATGCATGAATCGAAATTAAAAAGACAAATATCTAATTTTATGATTAAGTCAAATATATGTACATACAATTTTATGAAATACTTAAAATATTTCTTTGGGCCAAAATATACATTATGTATAAAATAAATATATTTATATCTTTAATGAGAAACATATTATATATAGATACATACATAATTTCTTATAAAGTTGAGAGTATATATATGTGTGTAAAATATTTATTTTATTTTAAATACACACACACACATGAGCACTTATTTTTTATTTAGGGTAAAATTATTTAATTTTAAATAATAAATATATTTTTATATCCCATACGGTTATTTTGTACCAAACTAATTTTAGTCTATGGTCAAAAATTATATTTTAGATGGATAACAAATTTAACTTTTAAATGTATATCGATTTATGATACATATTCATATAAATTATTTTATCTAAAATAATAAAATGAAATCTATATATATTCACGTGTCATTGACAATGTATACTAATGTTAAGGTGTGTACATATATATATAGAATTAAAAATAAAAGGAGTTTACCTAGTAGATCTTGTCATTGGTGATTAAAGGTTATAAGTTCAAATCCTAAATTTTACGAAAATACCTCGTTACCTTTCAATAGGAAAATCGTAAACAATTAAGGTAATGGATTCAGGTCCTATTTCTAACCATGCTCTTATATTTTTTAGTTGAAATGCTATTACACAAATGAGGTCATGGGTACTAATTTCAACCTTGGCAAAAATACATCTTTATTTTTTTCAAAACTAATACATAAGTAACGTCGTGGGATCGACCCAAAGCTATAACATGAAATATGTAATTTTTTTAAAGTTTTCTATCTATTCATTTATATTATTAATATCATTAATTATCTCTTTTAGAATAATAATTCAATGAGTTTAATTTTACATTCCTACATTTAATATTTTACTTATTTAATCATCTTTATGGACATCGATTCTTTTGTTGAAAATTATTTATGGTTAATTGATATTCTTGATAAAATAAATTCAATACATTACATTATGTTTGAAATAATTCCAAATAAAACTAACTATTGTTTTGTTGAAAATCTTTTTATATAAAATTATCTTTCACGTGTCTACCTCATTTATACTAATCATTTTCTCATTCACAGTGGTGTGAATGTAGTTTATACTAATTATTTGCCTTCACCACTTATGGCGCTTTCATTTGAAATGATTACTTTAACTTGAAAATGCTTAAATGATTTTTTTAGTAATAAAAAAATTGTAAACAATGATTAACAAAATTAAATAAATAACTTCGACTGCTAAAAGATAATACTATTAATTGTCATATAAAGAATGAAATATTCGTCAAGAAAGATTTAAGTATAAAATTAATGCACTAACATTAACAAATACATGGTCAGGATGGCTGAGTGGTCTATGGTACCACACTCAAGTTTTGGTCTTTGAAAGACGAGGTGAGTTCACATCCCACTTCTGATAGTTTTTTCCTCTTCTTTACTATTTTTCCTGTAATGTACAGTGCATTGATAATGGCACCTAAATTTCTCCTTGATAATACGATATTTTAAAATATTAACGCCATCGAATTTTTGCATTTCGTAATATTTTGTCCATTCGGTGATATTATATTGAATGAATTAATGTTCGTTTGGCAAAACCTCGTCAAAAAATAATAATATCCATTTGTTCAGTAATGTATCATCCAATGAGTAAAAGTTTATTCAATGGATCTTTGCCAAACCATCTTTCCATTATTTAGATTTGGTAGCTCAATATTAACAAATCTTATATGAATTAATGTGAATTACATTAGCTATGCTCTAAAATTTTGTATTTACCTTTATTGACAATTGTAATTGGTTCATAATTTTTTGATCCAACCATGAATTTCTCAAATGCTGTAGTTTTTTTCATTCAACCACGAGTTAGCAAATCTTATTAATAATATGCTTTTACTAGTATTACTGGACATAGGGGGAAAATATCATTTCAAAGGTCAAACTAGAATTTTTTTGAATATTTATGAACAAATGTAAATATGAATTCCATTGTTGTGCGACTGGTTAAGATACCTGGCTATCACCTAAGCGACCCGGGTTCAAATCTCGGTTGTGGAATGTTTTTACTTCTATCCCTATTACGCATATCTAATTTATTTGGAAACATGATGTGAACACATTTATAACTTAATGGAAACATGTTTCTCATTTGACAAAAAACAAGTTCCAAAATACATAAACACACATTTCTAGTGAAAGCAAATATAGATAATATATTTACGTAAATAAAGCAAATTGGCTTTTTAATTTGTTATATATTGTCAAATCTAATTTCTAACATAAATTTTTTCTCTTCTTGCCTTTTCTGCATAATTTGGAAACTTTTAAAAAGCTAGCATTTCTCACTAAGAATTACCTCACTCACAAAGACATATTTTTCATATTTTTTTTCTTATTAAAACATATATCGACTTTTATCAGTTACGTTTTCATGACTTGTGTAAAACTTCACTAGTGATTCACAATGATTTTATTTTTATATAGTTAAATGATTGTTGCAAATCTCCCTCGTTGTAGTCAACCAGTTAGGATACTTGGCTTTCACCTAAGACAAAATGAGTTTGAATCCCGATTAATGGAATTTTGTATTTACTTTGTAATCCTTCTACACATGTATCATTAAGCCTAAGGATTATAATATTAGTTAGCATAATTTATTTTTAAAAAGCCTATTAATTGATAGGCCATCAAAAATAATCGTGTTAACTTTTGAACGAGATAATAGAAAGCTATTGAAATTAACTAGTATAATAAATAAAATACGTCTATGTTTTACTTAGTGTTAGCAAAAAAACTTGTTAACATCCCCAATACTTTGTGGTTAGCAAGAAATATTGTTCATGCAATAAAAGAAGATTGTTAGAAGCAATCACTTCTTTCGGAACCCCTCTTCCGATTGGGTTGACTTGGACACGCTGCTTTTTGTGGATGGTTCTATGAAAATATTAGTAGTAGTCAGTAGGTCTAATCAACCTTCTTGAAATGAAGGTTAATAGGAACGCACTCCTTTCGAAACCCCATTACTGGGTGAGTCGAAAGTAGTATATCAGACATTTATCCCTTTTGACCATGTTGAAAGGTCCATTTGGCCTTTAAAGTGAAGAATTTGCTTTCAACACCATGGTTTATGTTCTTCAAGTCGAACCCATTCGAAAGGATTGTATATATTTTCATGGAGTATATCTTTCAAAGGAACTTATCCATATGATATTGCCTGTATACAATTGCAAGCTCTATTGTATGCAATGGAAAATCATTTCATATAATGTTAAGTTTAATGAACTTATGAAGGACAAAATATCAACATCATCATCCTTATTTATCATTATGTTTCAATAAGTACGATGATAATTTGATTCGTATGCATATTATCCAAGTTGATCCCATTGCATTGCATAAGAAAAGTAAATTTAAAATATAAGCTAGCATCATGTGCAGTTGATCATTAGACTAGCTAATGATCTCCCTTATGATCAAAATCTTTATTGAATCCATGCACTCCTTCTTTTCATCATTAATCTAAAATGAGTTACAAGTAAGAGAGACTTTTTCCAAATCAATTTAGGGTTACAAAGGTCTGATTGTGCTAAGAAGTAGAAGTATGATTTTTGGATTCCAAAATCCGGTCCCCAAAATCGGACCCCTGGGGTCATATTTATAGATGCAGATCGACCCCTTCCCACCTTCATCCTTTCGACGAGCTCGAAATGTCTTCATCCAGCCTTCCACGCTCATCCCTTCGAAGAGGTCGAAAGGTCTTTCTTCAATCTCACGTATGTATCCTTTCAACATAGTCAAAAGGTCTTCCTTAATCTTGCATGTGAGTCCTTTCGACACTACCGAAATGTCTTTCTTCATCTTGCGTATGTATCCGTTCGACCTAGTCGAAAGGCCTATTTCAGTTTTGATCCTCAAATCTTAGAAATGGTCATCAAATCCATTATAGCCAGCTTAGCGTTCACCCAAATGGCCCGAGTGTAAATCTCAGAAATGGAACTTTGTGTTTACTTCTTTTGCATGTTTTACATATACCATTATACTAGATTAATAAAAAACGATCAACTAATGCAAACTTTTTTATCACAAATCTTATAATCTTACGACTCGAATCTTGTTTATGGTCAGACTTATCCATTACATTATGTTAAAATTCTAATTCAAAAATTAATCAGAACCACAATTTGGATAAACCTTTCAATCCACATTAAAATAAAAATATGTTGTTGACCATCATTGTCCCAATGGTTAGATGCTCCGACTTTCATCCGTAAGATCACATGTTCGAATCATACATAGCATGATTCAAACAATTGGGCTGTTAATTTGAACCATAAGCAAGCCACTTTTAAATTTCTTATGATAAAGATCATGTCTTTTGACAAAGCTATTTTGGATATTTGAACCGATATAGTGCAAGTGCTTGTACAAGACCAGCTGTTCATTAAAATTAGTTACATGAAAGCTTGGAAAACATTAAGTAAAGTGAGAGAGAAAATACATGGTGATTGGGCTGAATCATATGCGTAAATGCCATAGTATTTTGAGGAGATAAAGAGTACCAATCTTGGCACTATAGTTCATGTGATCCATGATGAAGTTGAAGTATTTGATCGTGTGTAAGGACTGAGATTTTCAACTCTCGAAAATCGACACTAATACATCCTCGGTATTCATATGCCGCAAATCCTAGTGCCAAAAAGTTCGATTGTTAGGGGAAAAAGAAAATAAAGATAGAACAGAATCTCATGTTCCAAGCATCGTTACCTAAACCTGAAACTATTCGGATCTGACCCGAGTATGTAGAATACTCGGATCAGGCATGATAAACCAGCACGAGATACTCGATTTATAAATTGATGCCAGTTTAAAACCTTTGAAAAGAAGGGTATCTCATAAGACCACACCCACACATAAAAATGGATGGGTTTTTACCTTATGATAACCAAATCATTTTTATACGAAAATAATTTGATATTATTTCTAATGACATTCCTTTGAAAACACTTTTCAAATAATATATGAAAATAGTCGAATTGTTACATTGAATAAATTTGACGGCTTACTAGCTACTTTTTAAAAGTAGATTCTACAATCAAAACCATCAAGGAAACATATTGGAATTGGATTTCCAACATGATAGGGAACTATTGACTATTCAAACCCGAAAAATCCATATGTAACAGTCCTAGTTCACTCCATTGGCATTACATGATCTCTGTCAGCCTCCGAACTATACTGTTATACTACCATGGAACAGCGTATTACTCAGTGGCTTTACACGATCTCCATCAGCCTCCATACCTTTCCATTCATACAATATGGCAACAAGTGCCTATAGGGGACTTCCAGCATTAATACCCTGAAATATGTCCTTCAGACCACATAGTATCCCGTAATGTTCCTGGAGTGTGAGGCTCGTGAGGCTACGATCTGTAAAGCCACACATTGCTTTTCACAAAGCCACGCTTTGATCATCAAGGGTTCCACTTTTAATGTCACGTTGCCATTCCATTTATCATCATTGACTTCCATGAATATACAACCTCTGAGCTCGAATGTCTCAGAGAAGAGTGTTAAGCTAAGATAAGTTGCCTTCTCCGCATCCAAACAGGTGTATGTTTGCAAAAGTCAAAGTTGTGATCTTTGAAATGCAATATTAGACATTCGTACATATAAGTTCATTCTGGGACTGAACGAAATCCAAGGCACTCCTCCTACCACATCCTATCGAGAATTATCCCTAGGATTAGTAGTGAGTAGTCCTTGCAATCCAAAATTTTCATAACATAGCACTACAACCACATAAATACATGATATGATAAATTTCACCTTAAGGGACATGTGGCAAGCAGCTCTTCATCATGAAGATCCTCATCTTCAAAAATCATCATCATGTTTTCACTTTCGAATGTATACATTGGTTCGAAGTAGTTTTCATATAAGAGTTACCCAAATCCAACCCGGTTCCTCCGAACCAATCATCAATAAAAAGAAGTTAAGTTCACATGTGATTATCAATCATCAATCAATTTAATTCATCTTTTTATTCATTCATAGATATCTCTTAAAGATATATTTATTGAATTATTCCTTTATCTTCTTAATAGTATATGGAATCATTAAGCCTTTTTTATCAAATCATTTGGTTAATTTTACCCTTTTGAATCTTGAAATAACTCTAATCATTTCACCCTTTTTCGTAGGAAAACATTTCCAAATCATTTATTAAATCTTAACCAAAGATTTCTTAATTCCAAAACATAACTTTTAAATGGATAAAAATGATGTTATTTAAGACATAATTTAATGCAAACCCATGGTTTTTAATTTCAAGTATATGAATTAAAATAATTCCAAATCGTTTATTTAACTCATATTGGAACAATATTATTTTTAGGGCATCCGAGTTTTCCCTTCTATATGTTCCATCCCTGATCTAAAAGAGAAAACAGATGCCAAGTAAGTTTAGGACACTTGTTGCTCCATTCCTAACCTTGATTATACATCTTGTTTTGCCATTTAGGTCTCACAGGCAGGATAAATGTACTAGTTGTTTCCGCATACTCCTTTCATTTTAGAAATGATTTATAAAACTTCCAAATCATTATTTAAAATACTTATTCATTTATTTAGCCATTCCATAAATCCATAAAATCTCCTTTAAAATACTTTGTTAATCATTTGAAAACATTACAAAGGATCTGGAAAGAACGGTTGCGCTTAAAACTATATTTCAAAAGTTATTGAAAAGTGACGCGAAAAGTGCTTTTTAAGCTATATCGATTAAAACGACTCTTTTATTATTTGAAAATCCATTTTATTACCGAATTCACTTTTAAAACATTTTAAATGATTTACAAGATTTATTTAATATTTTTAAACAATTTAAAACATCATTTCCAAAGAAATCCACTTTTGAATTCCGAACTACAAAATCAGGATTTTTCCAAAAACTTGTTTTACTTATATTTCAAAATCTACTCATCGAAATCTCGAATTTCTTTCTTCTTTGGAAAACTATGGATATAGTAGTACGGAAAATTCTTATCTCATACAATTTCGAGCTATATTCCAACTTTTACACTCGTTTGACTTTTATGGCGCGAAATCGTGAACTAGCGTTACGGGATGCGCCTATTTTTGACTAACTTTTCGCTTACCTTTCTAGCTTCACTGAAACACTTTCATATCTTTATAAAACATTTGTAAATCATTTTAAAATATTTAAATCAATATTTTTTCACATTAAATCTCATTTTCACTTTCAAATCATTTTATAGTATTATATTATTATAATTATAATTTTCAATCGTTTTATATTTTCAAAACCATTAAGAGGTTAAATAAACTCCATGACGCATTATATGAATTAATTTTTATTAATTAACCATTTGAGCATCCTGACATTGAGTATATATACGCGGGTTGGATCGCCAAGAGCAGACTGATTCTTTTTTTGAACTTTGAATTATATGCTCCTAACCGAGTAATAAGACAGTTTGGCATTGAATATCAATACATTTCCGATCCTGTGGTGCCATTAAACCCAGTGCCCACTAGTTAGATGGACTTCATGTAGGAAAGTATAGCATAATAGAATTCCAGAATTGATCGTATCGAACATGCACGTGATCCCCCGACACCGTTGAGCAAGTATGAGTATTGGTATTAGCAAATTACTCGCTGTTGTATTTTGTAAAGTTCGGCTTGAAAATTGGCTGAGTATATTCCCCGAGCTCCACTAAATCATGATGTGGTTAGTGTTTTAATTTATACATTTGATTATTCATTTCTTTAGATCATATTCGTTGTTACTATGTTTTGTATTTCGCGTAGGCAAGCAGGATATATAGCACTTTGGATGTGGTCAACGAAATCGAAGATAGTCGTATGGAGTCGGACAAGGTGAAAAGTAAATGTATTGACCTATGATGTATACTCTATACGATTCTACATCGAAACTAGTTAGGGAGGTCAGCAAAACGTTTGCGTATTGTAGAAGAACGATCACGTGCTATGGAGGAGACACGTACAACAGTGGAGGAAGCGGAGGGAGGACAAACAGCATGGTGGGAGCTACATACAAAAGAGGAGGGAACACAAGCCATCGGCGTAGAAGTTCAAACTCAATGGTCCGTTTGGCATAAAGGAGAACAACAATTTGGGTATCTTGGTCAATCCACTCAAGAGCCAAACGAAGAGTTGCTGTAGTGGGAGAGACAACAAGAATAATTAATTTTCGGTCTCACTCAAAAACTGCTCCAACACCTGTTCCAACATTTGGCGAAGGCCGAAGTTCAGCCCCAATCATGTACAAAAGGAAGAAGAAGAAGAGAGACGCTTCATGAGGTTAGAAGGCTTTACGATTGATATGTTTTGTTGTTTGGCCGATAAATCTTGTTGATGTTTCATTAGTCGAAAAGGTGGTTGTTGATGTTTATGAAGTTGTGGATTGTATATTTTGTGTTGATCATATCCAATGTATTATGGATGGTATATTTTGTGTTGATGTTTATGTAATGTTGATGATATGTAATGTTGATGGGTTGTGTATAGGAGGAAGGTGCAGCAGCTCTCTGTCTTTGACAAGGGCATATTATTACTTGCGCATTTTTGATTTGCGCAAGCTATATTACTAAATATAGTTTGCGCACTTCAAAAATGTGCAAGCTATATTCGTATATATATAGCTTGCGATATTCGTATATATAGCTTGCGCATTTCAAAATTGCAATCGGCACAAAATCATGATATGGTCATGCATGATATTAGCACCGACAAAAGTAATGTTAGCAGCAGCAGCAATACTTCTATCATAATCCAATGCCCAGTAAGTAATTAACTTCAGAACTTGTCTCGGTATGTAATTAATTAACTTCTTATTATAAGTTGAACTTCAATTGGGTTATTGGGCCACTACAAGGAAAGGCTGATGTTTTGCGAATTGCAAGAAATAAAATAATACTAGTAAAATTGTTCACAATTATTTCACTATGGTGGTCACTCTAAATTAGAGGAATGCATTAAAATAGTGGTTGTAACTAATTGCTGAACAAAATAGAGAGAAGATGGAACTGTCGAGACTGATGAAGCACAGGAGCAATTCTGTGTAGAGTGCCTAACTGCCACAGTGCGCACGCCTAATTATCCATAACATATAAGCAAAAGAAATTTTCCATCAAATATACAAATAGAAAAAGCAAATTATGCTAAGATTGACATATTATTTCCATACAAATACGGAATTATATCCTTACTACTTTCATTTTCAAGTTACCGGTAAAAAAAAAATAAGATGTCCACCTCTTTGAAAAATTCAAAACAAAGATTTACATGTTGAAAATATGTGAAGTTTAAATCTTTAAACTCGTGGGTAGTTGATCTACATTTCTATGTTAACATTGGATGTTGCGGTCATGTTTGGGGTGACGAGCGTAAAGCATAGTGAGCTAGCTAAGCTATAGATTTCCTCATGATTTAGGGAAAATTAGGCAATGGCATATGGTCATGTGAGGAGAATTTTGAGGCATATGGTAATGGGTAGCAGAAGGCATCGTCTAGGGGTGCCGTAGGTCGCAGCCATGTCGCTTTTTCCTAGGGTCCTTCGGGTGCGACTTGGGTGTGACGGATTAAATGGGTTGGGTTAGCCATGTTGAAGGAAGTAATCACTTATTGTTTCTCAAGTAACATCAATGACTACGTTAATAACATTTTTCTGATAATTTAAAAAACGAGAATAAAGACATCCTCTCTGAGAATTTTGCAATAACAAGCTATTATTTTTCTTCAGTTTTACTACAGGAAAGACTAAGTGTACAATTCAAAATATATAATCATTAGGATTTCTCTGATGTTATTATCTATTAGTTTTCTTTGAAGTCACCAACAGTTGACATAACAAATGTCTTTAGCTCTCCACACCAAAAAGTTAATCTGCTTCTTTTACCTACAGAATAAAGATATAAAATTTATATTAAATCACTTTTACCAATGCCATGTCTTGCAATGGCCTTTAGCAATTTAGTGAAATTTCCAAGGGTTTTCTTGGATATTATCTTCACATGAAATTTATTTTTTGCAGTTTACAAAACATCAACCTTTCCCTGCAATGGCCCAATAACCCAATTGAAGTTCAAAATAAAAAACTTATAATAAGAAGTGAATTAATTACAAACCAGAGAGAGGTTTTGAAATTAATTACTTACCAGACACTAGATTATGACAGGAGTATTACTACAACTACTTACATTACTTTATCATGATTTCCCATCAGGAATGTCATTACTGTGTGATAGTTCAAGCTTCAATTCAGAAATTTGTTTCTTAAGACTTGTTATGTATTCGATTGCATCCACAAAACTAGCTTCCTTGCTCATCTACATTTAATCGATCAAATCAGTATAATGCAAGCGAGAGTTAGAGCCCGTTTGGCAACAGCTTATTTAAATCTTCCTAAAAGTAGATTTAAATAGTAACTAGAAGTGTTTAAATGTAATTCAACTTTTAAATAAAAATGCTTAATCAATTTTAATTTTCTCATGAAATTGTTTCATGAGTCATAAGTAATAAATAGTTGTTTCTCAGATCTTTACTCATTAACTACTTTTGCATATTTCTTACAAGAAGCTTCCAAAATGCTAAATTTGAGATAATGCTTGCATGTTCTTTTGATGTAAGTTAAGATTTCTTGAGATGGGTGATTTAATTACCTTGGTAATGTAGGTACCAAGGATTAAGTTGAAAGAGCTTGCTGCTAACTTACTACTTCTCCTCCTCTCTGCGTCCAAGTTCTTAGACTTGAATATCTTTTCTACCTTTTCACCATTAATTATGCCAACATTATCATCATCCGACAAATCCATCCGAAAGCCAGTCATATATTATATTTCCTAGAAATTGAACATCGAAATTACAACTGATGTATGTTTCAGTGTTGTATAAAGTATGTTTTACTGGTGAGATGCAAAAGAAAATAATTCAAGCAATCAAACAAAGAAAAAGGGATGAAGAGAAAGATGAGAAAAGAATCTCATGAAAATTATGTTCCTTTGTACCACTATATTATTATTCCCTTGCATTTTGTATTTTCACAAAATAACAACTGGTTAGCTTTCTTGAAATTTTATGTCAGTGAGAATTATGTTCAGTTAAAGGTCATACTAAGAGGAAACAATAAACATTTAGCAATTTTCATTATTGAGGTATAGAATAGGTTTAAAATATATTCAGACAACAACATATGAATATGGCCATAATTTCAGAAACAATGGACTAATATGTACCTAATGTTTTCAGGTCTCTGATATTTTGCTTTAGTTTGTCAAAAAGCTTTGCTGCAACCTGCGAAAATCAGAAACAAATTTAGTTGTATTGCTGATGATGATTCATGTATAAATAAAACTTTTACTGGTTTTGTAATTATATTTCATTACTAGTATGGAGCCCGTGCCGATGGCACGGATTGTAATTTTATTCCTTTTATAATTTATGTTATTATATGTTGCATGGACCTAAAGTTTGGTTTTGGTGTTAAGAGGTTTTACACTAAAATACCTTGTGCATTTAAAAATATCTGATTTAGCAAAATTTATAATTATGCAAATACCATTGTATACAGCTTCATTATGTGTAGTAATACTCACTTCAAACATGCTGACTAAAAATATCGATATAAAAAACAATCAACTGAAACATAGGAAAGTAAATATATGGTACATTTACATTTTGACCGTTGTTTTATGTCATACAGTTTGCTTTGTACTATATATATTATGTGGCAAGGAAGGTGCCAAGCTGCCATCAATAAACAAACTGACTACAACATAATTTGGTGAAAGCAGTCACATGTATCAGCAAATAGAGTAAGTATAGAGAGAGCAGAATAAACAAACGGAACCTAAGAGTTAATGCAGCACAATAGTAGATATGAAAATAGTACAGAGATTAAAAATTTAAGTTAAAAGGCATGAAAATTAATGCACAACAAACAGCTGAATACAAAAGACAGAAAGCAAACTTTAAGATAACTTAATATGAGGGAAAGAAGAAGATAATAGGAGTGTAACATAAGACAAAGCCTAGGGAGGAACATCCAATCCTAACTAAAAAACTGTTGTATCCAAACAGATCTTCAGTACTCATTCCTGTCAGCCCACTGTATAAAAGCTGTAGCAAATTAATCATCTGATTCTTCCAAGATATGCACAGGTGAATGATGCTCTTCAATATCATAATTTGGAAAAATGTTAGAATGGGTCAAAATTGGTTGCGGCATGGATCAATAAATGTCACAAAAATGTTAGGTTCAATCAAAGTTGTTAGTGGCACATGATCTATAACTGCCACTTGAACACCTTCTTCCAAATTGGCTTGTCCTGTCTGTAAAGATGACATATCCTCCTGTTGTTCAATTTTAACAGCCTTTGGTTTCTTCGGTTGGGGTGATGGTACCGGATCATTCAATTCAACTTTCACCATCCTCACTGATTCTCTCTTTCCCCTTGGTTCTTTCTTGTAGAAATTGCTCTGTTCGGCAATGGCAGTAAACATAAAGATAGGCAGTGAAGGAACGAGCAAACATTACAGCATAAAAGTTCAGTTAGTACAAATACCCGCTTCATGATTATGGTTGAACAACTATGCAGTTGTAATCTGGTAAATAATGATTGAAAAAGAAATGCAAAATGCCGTTAATACCGTAATGTGGACATTGTTACAAACATAACGTGGACATTGTTAAAAACAGTTGAACATGTAATTAAGGAAAACAGAATGTAGAATTCTGGTAACAATGCTCTATAATCATTAAATCAAGAAAACAATCGCTATTTAACACAAAATTCTCATGGACTTAAAATAAGATATAGTACAGTACAAAAGTTAGCTTCACAAATTAATGTGATGTAGTCAATAATATACATGGTCTTTATTTATTACAACTTAAAAATCAATAATAAAAATAGTCTTAAAGAATAGTAAACGCACTTGGGAGTATACAGAGTATCAGGCTCAGCTGTAGTGCTAGTTAATAATAATTCAGCTTAAACTTTAGTAATCTGGTCACAAAAAAGGATTACTGAAATTGCTACATACACAATGAACAACTTATGTGCATGCACATCTACTCGAAGAGGAAAACTGGATTTTAATACTCAAAAAGCTTATGTACATACATGTTTGGGTAAAGGGATTAAAGAGAAAAAACAACATGAACTGGAAACGATAGAAACTGAATAAATGAATAATGACAAAGATAGGATATCCATGAATTGAAATACCATGATTTCTTTTCTCAGTTCAGGCCAGTATCCAATAATGTTATAACTGCAAAATTTAGAAATTCAACTCAATCGATCAAAAACCATCAACAAATAGAGAACGTCTCAAAGTAGGCTAATACGACCCTGTGAATAGAAATAACGATCACCGTCCGTGGAAAGTAAAATTCCTATGGATACAGTTATGTAAGATTCATTTTGACCAAAAACTAAAGTCACACACCAACAACATGATTTCATTTTCACTATTAATGAGATCAAACTTTGAAAGTGAAAAATGTATATATATATATATAAGCAGATAATAAGAGTATGAAGCATTCCCACTCCATTTTCAATTACTTAATACAACAAATATTGTAAAATAAAAGGAATATATTAACCTTTTTATAGAAGCAACTTATAACACATGATTCTCTTTTTTGTCATCATATCCTATAAAAGCTATAACAAATTAATTTGCATTGCGTAAATATATAAATACTATCAGCCACTATATAAAATTTAGGATAGTATTTTATATATATTAAAAACTTTAAACACTCATAATTGTACATTTTTGGCTAACAACGAAGCAATAGATATAACATGAAAACTAAAAAGGAATCAACTGTACATTTCTAACATATACTATTTCAGGTTTTTATTATTACCATTTTTTGAAACATGATAATATACTTTTAAAAAGGTACCAAACAAAAACATACTATTTATCCCTCTAATTTGAAAACAACAATTAATAAAGATTGAAAGATCAAAGGGGAAACAACTTGTCAGTATTAATATATTTATAGAAATGGTGAATTTTGTTGATAGAATCTAGATAAACTAAATCAATTTATTGGATGGGGGAAATAATAGGGAAAAGATCTCATTTGAAATACGTATCAACAAGGAAACAAACATAAAATTGAAAATAACCTAAAATTGAATCAATATACCAACAATATCAATCTGGCTATGGCAAATTTTATGTTTCAGATGGACATTTAATCAAATAATAGATTGAAAGATCAAAGGGGAAATAACTTGTCATTAGTAATATATTTATAGAAATTGTGAATTGTTTTGATAGAATCTGGGTAAACTAAATCAATTTAATGGATGGGGGAAAATTATAGGGAAAAGATCTCATTTGAAATACATATCAATAAGGGAACAAACATAAAATTGGAAATAACCTAAAATTGAATCAATATACCAAAAATATCAATCTTGCTATGGCAAATTTTATATTTCAGATGGACATTTAATCAAATAATTTTGTACATATTAATGACAGATCCAGATATGAAAACTGCCATAGCTAAGCATGTATCAGATCCACTAATGTGTATAACAATACAATAATAGCAAATCAATTAAATATAAAAGACTAAGACAACTGAATAGCAATTCTACCGTGTAGTTAAATAAACCCTTTTCAGGCACATTACAACCTTATTCTTAAATGAAATCTCATTTCATTAATGCTTCAATTAGGTGTATCAACTTTTTCTAGTAAAAATGAGCAAGAGATGTATAACAAAAATGTACTTCTATTTTTTGGTTTTTGCAGTAAGTGCAAATATTTCAAAATCCGGCTATTGCATTCCCATATGTGAAATAATCATCACCAATTTAGAAGTTATATGGGAGAAAAACTGAAAGATAATAGTTTTTATTATTACCATTTTTTGAAACATGATATTATACTTTTAAAAAGGTACCAAACAAAAACATACTATTTATCCCTCTAAATTGAAAACACCAATTAATAAAGATTGAAAGATCAAAGGGGAAACAACTTGTCAATATTAATATACTTATAGAAATGGTGAATTTTGTTGATAGAATCTAGATAAACTAAATCAATTTATTGGATGGGGGAAATAATAGGGAAAAGATCTCATTTGAAATACGTATCAACAAGGAAACAAACATAAAATTGGAAATAACCTAAAATTGAATCAATATACCAAAAATATCAATCTGGCTATGGCAAATTTTATATTTCAGATGGACATTTAATCAAATAATAGATTGAAAGATCAAAGGGGAAACAACTTGTCATTAGTAATATATTTATAGAAATGGTGAATTTTTTTGATCGAATCTGGGTAAACTAAATCAATTTATTGGATGGGGGAAAATTATAGGGAAAAGATCTCATTTGAAATACATATCAATAAGGGAACAAACATAAAATTGGAAATTACCTAAAATTGAATCAATATGCCAAAAATATCAATCTGCCTATGGCAAATTTTATATTTCAGATGGACATTTAATCAAATAATTCTGTACATATTAATGACAGATCCAGATATGGAAACTGCCATAGCTAAGCATGTATCAGATCCACCAATGTGTATAACAATACAATAATAGCAAATCAATTAAATAAAAAAGACTAAGACAACTGAATAGCAATTCTACTGTGTAGTTAAATAAACCCTTTTCAGGCACATTACAACCTTATTCTTAAATGAAATCTCATTTCATTAATGCTAAAATTAGAAGTATCAACTTTTTCTAGTAAAAATGAGCAAGAGATGTATAACAAAAATGTACTTCTATTTTTTGGTTTTTGCAGTAAGTGCAAATATTTCAAAATCCGGCTATTGCATTCCCATATGTAAAATAATCATCACCAATTTAGAAGTTATATGGGAGAAAAAGTGAAAGATAATAGTTTTTATTATTACCATTTTTTGAAACATGATATTATACTTTTAAAAAGGTATCAAACAAAAACATACTATTTATCCCTCTAAATTGAAAACACCAATTAATAAAGATTGAAAGATCAAAGGGGAAACAACTTATCAATATTAATATATTTATAGAAATGGTGAATTTTGTTGATAGAATCTAGATAAACTAAATCAATTTATTGGATGGGGGAAATAATAGGGAAAAGATCTCATTTGAAATACGTATCAATAAGGAAACAAACATAAAATTGGAAATAACCTAAAATTGAATCAATATACCAAAAATATCAATCTGGCTATGGTAAATTTTATATTTCAGATGGACATTTAATCAAATAATAGATTGAAAGATCAAAGGGGAAACAACTTGTCATTAGTAATATATTTATAGAAATGGTGAATTTTTTTGATCGAATTTGGGTAAACTAAATCAATTTATTGGATGGGGGAAAATTATAGGGAAAAGATCTCATTTGAAATACATATCAATAAGGGAACAAACATAAAATTGGAAATTACCTAAAATTGAATCAATATGCCAAAAATATCAATCTGGCTATGGCAAATTTTATATTTCAGATGGACATTTAATCAAATAATTCTGTACATATTAATGACAGATCCAGATATGGAAACTGCCATAGCTAAGCATGTATCAGATCCACCAATGTGTATAACAATACAATAATAGCAAATCAATTAAATAAAAAAGACTAAGACAACTGAATAGCAATTCTACTGTGTAGTTAAATAAACCCTTTTCAGGCACATTACAACCTTATTCTTAAATGAAATCTCATTTCATTAATGCTAAAATTAGAAGTATCAACTTTTTCTAGTAAAAATGAGCAAGAGATGTATAACAAAAATGTACTTCTATTTTTTGGTTTTTGCAGTAAGTGCAAATATTTCAAAATCCGGCTATTGCATTCCCATATGTAAAATAATCATCACCAATTTAGAAGTTATATGGGAGAAAAAGTGAAAGATAATAGTTTTTATTATTACCATATTTTGAAACATGATATTATACTTTTAAAAAGGTATCAAACAAAAACATACTATTTATCCCTCTAAATTGAAAACACCAATTAATAAAGATTGAAAGATCAAAGGGGAAACAACTTGTCAATATTAATATATTTATAGAAATGGTGAATTTTGTTGGTAGAATCTAGATAAACTAAATCAATTTATTGGATGGGGGAAATAATAGGGAAAAGATCTCATTTGAAATACGTATCAATAAGGAAACAAACATAAAATTGGAAATAACCTAAAATTGAATCAATATACCAAAAATATCAATCTAGCTATGGTAAATTTTATATTTCAGATGGACATTTAATCAAATAATAGATTGAAAGATCAAAGGGGAAACAACTTGTCATTAGTAATATATTTATAGAAATGGTGAATTTTTTGATCGAATCTGGGTAAACTAAATCAATTTATTGAATGGGGGAAAATTATAGGGAAAAGATCTCATTTGAAATACATATCAATAAGGGAACAAACATAAAATTGGAAATTACCTAAAATTGAATCAATATGCCAAAAATATCAATCTGGCTATGGAAATTTTATATTTCAGATGGACATTTAATCAAATAATTCTGTACATATTAATGACAGATCCAGATATGGAAACTGCCATAGCTAAGCATGTATCAGATCCACCAATGTGTATAACAATACAATAATAGCAAATCAATTAAATAAAAAAGACTAAGACAACTGAATAGCAATTCTACCGTGTAGTTAAATAAACCCTTTTCAGGCACATTACAACCTTATTCTTAAATTAAATCTCATTTCATTAATGCTAAAATTAGGTGTATCAACTTTTTCTAGTAAAAATGAGCAAGAGATGTATAACAAAAATGTACTTCTATTTTTTGGTTTTTGCAGTAAGTGCAAATATTTCAAAATCTGGCTATTGCATTCCCATATGTAAAATAATCATCACCAATTTAGAAGTTATATGAGAGAAAAACTGAAAGATAATCCAAAATCTACAGTGATGTGCAGAAACTACAGGTTATTTCAGTCGGACCATCATTGAAAATAATTCATGTGAATGGTACTTCATGTGAATGGTACTTAACAAATACTTGGTGACAACGGTGTAGTATAAATACTTAACAAAGAAAAAAACAGTACTTTTCAACTTCATTCCTATAATATGTAAGTAACAGATATAATAAGAAAAATTGTTGAAACAACATAATTAATACTTCTTTTGGGTAACATTGGCTACATACTTCTTTTGGATCAGTTGGTTATGTAAAGATAATAAATATAAATAAAGCAATAAGTTATAATTAACATGATTTGATGATTTGCTACTTCTAAACAGCTCAGTAGAAAGAGAGGCAAAACATTTCTTTCATTTTCTTTTCTCAGTCGGTAATTAGTAAAATAAACATAGCTTCCTAAATATAACTACCCGGACAAGTTTCTGTTAAGGTCTCTGGCTTAAGTAATCACTCGATTGCTCCTTTAAACCAAAAAATTTACCCAAAATTCAAATGGATTCACTTAAAAAATAATAAACAGCAAGATTATACCTAATAAATTATATTCGTAATAGAATTTGTAAGCTGTTAAAATGTAGGTGCTGAAAGCACCCAACAAATAATTATAAGCTGCAAAAAATGAGTTTTATCAAAATCGAAAAATTAATTAAAAGACTGTGGAGAATTACAGAGAAAAACAATATCAATATCAATATCGCAAGTCAAGTATAGAAAAAAATCAAATCGAAGAAAGATTAGTATGAAACAATAATAATTAGATGGTAGAAGATCTAACATGCTCACTATAACAATTATATCAGATCCGAAACCAAGAAAAGCATAAGCCACCATGAAATAAAACTGGTAGAGAAGACGAAATAAAAAGCGGACTTCAAATTGCAGAAAAGAACAATATCAATATCAATATCACAAGTCAAGTATAGAAAAAAATCAAATCGAAGAAAGATTAGTATGAAACAATAATAATTAAAAGGAAGAAGATCTAACTGGCTTACTGTAACGATTATATCAGATCCGAAACCAAGCAAAGCATAAGCCACCATGAGGAAGAAAAATGAAATTGATGGAGTATATAGCGACTAAAAAATTGGGGTTCACTGATGGATAGATCTTGGATTTCATTCACGGTGTTGTCCGTTTAATTGTAGGAAGAAAGAAAAGTAAAGCAAAAAAGAACGAAGTACGTGGGAGGACAGTTGGGAGGATAGTCGGGCAGATAGTTGTATCTATAATGGAGTATAAGTGTAAGTGGTTACAGATTTGGATTTTCAAAAGTTATCCTTAACTCCGTTTGTTTGATTTACAGGTGTCAGCATTATGAGAGTTAACGGAGTTAAGCAAACGTGATTTGTTTGTCGACGTTGGTGAATTGCAGCCATCTGATATGTTCGGCAATAGTAAATCCGGACCATTCTTTGCCTTTTCCGTTAAGTCCAATCTATTTTGTTATATAGATGTGCAGAGAAGACTGTATGCAGCCAATGCGAAACGAATTTCACATATGAATGAAATGTCGACTACTTTATTAGTTTTAAACTGGGAAAGGACTATATAGAGTAAAAAAAAGCTTTTGATACTCGGAGTCATTAGGAAAATTTCAGTCAAGAAAAGAAAGGAAAAAAATACTAATATTAACATCAACTAGTACCATAAGATTATAGGAAATAAGAAATGGGAAAAGGACCAAAATGCTCAGATAGTAATGGTGCATTTATATTGGTGTTTCGCCAGTTCTCAGACAACTTGAACTTCAAATTTTAGTAAAAGGTTCTTGGCTTATTTTAAGACTGTATAGGATTGATTTGACAAATGCGAACGGTCCCAAATTAAGAGAGTTTTTTTTTCTACTTGAGGGTATAAAACAAACCGGTAATCGGTGCAAGCTTGTTACCTGATATGCACGTAAAGGTCCAACACATCTAGGCTAGCAGGAGTCTTCTAAGAATTTATCGTGATCAATAGGTTCCCCATACACCCTAGAAAAAATGGTGCTTATACATTAGTGTGAAGGAGAAATGAATCGTTTCATTACCATAAAACTGTTATGAAAATAGTAGTGCTTTGCGGAAACTTTTATCAACAGATTTTTGTCACCCAAATCACAAAGAGATAACTCGGATTGAAAACAAGACGGAATTGAAATCAAAATGCAATACACAAAATATCCACCCAACCACCCACTTTATTGATTCATCAAAATTTTGTTTACAATTAATAGAACAAAGCTAAAGTAAATTAAATACCATTGAATCAATAACCAAATTGAGACAGGGATCGAATATCTATATGACTAAAATTATGGAGAAAAAGAACATAGATGAAGAAGAGAAAATTAGCAAATAGATTTCCCACCACACTTTTACCCTCTCTTCTAATCTCTATTTATATAATCAATTACTTAATGCCCAAGTTAACATTAGATGGCAAAAAATAATTTGATTAGCCAATTAGAGAGAGAAATAAACATACTCAAATATACTTATTAATTAGAGGAAACAAAATCTTTTCTTTTTTTCTTTTGCATATTTATTTCTCTCGATTTGTGATTTTGTATCACCAAAATTTAACAAAAACATGTACTTAAGCTATTTATTCAGACAACACTACAAATAAGAAACTTTGTGTGCACTATATAGAATGCATTTCTAGGTTAAAAGTTGTAGTGCACTACAGAGGCAAAAATTCATGTATACAAATGTACATACACATGTGTGATACACACATGCTTACATATGAATACATACATGATACACTACATATATACATACATGTTGATAGGATGTTAACGGATATGGTATGTCATATCATCATCCATATATAGAATCATTTTCAGATTTCAGATATCTATATTTGCGGTACTGAATTTTTGTCTATCCGCTCAAATAATTTTCTGCTTCACGATCCAATGGACCTACATTTTGACCAGGGTTTGAGGATTCAACCAAAACACCGAGGTTGCGATCATTCCGTTTAAGTTTCAGTGGTGACCGAAATGAAACCAAATCGAAACTCTGATTCAATAAAAATAACTATTGACCTTCAAATTTTATAGAAGAAAGTTAAAAATTGAATTAATTTGAGTTTCAAACATATGAATATTCAAAATTTGAAATTTTAACAAAGGAAACATATGTTTTTACACAATATATAAATGGGGTAACTAAAAAAAGTTAATAAGGAAGTAATAATAAACATTTTTTTTACTTTTATAAATATTTATAATTATTTGGTATTGTTCGTTTATATCTTACTTCTTAATTAAATATAATTTATTTATTTTGTTTAGATAAATTTAACAAATATAAATGTAATTATATGAAAAATAAATAACGAGATCTGAAGCCGAATCTGGAATTGAAATTTGTGAAATAAATAAATTAGATCGAAATTCCTAAAATTACAAAAGACCGGAACCGAGATCTTAAACCTTGATTTTGACATGATAATAAGTAATCACGAGAATTTAGTTTTTTTTTTCACTTTAGGCCACATTTGTAAACTTAAAGCGAAATTCATCAACTTTGAAAGCATATTACAAATGTGTACAACTTTTGATCGGCTTGGCAAACATTATTCATTGGATTGACATGTAGATTTTTAATAAGTTATTTAAACATGTAAAACGTAAAAACATTGATCCTTCTTACCAAGGTATTATTGATATTTTCTAAATTAATTTATATACTTGAGGTTCTCCCTCAAAACCCAAAATTTATCTCTCTTTTTTGATCTATCTTTATTTTGTTTAGAAACAACAATGGTTAATATGTAGACTCAAACAAGCATCTAGATTTGTTTTTCATTACGTATTTATCTTTCTTTCAATTGTGGTTTTAATATGGTTTTGAATCGTTTTTTGAGAATCAAATCATAGAAGGAGATATTTGGTTTGAACTGTGATTTAAAACATGTGACTGCAAGATTTTTGATAACAAGAAGTCCATCCCAAGATGGAACATTTCAAAAAACCCTCGCCACAGTTTGCACATCTAATTTTTGGGTAGTAAGCAAACAATCAAATGACCAAGCCCTTGTTCTCTCTAAATCAAAGTGCTGAAGAGTATTTGAAAGACTTTGTCCGAGGGTTTCATGATGAGGTGCTATTGAGAAAGAATTATTACGAGTCAAGTGCCGTTGAATAACCATTCTACAACTTGCACCATATGGAACTTACCACCATTTTTGTAGTATCACCGTTCGAATCATATTCGAAACCTCTCAAAAGACTCTGGAAATATGCCAAAGATGAGCTCCATAATAAGTTGAAAAGGAAAGAACAGCCTCCTCGATAAGAGGAAGCTCATCATTGAAGCAAAAGAGGCATGGACCCTTTTTGCTCAAGAGAGTCCTAAGGACATCCTTTGCTAAAAAGCGTACTAGCTGAGCCAATCTTGAGAAGGCGGCAGACCTCGGCTTTAGATGCTGACTCGGTGAGCACCAATCCTAAAGTTACGGTGCTTTAACCTTAGATGTTTATTCAATGAGCACAAATACAAACATTTGAAGATCTTGGTCTTGAATAAAAATATTGATGAGGAACCAATTCTAGCACTTAACAGACTCTGGGCGTGAGCATAAAGCATTCTACCAAGTGAACTTCAAAGTGCACCACATACTAAGAGTCCTAAGTCGGTCCAACTCCAAAAATGGTCCTTGGTCACAACTAAGTCCAACACCGATAACTAAGGGAATATGATCCTATGTGCATAAATCTCAAAGTAATAAGATATTTATACCATGGTTCCAAAGATATCATAATCAGAACAAAAAGACATCAGTTCCCGATTTATTTATTAAAAATAATAGCAGATATTTTTTATTTTATTTTGTAAAATAAAAATATGTACAACAATTTTTCTTGGACCGGCTAAACATGGTATGAATTTGATCAGGTATAATTATAGCTGCATGTGTTTATGCCCCCATATTATCCACCGTTGAATTGAAGCTGTATGCTCCTTTTGTCCGTTCTTCTAGCACAACCCTAATATGTAGTATGCAATTTTGTAGACAAACAAATCTATATTTCAAGTACAAAAGTAAATATCAATGTTTCAATTCACAAAATTCACAATGTATAAATATTTATAGAGCTAAGGTTTAGTATTATTACTTATGAACCATTGTGGGCCAGGTCATGCAAAAGCAGTTCAAGCCTAACATCCAAAGTAAAATAGATGTAATTTCAATCGATCATGTAAGTTACTAGCTTTGGAAAGAAGCTAAAATTAGTCAAAAGAGAAGCACGAGCAGAGGATACTTTGAGCTTGCAAAGGAAAATGGTGCACTATCATGATGATTCAAATTACGTTGTACATGCATGTAATAGTCTAATAGATGAATTAAGTAAACTAATTCACTTGTCTGGCAAAATTTTCTTGAACTGACTGCCACCAATAACTTCCTACCTTTAATCCTTAGAGAAGTGATTCTCTGTTTGGTAAAAGAATTCAAATTGTCCTGCATTTTGTTGAGAGCAATGACTTACTAACCTGAATATAGTTTAAAACAATGAAGTTCCACAGTTCTCCCCTCTAAAACAGAAATAAGATGACGATAAATATGATGCTATAACAGATCATTGAACAAAACAATAATTACAACATGCACAGTTTTACCACATTCATCTAAATATTATCACCCACCAGGTTTAGACGTACAAAACTAAAATGTACCGTACAAAATCATCTGGATCCCAAGCAATCTCATCTTCCAATAGTTGTTTTCTCCGTTGCTGCTGAAAATCGGGATACTCAAAATCCTTACATAAATATTCATATTTGTAACGACCCAGAATTTTTAGAAATTAAAATATGAATATTTAATTAATTTTAAATATTTATAAGTGAATTATAAGTCAAATAAATTTTTATTTGAATTATTGAATTTAATTGGATAATTAAATCGATAATTTAATATGTTAAATTATGGAAATAATTGAAAATATAGTTAAATATGATTGAAAATGATTTGTAAAATTTTATTTTATCATATGGAAGTTAGAACGATATTTTAGAACTTTTAAAATCGAATTAAAAGTTAATTTGTGAAAATTGAATATTTTAATATTTAAATCGACTAGAGAAAATAGCCAATTTTTGAACAGTCTCAGAATTGAACGAAACCAGTTTCATTGGATCCGTAATAGTTAGTTATTGTCGGATTTCAATTTTCGTGTCAATCGGAGTTATCGTTTGATCGTGGCAGCTCGAAACGCATCGATTTATTTTTAATTTAAATTTGACGAGTGAAAATAGCCATTTTTCAAAAAGTCTCGGATTTCGACGAAACCAGTTTCATCGGATCCGTAATGTGATATTATTGTAAGGTTTCAAATTTCAAGTCAATTGGATTTACCGTTTGTCCGGTACAAATTAAAACGCTTAGAAAATCGCTTAAATCGGTTTAATTTAAATTGAGCGTTTACAGCCATAACTCGCACATACTTCCGAATTAGCTTTCGAAACCTGTTCCATTGTGTCCGGAACGCGGGATAAACCCTAGGTACGTCAGTTTCGGCGCGTAAATCGGAGTTCGGAATTTCCGGATGAATAGTGATTGAAAATCTCCTATAAATACCCCAAAATTCACAAAAACAAATAAAGAAAAAAAAATTGAAACCCTAATATATTGAGCAGCCGCCTATATGAATTCAATGGCTGAAATTGTCCCAAATTCATCCCCTCAAATCTTCCAATCCGTTCATCGATTCAACGAATCTCCAACTAGTAAATTGAAGAGCACAATGCCATCCACACATCCAACGGTCAAGATCGTATATTACGCGACGGATCAATGGGAATTTGCGTTCAAAAGCCGGCCGTTCAACCTCGTTTAGCGCGCCATAGGGGAGGCCGAGTCGCGTGGGGTTGCAGCCGAGAGTGGGGTGGGGGGTTGGCTTCGTTTTGGCAGTGACGTGATGGAGTTTTGAAGACCGTGGGGGAGCGTGGCTATGTGGATGTTAATATGGTGATGGGTTCGTTTTCATGAACGAACCTGGGAAGGAGATAGCGCACGCATGAAGAAGGGGGGGGGGTTGCGTTCTAAGGCCCTGATGCCTTCAGGTTGGATCCAACGGCTGCGATTTACTTAGGGTATAAAATTTTAATTTAAGTTATAAATTTATGTGTATAAATCGTGTAAAACTTCAAATAGTAATATCTTTTTCATACGAGGTCGAAAAATTACGAAACCAGTTGCGTTGGAATCGTATGGACGAGCACTACGCGATGAAATTGGATTGGAGTCGTTTGGAGTTAGTGAGAATTTTGGGTAAAATTAAACGTCCGTTTAATTTTATTCGAAATAAATCGCTAAAACGGAATTAAATCAAGGTGAGAACTTCTCACTCAATCGAACCAGTTTCGATTTTTATTTTAAATAGTTAGATTTAAAATATTTAAATGCATGTTTGAATGATGATTGATATCTATTGATTGTAAAAATAGACATTATGCGCCGTTAGTAAGCGGATGTTATTTAATAAAAACATATACCGCGAATATTTCATAAACAGTGAAATTGGTATTATAAATAATATCAATATATATATATTGGCATATGTATATACTGCAGTTGATTGATTTCCCGTAATTTTAGCGGATGAGACCCTATTACGCCGTTATTAAGCGGATAATATTTATTAAAAACATATACCGCGGTAATTTCGTACTGGAGCGAAATTGGTATTGTGCTAATGTTTGTGGATGCAGGAAAACAGGTTGGAGGGATCCAACTGGATTCCTCAACAGTATTTATTTAATTTCAGATATTTTGATATTTGATTGATTATCATATCGATATATGATATCGTTGTTGTCGTGATTGACTATTTGGTGTGTAGCATCATTGGACCCAGATTTTGGGATTTTAAAATGATTTTTAAAAGTGATTTTAGAAAGTATACGTTTTATAAAATAATTTTTGGAATTGATCCATTTTAAATAAATAAACGTTATAATAGTTAAAGTTATAAAAATTATGATTTTGTGAAATATAGTTAAAAGTTGATTTTTGAGAAATAGGGGATTTATGATTTTATAAAATAGTTTAAATTGGATTTTTGAATACATTATAAAAGTTTAAAAATAAGATTTATAAAATTTGAGTATTTTATAAATCAAAATGGTGAAACTATAAAGGAAATTAAAGACGTTTAAAAGAATAATATAAATTGATTTATATTAAGAGATTTATAAACGGATATTTATAAATTGAAATATTGACTTATAAAACGAGTTTTTATAAGTGTTTGAATGAAGTGAAAATGAAATTCATAAATGAATGGAATTTATAGAATTATAAACTGTGAAGTTATAAAAGAAAATTTATAAATAGTAAGATTTATAAATTTGGTGAAATTATTTGAAGAATAGATTGGTTAGATAAATGGATCTTATAAGTTATAAGATTTATAAATTGGAAAGTCTCTAAAGGAACGATTTTGTAAAATAATCATTTTATAAGTAATTAACTTATAATATGAACGTTTAGTTTATAATTTAGTTATAAACTGGAATAGGTGAATAAAGGAATTTATAAAAAGGAAGTTTTTATAAATAAATAGAAATGGAATTTATAAACGTTGTTTTATAAATCCGCAAACAACTTATTTTGATAAGTTAATTGTCATAACTTATTTAATGGAGTTATATTCACATTTTTGAATAGTGAATAATCCTTTGAATTAAAATGAATAAAAGGATGAGATTTGTTAACGAAGTTATTCACATTTTTGAATAGTGAATAACACGTTAAAGAAAATGTTTTGGATTTGGATGTTTAAATAGAATTAAAACGATCTAACGATGTTTTAAAATGTGTTGAGATTCGAAACCATAGATTTCAACATTTATTGTTGAAATAGACGTTTTCGAGAAATAAAAGGAAATGGTGGACTATAACACTGTTGTTATAGTAAATGATTTCCGAAAGGAAATGTTTTGTATAGTATTGGGATTTATATATCTATTTTAAATTCGAATCCCTATACTAGTGATTTTGGGACGTTGTAACGATGTTTTACGCAACATTCGTTTTGACCCAAATAAATATGTTTAAGTGAATGATTTCCTTAAAAGAATGAAATATATACTTAATCTCGATTTAAGTATATTGAATATTTTCCAAGTGTTGAAAATAAATAAAAATTGTGAATTACTTATGAATAAATAAGTATGGAAATGTTTTTCCAATATAAAGTGAATATTAGAGAATTTATCTTTTTGAAGATAAATTGAAAATGAATATTATAAATCGAATTGAAGTCGTATATTCATTAATACTTTGGAATGTAAATTCACCAGTGAATTTATAAAAGAAGGTGGAATTGGTTTAAAAATAAATATTGATTTATTTTTGAAGTATGAAATTATATATCTAGTGAAGATATTTTGGAAAATAAATAATTTGGAAAATTATTTGGAAACTGGTGATGTGTGCATATCCATTGATAGTTCAATAACCGACTATCAATATTTCCCTTTGAATGGGTAATTGATGTGATTTGTTTGAATGTGAATGCTACACTTATTTTTGAATAAGCGCTCACTATTCGGGTTAACCGGGAAAGGACCATGGGGTCGTATAACCCATTCCGAATATGTGATACGTCGTTGTGAATTGCATTTGAAGATCGGTGTTGAAGACCGAGTATTTGTGAAAGCGATAGGATGACCTATCGATTGTCTCTGAACTGGGTAGCTCCTGGTATAGAGATCTCCTAAGTGATGGGAAATTCGATCGGGATTGTGAATACCCGTATTGCAAGGGCTTCGTAAGAAGTGCCTTCGGTTTTGTTCGAGCCCGGAACAGACTTGTATGGATTGTATGTCTGACATTACAAGTTGAGATATAAAGCCGATTTCATTCAAATATATTTCTGTTGGTGGCGGAGAATTTATTCTTTTAGCTTAACACCCTTCTCTGAGACGTACGAGCTCAGAGGTTATATAGTTGAAGTTATCGGCGATATATTCCCAGTTTGGTAATGTGACATGCTGAGTGATGCTGAAATGATCATTGTGTTGATTATTTGTGATAGGATCGTTTATTTGATCGTCTATCCTTGTGATCATTGTGTTGATCATTTGTGACCCAAAGCATGGCTTTTGTATAAAGTATGTTTTTGTGGACGTGAATTCGTCGAGCCTCACAACCCGGTAATGGTCGAAACAGGAATTGTGCGGCAAAGTTTTCAGGGATAACTTCCCTACGGTATGACCATTCCTTCTGGAAAAGGGTAGTATCATGGTATGGAGCCCAGATACTTACTCATGTTGAAACACTTATTATTATGGTGTGATGTTGGTTAGGGAGCGCTCTCGTTTAAAGGTCCCAAAGGACCGGGGGTGGCATATCTGAGGGTTTGTAATATTCCTTGGGAAAAGGAATTCCCGGCTTTGTTTAGCAGAGGACGGTGGTTCTCGGGGCGTCCAGCCAGAGGCGTTTCCATGTGGCAATGGGAAGTTCCTTGGCCTGACCATTTGTTGGAAAAATCCATTCTCCAAATACGAAACTTGTACGGTATTAGTTGTAGGACCTATCATTCACTTATGGTGTCGCAACACTGTTTGGATGATAGCTATAGTAGGCATACGATAATGGTCGTATGTTGGCTAAGATTTATATTCTACTTTCGAAATAATTTCCTACACTATGCACTAGTAATAATATCAAATGTTATTTTAAATGCGTATCAAGCATCTTTGACTATCATAAGGAGAAATCTCCTCCGATTCTGCGTTTGCATGTGTGTGTGTGCGGGAGGCCTTATGGTAGTCTCATTTTTAAAAGCATTGCGAATTGAATTTAAAAATATTCTTCTATTTTGATTTTAAAGATAAATAAACTGTTTTGAGTTCTCACACCAGTCACATGACTGACTCGGAGTTTATTGTTTCCTTCCTAAACTCTGGGTGCCCACCAATTTCCACACCGGCAGTCAAGAGTTAGGTTTATCAGGATATTCTGGATATTCAGGAGTTGCTGGAGGCAAGCTGGATGGCATGGCGTATTACTAGTATATAGTATTTCTTTTTCCGCTGCACTGTTTGTTGTTGTATGATGTTGTACACTCTGATGATATGATGTAATGAAATGTAATGTAATAACTGATATAGTTCTTAGTTTAAAGATTATTCATTTATTATTATATGTTGTTCCGCTGCGAATTGTGAGATTCTGTTGTTGTTCAGTTGTTTCCTTTCTGTCCATTCTCTATTTTAAAATTTTCTGTTTTCTTTCCTCTCCATTTTTCTATCTCTTCTCTCTTCTTCTGCCTTTTTCTTTTCTTAAATTTCTTTTAAAACCCATAACATTCCGTGTTTCCGGCCTTCGATTTCTCGGCAGTCGATAAAGTGAGTATCGATGTTGAATTTTCGAAAGTCGAAAATTTTCGGGGCGTTACAATTGGTATCAGAGCATATGGTTAAGCGACAACCATGGTTCTGTTGGGTATAATTCATTAGAGATAGAGTCAGTAGTACTCTAGAATGAGTTGAGTGTAATAATAGCTATGAGGGCATATTTGTTAGTGAATATCAAATTGTTTTATATTGTGATGATTGGTTTATTGAGTGGCATATGAACTTTCGTCAGCGTGGTCCGCAAGACTATGCCGAAGGGGTTTCTAAACACTTGAATAGAACAATTTGGCACAATATTGGTTTTAAATTGGGTAAATGAAATAATTTTACCTTGATTATATTTTATATATAAAGAAATAATTTTTCAAAATTATTAAAGTGTATATAAGTTGATTGTTAGGTTGTTTGAATAATCTAAATAAAAGAATAATTGTATAAGTATAAAGAATTATAAAAATTGAATTATAATTAAAGTGATTTACAATTGTGAATAAACTTATATATATGAGAAGTGAAACTATATGAATATATTTATGAATATGAGTTGTAAGTAAAAGTGAATTTAAAGTTAAATGGAAATATAACTTAAGAAGATGTTAAATGGAGTTGATATTGGTATCGAAGTAAATAATCAAGTGGATTAAATGAATATGAACTTAAGTTATATAAATAAAATTAAACTTTGGAAATTGAATTGAATTAATGGATTGAATGATTAATCAATTAAATGTGAATAGTTGATATGAAATAATGAATATAAGTGTTAATTCATTAAAATCTAATGTTATTAGAAAGTTGAATAGTTGAATAAAAATCAATTTAATTGAACCAATTGAAAGTGATGGTGTTAAAACCAAATTGAATGAATATATGCAAAGTGATTTTGTTGTTATATGGTTGAAATTGATATACATTGGTTGTTATATGGTTGTTAGTTGATTTTATATAATTCATTAAGTGTTAATGAAATGGAAAGCTAAAGTAAATTAAATTCAAATTGAAAGTAAATAAATTTGAATAGAATTGAATTTGATTTGGAAGTGAACCAACTTGAATATGAATTAGTGAATATAAACTAATTGAGAATGAATGTTAATAAGAACATCCACTGTATATGAATCAAATGTGATTTAAATTGAAAACCAATTCATTAAATATTAATGAGAATATGAATGAATATTTATTAGTTATGGATTATAGTTGGTTGATGTTTGCATTTGTTGTTTAGTTGCATTTGCTATGTGACATATATAGTTGTTATGTTGCTATATGATGTATATCGATATTATTATCTATATGCATGATTCTCATGTTGTTTGTTGAGTGATTAGTAGGTGCGGATCGCGTTTGCTTCGCATTTGGAGCTCGCTTTTGCGCTATATTAGCCGTATATGCTTGCTAATAAAAATATAAGGTACATATCTCGGATTAAATACAGTACTTTTACACTTTTTTCCCTTCGGGATGCCTCATTACTTGATGATATGTATATTTGTGATATATATACTGTCATTTTTTTTCGGATCGAGCCGCGCAAAGGAGACTATGGCGAATTTTTCCGAAAATTTAAGGCGTTAGAAATTTTTTTTGAGAAAATTGGAAATTTTGAAAACTTTAAACTTTGATTTTGGAATTGAAAGTTAAACAATAGTAGTTGTTTTTGAAAAGATAACTAAGTATGATTTGAAAAACTTAGTAAAGTATTGTAAGAAGTTTTATTATGAATTTTGGGAAAATTAATAGATTCTGTAACTTTCTTACTTATAATTTCGAGGACGAAATTCTTTTAAGGGGGGAAGATTGTAACGACCCAGAATTTTTAGAAATTAAAAAAAGAATATTTAATTAATTTTAAATATTTATAAGTGAATTTATAAGTCAAATAAATTTTTATTTGAATTATTGAATTTAATTGGATAATTAAATCGATAATTTAATATGTTAAATTATGGAAATAATTGAAAATATAGTTAAATATGATTGAAAATGATTTGTAAAATTTTATTTTATCATATGGGAGTTAGAACGATATTTTAGAACTTTTAAAATCGAATTAAAAGTTAATTTGTGAAAATTGAATATTTTAATATTTAAATCGACTAGTGAAAAAAGCCAATTTTTGAACAGTCTCAGAATTGTACGAAACCAGTTTCATTGGATCCGTAATAGTTAGTTATTGCCGGATTTCAATTTTCGTGTCAATCGGAGTTATCATTTGATCGTGGCAGCTCGAAACGCATCGATTTATTTTTAATTTAAATTTGACGAGTGAAAATAGCCATTTTTCAAAAAGTCTCGGATTTCGACGGAACCAGTTTCATCGGATCCGTAATGTGATATTATTGTATGGTTTCAAATTTCAAGTCAATTGGATTTACCGTTTGTCCGGTACAAATTAAAACGCCTAGAAAATCGCTTAAATCGGTTTAATTTAAATTGAGCGTTTACAGCCATAACTCGCACATACTTCCGAATTAGCTTTCGAAACCTGTTCCATTGTGTCTGGAACGCGGGATAAACCCTAGGTACGTCAGTTTCGGCGCGTAAATCGGAGTTCGGAATTTCCGGATGAATAGTGATTGAAAATCTCCTATAAATACCCCAAAATTCACAAAAATAAATAAAGAAAAAAAATTGAAACCCTAATATATTGAGCAGCCGCCTATATGAATTCAATGGCTGAAATTGTCCCAAATTCATCCCCTCAAATCTTCCAATCCGTTCATCGATTCAACGAATCTCCAACTAGTAAATTGAAGAGCACAATGCCATCCACACATCCAACGGTCAAGATCGTATATTACGCGACGGATCAATGGGAATTTGCGTTCAAAAGCCGGCCGTTCAACCTCGTTTAGCGCGCCATAGGGGAGGCCGAGTCGCGTGGGGTTGCAGCCGAGAGTGGGGTGGGGGGTTGGCTTCGTTTTGGCAGTGACGTGATGGAGTTTTGAAGACCGTGGGGGAGCGTGGCTATGTGGATGTTAATATGGTGATGGGTTCGTTTTCATGAACGAACCTGGGAAGGAGATAGCGCACGCGTGAAGAAGGGGGGGGTTGCGTTCTAAGGCCCTGATGCCTTCAGGTTGGATCCAACGGCTGCGATTTACTTAGGGTATAAAATTTTAATTTAAGTTATAAATTTATGTGTATAAATCGTGTAAAACTTCAAATATTAATATCTTTTTCATACGAGGTCGAAAAATTACGAAACCAGTTGCGTTGGAATCGTATGGACGAGCACTACGAGATGAAATTGGATTGGAGTCGTTTGGAGTTAGTGAGAATTTTGGGTAAAATTAAATGTCCGTTTAATTTTATTCGAAATAAATCGCTAAAACGGAATTAAATCAAGGTAAGAACTTCTCACTCAATCGAACCAGTTTCGATTTTTATTTTAAATAGTTAGATTTAAAATATTTGAATGCATGTTTGAATGATGATTGATATCTATTGATTGTAAAAATAGACATTATGCGCCGTTAGTAAGCGGATGTTATTTAATAAAAACATATACCGCGAATATTTCATAAACAGTGAAATTGGTATTATAAATAATATCAATATATATATATTGGCATATGTATATATTACAGTTGATTGATTTCCCGTAATTTTAGCGGATGAGACCCTATTACGCCGTTATTAAGCGGATAATATTTATTAAAAACATATACCGCGATAATTTCGTACTGGAGCGAAATTGGTATTGTGCTAATGTTTGTGGATGCAGGAAAACAGGTTGGAGGGATCCAACTGGATTCCTCAACAGTATTTATTTAATTTCAGATATTTTGATATTTGATTGATTATCATATCGATATATGATATCGTTGTTGTCGTGATTGACTATTTGGTGTGTAGCATCATTGGACCCAGATTTTGGGATTTTAAAATGATTTTTAAAAGTGATTTTAGAAAGTATACGTTTTATAAAATAATTTTTGGAATTGATCCATTTTAAATAAATAAACGTTATAATAGTTAAAGTTATAAAAATTATGATTTTGTGAAATATAGTTAAAAGTTGATTTTTGAGAAATAGGGGATTTATGATTTTATAAAATAGTTTAAATTGGATTTTTGAATACATTATAAAAGTTTAAAAATAGGATTTATAAAATTTGATTATTTTATAAATCAAAATGGTGAAACTATAAAGGAAATTAAAGACGTTTAAAAGAATAATATAAATTGATTTATATTAAGAGATTTATAAACGGATATTTATAAATTGAAATATTGACTTATAAAACGAGTTTTTATAAGTGTTTGAATGAAGTGAAAATGAAATTCATAAATGAATGGAATTTATAGAATTATAAACTGTGAAGTTATAAAAGAAAATTTATAAATAGTAAGATTTATAAATTTGGTGAAATTATTTGAAGAATAGATTGGTTAGATAAATGGATCTTATAAGTTATAAGATTTATAAATTGGAAAGTCTCTAAAGGAACGATTTTGTAAAATAATCATTTTATAAGTAATTAACTTATAATATGAACGTTTAGTTTATAATTTAGTTATAAACTGGAATAGGTGAATAAAGGAATTTATAAAAAGGAAGTTTTTATAAATAAATAGAAATGGAATTTATAAACGTTGTTTTATAAATCCGCAAACAACTTATTTTGATAAGTTAATTGTCATAACTTATTTAATGGAGTTATATTCACATTTTTGAATAGTGAATAATCCTTTGAATTAAAATGAATAAAAGGATGAGATTTGTTAACGAAGTTATTCACATTTTTGAATAGTGAATAACACGTTAAAGAAAATGTTTTGGATTTGGATGTTTAAATAGAATTAAAACGATCTAACGATGTTTTAAAATGTGTTGAGATTCGAAACCATAGATTTCAACATTTATTGTTGAAATAGACGTTTTCGAGAAATAAAAGGAAATGGTGGACTATAACACTGTTGTTATAGTAAATGATTTCCGAAAGGAAATGTTTTGTATAGTATTGGGATTTATATATCTATTTTAAATTCGAATCCCTATACTAGTGATTTTGGGACGTTGTAACGATGTTTTACGCAACATTCGTTTTGACCCAAATAAATATGTTTAAGTGAATGATTTCCTTAAAAGAATGAAATATATACTTAATCTCGATTTAAGTATATTGAATATTTTCCAAGTGTTGAAAATAAATAAAAATTGTGAATTACTTATGAATAAATAAGTATGGAAATGTTTTTCCAATATAAAGTGAATATTAGAGAATTTATCTTTTTGAAGATAAATTGAAAATGAATATTATAAATCGAATTGAAGTCGTATATTCATTAATACTTTGGAATGTAAATTCACCAGTGAATTTATAAAAGAAGGTGGAATTGGTTTAAAAATAAATATTGATTTATTTTTGAAGTATGAAATTATATATCTAGTGAAGATATTTTGGAAAATAAATAATTTGGAAAATTATTTGGAAACTGGTGATGTGTGCATATCCATTGATAGTTCAATAACCGACTATCAATATTTCCCTTTGAATGGGTAATTGATGTGATTTGTTTGAATGTGAATGCTACACTTATTTTTGAATAAGCGCTCACTATTCGGGTTAACCGGGAAAGGACCATGGGGTCGTATAACCCATTCCGAATATGTGATACGTCGTTGTGAATTGCATTTGAAGATCGGTGTTGAAGACCGAGTATTTGTGAAAGCGATAGGATGACCTATCGATTGTCTCTGAACTGGGTAGCTCCTGGTATAGAGATCTCCTAAGTGATGGGAAATTCGATCGGGATTGTGAATACCCGTATTGCAAGGGCTTCGTAAGAAGTGCCTTCGGTTTTGTTCGAGCCCGGAACAGACTTGTATGGATTGTATGTCTGACATTACAAGTTGAGATATAAAGCCGATTTCATTCAAATATATTTCTGTTGGTGGCGGAGAATTTATTCTTTTAGCTTAACACCCTTCTCTGAGACGTACGAGCTCAGAGGTTATATAGTTGAAGTTATCGGCGATATATTCCCAGTTTGGTAATGTGACATGCTGAGTGATGCTGAAATGATCATTGTGTTGATTATTTGTGATAGGATCGTTTATTTGATCGTCTATCCTTGTGATCATTGTGTTGATCATTTGTGACCCAAAGCATGGCTTTTGTATAAAGTATGTTTTTGTGGACGTGAATTCGTCGAGCCTCACAACCCGGTAATGGTCGAAACAGGAATTGTGCGGCAAAGTTTTCAGGGATAACTTCCCTACGGTATGACCATTCCTTCTGGAAAAGGGTAGTATCATGGTATGGAGCCCAGATACTTACTCATGTTGAAACACTTATTATTATGGTGTGATGTTGGTTAGGGAGCGCTCTCGTTTAAAGGTCCCAAAGGACCGGGGGTGGCATATCTGAGGGTTTGTAATATTCCTTGGGAAAAGGAATTCCCGGCTTTGTTTAGCAGAGGACGGTGGTTCTCGGGGCGTCCAGCCAGAGGCGTTTCCATGTGGCAATGGGAAGTTCCTTGGCCTGACCATTTGTTGGAAAAATCCATTCTCCAAATACGAAACTTGTACGGTATTAGTTGTAGGACCTATCATTCACTTATGGTGTCGCAACACTGTTTGGATGATAGCTATAGTAGGCATACGATAATGGTCGTATGTTGGCTAAGATTTATATTCTACTTTCGAAATAATTTCCTACACTATGCACTAGTAATAATATCAAATGTTATTTTAAATGCGTATCAAGCATCTTTGACTATCATAAGGAGAAATCTCCTCCGATTCTGCGTTTGCATGTGTGTGTGTGCGGGAGGCCTTATGGTAGTCTCATTTTTAAAAGCATTGCGAATTGAATTTAAAAATATTCTTCTATTTTGATTTTAAAGATAAATAAACTGTTTTGAGTTCTCACACCAGTCACATGACTGACTCGGAGTTTATTGTTTCCTTCCTAAACTCTGGGTGCCCAACAATTTCCATACGGGCAGTCAAGAGTTAGGTTTATCAGGATATTCTGGATATTCAGGAGTTGCTGGAGGCAAGCTGGATGGCATGGCGTATTACTAGTATATAGTATTTCTTTTTCCGCTGCACTGTTTGTTGTTGTATGATGTTGTACACTCTGATGATATGATGTAATGAAATGTAATGTAATAATTGATATAGTTCTTTTTTTAAAGATTATTCATTTATTATTATATGTTGTTCCGCTGCGAATTGTGAGATTCTGTTGTTGTTCAGTTGTTTCCTTTCTGTCCATTCTCTATTTTAAAATTTTCTGTTTTCTTTCCTCTCCATTTTTCTATCTCTTCTCTCTTCTTCTGCCTTTTTCTTTTCTTAAATTTCTTTTAAAACCCATAACATTCCGTGTTTCCGGCCTTCGATTTCTCGGCAGTCGATAAAGTGAGTATCGATGTTGAATTTTCGAAAGTCGAAAATTTTCGGGGCGTTACAATATTAAAAACAAGGAAAAATTAAAAAATAAAACAGAAACAAATATTGGTATACAGGAAATATGATGATTCAAAATACATGCTAATTCATACAGTTTTTGTTTTTTTCTCTGAAGTATTGCTTAAGAAGCTTGCCGAAATATATTATTTATAGATGCCAGAATATGATAAAATGTAGAATTATCTTGAAAATTGAAATGCAAAGGAACAATTGGCAGATCAACTATTGTAGATACATCATAAGAAGGAAATCACATAAGAGTCTTCACCATACCTGTCTATTCAAAACGCACAATTATTTTAACGCTTGCAAACAAAAGGGAGTCACTAAAGACAAGATAAAATATCAGTCTCCCAATATACCCTTTTCCATATCCCTCTCCCACTCACTCCCTCACTTAGTAAGAAATAAAATGTTAACACTACTAATAGGTAGATGTTTTCTCTGACGTCTGTAACTTTACACAGAAACACGATGGTCAGATTGTTTTCTTGATTCATATAAGAATATATTTCCATATCATGTTCTAGTCGTTGAATATTAAATCATCTTGAACTCCAATGGCATACGGTGTACCATTTGACTATCATCAGAAAAATCTAATCCATAACACAAGGTTACTCGCTATTTGATGAAGAGTAACGTTCTACTTCGTATTTAGTCCACCTGCGAGGATTATCATATTACCGTTCAAGTTTGAATTTTTTGACCATGAGGTTTTGTTGAATTGATCGTATTTATTAGTGGATATATGACATGCGTTAGATGTGGGTTGCATTGTATAAGTAGGTGCATGGGTTGAATGGATAAGTCCAGCATTGCAAGTTTGCATACAACGATCGTAGTATGTATATGGCATGTCAAAAAAGTAATGTAATCTATGAATTAAATGGATAAATCCCACACTACAAGCTCATATAGAACATTCAATATAACGTGTATATATAGAAAACCTATTTGAACATAAATAGATGACACAATTTGTGACATGATAGATACATCCCCTTAATTTCAATCTCGTATGTAAACATAACAAGATACAATGGTCAATGTAAATTATGTCACATTTTGTGTTTTATTTTGTATACAAATAGTCTTGTGCGCACGCACGCATATTATATATATATGTATGTATGTATATATGTGTGTGTGTGTGTGTGTGTGTGTGTATATATTGAGAATAAAAGTGGTTTTTTATTCAAGCAGAGCATTAAATTTTGATGTCGTAGGATCGAACCCGTGACCTCTAGAACCTCGGTCTAGAGTGTCTTATCACCAACCACTTAAGTTACTGGTCCTTGTATATGTCTATTAGTTCATAGGAATTTACAGCTAATAGCGATGATCAAATAGTCTCTTCAATTCTATGCATAATAAATTAACATTTGACAAGAATGTTAGATCCAGGAAACTATCAGATCCCATTTCAGTTTGGCCAGTCTCTTTCTGGAGTTCCAAATAACGATATCACACTCGCTTTTGGTACTTGGGAAAAACAAATCTGGATCGAACCAATATTTACCCAATTGATACAATTTGTTCATGGACTTTGTATGGTTTGATTAATTTTAGTTTCAACAACTAGACTTGCATTTAATGTTGGTCAAAGCATTTGATTACAAAGTTAATTAAATGCTATTAATAAAACTAATAATTCACCCTTCTTAATAATAGATCCAGTAGAACTGTTGGAAACGTGAGTTAAGGTGCATGCCAAAGCTTTGTTACGTGGTTTCTCCCACTAAATCCACTTAGTGTTTTGTGCAGGATTGTCAAAAAGAAATATTACATATAAGTGATACCACGGTTTTCATTAGTGGTAATAGGATAGGTATCCCACAAGCATGCAAGAGTTGGTGGTAAAAAATTCTTCATTATCCAGGAGAAGATTACTTGTGGTATTATCAACCCTACTCATTCCCTTTTTCTTAGCCATTGTGCTTAGTTTTGAGTATGCTCATCTAAATATAACCATTTGTGGAAGTTAATGTTAGCCCTAACATTTGAGATAACCAAAGATTTAGAAAACATAAAATAATTAGGTTTTTGCTTCATTATCCATACATGCTATATCTTCTGAACCCATATAACTTCAATCTTTGAAATGCGATAACATTATATGTCAAAATTCAAATTTTCTATTCATTTTCAACGTTAAAACATTAATTTTGTGTACTTCTCAATGGTATGTTCTGTTATTACATATAAACTTTCTAAAATCATACAATTTAACATGTAATTTTAAACGCATCGATTTAATTCGGCTTTAGCTGCATTGAACAAATTGATGCTTCAAAATTTTAATTTTTGCAAATTTGACCTTTACATATGGATGTCTATCACTAAAATGAACATAAAATTTATGATTTAATGATGAAAACGGGTTTAATCTGATGTTTCCACAAACAATCATTCCATATTAAAGATCCAAATTAAAATGAGGTGGGAACTGCGAATAAAGGGTGTGAGAATGCTGATTGTATATGAAGAGAAAGACCTGATTCATAAATAAATATAGAGGAGAGTTTTCAGTCAAGATTAGTGATAAAGACCTACTGACGAATTTTCTTTAGAAATTTCACTGCATATGAAAATTGTTCCTAACATCTTATATTTTATACCGAATGCGACTTTTCTGCAATCAGATAACTATGGAAAAGTTAGGGAACAAAACACTAATAGCTAATAAATATTTTCTTGGCCTGGACAATGACATACAAAGTAAATGCTATAAATTAAACACTAATAGTATAATATCGGTATATACAATTTTACATACGCTTATGAAAAAAGTCATAGCCAATATATAAGCATAAATAATATTTCAAAACATCATTTTTATGTCTAAAAAGTAAAAACATCAATCTAGTGGGAATAGAAAAGGTTATAGCGAAATAAGTAGGGGCATGCTAAATGGCACGGTTTTATTTAAACATAAAAATCTATCATACATGATATTCTGCAAATTACGAGACAAAAGTTAAACAGATTTTGAAACTTCAAATACTATAAAAAAATCAGCACGTGATATGTAATCTTTTGCATGTAATTTCAATGCAACAAGACCTTTTGATCGACGTATATGATACCAATAATTATTATTTACTTTCACGACAGCAATATATCTAGTTTTGCAAATAAAATTAACGAAAGTAAGTCTCATTGTTTTAGGCATGAATCAAACATTAATACATCACATTTTAAGTCAAGTTTATAGCAAAATATAAATAACTACATTTCAAATTAACACATAATAAATGAGGTTTAAATTGCGAGAGTTTGATATTATATAGATAAAAGTCACTTCTTTCCTAACCAATTTGATACTAACAGTTAACTTACGAAAAATGATTAAAATAACAGATTTCAAAGTTAAATTATGTTAATTAATATCCACTCGCCTTATGATGAAATTTTTAGCGCCAAAACTCCTACGTGTAAATGAAGAGATGTAGATTTATTTTAAATTTCTTACTTTATTTACGCCCTTCTATTTGATAAATAAAATTAAAAAAGCTTAAATTATCCACTACAATGTCATACGGACGTCATACTGAGAAAATGTAAACACGATCCTTTTTTTAAGATTCAAATGTGCACACTACCTTGGGACTATATATCCACTAATATTTAGCGAATGAATCCACCTAAGTTTATGTAGATTTGTTAGTGGAAATGCATTTAGAAAAAAAATCATTGAGTTACTATTTTGTATTTTTATTAAGAACAGTAATATCTTCTTTTTTCCTTAGTCTATTACCGTCATGTATTTAAATTCAACTCACTGTGTGAAAAGAAGATGTTTAGAGCCAATACACCTATATGTGAATGGATAGAATTAGATTTTGATGAAGCGCTTACCTCGATAGGTCGCGGCCGAACAAACCCTAGGTCGCTTCCCTCTAGGTCGCGAGCGACGACCCACTGCAAGCCGCTGCCGCCCTCCACCATAGGTCGCGATCGACCTTCGAACAAGCCGCCGCGATTTCCCAACCCTAATTTGCTAGTGAGCTTGTGCCTCTTCCTCCGTATGTCGCGCGCGAACGAGCTACGAGCTCCAGTAAGTCGCGTGAACGAGTTTCAATAGGTCGCTGCCGAACTTCCTTAGCTCGTGAAGGTTATTATGTTGCGTGAAGGATGTTAGGTCGCGAACGACCTTATTTTAAGTCGCAACAAATTTTCAATAGGCCACTGAAGTTTTGAAGCCTAAGTTTTAGGTCGCGAAGAAGCTTTTTAGGTCGCATTGCTGTTGAAATGTAAATTTCTTATGTCGCTGGTATATGTGAACTGTTAAGTCGTTTGTGTTGTAAATACTGTACGTCGTGTGTTATTGTTGTAACGTGTTTGTTAGGTCGTTAATGACCTAATACTAGGTCGCAAGTATGTTGAAGGTCATGCAACGACCTAGTGTTGTTTTTTTTCTTTGTTTTGAGTCGTTAAGTCGCATACGACTTATGAGATGATGTGTTGTAAGCCTATAAATAGGCGAGTTGAGTCATTGTAAAGGTTTTTGAAATTTGAATAGAATTTGGTTTGTACTTTGTGCTTCCATTTTAAAATTGGTAGTCGAGTGTTATCTCTTATCTCCACTTCGGAATTCGAGTGCGCTCGAATCAACGAACGTTGAAGCCAATTCGCGGAATCAAGTGCGCTTGATCAACGCTCAAAGAATTGTAGATCTTTCTTCACGGTATCGTGCGCGATCAAGATGTCAAAGATTTCTAAAATCCGGTATCTTCGTGATTAACGGATTTGGGCCTTTCGGTATTCTTAAATCCATCGATTCTTCGTCGATTCATCGATTATTTTCGCTAATCGTGTGAGATCCTGGACGGATTCGATTTACATCGTCGAATTCGCTTCCCACGCTGCGTCAGTTTGGTATCAAAGCTAGATCGCAAGAAGTTTGTATCATTTGGAGAATTGGGTTTCGAGAATTTGTAGTTTGGAGTTCAGATTTGCAATTGTTGAGAAGTTTAGTGTTCATCGTGTTCATCGTAAAGTTACAACAAGTTAGGAGTTTCGATCCATCTCACTTTGGATCAAAGTCCGGAAGTGTTTGAAGTTGAGCCGTGCATCACTTTGAAGTGTTCAAGGCCGAGTGACAAGTGTTGGAGAAAGCCGTGACTTATTTTTTTTTCAAGTTTGAGTTGAAGTTTTTGAAGATTGTTTGATTTGTTGAAGTTCAATCATGCCTCTGAGGCGAGCTCAACGTCATCGCAACATTAATGCTTTGTATGGAAGAGAAGAGGCCGATGAAATGGAGCAACGAATCAATGAGAGTTTCACTGAGAAGCTGAATGAAGGAATTGGTCGATTAGAGAGAATGATGCTTGAAATGAATCAAAGTAGAAGAAGGGTTTCACCTGAATCGAGTCATGGGGGAAATAGAGTTTCACCACAATCAGATCGGGAGAGAAGATCATGATGGTAGAAATGTAGACGATCGTGATAGGAATGTTGATGAACGAAATCGGAGGAATGTAGATCGAAGGGATGTTGGTGGTAGAAATGGTGGTAGAGATATTGGTGGTCATGATCGACATCGATATGCATCAGATTTTGATGAGGAGTTTGATGGTGGTAGTGTTCATAGTCCAAATCGAAGCCAAGGAAGAAATCATTCAGAGTATGATCACAAATGGGAGTCCGGAATGAAAATTGAAATTCCAGAGTTTAAGGGTGGTATGCAGGCTGAAGAATTTCTAGATTGGTTATCTAATGTTGAAGAGATCTTTGATTTCAAGGATGTTCCGGAAGATCGTAGAGTGAAATTGATTGCTACTCGTTTAAGAGGGAGAGCCATGGCGTGGTCGCAGTAGACAAAACTTACATGAGAACGGATGGGAAAGTCAAAGATTGTTTCATGGGGGAAGATGAAGAAGTTAATGAAAGCTACTTTCTTACCTTACAATTATCAATCTCTTATGTATCAACGCTTACAAAATATAAGGCAGGGGACAAAGACTGTTAATGATTATGCTGATGAGTTTTATCAACTGATTGCTCGAAATGACATCATGGAGACGGAAGAACAATTGATCGCTAGGTTTGTTGGAGGGTTGAGAATGCAGATTCAAGATATGGTAAATATGTTTGATCCGAGATCTGTTGCAGAAGCACACCAGAAGGCGTTAGCTTGGGAGAAGCAAGGCAGAAGAGGAGGTGGTGTGTTTACAAATTCCAATAATCAAGTGAAGGGAACTAGTGGCAATAATACTGTTTCAAAGGTTGTCAGTAAACCAGTTGTGAATGAGGTTGCGAAGGCAAAGGTCAATAGTAATATCAAATGCTTTAATTGTCAAGAATTTGGTCACAAGAGCAATGAATGTCTAAAGCCAAAGAAGCGAGCGATGATTGCTGAGATTGAAGATGAGGATGCAGAAGCTGAATGTTCCAATTCACCATGTGTTGAGGAGGAAGAAGAATTGTCGGGAGATGAAGGTTGCAATTTGATGATGAGGAGGTCGTGTTTGACACCAAAGCAAGAGGATGATTCAAGTTGGTTGAGGAGTAATATTTTTCAATCGACATGCACTATTCTGGGGAAGGTTTGCATGTTTGTTATAGATGCGGGCAGTTGTGACAATATTATTTCTACAGAGGCTGTGAAGAAGTTAGAATTGAAAACAGAAAAGCATCCAAAACCTTACAAGTTAGCTTGATTGAGGAAGGGTGGTGAAATGAAGGTTTGTCGAAGAGCTTGTGTGACTTTTTCGATTGGGAAGAAATATAAAGATGAAATTTGGTGTGATGTTGTGGACATGGATGTATGTCATCTATTGTTGGGGAGACCGTGGCAGTATGATAGAGCCGTGCAACATGACGCTCGTACCAATAGCTACATTTTCATGTTTGAAGGCACAAAAATCACTTTAGTTCCTAAGAAGCGACAACAAGAAGAAAACAAGTTGGAGGAGATTGAAGAATTAAAGACCCTGTTGACTTTGAAGGAGTTTGTTAAAGAAGTGGAAGCAGAACCTGAAGTGTTTTTGTTGGTTGGACGTGAGAGTAGTGAAGTGGTGGAAGTTCCTGAAGAAGTAAAGCCAGTGGTGGAAGAATTTAAAGATGTATTCCCTGAAGAGCTACCAAAAGAATTGCCACCGTTGAGAGACATACAACACCAAATTGATCTAGTGCCAAGTGCTGTTTTACCGCATAGACCACATTATCGTATGAGTCCGAAAGAACACGAGGAGTTGAGAAGGCAAGTGGAAGAGTTGCTTGAGCAAGGGCGTGTTCAGGAGAGTCTCAGTCCATGTGCAGTACCAGCTTTATTAGTGCCGAAGAAGGATGGTTCTTGGAGGATGTGCACGGATAGCAAGGCACTAAACAAAATCACTGTCAGATACAGATTTTCGATGCCGAGGCTTGATGATCTGTTAGAACAAATCAATGGATCTGTAATCTTTTCGAAGATTGATCTAAAGAGTGGTTATCATCAAATTCAAATTAGACCAGGAGATGAATGGAAGACAGCTTTCAAGACGAGGGAAGGATTATATGAATGGCTGGTTATGCCGTTTGGTCTATCGAATGCACCAAGTACATTTATGAGGGTGATGAACCAAATTTTCAGGCCGTACATTGGGAAGTTTGTGGTAGTTTACTTTGATGATATTCTGATCTATAGTGCTAGCACAGAGGAGCATATTCAACATTTGCGGAAGGTGTTAATTATTCTTCGTGAAGAACAATTGTATGCAGCAACGAAGAAATGTGTGTTTATGGCACGGAGTGTCTTATTTTTGGGATATGTTGTGTCGGAAAAAGGAATACGGGTGGACCTAAGTAAAGTTGAGGCTATCAAAGATTGGCCACAGCCCAAGACTATAACAAAAGTTCGAAGTTTTCATGGGTTGGCTTCATTTTATCGAAGGTTTATTCCACACTTTAGTAGTGTGATGGCGCCTGTTACTGATTGTATGAAGGGAAAGCAGTTTTCATGGTCAGAGGAAGCAGGGGTTGCTTTTGAACGAATCAAGGAACTCTTGACGTCAACACCAATTTTAGTATTACCAGATTTTCAGTTGTTGTTTGAGCTACATACTGATGCATCTAAGGTTGGGATTAGAGGGGCGTTGAGTCAGAGGGGGTGTCCTATTGCATATTTCAGTGAGAAGCTATCGGGTGCGAAGATGAGATATAGTACTTATGACGTGGAATTTTAGGCTATCGTTCAAGCTGTGAAGCACTGGAGACATAACTTGTTTCAGAAGGAGTTTGTTCTTTACACTGATCATGAGGCATTGAAACATCTACAAGGGCAGGACAAGATTTCAGCGAGACATGCTTCATGGATAGCATATCTACAACAATTGACTTTCGTTGTAAAACACAAATCAGGGGTGACAAATCATGTGGCTGATGCTTTGAGCAGGAGGAATCACTTGCTGACAACGTTGAAAGCTGAAGTAACAGGATTTGAACTATTGCCAGAGTTGGTTGAAGAGTATCCTTACTTTGCAAAGTTTGTTGAGAAAGTTAAGGATGGGAGTACTGATGAATTTGTGTTGGTTGATGGATTCTTTTTCAAGGGGAATCGATTATGCGTACCAGACTGTAGCTTGAGAATGAAGATTGTTAAAGAGTTGCATGAAGAAGGACATGTTGGACGAGATCGCACCTTATAGTTAATTTCACAATCTTATTTTTGGCCGTCAATGAGGAAAGAGGTAGAGAGATTTGTGGAGAGGTGTCATATCTGTCAGGTTTCGAAGAACAACGACGAATGCAGGATTATACATGCCCTTACCCGTGCCTACTAAACCATTGGTTGATATTAGCAAGGATTTTGTGTTGGGTTTGCCG